>OY997274.1:475282181-475907181 GCA_963921465.1 Triticum timopheevii
GGAAAAGCCCCGCCCTCGACTTTTAAATAGTATACAGTATACTAATTTTGTATCCATGGATTGCGCCCACACCATGGAGCAAAGCGTCTAGAAAACGGCGGTACACATGTACGGAGTATACAGCAAGCACGTCGCGTTCGCGTCGCACTCCAGACGGTCGATCGGTCTGGCACGCTGCTCTCCGAATGGAACGCGCATCATATTGCGTTTGCACACACATGTGGGACGGCAATTGAGAACCGACCATAGGCACACTCCCCGGCCCCGCAAGTCGGGTGACTCAATAGAAGAGGGAGACGAGCGATAGTACTAGGAAGTGTTGTACTACCTTGGTGCCTGGATTATCCCTGCAAGACACGGAAGATCAGTTCGTCCATGCATGTGACCAGACTCCAGCAGACACGCCTGGATTGGCTATCATCTACATATCATGCATGCTGTGTTGTACATGGCTGTAGTTGTGGTGAGAAATCTAAAAGATGGTTTCTTGTCATCTCGCAAAATTATGTGTCATGTGCTTCGGATCACTGCGAGGGTTAAACATCGACAACTGAGTTGGGCTAGTCATTGGGGGCACATGCACGAACAGTGACTACTCGGCTGCCATCTAGGTCAAGCCAGCTATGTTAATTAGGACATCTATCGACGGACCCCTTTTCTACGAGTTTATCTTTAATTTGAGCTTTGTTCCTCGTCTAGTTTGTCTGTCGGGATTCATGTTGTCTCCTTTGGGCAGTGAGGTTATGATTTCTTGTCATGTGACATTTTTTCGTGTTATATGTTATAATCCGGCGCTTCAGATCAAAATGACGACAACTGTGCCTTCGGGCCACGTGCATGAAGACTTCTCGACATTCATTGACGAGGTCAAGCCGGCTCCGGTAGACAAAAGAAAACTAAGTACTACTCCACTATATTGACAGGAGCCTCCGCGCTTGCTTGATAGTGTTGCTCTCTTGACACCGTCTCGGCCTCTCCAGATCTAAACACGATAGCGGTGGCCACACTCTCTCTCTCTCTCTCTCTGCTCACCGCTGGTCACAGATCCAGCCGGATCCTCTCCGCCGGGGAAGGTGAGAAGGTGCAACGTTCACGTGGTCGTCCTCGGCGACGACTCTTACCCACTACTGGGCGCGTCCCAATCAGCCTGCCTTGCAGTTCTCTCCCAAGCACCGTTGGCGAGGAAGGGCCTCCGACCCCTTCTTCCTCGATGTCGTAGTGTGGGGAGATCTGGCCTCCTGCCGCCCACCTAGCAACATCCCGGCGACCATCAGGTATAACTTCCTTCGAAACCGGCCTTGCTCTACTTCCCGAGCTCCTGACGTCGCTGCATTTGTAACTTTTACTATTTCTCAGGCCCCCTCATAGATAGGATCGATTGGCTGTTCGAAAACCACCTAATTTTTTGACGTTTAAGAGGTAAAACTAGTTCATGCACTCGAATCTAGTACTACTTGGTTCAAACAAGGAAGAAAGGGGGTGGGGGTGGGGGAGGATTTGTTACCTGAGTCTAGGACTTGGTCGAAAGAGGAAATAATGGGGGCGAAAAGTAGCAGAGACTGGCTATCCAACTGGTCTCTAGGTCTAATAGGGAAATAAAGGGAAACACAGTACAAACTCAATATAAACCCGATCTATTGGTTGAAAAAGGAAAAAAAGTGGGGACTGGGGGACAAGTCAATAGAGTAAGTCCAGCACTAGATTTGCTAGCCTCACACAGTATAAGGTGGCTATACCGAACAAAAATGGGACCAACCCAGATATCCTGTTATGATGTTTGTTGCCCCAAGCCACTCTTATGTAATGCCACTGGCAAAATGTAGCAGTCGCACTGTTAAAAGTAAGGAAACGTTAAACCAATGTTGTTTTCAATGTAATGCCTCCAGTAATATGAATCAAATGCACTTCTTTACATGTCCTGCTAAAATTTCCCATTAAGATAAGTTGGTTCTTTTCATTAGAAATGCAGCTGTCCTGGTCTGCCTACTCTCCCATGCCCAAAGTAATGTCGTATTTAACGGTTGTCATAGTTAATCTTGATGCCCACACTAATATCTAGCAATGCCACTGCTTTTGAAATTGCTACTGTCCTTGTAGGATTGCCATTCAGATAAGGAACATGCTTCTTTTCATTTGATGCATGTTTCATCACTTGTTACTTGTTAGTCACCCTCCTTTCCACCTTTTTTGTGCAAACAGAGATACACATTTCACGCTCGATCTTAGTTGAACTGCACAAATGATATCCAAATTATAGTTGAGCATTCTAGGAGCTTCACAACCAACCTTGATGTTGCTCAATTTTATTGCAACTAATGAAGAAGAAGCTCTGTGGGCTTCGTTTTCTGATGGAAATGGAACCGGGGCTGGAGCCCTTTTCTTAAAAAAAATTTGAAGAAGAAGCTCCTAGCTCACGGGACATTGCTTCATTTTAGGTGAACTGCACCAAAAGGTCCCATGAATTGAATCATCCATGTTGGTGACTGAAAGAGCCAGCTTCAGCATCCCAGTCTAAGCACCCCCTGCCTCCATCCTTGCGATGCACGGTACACCTCGTTTGCCACCTGCTCGACCCTAGTGTCACTGAATAATGAAGTAATAATATAGTTAAAACAGAGCGAGTGTCATCTCTATCATTTCATTACCAATGTAGATAAAGAAAGTGCTTCTCTTTGTTAAAGTATGTTTCATCAACTAGTCCCATTGTTAATGTTTAAGCGTTTCTGCAAACTGGGGTGCTTAATTTTAGTTGATATGTACAAACATAGAGATTTGAATGTCTCAAGGTGCCTCCTTGTACTACTGCTGTACACTGATGTTCATCACTGGCAGAAGGTGTATCTGGGAGACTTGGGACAATGTCCAGTATGAGGCATACCGTATGAGGCGTCGTAGGGCCCATCTCGCCCTCGTAGCATGGCATACTATGATACTATCGCAATATTTTATTCTATTTATTTTGTGTGTTTCATCAACTAGTGCCACTATAATGTAATCATGCTTTTTCATTATCTGTGCAAACAGGGTTATTCAGCTGCATTTTGGTGGAATTGCACAAATCTACGTATGGAACCGGCATATATGCAGTGTGTGAGGTGTGCCAAGTAAAAATTACCGACACCAACCATGCTGCATGAACGCATTGGCATCCACCACAACCAGTGGGATGTGTGGCATTCTCTGTGGACAGATCTTTCTCGGCAGCAAATCCTCTAACCAAATACTAGTAGCTTATATTGGCAGTTTTCTAGGGAGTACTCTTTTCTGAAAGAAGCACCAATCTATTTTTCTTTATTTGTACACTGTGTCACAACTTTGACCCAAAGGTCCAGAGCTATTTTAGGGTGATTGGCGTAGTACTCAGAGACTGATTGTAAGCATGATTTTCATTAGCTGTCACACTGATTGTAAGCATGAGCAGGTGGAAGATTAGGTTAGTGCGAAGCTTACCTTAAACCCTACCGCCGCCGTTGAAATGAGGCGAGCGTCGAGGGAACCTTGGAGAATGTCGGGGAAGTGACGTCGCGCCATCCGGCCTCCTCTTGTGGTGGGATAACGAATACTCCTGTGGTTCCGGCTGGCTCTGCACCCTCACGAACGGCACACCACCTCCGCCTAACTGTCGCCTCGGGCGAATCTGTCTGCTCCATTGCCCATATGAGATACTCGATGAACTTGGAGGACTACGGCGTGACTGCCGCCGAGGAGTACATGTACATCGCCACCCTCATCGCCGCCGTCTCGCTCTTTCGCATACATTGCCACATGGCCTGCACCGTCCTCAAAATCTCCCACTCAATGTCAAACCAACTAAGGATCTCCTTCAACCTGGCTAACTTTGCCTGGTCGCCGCCGGCGATCTGCCTGATTTGCTGCTGCATCCTCTCCATAGATGTCATTCTGAGTGGTCCGTTGCTAGCTTTGGAAGATTGGAGGAGAGACGGTGGTCTTGCAATAGAGAAGAGGGAGAGGAGAGGAGGTGGTTTCAGAATGGAGATGATGGAGAGGAGAGGAGGTGGTTTTGCAATGGAGAGAAGATCAGAAGAGGGAGAGGCGAGACGGTGGTTTTGGAATGGAGATGATGGAGAGGAGAGGAGGTGGTTTTGGAATGGAGATGATGGAGAGGAGAGGAGGTGGTTTCGCAATGGAGAAGATCAGAAGAGGGAGAGGCGAGACGGTGGTTTTGGAATGGAGATGATGGAGAGGAGAGGAGGTGGTTTTGCAATGGAGAAGAGGGAGAGGAGCGTGCGGCAGCGATTTAGGATTGGGCGAGAGGGCCGGCGCGCTGTGACTGGATCAAAATCAAAATCAATTTACCCTTCAATTAAGAAAGCGACCCCACATTAACTAGTCTCCCTTTTATTCTTGGTCATAATTGACCATGATTTTCGCACATAAAATATATGTTATATGTTGCAAAAATAATATAATTTGAAAGTACATTCAGATACGAACCAAACGATACAATTTTTGGTGACATGCATTCACATTTTGCTTGTCACATACAGTACATGGTCAAACTTTGACCCAAAATACGCAAAACAACAAAAAAATACTTCCAAGACCAGCGCCGCTCTTCTGCTCTTCTCCTGTTCCAATCTAAATCCACCACCGCTCCTCTCCTGTTTCAATCTAAATCCACCACCGCTCCTCTCCTGTTCCAATCTAAATCCAGCGCCGCTCCTCTCCTCTTCCATTTCAAAACCACTGCCCCTCCTCTCCTGTTCCAGTCCAAAACCAGCGTCGCTCCTCTCCCGTTCTAATCCAAAACCAGCGCCGCTCCTCTCCTCTTCCATTCAAAAACCACCGCCGGCGAGTGAAGGTGCTGTGGAGAAGTAGATCGATGGAGGAGTACAACCGATACGTGAGGATCGCAGACGGCAACCCTGTGAAGCTAGCCAGGATGTTGGAGATACAGTCTTGGTTTGACAACAAGGACCAACTAGCGGCGACGGAGACATCCATGGCCAAATATCTGCAACAGAGCGAAAAGGCGGTGATACTCCAGGAGGGAGACGCGCCAGAGTACATAGAGCTGCTCCTCTGGGCCATGGAGCAAACAGATTCACCGAATCCGATCGTGAGGGAGCGGTGGTGGGAGTATCAATCCGAGATGGAGCATCCACCAGAGATTGAAGGATCGAGCATCTATAGGGTGCCATTTGTGAGGGTGTCCTACAAGAGCGAGCCGGTGGAGTCTTCGTCGACCGAACCCAACTGCAAGACGAGAAAAGAAGTTGGCCTGACGATGCTTCCCCGCCATCGTCTCCCTCGCCGTTCACATCGTCTTACGGGGCGGCTGTCTGCCGCCGAGGAATAGGAGGGGACTGCCCCCCAGCCCAATAGTCAGGCAGGTTGTGAATTGTCCGGAGGAGCTTAGGGTTGTCAGTATTTGCAGGTTGTGAATTGTGTTTTGTGTTGTGTATTTTGAGAGTACTTTCAGATATGAATGTCTTTTGAATTTCAGATTTGCAGTATTGAGCATATGAAGAATTTTATGAATTCTAGAGCTCTATTTTTAGCACTTAAAAATGTAGTTTCATAGGAGTATAAAAGTGCAGACGAGAAGAAACTGCAAGTTTCAGTTTCAGATAAGAAACTGCAACTTTCAGAGGCAGAGCATTTATATTAAAACGGCCTTTTCAAATAGGGTTAACATCATGTTGGAAGTTTTATTCATGGTCGAAAATGGAACTACCAGCCAGTTAACATCATGCTGATCAACATTCATGCATAGCACATCTTCATATGATGCACAGTAAAAAATTCCCACACAATGTTGAGTGTGCGAAACAAAGAGAAAACGAGGGACGGAGTTTTGGCAAGTGTTGGACGTGGTTTTGGGCTGCCCCGTCTAGGCTTTCATTTTTAACATGTGCCGCCCACGACCTCGGATGGGAGGGCCTGTTTGTATTTTCTTAGGGCCGTCATGTATCGACCGGCCTATGGACCTCCCATCCGAGGTTTTATTTTTGGCAGCCCAATTTATGTATTTTTTTTGAAGAAAACGCAGCGGTTTGTTCTATTTTTCTATATAAGAATAGGAACGCCAGGTACAACTTATGTTTCCCTTTTAACTATATTATATATATTTAAATTATTTTATATGTTATTATATATTATTTTTATTGTCATCATATATTTAACAGATACTTACATATGTAAGAAAACAATATCCCACATCTTATTAACTTATAAAAATAATTTCTTAACAAATAAAACCCTGGATTGTTTTGGCACAAAAATCCTAGTGATTGTGTACAAAAGCTTGGTAAGATTTAAGGACGAATGTAATAATATCACTTATTATTTAAATATATTTATAACAAAATGCTCAGCCCTTTTTTATTTTTTGATAACATTACTGGCCCAACCCAACATTATAATTATAATCAGCCTAGCAAAATCATGTATCTAGATAAAGTGCAAATGGCCTGTAATTTTTTAGGAAATAAAATAAATGGGCTGCATGAAAGCTACATTAATTGTTCACCTAGCCCAGCTAATGGCTGTAATTAAAAAAAAAGATCAAACTGACTATAAATTCTACCGCGTAAAAAAAGACTGTAAATTCTGGAAAAATGGGTTGCATACGTGCCACAATTTTGGAGGCTAAAATGTGGGCCAATAGGTCGAAGCCAACGCAAGTCGTTGTAAATTTAGTCAACAAATGATTCTGACATGTTAGCCGTTGGATTTACATCCAACGGCCGGCATCCATCTTCAATCTCTCGTCTTCTTCCTCCAGCGCCGCCGGGACCACCTCCCGCCTCCTGCTGCTAGCAGCTCTGCTTAGCACGCTTCGCTATGAAGCGCTACTCCACCGTTGGCCAAGCCATCCCTCCAACCCTCCACACCTCCTGTTCTTCTCCACCGACTGCCGAACCACACCACACTAGAACCAGTTAACCCTCGTACACCTCTCCGTCTGTGACTCTACTCCCGCGTCTTCCCATCTCCGGCTCGTTGCTGTCCGGGGCCTCGCCGTCGTGATGCGCTCGGTGCGGCGTGGTCAACGAACGACACCATCGGAAGTAGGCTGTGCGTGGAGAGGCTGACAGCTGGGTCCACGGCCGCACATAAGGAAATGCCTCCTTATTACGCGCAAAGTAATGATTCCTCCACCTGACATCTGGGACCCACTTGAAGGGCCTCTGTATTTCATGAAAAATGTGCCCCAGCTGATTTGTCGGACCCACCAGCTATCTTCGCACGCAAGGAAGTTCCTCCTTATTACGCACAAAAAAATGAATACTCCCCCTGCCAGCTGGAACCCAGCATACTGGGAGGCTGACTTGTGGGCCTACCAAGTTGACGGGGACGGAGGGCTTTGTCAACTTAGTCAATATGAATGATTCTAGCTCCTGTTACCGTACGATGTTCATCCAACGGTTGTAGTGCTTCTTCAACCTCTGGTCTTCTTGCTCCAGCCGCCCAAACCAGCACCGGTCGTGCCGCGTGCTCCTGCCTGCCGTGGCCGGCTGTGATGCCGCGGAGGCCTCACCGCCCCCTACTACTCCCACCGCTAGCCAAGGCATCCCTCTACTCACCCACACCCCCTGTTAATCTACGACGACAGCAGCCTCACACCGCAACCGAACCAGTGAACCCTCGTACTCCTCTTCGCGTGGGCATCCACTGCTGCGTCTTCCCCGGCTCCGAGTAATCCCCTTCCTAGGCCACTCCGTCATCCACCACCGTGGTGCTCTCGGCGCGGCGTGGTCAACGTGGTCAAGGAACGACTTCCATCGGATGTGGACTGTACGTGGAGAGGCTGACAGCTGGGTCCACGGCCGCAGCAAGGAAGTGCCTCCTTATTATGCGCAAAATAATTATTCCTCCACCTAACAGCGGGGACCCACCGGACGGGCCACCGTATTTCGCAAAAAAACATTTCCCCCTGACTGCTGGGACCCACCAGCTATACCTTCGCACGCAAGGAAGTGCGTCCGGGCAAAAAAAATGATTCGCCCCCCTGACTGCTGGGACCCACCAGCTACATCTTCGCACACAAGGAAGTGCGTCCGGGCACAAGAAAAATGATTCGCCCCCCTGACTGCTGGGAGCCACCAGCTACATCTTCACACACAAAGGAAGTGCGTCCGGGCAAAAAAAACGATTCGCCCTTCTGACTGCTGGGACCCATCAGCTACATTTTCGCATGCAAGGAACTGCCTGACAGTCGGGACCCACCTGGTCGAAGCGTACGTAGCGTTGTCATTCTGGTCGCGAACTTGTACGTACATATATATTATTCGATGTAGAGGCGCGCACGTGTCGTAGTAGAGGCGCGCACGTAGCATGTACACGTACGTACAACGGCCAGGGTGCAAGAAAGAAAATACGGCCACGTATGTGTACATACGGGCGGGGTCTCGAATGCCTATTCGCGCATACATACGGCGAGGGCTCGTGTTCATGGGGAGGTAAGGGAATGCGTCGTGTTCATGGGGAGGCAACGGAATGCGTCGTGTTCATGGGGAGGCATCGAAATGCGTCGTGTTCATGGGGAGGCAACGGAATGCGTCGTGTTCATCGGGAGGCAACGGAACGCGTGGGAGCCAACCGGCTTGGACGGAACAGGCGATGGAAACAAGGCCTGGTGTACTGCAGAACGGAGGAAACAGACCTCCTACGGTCAAAACGGGGGTCCTGTTGATCGGGAGGGGTGTGGCATACCGTGGAACGGAGGAAACGGACCTCCTACGGTCGAAACGGGGGTCCTGTTGATCGGGAGGGGTGTGGCGTACCGCAAAATGGATGAAACGGACCTCCTATGGTCGAAACGGGGGTCCTGTTGATCGGAAGGGGTGTGGCGTACCGCAAAATGGACGAAACGGACTTGTGTTGGAGCGCTACGGTCGAAGGGGGGGGGAGGGGTGTGGCGTACAGCAAAACGGGACTCCACGGGATACTGTTCATCTCCACCGTCGACCTCCTCCAGCCTCCACGGGCTACCGTCGACCTCCTCCAGCCTCCACGGGCTCCTGTTCATCCAGCCTCCACCGCGCGCTACTCCACTGGCTACTGTTCAACCACCCCTCCACGGCCACCCCTCCACTATCTACTGTTCATCCAGCCCTCCACACCACGGGGTCCTGTTCAATCACCCCTCCACGGCCACCCCTCCACCGTCTACTGTTCATCCAACCCTCCACACCACGGGTTCCTGTTCATCCAGAGGCAATGCCACCGCTCACTGTTCATCCAAACCCCCCGCAACACTCACTGTTCATCCCAGAGGCAGCATCGATCGGCTTCAGTTAGCAGCAGTAGCGAAGGAATCGCTCCATCGGGTTCAGTTAACAGCCATCGATTGATCACTCGGGTTCAGTAGCGCGTAGCCTGCAGTGCAATCGCTCGGGTTCAGTTAGAGCCCAATGCCTCACACACACGCGCGTACGTACGAGAGAAACGCACATCGCTCCGCCCCCGACCTCCCACTATAACCGGCAACTCCCCGAAATTTTCCTCCCCCTTGCTTCTACCACGGTTTCTTCCATCATGGACGGCCAAAAGAATGTCATGCAGCTGTGTCTCTGGCCCGCCCAGGACGAAAAGCCCATTTTCTGTCATGATTTTTTGTCATAGAAGTAGGAGCCCACCACATCTATGATGATACCGGGTTTTGTCACAATTATCATCATCGAAGTGTCATATGTATGACAGAAAAAAAATTCGTTCGGCCCAAAATGTCACAGATGTGTCTTTTTTTGTAGTGACCGCTGAGTGCGACCTATTGTGCTTCCTGGATGCCTTCTCGGGCTACCACCAAATCAAGATGGCGATAGAAGACATGGAGAAGACGGCCTTCCTGACCCCGTGTGGAGTATACTGCTACACCTGCATGCCGTTCGGGTTGCACAACACGGGCGCAACCTTTCAGCGACTGATGCATATCGCCTTGGGCCGGCAGCTCGGGAGAAACACCAAGGCCTACCTCGATGGCATTGTGGTGAAGTCTCGCGAGGCGAAGTCCCTGATACAGGACCTGGAAGAAACCTTCACGAGCCTTCATGAAGTGGACCTGCGGCTCAACCCGGAGAAGTGTATATTTGGTGTTCCCTCTGGCAAGCTTCTGGGCTTCCTCGTGTCACACAGGGGGATCGAGGCCAACCCGGAGAAGGTCAAGGCAATTGAAGACATGAGTCCACCACGAACCCTCAGGGAAATGCAGAAGCTCGCCAGACGCGTAACTGCATTAGGGCGCTTCAACTCCAAGCTGGGGGAGCGAGCCCTGCCCTTCTTCAAGCTGATGAAGAAGGGCCCATTCGAGTGGACACCAGAGGCCGACGAAGCGTTCCAAGATCTCAAGAAGTACCTGACCAGCCCTCCGGTGATGGTGGAACCCCGCCCTCAGGAGGCCCTGGTGCTCTACCTTGCCGCCACACCCTACTCTACTAGCGCTGCTTTGGTGGCGGTTCGGGAGGAGCGCCAGGTCAAGGCTGCATCGCGACCAGCCGCGGCCCCGACCGCGGCAGCGCCAGACTAGGAAGACCTTGCAAAGGACACAACCTCGACAGATGGAGACCAGCCTCGGCAGGAAGATGCCCCCAAGGTTGAGGGCACCTCACCAAGCGGTCAGGAGCTGGGGGCCCCAACGTCTCAGGAGGCGCTCAACTCTCCGGAGGGTGCGGGCTCCGTCGGCGCGCCCACCCTCGTTGAGCATCCTGTGTATTTCATTAGCACGGTGCTACGGGATGCAAGGGCACGGTACCTCATGCCCCAGAAGCTCTTGCTCGCGCTGTTGGTGGCCTCGCGTAAGTTGCAGCACTAATTCCAAGGTCACCCCATCAAGGTCGTCTCAGCCTACCCATTGGAGAAGGTGCTCAGGAGTCCCAACTCCGCTGGAAGGGTCGCTGAATGGAACATCGAGCTACAAGCGTTTCAGTTGGAATTCAGCACGACCAGAGTTGTCAAAGGAGCCGCACTTGCAGATTTTGTGGTAGAGTGGACAAAGGCGCCATGGCTCGAGGCAGGCGAAGATCGGTCGCTTTCCCCAGGAAGCGAGGCACCGGACGGCTGGGTTATGCACTTCGATGGAGCATTCTCGCAACATGGCGCGGGGGCCGGCACAGTGCTTATATCCCCCACTCAGGACAAGCTTTATTACACCGTACAACTCTGTTTCCAGTAGGGCGAGAAGGTTTCCAACAATATAGCAGAATACGAGGGTCTCATAACAAGCTTAAAGGCCGCGGCCGCACAGGGGGTGAAGCGCCTCATCATCAAGGGTGACTCACAGCTCCTCGTCAACTTCTCCAACAAAGTGTACGAGCCCAAGGACGAGCACATGGAGGCGTATCTTGCAGAGGTGCGCAAGATGGAAAAGCAGTTTTTGGGCTGGAGCTGCAGCATGTGCCCCGCGGCACCAACCAAGAGGCTGATGACATCGCCAAGAGGGCATCAAGGCGGCTGCCTCAGGAGCCTGGCATTTTCGAGGAACGACTTTTCAAGCCCTCAGCAACACCGTCGCTATCAAGCACAACGCAACCTCGAGAGGAACTCCCTCAACCGCCTGCCTCAGGAGCTCTGGCCTGTGGCCCGACCTCAGGAGCATGCTTGCTCCTGGCGCTGGAGCTTCAGGAGGGATGCTGGACGGCGGAGCTCAAGGATTACCTGATGCAAGGGACTCTACCAGAGAAAGAAGAGGACGCGGAACGCGTGGCCTGGTAGGCCACGGCCTACTACATCCAAGATGGAGAGCTCTACCGGAAGCGGCCAAATAGTGTTTTCCTGCGTTGCATCTCCAGGGAATAGGGGAAGGAGTTGCTGGCAGACATTCACGGCGGAGACTGTGGGCACGACTCATCATCACGGACCCTCGTCGGGAAGGCGTTTCGCAGTAGGTTTACTGGCCTACAGCATGTCAACGATGCGATCGAGTTGGTGAAGGCCTGTGAATCCTGTCAATTCCACGCCAAGCATATCCATCAGCAAGCACAGGGCCTGCAGACCATCCCACTCTCGTGGCCATTCACAGTCTGGGGGCTGGATATCTTGGGCCCGTTTCCTCGGGCGCCAGGAGGCTATCGCTACCTCTACGTCGCCATTGACAAGTTCACCAAGTGGGCGGAGGTGGAAGCTGTCCGCACCATCCCGACTGGCTCTGCAGTCAAGTTCATCAAGGGCCTCGTGAGCCGGTTCGGGGTGCCTAATCGCATCATCACTGACAACGGTTCGCAGTTCACTAGCAATCTCTTCAAAACATACTGTGCTAACCTTGGAAAGCAGATATGCTACGCTTTGGTGGCACACCCTCGGAGCAACGGCCAGGCAGAACGCGCCAACGCAGAGGTCCTGAAGGGCCTCAAAACAAGGACCTTCAAGAAGAAGCTGGAGGCCTGCAGCAGGGGCTGGTACGACAAGCTACAGTCCGTGCTATGGTCCATCCGCACTACCGCCACCAAGTCAACCGGCAAGACCCCGTTCTTCCTCGTCTACGGAGCAGAGGCGGTCCTCCCTCACGAGGTCGGGCGTCGCTCCACGTGGGTCCTAGCGTTTGATGAAGCGCAACAGGACGCCATGCGGGGGATGGACCTCGTGCTGGGGAAGGAACACCGTCGGGAGGCTGCACTACGAGCAGCAAGATACCAGCAGGCGCTACGACGGTACCACTACAGCAACATCCACCCCTGGACTCTCGAGGTAGGTGACCTCATGCTCAGGCTGGTGCTCTCCAAGGAAGGGCCACACAAGCTCTTGCCCATGTGGGAGGGCCCGTTCAAGGTTGTTCATGTTTCCAGACCTGGCTCCGCATGCTTGGAGGCCCAGGAAGGGGTACCCATCCCAATTGCGTGGAACATTCAGCACCTCCGGAGGTTCTACCCTTGAAGTAAGGCCAAGTGCCTGAAAAGAAGGCCCGACGCCTGTGAAGTAAGGCCCAGAGCCTATAAAGAAGGCCCGGTGCCTGTGAAGAAGGGCCCAATGCCTATAAAGAAGGCCCGGTGCCTATGAAGCTCGCCGCCCCAAGAAAGGCCCAGTGCCTGTGAAGAAGGCCCAACGCCTGTGAAGCTTGCCGCCCGTGACACTCTCACGTAATAATGAGTTGGGGCTGTACATGCCTCGGAGTCTCTGGAGTGCCGCCCTTGGGCCTCGGGGGCTCCCGCCCACGCCCAGTGACAGCACTTAGCTCCGCGCTGGTGAGAAGACGTCGAAGACTAGACTAGGTGTCGGACTCGGCTTTTTATTTGCTTTCCGCAGTTGGCTTGTTCTCCCTCATTTCAACTTTTATTGGAGTTGCTTCTAGTGTTGTTTGCCGTCCCTTGCCCATGTTCTCTGTGTCTGGCTTTCTCCCGGCCCATTCTCCTTCTCGGTAGCCTCACGAGGGGGCTACGCGGGGCGCCCTCGTGAGCTTTTTCTCTCCTAATTTCTTGAGGCTCCCTCACTCGAGTTCACAACTGGAGCACCCCTCCTGGTCCATGCCCCACGGGCATAGCGACGCAAATACAGGACCTAAGCGGGTCACCCTCGCGACAAAGGTTCGAAAGCTATCCTCCCGACTGATTTTTGCAGATCCTAATACGCCCGGCAAGGCCCCAAGCAAGTACCTCGTGAGGCGGAAATTCTGGCAAACCCCCTAAGCTAAGTTGTTCATACGCGCAACCACAATGCCTCAACACCTCAACACAACATGTGAATAATAGAAATAGCATGATAATTAAGGGCAATAGTCTTGCACGCCCCCACAGGGCTCCACACTTCTATCTCTCTCTGAATGCATGAAAAGGAGGTAAACAAAATAAACACGGTATGCCCCACAACAGCTTGCGAGGAGGGATCCGCGCCGCCCTCCCGAGCTCAGTCAGACTCTTCCTCACGCTTCACCAGGGCGCGGCGACGGGACGACCTGCTACCACCCTCGAAGCGGGCGCGGTGGCATGGTGGCTGGTCGCGGCCACCGCTGTAGGAGCTGTCACTAGAGGAGGAGCCGCTGAAGCTTGGCGAGCTGCGGGCGTCGCCAAGAGCGGGCCCGCCTTCGTCGTCGTCACGGCCACCGCCATGGCCAAGCACCCGGTCGCTATCGTCGTCTTCAGGGCAGCACCCGACACGACGACCGTCTTCTCCGAACACCCTCACGTAGAGGGTGGTGTCGCCGTCAAACTTGAAGTGAAGGGTGCACCACCGGCCCATGCCATGCGCACGGGCAAACGTCTGCCAGTCGCGACCCAAGGCCACGTCCCCAGCGGCGGAGATCTCCACTGTGAACAAAGAAGCACTACTGCAGCAACCATCCGCCTGCAGCCAGAGTACACCAGGGCCGGCGGCCGGCAGTTCGCCGGCAAAGAAGAGGTGTAGCTGGAGCCAGTTGCCGGCCGGATCTGCCGACCAAACGACAAACTCCGGTAGCACCTCTGCCGAGTGAAAGCGTGGCCGAGGAGGCCGCGCGGCCACGACGCGTCTTTCCCCGCCCACCGGGCGGCCATCACCGAGCGAAGGACCACCACCGCGGCCATGAGGAGCCGCTGCAGGAGTCGTGGGGTGCTTGCGGGGACGACCCCGACCGCGCTTGGGCGGAGGGGAGCCAGGCCCTTCCTGGCGAGCTTTCCCCTTCTCCGCGAGCGAGAACCTCTTTGTCGGCGCCATGGGACACGGCAGGCAACTGGAGCAAGGAGGAAGAAGAAACAGGCGGGGGAAGGGAGATGTGCAGCAGGTGACTCCGCCCCCTCCACATTTATAACCCAAGGGAGGCCAACCGTCGGCCTCCCTGATCGCAGGTAATCATGACTCTTTTTGCAGGTAGTAGGGACTCGTCAAATCGGGCAGTTGCCGAGGCGGCGTGGGGAAGCGGGGACACCCACGTCCAATCAACCGCCACGCGACGACCAAGGCCGCCGGCTGTTGGGGCCTGCGGTGCTCCGCACTTGCCCTTTCACTTTGCTGCTAATCCAAGTCTAAGCGCCTTGGGACTAGGGCCTACTGTCGGCGTTCTGGGAACGGGGGTCCCCAGACTTGCTGTCAGCATTCTGGGAATGGGGGTACCTAAACTAGCCTGCCTGCGGCCTGCGGCATGGCTCAAGGAGTGGCCCAGTACGGCCCATCTTCATCAACACATGCTCAAGACCCTCGCGAGGGGCCAAGCCTCGCGGGGCGGACGACAGGAGACTTCCTCAGGCATGGCCTCGTCAGGCTGGCTCGCGAGGAGGCGTAGAGATCAAGGCGGGGTACCTCGCGAGGTGCCCGTGACGCAAGCCATGACGACCAAGGCCAGGCGGGCGCTAGGCAGGCGCCGGCCTGCGCAGAGTCCTTGTTTCCCCTTTGGTGCAAAGGGGGCAAGCGCAGGCAAGGGTATCAAGCAAAGGCAACCATTTCGGTGCAACAAGACCAAGACCAGCAGGACGGCAGAGCGGAGGTCATCGTGGAGCCCAAGCCAGCATCACCGTCAGGGCCTTTGGCAGGCGAGGACCAACTTTAGTTAGGATAAGTGTACTAGATGTTCCCCTTCAAAATGGCCAATTGTTGGCGCCCTTCCCACTCAATATTTGGGAAGAGGCCCGGGGCCTTCTCCTATAAATAGGACTAGCCACCCACAGGGTAGGGGAGGGAGATATGATCGGATCCGCACCCAAGACACACACAGAGAGAGAGAGAGAGGCAACTGAATCCCCCTAGCAGTTCATCGCACCAACCAAGAACAGACCCTCGCGAGGCTGTTCTTCCCTTGTACTGTTTCTCATCAGCCCCACAGGCAATCCACACACCACAAACTGGAGTAGGGTATTACACCACAATGGTGTCCTGAACCAGTATAAATCTTGTGTCCCTTGTTTTGTTCTTCGTGTAGTTTAGATCCTTACGAGGCGGTTAAACATGGGTAGGCTGGGGGTGTGATCTCCGCGTGCACCCCAGTGTTCGAACCTCAAGGGTCTACCGGAACCCGAAATCTGACATTTGGCGCGCCAGGTAGGGGTGTGCCGGAATCTGCCTTCCGTCGCCTCGTGATTTCACCACCCATCCCATCCATGTCAGACGCACGTCGCACCCGCGCCGAGCGCCGGGCCGCTCTTGCCACTCGCGTCGCCCAGACGGCCCCCGTCGGCGGGTGCCCCCGTCGTTCCCCATCGCCTGCCGTCAATGCCGCCACCGGCCCGGCGGGGAACGAACAGCAGGCGTCGTCCTTGCATCCATCAGTGCGGTGAGAAGGCCGCACCGCCACTCCGTCGCTGACTCCGGCCGGATCCTCGTGTAACGCCCCGGATTCGATGCACCAGGTGTCCGCTAGTTATTCGCCGTTGTTGCCATGTCATTTGCTTGCGTGTTGCATTTTATCATGTCATCATGTGCATCTCATTTCGCATTCGTGTTCGTCTCATGCATCCGAGCCTTTTCCCCGTTGTCCGTTTTGCAATCCGGCACTCCTATGCCCTCCGGTGTCCCCTTCTTGACTCTTTTCATGTGCGGGTGTTAAACTTTCTCGGAATGGCCCGAGGTTTGCCAAGCGGCCTTCGTATAGCACCGGTAGACCGCCTGTCAAGTTTCATGCCATTTGGAGGTCGTTTGATACTCCAACGGTTAACCGGGTAACCGTAAAAGCCTCTTTTGTTTGCAGCCCAACATCCCTTCCAAGTGGCCCAAAACCCACCTAACTCCCCTCCATGCTCTCGGTCGTTCGATCACGATCGCGTGGCCGAAAACCGCTCCTCATTTGGACTCTCCTAGCTGCCTCTACCTATAAATATGCCCTCCCCGTCCAAATTCACGGTCCAAACCCTAGTCCTCTTCCTCCCGCCGCCACCGGACATGTCCGCCTAGCCGTCGGACGCATCCGCCGCCGCGCCCAGCCAACCGCAGCGCGACACCTGTCGTCGCGCGGCCTCCCACCGCCCCGGCCCGCTCAGCCCGCAGCCGGCCCGCCCCGGGCCGCGACCGGGCCGCGCTCCGCTGCGGCTCCTCGCCCGAGCGCCTCCAGCGCCCGCTCGCCGCCGTCCCGAGTCCTGCGACCCCGCCACCGGAGCTGCTCGCCGGCACCGCCACGCGCCGCCGCGCACCACCGGACCCCGCCTCCGATGCCAGATCCGGGGTCCCCAGGCCCGGATCCGTCCGTTCCCCTCGTCCGCTCGTCGTTCCGGCCACCGAAGACCCCAGCGCCGGTGCCCCTCTCCACCCCAGCGCCGCCGACCTCACCCTCGACCCGGCAGGAGACGACGCCTGGCCGGCCTCCTGCGCCCCGCGTGGGCTCGGCCCACCGCGCCACGTGGGCCCCGTCCGGCCCATCTTCCCCAAGCTGGCCCAGCTCCCTGTCGGCCCGCCTCCTCCCCGACCTGTGCTCGGCCCATGGTGAGCAGCCCCGCTTTGCCCCGCCCAGTGCACGTTATAGCTATCCAGCGCTCAGATGTTTTTTTTTCAAAAATGCCCAAGTCCCAGATTTCCGACATAATCATGCCATGTTCATTGCATTGTATCTCTGCATCCGTAGCTCCGTTTCGTGCGTGTAATATGTCAAATTGTTCGCCTCAACGAGTACTTCATTTCATTCCATTGCATCATTTTCATCTGAGCTCTTCTTGGTGCCCGAAATGCTGTTGGAAGAGTGCATGTTGATGTTAATCTGCTGAAACTGTTATAACATGCTCATTTGTCATTTTTGCCATGATTGATGTGTGCATCCTATGAGGTTGATGTCTATATGTGTTTTGATCTATGCCATGCCATATTTCCAGGGGTGTATGCCATGTATTTTTGTGATCAATGTGGTGACTAGCACAAGCATGCAAACTAGGCTTCGTGATATTGCTGATTTTAGTCCCTATTCTGCTGTTATTTTGATGCCATGTAAACTTGATGCTACAGAGAGATCCATGCTTATTTTGAGATACTTCAGTAAGGGTGTTTTGAACATGTGGTTATTTTCTATCCGTTCATTCCCTTGTTTGCAATTATGGAGTAGTCTAGCATGTCATTTGAGTACTCTACTTTTGCTTCAAAATGTTTCCTGGCAGATTGTTTACGTGTTATTCAATTTGGCCAAGCTTGCTGTAGTTGATCCTTGCATGCTATGGACTTGTTCTTGACTTGGTTTGTTTCATAAACATGTCTTCTTGATGATGCTATGCTTATATTGTCATGCAATGACTTGTGGTGAGTGAATCGAGCTTGTTAAATAGTGTACTTGCTGTTGCTGTTTTCCTGACAGATTCTGTTATATTTTGTTGCTATGTTAACATGTTGCTACTAATCATTCTACGCATAATCTGGAGATGTTCTATAAACATGTTTTGATCTACATGTCATCCTCTATCCATCCATGCCCCTGGTTGCATTTATAGGTTGCTGTAGCTTGTTGTAATCTTGCTCCAAAGTTGCTTGATAATGTTGCTGTCAGCCTGTTTATATTAAGTTCAATTGTTTCCATGTGTTTTACTAGTGATCCATGAACCCTATGACCTTGCTATTGCCATGATTAGCTTCATAAACATGTCTTCTTACTGTTGGTTGCCTTGCCATGCCATGTATTGCTCTGTGGTGAGAGGTTCAAGCTCACCAACATGCCTACTTATTGTTGTTTCTGCCATGTTTGAATCTGTAATATAACTTGCCATGTTTACATGGGTGCCATCATATTTTCCGTTCCCTTTTGGCTCATGGTTAGTAAGGGACTTTGGATCTATGCTATTAGTTGATTCATGCCATGCCTTTGTTTGCCATGATATGTTTTGGTGTGTTTTGCTTGATGTTTGGGTGCATTTTGCATCAATGCCATGTTTAACTTGTTTTGCTCATATCTTCTAGGCCGTAGCTCCGAATCTAATGAACTTTATATGTAACTTGACTAGAATTTCGTGTAGATCATCTTGGTGCATCTTAACTTGCTGTTTAACAACTTGAACATAATGTTTATTCATATCTGGACCAGTTTCGAAATTTGCATATGAGGACTTACCGGAATTGTTATATGTTGTTCCCGGCCTCATTTAAACTTGCCTTGATGTGTTGTTCTTGTTTGCATCATCTCTTGCCATGAGTAGCTTCATGTAGCTTTGTCATGCATCATGCTTGTTGTGCATCATGCCTTGTCCATGTGTGGTGTGTTTACCATGTTGTGTGCTTCTTCTCGATAGTTCCCGTTTCGTTGCGATCGTGAGGATGCGTTCGTCTATGTGTGGTTCGTCTTCGTGGCTTCATCTTCTTCATGGACTCGTTCTTCTTCCTAGCGGGATTTCAGGCAAGATGACTGCTACCCTGGATCTCACTACAATCATTGCTATGCTAGTTGCTTCATTCTATCGCTATGCTGCACTACCTATTACCTGTTTATCAAGCCATCCCATATTGCCATGAACCTCTAACCTTTGACACCTTTCCTATGCAAACCGTTGTTTGGCTATGTTACTGCTTTTGCTCAGCCCCTCTTATAGCGTTGCTAGTTGCAGGTGAAGTTGAAGATTTATCCATGGTGGACAAGATTTTGGTTGGGATATCACAATATCTCTTATATTATTAATGCATCTATATATTTGGTAAATGGTGGAAGGCTCGGCCTTATGCCTGTTGTTTTGTTCCACTCTTGTCGCCCTAGTTTTCCGTCATACCGGTATTATGTTCTCGGATTTTGCGTTCCTTACGCGGTCGGGTGATTTATGGGACCCCCCTGACAGTTCGCTTTGAATAAAACTTGTCCAGCAAGGCCCAACCTTGGTTTTACCATTTGCCTCACCACCACCTACTTTTCCCTTGGGAGTCGCTCTCTCGAGGGTCATCTTTATTTTAGCCCCCCCGGGCCAATGCTTGTCTAAGTGTTGGTCCAAACCGAGCGATGTCCGGCGCCCCCTGGGCAACCAGGGTCTATGCCAACCCGTCGTCTTTCTCATCCGGTGTGCCCTGAGAACGAGATATGTGCAGCTCCTATCGGGATTGTCGGCGCATCGGGCGGCTTTGCTGGTCTTGTTTTACCATTGTCGAAATGTCTTGTAAACCGTGATTCCGAGACTGATCGGGCCTTCCTGGGAGAAGGTCTATTCCTTCGTTGATCGCGAGAGCTTGTCATGGGCTAAGTTGGGACACCCCTGCAGGGTATAAACTTTCGAGAGCCGTGACTGCGGTTATGTGGCAGATGGGAATTTGTTAATGTCCGGTTGTAGATAACTTGACACCAGATCCGAATTAAAACGCATCAACCGTGTGCGTAGCCGTGATGGTCTCTTCTCGGCAGAGTCCGGGAAGTGAACACGGTTTCTGTGTTATGTTTGACGTAAGTAGGTGTTCAAGATCACCTCCTGATCATTGATAGCTTCACGACCGTTCCTTTGTTTCTCTTCTCGCTCTCATTTGCGTATGTTAGCCACCATATCATGCTTAGTCGCTGCTGCAACCTCACCACTTTACCCCTTCCTTTCCCATTAAGCTTTGCTAGTCTTGATACCCATGGTAATGGGATTCCTGAGTCCTCGTGGCTCACAGATTACTACAACAACAGTTGTAGGTACAGGTTATGCGATGATCATGACGCGAGAGCGATGTTTGCTTGCGTTGAGTTCTTCTTATGCTTCTTCTTCGATCAGGGGATAGGTTCCAGGTCGGCAGCCTGGGCTAGCAGGGTGGATATTGTTTGAGCTTCTGTTTATGATTCATCCGTAGTCGGATGTTGTTCTTGTATGTTGATGTTGTATTCATGTGGCATTGTATGCCTCTTGTATGTATCCCCATCTATTATGTAATGTTGATGTAATGATATCCACCTTGCAAAAGCGTCTTCAAGATGTGCTTCTATCCTTGGTGGGACCTTTGAGTTCCTTTAGGATAGGGTCGCATCTTGGGCGTGACAAGTTGGTATCAGAGCCTCGACCGACCTTAGGAGCCCCCCTTGATTGATCGTGTAGTTTGGCCGTTGTTGAGTCTAGAAGAAAACTGATTTCGGAGTCTAGTTATATCGGAGAGTAGGAATTCTTTTTACTCCTCAGTCTCTT
This sequence comes from Triticum timopheevii, assembly GCA_963921465.1. Taxonomy (NCBI): domain Eukaryota; kingdom Viridiplantae; phylum Streptophyta; class Magnoliopsida; order Poales; family Poaceae; genus Triticum; species Triticum timopheevii. The sequence goes on from OY997274.1 coordinate 475,303,085, forward strand.
CGTCGCTCTGGTGAGGAATCTTGACGTAGGTGTTTTGAATTACTCCTCTTCCCATTCAAAAATTTTCTTTAGGTTCACGCAGTTGGTTTTCCGATCGTTGTTCTCAGCTCTTTTGATCCGGTGCTTTTCTCGTGGACTCAAACCTCTTTGTCTTTTGCGAGATCAATCCTCATTTGTTTTCTTTTCCCACCCACCCACCCCTTTTCCTTCTCGGAACCGGAGTCCATAATCGAGTATCCATCTTACTCGTGTGAAGTCTTTGCTTTCTTTTCTCAATGATTTTAACCAGTGTTTTTCTCTTCAAGATATTCGTCGGTTTCCCCTTCCAAGTTGCCTTTGTTTTTCCCGCCCTCCCACCCTCTTCTTCCCGGAGTATGAGTCTCTTTCGACCATCAACTTCATTCGTGTGGAGCCTCTTCAGTCCTCCCTTAATCATTTCAACCGGTGAATTCTCGTCTCGTTTGTCATTCTTCATCCCTTTCTTTTTTCGGTGCACTCAATTCAAGTTTTTTGGGTTGATCATATTCTTTTCCTGGGATCAAGTGTTTTTCCCTGCTCGTTCGCCTGTCGCCAGTTTATCCCTCCGGAGTGCTCAAGACATCTCAGGAGATTCGTCTGTGTTCGAATTGATTCGAGGTTGTCACCTCATTCAAATATTTCAATTGTTCCGGTGCATCATCTATTTGTTCAACATCCCTTTCCAACGGTGTTTTCTTTTAGTGGGCCCTAACCCACATGTCTTTTCCCAGGATCTTACCTGACTCTTCTAATTATTCCGGAGCCATTCCTAATTCTTTTCAGAGTTTGACATAAGACTGAATTTCATCAGTCAGATGCCATCTCCAAGATCGCTTTCAAATTCTTTTCATCTTTGGTTCAACCCTTCCTCTTTTTCATCCTCCCGGAGTATCTCAGTAATTTTGGTGGTGTTTATCGTCGTCATTCTCAATATTTGAAGACCGAAGAAGAGTTCCTCTTAAATCCTTACCCGTTCTTCCAAATATGCGTAGTTCAAGCTTGATGCCATCCTCTCTAGCATATTGGTTCTTCTAATTCTTCTCGAGTGCTCTCGATTCTTTGCTTCTTCTTTGAGTTCTTGTTTCACCTCATCCCTTTTCCCTTCCGTCTCGGTCCTAAGATCTCGGGACGAGATCTCTTGTTAGTGGAGGAGTGTTGTAATGCCCCGGATTCGATGCGCCAGGTGCCCGCCAGTTATTCGCCGTCGTTGCCATGTCATTTGCTTGCGTGTTGCATTTTATCATGTCATCATGTGCATCTCATTTCGCATTCGTGTTCGTCTCATGCATCCGAGCCTTCTCCCCGTTGTCCGTTTTGCAATCCGGCACTCCTATGCCCTCCGGCGTCCCCTTCTTGACTCTTTTGATGTGCGGGTGTTAAACTTTCTCAGAATGGCCCGAGGTTTGCCAAGCGGCCTTGGTATAGCACCGGTAGACCGCCTGTCAAATTTCGTGCCATTTGGAGGTCGTTTGATACTCCAACGGTTAACCGGGTAACCGTAAAAGCCTCTTTTGTTTGCATCCCAACACCCCTTCCAAGTGTCCCAAAACCCACCTAACTCCCCTCCATGCTCTCGGTCGTTCGATCATGATCGTGTGGCCGAAAATCGCTCCTCATTTGGACTCTCCTAGCTCCCTCTACCTATAAATATGCCCTCCCCGTCCAAATTCACGGTCCAAACCCTAGTCCTCTTCCTCCCGCCGCCACCGGACATGTCCGTCCAGCCGCCGGACGCATCCGCCGCCGCGCCCAGCCAACCGCAGCACGACACCTGTCCTCGCGCCGCCTCCCACCGCCGCGGCCCGCTCAGCCCGCAGCCGGCCCGCCCCGGGCCGCGACCGGGCCCCGCTCCGCTGCGGCTCCTAGCCCGAGCGCCTCCAGCGCCCGCTCGCCGCCGTCCCGAGTCCTGCGACGCCGCCGCCGGAGCTGCTCGCCGGCGCCGCCACGCGCCGCCGCGCACCACCAGACCCCGCCTTCGACGCCAGATCCGGGGTCCCCAGGCCCAGATCCGTCCGTTCCCCTCGTCCGCTCGCCGTTCCGGCCACTGGAGACCCCAGCGCCGGTGCCCCTCTCCACCCCAGCGCCGCCGGCCTCGCCCTCGACCCGGCAGGAGACGACGCCCGACCGGCCTCCTGCGCCCCGCGTGGGCTCGGCCCACCGCGCCACGTGGGCCCCGTCCGGCCCGTCTTCCCCAAGCTGGCCCAGCTCCCTGTCGGCCCGCCTCCTCCCCGACCTGGGCTCGGCCCATGGTGAGCAGCCCCGCTTTGCCCCGCCCAGTGCACGTTATAGCTATCCAGCGCTCACATGTTTTTTTTTCAAAAATGCCCAAGTCCCAGATTTCCGACATAATCATGCCATGTTCATTGCATTGTATCTCTGCATCCGTAGCTCCGTTTCGTGCGTGTAATATGTCAAAATGTTCACCTCAACGAGTACTTCATTTCCTTCCATTGCATCATTTTCATTTGAGCTCTTCTTGATGCCCGAAATGCTGTTGGAAGAGTGCATGTTAATGTTAATCTGCTGAAACTGTTATAACATGCTCATTTGTCATTTTTGCCATGATTGATGTGTGCATCCTATGAGGTTGATGTCTACATGTGTTTTGATCTATGCCATGACATCTTTCCTGGGGTGTATGCCATGTATTTTTGTGATCAATGTGGTGACTAGCACAAGCATGCAAACTAGGCTTCGTGATATTGCTGATTTTAGTCCCTGTTCTGCTGTTATTTTGATGCCATGTAAACTTGATGCTACAGAGAGATCCATGCTTATTTTGAGATACTTCAGTAAGGGTGTTTTGAACATGTGGTTATTTTCTATCCATTCATGCCCTTGTTTGAAATTATGGAGTAGTCTAGCATGTCATTTGAGTGCTCTACTTTTGCTTCAAAATGTTTCCTGGCAGATTGTTTACGTGTTATTCAATTTGGCCAAGCTTGCTATAGTTGATCCTTGCATGCTATGGACTTGTTCTTGACTTGGTTTGTTTCATAAACATGTCTTCTTGATGATGCTATGCTTATCTTGTCATGCAATGACTTGTGGTGAGTGAATCGAGCTTGTTAAGTAGTGTACTTGTTGTTGCTGTTTTCCTGACAGATTCTGTTATATTTTGTTGCTATGTTAACATGTTGCTACTAATCATTCTATGCATAATCTGGAGATGTTCTATAAAGATGTTTTGATCTATATGTCATCCTATATCCATCCATGCCCCTGGTTGCATTTATAGGTTGCTGTAGCTTGTTGTAATCTTGCTCCAAAGTTGCTTGATAATGTTGCTGTCAGCCTGTTTACATTAAGTTCAGTTGTTTCCATGTGTTTTACTAGTGATCCATGAACCCTATGACCTTGCTATTGCCATGCTTAGATTCATAAACATGTCTTCTTACTGTTGGTTGCCTTGCCATGCCATATATTGCTCTGTGGTGAGAGGTTCAAGCTCACCAACATGCCTACTTATTGTTGTTTCTGCCATGTTTGAATCTGTATTATAACTTGCCATATTTACATGGGTGCCATCATATTTTCCGTTCCCTTTTGGCTCATGGTTAGTAAGGGACTTTTGATCTATGCTATTAGTAGATTTATACCATGCCTTTGTTTGCCATGGTATGTTCCTGTAACATGTTGTTTGATAGCTCTAAACATTGCAACCTGATGTTATTTCTGCAAAGTCTGAAACTGTTATTATTTGCCATCTTACCATGTGTTTTGGAGCATGTTCTAGTGATTTCTGGAGGTAGCTCAGTGTTCATGTTTTGTTATGATTTACCTGTAAATCATGCTCATGCCTTTTGTTATTATGTTGGGGTGCTGTAGCATATTGTTTTGATGCTTGTAAGATGCCTAGTTGCTGTTATGGACAGATTGTTGCTATGACTTGTATAGTGTGTGTGTGTGTTGCACCGTTGCTCCGTTTTGAGTGTGCTCTATATGAAACTTGCTTGTTTTTGCATGTAGCTTCATATTACCATGTTGCATCCTTGTTTTGGTGTGTTTTGCTTGATGTTTGGGTGCATTTTGCATCAATGCCATGTTTAACTTGTTTTGCTCATATCTTCTAGGCCGTAGCTCCGAATCCAATGAACTTTATATGTAACTTGACTAGAATTTCGTGTAGATCATCTTGGTGCATCTTAACTTGCTGTTTAACAACTTGAACATAATGCTTATTCATATCTGGACCAGTTTCGAAATTTGCATATGAGGACTTACCGGAATTGTTATATGTTGTTCCCGGCCTCATTTAAACTTGCCTTGATGTGTTGTTCTTGTTTGCATCATCTCTTGCCATGAGTAGCTTCATGTAGCTTTGTCATGCATCATGCTTGTTGTGCATCATGCCTTGTCCATGTGTGGTGTGTTTACCATGTTGTGTGCTTCTTCTCGATAGTTCCCGTTTCGTTGCGATCGTGAGGATGCGTTCGTCTACGTGTGGTTCGTCTTCGTGGCTTCATCTTCTTCATGGACTCGTTCTTCTTCCTAGCGGGATTTCAGGCAAGATGACCGCTACCCTGGATCTCACTACTATCATTGCTATGCTAGTTGCTTCGTTCTATCGCTATGCTGCGCTACCTATTACCTCTTTATCAAGCCATCCCATATTGCCATGAACCTCTAACCTTTGACACCGTTCCTATGCAAACCGTTGTTTGGCTATGTTACCGCTTTTGCTCAGCCCCTCTTATAGCGTTGCTAGTTGCAGGTGAAGTTGAAGATTTCTCCATGGTGGACAGGATTTTGGTTGGGATATCACAATATCTCTTATATTATTAATGCATCTATATATTTGGTAAAGGGTGGAAGGCTCGGCCTTATGCCTGGTGTTTTGTTCCACTCTTGCCGCCCTAGTTTTCCGTCATACCGGTATTATGTTCCCGGATTTTGCGTTCCTTACGCGGTCGGGTGATTTATGGGACCCCCCTGATAGTTCGCTTTGAATAAAACTTGTCCAGCAAGGCCCAACCTTGGTTTTACCATTTGCCTCACCACCACCTACTTTTCCCTTGGGAGTCGCTCTCTCGAGGGTCATCTTTATTTTAGCCCCCCCAGGCCAATGCTTGTCTAAGTGTTGGTCCAAACCGAGCGATGTTTGGTGCCCCCTGGGCAACCAGGGTCTATGCCAACCCGTCGTCTTGCTCATCCGGTGTGCCCTGAGAACGAGATATGTGCAGCTCCTATCGGGATTGTCGGCGCATCGGGCGGCTTTGCTGGTCTTGTTTTACCATTGTCGAAATGTCTTGTAAACCGGGATTCCGAGACTGATCGGGCCTTCCTGGGAGAAGGTCTATTCCTTCGTTGATCGCGAGAGCTTGTCATGGGCTAAGTTGGGACACCCCTGCAGGGTATAAACTTTTGAGAGCCGTGCCCGCGGTTATGTGGTAGATGGGAATTTGTTAATGTCCGGTTGTAGATAACTTGACACCAGATCCAAATTAAAACGCATCAACCGTGTGTGTAGCCGTGATGGTCTCTTCTCGGCGGAGTCCGGGAAGTGAACACGGTTTCTGTGTTATGTTTGACGTAAGTAGGTGTTCAGGATCACCTCTTGATCATTGCTAGCTTCACGACCGTTCCTTTGTTTCTATTCTCGCTCTCATTTGCGTATGTTAGCCACCATATCATGCTTAGTCGCTGCTGCAACCTCACCACTTTACTCCTTCCTTTCCCATTAAGCTTTGCTAGTCTTGATACCCATGGTAATGGGATTCCTGAGTCCTCGTGGCTCACAGATTACTACAACAACAGTTGCAGGTACAGGTTATGCGATGATCATGACGCGAGAGCGATGCTTGCTTGCGTTGAGTTCTTCTTCTGCTTCTTCTTCGATCAGGGGATAGGTTCCAGGTCGGCAGCCTGGGCTAGCAGGGTGGATATTGTTTGAGCTTCTGTTTATGATTCATCCGTAGTCGGATGTTGTTCTTGTATGTTGATGTTGTATTCATGTGGCATTGTATGCCTCTTGTATGTATCCCCATCTATTATGTAATGTTGATGTAATGATATCCACCTTGCAAAAGCGTCTTCAAGATGCGCTTCTATCCTTGGTGGGACCTTCGAGTTCCTTTAGGATAGGGTCGCATCTTGGGTGTGACACCTCATCCCATGCCCGTCGCGCTGCTGCGGACGCGCACGCCGCGCTTCTCCTGGCGCGGGAGCTCCTGCACTACCGTCCCGTCGACAACCTCTACAACGACTGGGTCGCCCGCATCACCGAGCTGGGGGGCGCCTCAGCTGCCTCCCCCTCAAGAAGGCTCCTTGGCTCCAAGGCGCATGGCCCCTAGGCGGAACCCACTCCGTCCGGCGCCAGCACAGCAAGAGAAGAGCTGCCAAGAGATCCCTCGTCCTCAGGAAGCCGCCCGTGTGCTCCCTGCACCGGCTCGGCACGAGCGCGCACCTGCTCCGGCGCATCAAGACCCCGCGCTGCACCTGGCCACAGCGCACAGAGACCCGCAAGATCAACCTCTCCTTCACCAAAGGGCTCCCGCGGCCACTACAGGCTGCCGTGCCTTCTCTGCCGAGCTACGCAGAGTGGCCTGGCCGGGCAAGTTCAAGCCAGACCTGCCCCCGCGCTACGATGGAACGGCTGACCCTGCTGAGTTCCTCCAGCTCTACGAGCTGGGCATCGAAGCTGCCAACGAAGACGAGAAGGTCAAGGTGAACTGGTTCCCCATGGTGCTCAAGGACGGCGCCCGCACCTGGCTCCTGAACCTGGCTCCTGGCACGATATCCTCCTGGGACGCGATGCGCACCCGATTCATCATCAACTTCCAAGGCACCCGCGACTGGCCCCTGGCCATGAGCGACTTGCGCCGCATCAAGCAGCAGCTGGGGGAGACCATGCAGAAATTCATCCAGCGCTTCAACAACGCTTGCCTTAAGATCCCCATGGTGTCTGAGGAGGCCATCATCTCAGCCTTCTCTGACGGCGTGTGTGACGTCAAGATGAAGGAGGAGCTCGCGATCCATGAAGACTTGTGCACCTCCCTGGAGCTGTTCAATCTGGCGACCAAGTGCGCAAGGGCTGAGGAAGGGCGCTTGTCCCTCCTCGAGCTGCCAGCTGCTGACCCAGAAGAGAAGAAGCCCAAGACCAAGGACGTGAAGTGCAAGGGGGCTGCCGTGCTTGTAGCAGAGCCAGACACCAAGCGAGGCAGGGATCAGCCTGAGTCATCCAAGGGCAGCCGGTACTGCGTGTACCATGACCTCCACACTCACAACACCAATGAATGCCAAGAGCTCAGAGCCGCGCGAGACGTGCGTGCCGGCCGACGCCCCGAGCGCAGCGACAGGGGCTATGGCCGAGGAGGAGGAAGAGGTGGAGGACGATGGGAAGACCGTGGCCCTCGCCAAGGGTGGCGTGACCGACCTCGTGAGGACCACTGGCAGGACCAGCCTCGTGAGGGAGGTTGGAGGGACCCACCTCGCGAGGGGAGTTGGAGAGATCAGCCTCGCGAGGATCGCCCACAAGGAAATGCGGGCCTCCCTCCTCTGCCACCACAGCCAAGGAGGAATGAAGACCATCACCAGGACGAGGGGACTGGAGGCTTCCTGGAGCCACGCGCAATCGCTTGCATCTTGGGCGGTGCACAAGCCCTGGCCTCTCAGCGCATCTTCAAGCAGTTTGCCCGCGAAGTGAATGCAGTCCTCCCCAAGCTTGAGGCCACACGCCCTCTCAGGTGGTCATCGTGCGCTATCATGTTCAGTTCAGCGGATCAGCTCAAGTGCGTGGCCACAGCAGGAGTCCTCCCGATGCTTTGTTCCCCAATCATCAGCAACGTGCAAGTCACCAGGACCCTCATCAATGGCGGAGCAGGGCTCAATGTCCTATCCGTCGAGACGTTCAACAATCTGCAAGTGCCATACAAGCAGCTGCAGGCAACCAAGCCCTTCTCAGGAGTCACCGATGGTTCCACGGTTCCGATAGGGCAGGTCCGCCTTCCTGTTACCTTCAGGAAGCGTGACAACTACCGCACCGAGCTCATTGACTTCGACGTTGCTCACATCCGCCTGCCGTACAATGCCATCCTCGGGTACCCAGCCCTGGCCAAGTTCATGGCCATGACACATCACGGCTACAATGTCCTCAAGATGCCAGGAAGCGGCAGAGTCATCACTGTGCCTTGTGAAGAAGAGAAACGTTGTGTGTTCCCTGGAACGTGCCTTCCAAGCCGCATCAATTGAAGACCCAGATCACAGGAACGGGAGGCCTCCCGAGGCTGCTCCTAAGAAGAAGAAGACATCGCCTAGACCGACCCCTCGGGAGGCAGGCCCCTCAGGGTCCGTGCCCGTTCAGGGGCACCTCCTTTTGTCGCATAGGAAGGCGCGCCCTGCGCCCTCCTCGAGTAGGGCTCGGGGGCTCTCTTCTGGAGGGCCATCGACTTTGCTAAGATTATGAGGGAGGCGCTCGGGCACCACTTGGAGGCGTGCTTCAACGTACGTTTCCCTCAGAAGGAAGCAAGGCAAAGAGGGCTGAACCCTCTGGAATTCATCAGTGAGATCATTCAGGAGTTGCAGGAGTAAAGAGTCATGAGTGGAAGCCGCCGCTTGCCCGCCGTAGCTCCCCATCCCGGCGAGGATGGTGGTTTGCGCGTCTGCATTGACATACCAGGACTCAACCGAGCCGCCTCTCAAGAGCGCCTCTGGCCCTCACGCATGGGGCGCTGCGAAGGCCCACCTCACAGCTATGTTCGCATGTATTACGGCCTGCCGAACGTGACTGCGGTGCGTCAGCGCCTCATCAGGAGCATCTTGGAGGCTCAGGCGGTCAGGCATTCCGCAGTCCTAGCGGAGATGGAGATGGTTCGCGAGGAGCCGCCAGCGCCCCCAGAGCCTCCCGAGGCCCCTGGGCCTGGGGGCTCATGAAGATCGTCTCCCGCAGCGCACGCCATCCGCTACTTCAGCATCCCTCCATCTTCAGCATCATCACGTGACATCCTTCGAGTTTCATTTTCAGCTGGGAGCGCCCCCCCAGGGCTACATCATTCCTAGGCCGCGTGGGTCCGTCCCTGCGGCGTGTATCCCCTTTAGTTCATGTTTTCAGCTTGCTTTATCGGGGGCACCCCTCGGGCTGCATTATCCCCAAGCCACCCGGGCCAGACCCGGTGGCATGCATCCCTCTCGCGTTTCTTCAGGTCACGCGTTTGACCCATCGCGATCGTTGTTTGATGCTTGCCTATGGCACCCTTCTTTCTTCATGTCGGCTGCTTGCACGTTAAAGGGGGGGGTACCTAAGCATCGCGACTCATGGGCTCTTACTGGCTCTCCAGCCCTCACCCTCTGGCCTTGTCCATGGCATCGCGACCTGGCATACCAGCGACGGCTGAGCCCCGCTCGAGGGACGGGACCCGAGGACGTAGAGCACTGACATCTAACCAAATCTGCAGGAACACACCACAAGTAAAGGCCCAGAGCCAGGCACACCCGCCTTGAGGTAGGGCCCCGTGAGTCCCGCGCTGGCTCACGGGTGCCCAGATACACCTCACCAGGCCCTACCGTGCCAGCCACGTGTCATGGCGGGGCTGTATACGCCCCAGGGGCTCCTCCCGGAGGGGAGCCCCCTCCCACGCACCAGTGGAAGCACCATGCTCCGCGCTGGTTGACGACACTGCCGAGGAGCGGCTATGCCCGTACACATACAGAAGCGCTATGCTCCGCACTGGTGATAAACAACTGAGGGTGGCCCCCGGCTGCATCAACCTCAGGGAACCCAGAGCTCAATGTCCGGCCTCATCGTAACACATCCCCTCGGGAGTGCCGCGCGAGGGGGCTGGGCACGGGGGATGCGCCCGGGTCACGCCCAGGCGCACGCCACCCAGCCAGGCCCCTCGGGCCTGGTTCGTCGCACACCTCTCCCCGAGCGGAGCCAAGGTACGAAGGCCGTTTGAACGTCAAGGGGGACTCCTGAGCATCGCGACTCAGGAGCCTAACTGGTCACGTAGCCCCTCACCCCTTAGTTCCGAAAGGCTAACGGTAGTTGAGGTATGTGTGGGGCCGGGCTCTACTGACGTAGAACGGTAAATTCACCCATGCATCTCACCTCCCTACTTGCTGTTCGTGCGTCAAGGGGGACTCCTGAGCATCGCAACTCAGGAGCCTAACTTGTCACGTAGCCCCTCACTCCTTGTTCCCGTCCTGGTTTCCGGTCGGGGCTAACGGCGGCTGAGGTATGCGCGGGGCCGGGCTCTGCCGACGTAGAACACAAGCAAGTAGGAAGGAAAAACGCAAATCTCAAGAAATTCAAAAGAAAATATTACAGTCCATAGAGTACTTTGACAACACCAAACACAAGTTTAAACGCCTCCACAAGGCAGAATGCATGTTGCAGGGATTAAAAGCAGGACGGGAGCCGTGAAGGAGTCACTTTTTTGCGGCGCCATCGCTGGTGACGGCGCTACGCTGGGCAGCTTCGCCTCGAGGAGCCTCAAGACCGGCAGCGCCTCGCTTCGGCTTGGTGCTGAAGGCCCGGAACTTCGCCAGCAGAGCCTCCGCACGACCCTTCACGCCCTCAGTAGCGACGGCGGCAAGCTCGCCGCTCACAGGCTCCAGCAGACTGTCGAGGTCAACGCTGGGGTCGCGGAGGTAGAAGTGGGTGAAGACACGCGTTAGCGCCGCAGAAGAAAGGATGCGCGCCTCAGCCTCAGCCGTGGGGCCAAGGCCGAGGGCGACATCTTCGAGGGCGCGGACCAGGAAGGGAAGCAGCTTGGCGGGGCCCTCCTTGGCGCCGTCCAGCGGACTTTCTAGGCCGCTGTCATAAAGCGACTTCAGCAGGGTGCGAGCCTTCACCTCCAGCTTCCCGAAGGCCACGCGGTCCTCGGCCAGGACCCGCGCCTTGCTGTCCAGCTCGATCTTCTTCGCCTCCAACGCCTGCTCCAGCGCACCCAAGCGGCCTTGGCATTCGTCAAGCTCGGCATCCCGGTCCTTGGCGGCAGCCTCGCGAGCCTTCAGGTCTTCCTCCTTCTCCTGGCGGACACGGGCCTCCTTGACAAGCTGGTCGCGCAGGCCTTGCAGTTCGCTCTCCAGCACCTTGTAGCGGCCCTGGAAATCCGCAACCTCACCCAAGGCGGCGTCGCAAGCGGCCTTCGCCTCAAGGACGGCCTGCTTCTTCTTGTCGCAGGCTGTCGCGGCCTGGGCCAGCGCTGCTCGGACTGAAGCATCAGAGCGGACCCAGCCAGAGACCAACTCCAGGCGCCCGGCCACCAAGCGGGGGTCAGCGCCCAGAAGATCTTTCCGCAGCCGGTCCAGCTCAGCAACAGCACGATCCAGAACAGTAGGAGGAGCCGGAGAGACAGCGGTTGGCGGAGTAGGAGGCGAAGACGGTAGCGTAATCACAGCGCCATGAGTCAGGACCTTCTGCTCCCCGACGACTGCGGCGGTGGCGTTAGGCAAAGACACCACGGGAGTCTCTTGGGCCATGGGGGCTGAGCTCGCTCCAGCTGGCCCCGCCAGGCCTCGCAAGGATGACCGGGCAGGAGAGGCCCGCGTCTTGTCGCCCCCTTCTCCTTTGGATGGGGGTGCTGCCTGGGACGAAGCCTCAGGAGCCCCCTTCAGCTTCTTCGCCGCAGGCACTGGCCTAGCCAAGGAATATGGACATCTAGCCTCAACAACAAAGCATGAAGCAAAACGAGAATCAAGCACTTACTCGTCATCGCTCGCGGGCTCAAGCAACCTCCGGCCGAACTTGAAGCCCGAATGCCGGATGCTTGGGTCAACTTCAAGAGGTTCGGGAGCAGGAGGCGTGTCTGCGGATCACCTCGGAGTCGGAGCGGACCCATGGGGAACCAACCCCGTCCTGTCCTTCTTCTGGATTAGGGGCGAGCTCTCGCCACCCTGCTCATCACCGTCATCGTCGTCATCCAGCATGAGGCGAAGAGTGCGGGACCCATGCCGAGGAAGGGGCGTTCTCGACTCCCCGTCGGTCGCCTCCTAATCGGGCTCCTCGTCCTCCTCCTCCTCTTCTTCCTCCTCTCTGCTGGAGTCGCTGGAGGATACATTCACCGTCGCTAGGGCCGCCGGGGCCTCAGGAACCTCCGCGGGCACAGGCCCGCCCTCGTCGAAAGCGGACATGGAGTTCACCACCTGCTCCCAATCATCCCGAAGGAACAAGGGCACGGGTGCATCCTCCAATCTCGCCACGTTTCCCCCAACCAAGGATTGGAGGACCGCGGCCAGGTCCTCGTCGGCCAGGGCTTCGGGGTTCGAGCGAAGGGCAGCATTGGCCCTCCCAAGCTTCCACAGTGGGAGCGAGTGTTCCCGAAGCGGAGCCACCCGATGCTCCAGGAACTCCCTCAGGAGCGACGCCCCGGTCAGTTTCGCCGTCGCCATGTTGTCCGGCCACAAGTCCGCGTCCATCTTCTCCAGCACCGGCCTCGCACGGGGATCAACGAGCTCTGCGCGGGACCAAGCGTCAACAGACATGGGCTGCCCCATGGGCAGATTCAGCCGGGAGTGGGTGCGCCCAGCATCCACCATGACCCACTTGCTCCTGAAGCCCTCAATTCTCTTCCCGGGCTTCGAGATGGCGTTAGAGCTGCCGTGCGCGATAAAGCTCGTGCACGTGGTGATGGGGCCGCGGGAGACCCGGAGGTAGAAGTAATGGCGCAGCAAGGCCACCGAAGGCCTCACCCCAACATGAGCCTCGCAGTAGTAGGCGAAAATCGCCAGGAAAAGAACGGAGTTGGGATGGAGGTGCAGGGCTTGCAGATTGTAATGGGGAAGAACAGAAAGGAAGAACTTGGAAAAATGGGGCACCAGACCAGCGGCGATGGTGCTCACGAAGAGCGGGTAGAAGGTGCTTCCTCTGCCCTCAGGAAGGGCGGTTCCGACCTTGGGCACAGCCGCCCCGTCGTGGCCTTGCGTCGCCATCATCTGGCGCGTCCGAGCAAGATTCTTCTCCGACACATTCGGAGGATCCAAGGCGGGTGAGTACCATGCTCTGGGTGGGGTCTGGCGAGGCACCATGCCTTGCTAGGTTGCAGAGTTGGAGTGGATCTGGGGATTTCGGAAGCAAGAAGGACAGGAGCAAGAAAGGAGATCTGGGCAGTAAAGGAGAAGGCAAAGAAGGTAAGCCTAGACAGGTACTGCTCCCTTATCAGCTTGTGTAGTTGCCGAGGCGTCGTGGGGCAGCCAGGACGCCCACGTCCAATCAACCACCACGCGGCGCCCAAGGCCGCAGGCTATTAGGGCCCGCGGCGCTTCGCACTTGCCTCTTCGCTTCGCTGCTAAGCCAAGTCCAAGCGCGCCTTGGGCCCGGGGGCTACTGTCGGCGTTCTGGGAACGGGGGTACCCAGACTTGCCTGCCTGCGGCCTGCGGCGTGGCTCAAGGTGTGGCCCAGTACGGCCCATTTTCATCAACACATGCTCAAGACTCTCGCGAGGGGCCAAGCCTCGCGGGGCGGACGACAGGATGCTTCCTTAGGCACGGCGTCGTCAGGCTGGCTCGTGAGGAGGCGGAGAGATCAAGGCGGGGTACCTCACGAGGTGCCCGTGACGCAAGCCATGACGACCAAGGCCAGGCGGGCGCCAGGCGGGCGCCGGCCTGCGCAGAGTCCTTGTTTCCCCTTTGGTGCAAAGGGGACAACCACAGGCAAGGGTATCAAGCAAAGGCAACCATTTTGGTGCAACAAGACCAAGACCAGCAGGACGGCAGAGCGGAGGTCATCGTGGAGCCCAAGCCAGCGTCATCGTCAGGGCCTTTGGCAGGCGAGGATCAACTTTAGTCAGGATAAGTGTACTAGATGTTCCCCTTCAAAATGGCCAATTGTTGGTGCCCTTCCCGCTCAATATTTGGGAAGAGGCCCAGGGCCTTCGCCTATAAATAGGACTAGCCACCCACAGGGTAGGGGAGAGAGATTTGATCGGATCTGCACCCAAGACACAGAGAGAGAGAGAGGCGACTGAACCCCCCTAGAAGTTCATCGCACCAACCAAGAACAGACCCTCGCGAGGCTGTTCTTCCCTTGTACTATTTCTCATCAGCCTCAGAGGCAATTCACACACCACAAACTGGAGTAGGGTATTACACCACAATGGTGGACTGAACCAGTATAAATCTTGTGTCCCTTGTGTTGTTCTTCGTGTAGTTTAGATCCTTACGAGGCGGTGAAACATGGGTAGGCTGGGTGTGTGATCTCCGCGTGCACCCCAGTGCTCGAACCTCAAGGGTCTGCCGGAACTCGAAATCCGACACTTGCCTGTCTGGAACCTGCGGCGTGCCTCAAGCAGAGGCCCAGGACGGCCTGTCTTCATCAACCCAAGATCAAGACCCTCGCGAGGGGCCAAGCCTCGCGGGGCGGACAACGCAAGGCTTCCTCAGGAACGACCTCACCAGGCAGGCTCGTGAGGAGGCAGAGAGATCAAGGCCGGCGTACCTAGCGAGGTGCTCGTGACACAAGCCATGACGATCAAGACCAGGCGGGCGCCGGGCGGGCACTAGCCGGTGTAGTGTCCTCGTTTCCTCTTTGGTGCAAAGGGGGCAAGCGCAGGCGCGGAGTACCGAGGCGTCAAGAAAAGGTTACCATTTCGGTGCAACGAGAGCAGGACCAGCAGAGCGGCAGGACGGAGGTCACCATGAAGCCCAAGACGGCGTCATCGTCAGTGCCTTTGGCAGTCGAAGACCAACTTTAGTCAGGATAACTTGTACTAGATGTTCCCCTTCAAAATGGCCGTTGTTGGCTCCCTTCCCGCTCAATATTTGCGAAGAGGACTAGGGCCTCTATATACAGAGATAGCCACCACAGTAGAGGGGGAGAGTTATCATCAGATCCAGAGGCGATCGAACCCACCTAAGTAGTACAATGCACCAGCCCAAGAACACCTCTTGCGAGGCTGTTCTTCCTCTGTACTGTTCATCATCAGTCCCTGAGGCAATCCACCACACCACACACTGGATTAAGGTATTACACCACAACGATGGCCCGAACCAGTATAAACCTTGTGTCCCTTGTGTTGCTCACTGTGTATCTTAGATTCACAACGAGGCGTTGGGATGTGGATCAGTAGGGGGAAGATCCGACATTCCTTATCTCATTACCATTCTATATGTGCACGTTCTCTTGTGTAAAAGTATTGAATCCTTTGACACTAGACAATGTGACATATAAAAGGGTAGATGAGATCAGGAAAACTAGGGACCACTTTCTGCACATCCAGAATGGCGCCATCTTGTTAAATCCCTTGTTTGACATTCATGAGAAAGGCGGTCAGGACGTCGGACATTCATGAGAGAGGCAGTTCGGGCCAAACCCTAGAAGCGTTGCCGAGGCCACCCAAACCCTAGAAGCGTCGATGCCACCCAAATTTGCCACTATTAATATATCCATCTCTCATGTTTGTATATTAATTGCCATGTTGTAATATTGTAGAAACTATGGATCCACAAAGAGACTTCGAACGGATATTGGGGGATATAATCCATGATGGACGTGATGTCTTGTCATTATTTCTCAATGAAACCGATGGTCTGGAAGGAGAGGAAGCAGGCTACAGTGATCGAACAATTTAGGAGGAAATTCACGATCATGATGGCTCCGGCGACCGTGATGACAGCCCCGGTGACTGAACGGAGTCGGGATCAGCTGTTCCAAAGTCTGATGAGGTATATAAAAGAAGAAGAAGAGTTAACATGAGCTGTTTATGGTATGTTTTTTCCTTCAGCGCGGTCCAAAGATCATGTTTCTGTCTATCTTCGACATAAGAAACTTGAGGGTCTTCGTTCTTAGGCTTATACCATTGGTGGATGCTGATCGGGATCATGTCCCTAACAAGAACCCCGCACTGAGCAGAAAATGCTTCCTTGGTCCGGAGGGGTTCAATCGGTTGGCCATCGCCCGCGATTGCTCTGATCGTGAACCTTTCATCCTGGCGCAACCTTTTCTTCGGGCCTCGTCTCGTTACTGAAGTTTGGCTAGATCCGGAGGGCTATAAAAGAAGAAGAAGAGTTAACATATGTACATACCAAAACAATTAATGCATCAATTAGCTCGTCAGCATGAGTTGTTCCAAAATTTCACCTTACCGGCAGAGGAGGATCCAGATAAGCCAGTTATAGAGCCATTGGTCAAGGCTCATGCTCTCAAGAAGATGGCAGATCTATTTAGGAGGTGGAAGAATGAGTTGAAATCAACGTATGTCGACAAAGACAAGACTCCAGAACTCACCGGCTGATTTGAGAAGATAAGAGATCACTAGGACGCATTTGTGGCCCACAATACATCAGAGAAGAGTAAGAAGATGTCAGCAACAAACAAGATAAATGCTGCAAAGAAGGAGCATCACCATCGCACGGGGTCAAGTGGCTACCTCAAAGCCCCACCGTTGTGGGACAAGGCTGAGAATGACCTGATTGCTAAAGGGGTCGAACCAGAGACATTGAACTGGCCAAACCGTTCAAGGACTTGGTTCTTTGGGGTTGGGGGAACCTTGGACCCTGAAATAGGGAAGTGCGTTTGGACGGACGAGCAACTGGAAATACCTGTCAAGAAGCTTCAGAAGTATATCGCCACAGCACAGCAAGGGAAGTTCGTTCCTGACAAAGAGAACGATGAGCTCACATAGGCCATCTAGAAACCTGAGCACCATGGACTAACATGAGGCACCCCAGTCTCCGTTGCATGGAAGGTTGGGTTTCCCAAAGAAGGCGGCTACAAAACCCAAGAGAGGAGGACGAAAGTGGAGCTGAGCAAACTGCAGAAGCTGATGCAAGGGTATGAAAGCTAGAGGAACAAGCTGTTGAGCACCAGCGACCTGCCCAAGCTACCCCAGAAGCTACCCCGCCATCTCAGCGGAGAAGCATTATGGCTTCCGCCGAGCTCGTTCAGCAGCCTGACTTCACGGCTCCTAGCTACCCCGTGGATGCTATCACGGAGGTTCAACAGTGCCAGCTTATGATGCAATGGCAAAACCTCAAAGTCAAGGCGGCTGTCGGCTCTGTCACACCTCCTGAACCCGACGCAACTTTTCACTGCCTTCCGATTCCACAAGGCTATGCTATTGTGATGGTGGATGAAATAACGGAGGGATTTGAGGAGCTCCAGCTTGACCACCCTACAGGTTAAGGGGAGACTCAGCTGGGTCTTGCTCTGAACTCCATGTCTATGGCGGAAGGAGCACATCAAGCTTCTGAACTTCACGCCTCCGCCTCCTCCTCCTCCTCTGGTGAGTCAGGTCACTCTGCTTCCTCTGCCTTCTCTTCCTCCTCCTCCGAGGAGTGATCAGGGCACTCCGCCTCCTACTCCGGCGCGTGAGGACGGCACTCCGCCTGCTTCGGCGCGTCCGAGCAGCCCGCCTCCTCATCGGCAACGGCGAAACATAGACGCTGCCGCTCCGGCTGCTCCAGCGCGTCGGACCACTCCGCCGCCTTCTACCACTCATCAGTAGAAACGGAAGAGAGCCACTGCTGCTCCGGCGTCTAGCAGTACAGCCAGAGGCGGGAGGAAATACAAATTCGGTCCATCTCTCAAGCCTATAGATAAGTTACCATATGAGATGGCCGTGGAGGAAAACGAGCAGATCGTTCAAGCCCAAGTGAAGGACGTCTTTGAAACAAAAAGATCTATGAAACATCCACCTCCGTAGGAGAAGATAGATCTGGTGAAAGCGAAGCACATTATCAATGCCCTGAAGCGACCACCACCACGTTCGCCGGATAACAACCATCTGCGTTGTCTTAAAAAGACATTGCAAGAAGTGTTCCAGTTGGGAAGTACTTCAACTGACAAAAGGTTAAAAGAAAGAGGAATTGGGAAAAAAATTCCTTGCTCGGAGAACAGGAGAACCACCCGCTCAAGGTGTCTAGCGATATCGTCGCAAATCAGCCGTTGCTGCCCGGTTTCACTATTGGTGATTACCTTCCCCACAATGTAGAATTTGAAACAATGGAGGTGGACGAATTCAAATTCCATTATGGGAAGACTCTCGTAAAAGATACTCTTGCTCTAACAATGATGATGTGAAGATTCCATGTCTGGTACATGAAAACCTGGAGCGAGTCTGGGAAGGATGCTTTGTCGATGCTGACTAAAGAGGACCACAACTTCATTGGCCAAGAACTGTTAACTGGTGATTTTAGCGAGTTTTTCCAGTTCTACAATCAAAAGGCCCTCAAAAAATCACTTGTGGCTTGCTACTATCTGTAAGTACTACTTTCTATAATTAAGTCTCTCTATATATAGCAGAACTCTTTCATTGCATGTATATATAATTATGCTCACTATATTATGCAGATTGAAGATCGTCGAATGCAGAAAAGCACAAATCTATGCCATTGGGTTCATTAACCCAAATGTCATACATGAATACACGGTCAAACACAAAGTCGAAGAGATCGAAGACAACTTGCACAAATCGTTGCTCAAAAATCAAACCAAAGATAATATACTCTTTCCTTACAACTTCAAGTGGTGTTACTGTCTTGTGCATATTTGGTTTTCCTTAATACTCGAGGTTATAGTCATGTAACTGATGAGTTGTGCATGCGTGCGCAACTTCCACTTTATTCTCCTAGTGATTAAGCTTGAGAAGGGAGAAGTAACCATCTTAGACTCGAGACAAAAAGATCCCAAGGACTATGCGGACATGGCTGGAATGCTCCACAAGTAAGTTAAATAGATCATTATCGAACCATATCGGCAACTTTGCTCATTTCCTGATATCAAGTAATTATTTTCTTTGTCTGGCACAGTTTGGAAAAAGTTCACCGCAATTTTTCCGGGACTGCCGACCGAGCTGACATTTAAACAATCGAAAGTAAGTACTACTACCTAGTTCCACGCATCTCCCATTGATTGTAGCTAGCTTCATCAATACCATTTAGCATGATTGCTTATCACTTTGATTGACCTCTATTTCTCGTAAAGTGCTTGTGGTAGGACAAGGAAATAATTTATGTGGATACTACGTTTGCGAGTTCATCTACAACGAGACGGCCAAGAATAAGCGGGGCTACACTGAAAAATAGTATCAAGTGCATAAGCAAAAATATTCACAATTGTATTTTATTAGCATCATTTGTGTTGAGTTCCATTCATACACATGTATTGACCCTCTTCTTCGATTTAGTTCTGGCAGCTGCGGGATGAGCTCCTACCACATGATCGCATGAAAGCAATTCAAGAGGAATTGGCGGGATTCTTTCTTGACCACGTCATCGATAAAGCCAGAGAATACCATGTGGCACTTGACTTCAGACTTTAAGGATTGTAATAGATCTTATATTGTATATATGTAGCTAGTAGCATCCGACAGATGTACGAAAACTTGTTGTTCAACCAATCTCTCGGAGAAGGAGAGGTCGATCACTTCTCTCTGTATATGTTCATGACGATCTTCTGTACTTAATGGTTTTCTTCATTTTCTTACTAGCTAGCATGTCGAGTCCACTATACGTATAGTACATAGCGTCGACTAAGCAGGGAGATAAGAGAGGTCACTTCTCTCCATTAGATTGCTAAGAAAATATATGAAACCCCTAATTAAATTAACCCTCCAAAACCCCCAACCCCCCCCCCCTATCCAAAAAAACAAAAACCCCAGCCTCTGAACTGCTGATGCGTGGATGGTTTTTGGTCCCGGTTGGTGTTACCAACCAGGACTAAAGGCCCTCCTTCCTGGGCAAGCCGCAGCGGCCACGTGGAGCCCCATCTGTCCTGATTCGTGAGAGAACCGGGACTAAAGGTCATGGGCTTTAGTACCGACCCTTTAATCCCGGTACCAGAACCGGGACAAATGGGCATCTAGAACCGGGAAAGATGGGCCTTTTTATACTAGTGGACCGAAGTGAATGCAATTAGCAACAGAGAATCAATCAAGCCATCTCGGTGGGACCGATTGCAAGTTCTTGTGGGACCGAAACAATTGCAACAAGTCACAGAGAATTGGCAATGCCATCTCGGTGGGACCAATCCGTATCGGTGAGACCAAATTACTAAGGTTTTGTCAGTGGCTATGTCAAGATGAACTCGGTGGCTCTAGGTAAAAAATTTCGGTGGTGCCGAGTTTGGAATTAGGGTTTGGACATATTTGGATGGAGAAAGTGGCCGAGGGTTTTGGAGCAATATCACTAAGCACTTGAGCATCCAGATCATTAAGCAAGACCTGATCCCCTTTTAATAGTATTGGCTTTCCCATGGACTCAATGTGATCTTGGATCACTAAAATGAAAATGTAGAGTCATGAGCTTTTGTTAATATTTGTCCTTATTATTTTGAGGGGTCCACTTTTCTAGTCCGTGCCATGCTAATCATTGAACATCCTGAAATATATATCTTCAATGGACATTAGTTCAATGAGATATATGTTGTTATGATTACCAAAACCACCCGGAGATTAGTTGCACTTTCAGTCTCCCCCTTTGGTAATTGATGACAACATATAGATCAAAGCTTCGACAAATGGTTAAATGAATGGAATATGTCGCTTTGAGAAGTATGTGATAAGAAAGAGCTCCCCCTAAATTTGTGCATTATTTGAAATTACTCTTCCATGTCACATACAACTTGGTGGAGCGCACAAAATGATATAAATGAAATAATAAGCATGAATCACCACCAACATGAGTGAATGATCATACACAAATAATGATAGAGATAGACATTAAGCATCACTTGTAGCATAGTATGATCAATCACACACAACCAAAGTAGTATCTCACAAGCATAACAATCAAAGTAGCACGAATCAAACGAAAATAGTAGCAATATAGTAGCAAGAACTCAAGAAATACGACGAGAAAAAGCGAGACACTCTCTCTTGAAGCCTAATGATCCATACAATTTCTCCCTTTGGCAACAAGTACCAAAAAGCTCGAAAAGGTATAGAGCTATGCATCTCTCTAGGCATGATGCTTGGCAGCTCCTGAAGGTGACTTCTCGCTGATCGCTCCGGTGTGCATAGATGGTGTTGAGATGAGTGCATCAGCAAAGGCTTCAGCTGATGTCTGCTGAGCTGGTGGAGTAGAAACTGGAGGTGGCACTAGAGCAGTCGTAGCAGGTGCAGAGTGCTTAGTCCTCGTGATTCCGACTGGCACGACTGAAGATCAGGGTGCCCTGGAAACTATCTAAATCCTCTCAGTAGTCTGTCTGTCATCACCACTATCAGCATCATCTCTAAGCTTCTCCACAATAGACTGACCCTTAGCGATCCTGACATCAAGGTTTTAGATCTTATCCTCAACTATCCGTTCTAAGCTCTCCTGATTCTTGGCTAGGTTGGCCAGACTTTGCTCAATTATAAGTGTTGCTTCAAGCAAATAAGCCATTTGATCATTCTTTGTCTTGAGGTTAGCTATGGGGGCATTTGGAGGAGATGCATCTTTTGCCACTGCTGCCTGGATCTTATCGGTGTGAAGGATCCATCACCACCACATTATCTCCAAACTCAGGCTGAAGAGGGAGATGCTCACGATCAAGTAGATAGGTGCTCGTTCCAAATTTGGAGTTGATGAGCATCTAAATATGTGGAGCATATCCACAAGGTCTCTTCTGATCAACAACTATCCTCTTGATTGTCTCTACTATCAAACTCATGACTTTCAATTTCTGTGGGGCGTCAAACAAATGGAGCAAGTTGATGGAGTGGCCACATATCATCTTATCATCTCTAGACTTGGGAAAAAGAGTATGCCTCAAGATAGTGTTTATGGTGGCCAAACCAGCTATCAAGTGCTTGACAGAACCAAGCTTATGACTCTCAAGATCCTTGGGAGGGATTTCCTTGTACATATTTTCCACTGTGTTGTGGTCCATCCGACGCTTGCCATACACGTCAGTGTCATCCTCTCCTTCCTCTGGAGCACAAAAAGTTCAGCCCACTCAGAGATTGTTTACTGGTATCAACCCTCAGTCATCCATACAATCGTACCATCTGGATAGAAATGAGCTGTGGAATAGAATTGCACGATCATCTCATCATTCCATTTGGTGAGCTTCTTCCCAAGAAATTTGTCAACTCATGTGAGTCTAAAGTTGTCATGAATGTGGGGGAAATAATCCTCATTGGCATCAACGTATTTCCAGTCCACCCACTTCATGTCACTGACTATGGGCTTATTATCATGCAAAATTGTCTCATAGAAATCATGTTGCTCTGTGGTATGGAAACGATGGTCACAAGCAGTCCTCCTCGTGACAGAGGAAGGATCAAACATCCTCCACTCTCTCAATCGTTTGTCCTTCCTGAGCATCATATTCCCAGCTACAGGATGAGCATTGTCATGATTTGGGATCTTGGGCTTTAGATTCCTGAGCACTAGTGGCTCATCATGCATATTAACCTCAGGCACTGGGGCCTTGTTCTTCTCACTAGCAGGAATGTTTCGGGTACATCTCTTGGGTGCTAAAGCTTTGAGCTTGGACTTGGGCTTGGAGGGAGCAGCTGACTTCACAGCATCTAACATTAGCTTCTGAGTCATTGCTGGAGGTGCATCTGTAGTAGGTTCTTACTCCTCCTTGTCGGTGTCAAAACCGGCGGATCTCGGGTAGGGGGTCCCGGACTGTGCGTCTAGGCGGATGGTAACAGGAGACAAGGGACACGATGTTTTTACCCAGGTTCGGGACCTCTCGATGGAGGTAAACCCTACTCCTACTTGATTAATATTGATGATATGGGTAGTACAAGAGTAGATCTACCACGAGATCAAAGAGGCTAAACCCTAGAAGCTAGCCTATGGTATGATTGTTGTTCGTCCTACGGACTAAAACCCTCCGGTTTATATAGACACGGGAGAGGGCTAGGGTTACACAGAGTCGGTTACAATGGTAGGAGATCTACATATCCGTATTGCCAAGCTTGCCTTCCACGCCAAGAAAAGTCCCATCCGGACACGTGATGGAGTCTTCAATCTTGTATCTGCATAGTCCAGGAGTCCGGCCAATGGTGATAGTTCGGCTATCCGGACACCCCCTAATCCAGGACTCCCTCAGTAGCCCCTGAACTAGGCTTCAATGACGACGAGTCCGGCGCGCATATTGTCTTCGGCATTGCAAGGCGGGTTCCTCCTCCGAATACATCATAGAAGATTTTGAACACAAGGATAGTGTCCGGCTCTGCAAAATAAGTTCCACATACCATCGTAGAGAGAATAACATTTACACAAGTTCAATCTGCTGACGTATTCCGTGGCGTGACATCACACGACGGCCAAGCCTTTATTCGAATCGTTTTTACTGTTCCACCTCAGCGCGTTTAGCGAAGCGGTTTCCTTGGCACGTCTCGGCAAAGCAGAGATCGTGTCCCGTTATTCCGGGATTCTCATCAATACGGGCGTGGGTAGCCTAACCGCGCCATTGATTACGGTGCTTGGGCGATAAGCGAGCTTTACCAGGCTGGTGGGGACGCATAGTTTTGTTCGTCCATATAAGGGGATTAGGATCCACCTTTTTACCAACGCCTTCTTCCTCCTTTGCTTATCCATTTCCGCGTACTCGAGCTCCAGCGCCCAAGTCCGCACATCTCGCCTCAACCTTCCCCGGCCATGTCCGGAGCGGGAGGCAAGTGGATGGCCTCCTCCTTCATGGTGGGGCACATCAAAAAGTTGAGGAAAGCCGGATACCTGCACAACGACATTGCGCACCGGCTTCTAGATGAGGGGCAACTCATCCCCACCCCCAAGCCCCATGAGAGGGTGGTGTTCCTTCCCCATTTCCTCCATGGACTGGGCTTCCCACTCCACCCATTTTTCTGGGGGATCATGTTCTACTACGGCCTGGATTTCCACGATCTGGCGCCGAATTTCATCCTCAACATCGCAGCATTTATCGTTGTGTGCGAGGCCTTCCTCCGCATCAAACCCCACTTCGGCTTATGGCTGAAGACCTTCAATGTCAAGCCGAAGGTAGTGGGCGGCCAGCAGGCGGAGTGCGGAGGCGCCATGGTGGGCAAGATGCCCAACGTCAAATGGCTCGAGGGCGCCTTCGTGGAAACCATCAAAGGGTGGCAATCGGGGTGGTTCTACATCACCGAGCCGCGTGACCCTGGATGGGCAGCGGCCCCCGAATTCTGATCTGGCATCCCCACACGGCTCACCTCCTGGAAAGAGAAGGGCCTGACTGTGGGTGATTTGGAAGAGCTGACCGGACTCCAAACCTGCATCCAGAACCTTGTGAACAAGAAGATCAAGCTCATTAACGCAGTCCAGGTCATGCTCATCCGCCAGATCCTCCCGTGCCAACAACGGGCTTTCAACTTGTGGGAGTTTGATCCGGCACAGCACCAGACCTTGAGCAGGTTCTTCGACACTACGTACGAAGACGCCTAGAAGGTGTTGTTCAGGGGCGCCGAGGCTCCCGCATCCGCTACCCAAGATTGCGGATTCAGCTCGCAGCGTCAAGCCGGCGAGGTAAGCTATTTTACCCTTTACGGGACACTTGTTTTTCATAGTTTGACTCTATGCGGGATCTAAACTCCCAACCTTTGACAGGCCTGGCAGAAGAAGTCCGGGCAGGTTAACTATCCGGATCCCTTACCAGAAGACCCAGCGGACGCCCGATTGACGGGGCTGCTGGTTCCGGCGCCTTACGTGGTGCCGGAGAAGAAGGCCAAGAAGAAGGCCACGGGAACCCGAAAGAGTTCCCGGCATCAGGTGTTATCGGACTCATCGTCCGATGACTCCGAGGCGGACTCCTCCCGCGAAGACGAGGAGGAGAAAAAAGAGGCTTCTCCCCCAGCAGGGGAGAGAGAAGAAAAGGAAGGCCTCCCCAACTAGGGAGGCCGGAGGGTCCAAGAAGGGAAGGACTCTTCCTCCGGACTTTTCCACCAACGCCGACGATGGCGAAGAGGATTGGCCCTCGAGGGCCAAGCCCCTGGCGAGATCGTAAGTGTCTGGATTCTAGAATAACTCATGATTTTTCCTTTGTTGCATACTGTCTTCTAACGCCGAATACAACCATGTAGCCCGCCCAAGGACCAGATCCCCGCTTCGTCGAGCGGCTCCCTGGATTCGTCGGATGTGAATAGAACCTCACTTCCGACTGCCTCCTCCCCCTGTGACGCAGACGACGTCGCGGTGGAGTCCCGGAAGGGGCCCAACCAGGAGGAGGTGGTCCTGGAGGCGCCACAAGGCAACCTCCCGGACACCGGGCGCAAAGAAAGCAAAACCCCAGAGGGCTCTAGGCCCGGACCTGTGCCGGACTCCGTACCGAAACCTACAGTGATTCCGAAGTTCGGCAGGCGGGCCCTTCGTAAGAAGGGCAAGACTGCAACTCCGGTGGCCTCCGTCCAACCGGAAGCACCAGATAACTTGCTGGAGGCTCTTAACGGCGTCTCCATCGACGAGGAGCACCGCACTGTTATGAGTGTGGTGATCTAGAAAGTTCAGTCCGCCAAGTGCGGGCTGACTGAAGCCTGTACCAGCCTTCTAACAGTCTTTGAGGTATGTAATTAATATATGTGAAAATAGTACCGCATAGACAGTAGCCCCTGATGCTCAGTTTGGTGTTCGGAAAGAAAAGTCAAACTGAGGATCTAAAAAGATATAAGCAGGAGTCTAACATAAGCATGTAAATATGGGAATGCAGGCTGCGCTGCTGACCTTTGCCGCACTGACTGCGGAGGTCAATGTATTGAAGCAGAGCCTCGAGCAGTCCGAGAACGAGCTCAGCCGTGCCAAGAAGCAGCTCGAGGACAAGGAAGGTAAGTGATACCTTATTAAAGTAATACCTTATAGAAAGGATTTGGTTGCAAAAAATGACAGGAATAACGTGAGTATTGCAGGGGCCACGAACGAGGTGGCGACCCTGAAGGAGGCGGTGTCCAAGGCCAAAAAAAGTGCGGCCGCAGAGCGCACCGAGCGAGAGAAGCAGGAGGCGCGGGTGGTGGAGGTGCGGCAAGAGCTCCAGGCCCTCGTGCAAAAACACGAGAGTTTGGAGCGTGACTCGAAGACTCGAGAGTCCGAGCTCACCTTGGCTCTTGAGAGTGCCAAAGCCGCTAAGGCCGAAGCCCAGAAGGCCCTCCAGGAGATTGGAGCGATAAAAAAGATACCGGCGGGTAAGGCATTCTTCATTCAAAGCAAGCATGTAAAAATGAATTATCTGTTACTTACCCGTATTCGGAGCTCTCCAGGAGCGTTCACAGATCTGCCCCGTAGTGTGTCCGATGCTACCGCGTTCTACCGAGCCGAGGAGCGGAGCTCGACGGAAAAGGTGTTCTGGTCTCAATATGCTGAGGCCGGACATCCGGTGCCCCTGAGCGACCAGCTGAAGCAGCTGGTCAAGCTCCACAAGGTGGCCGAGCAGGCCATGAAGGGCCTCATAGTTCGGCTGTGGCCTAAAGAAGCCATGCCTGGGAGCTACTTCGGTCTGGTGCGGCGGCTGGTGGACGTCTGTCCATGGTTTGAAGTCATCAAGCGTTCCGTCTGCATTGAAGGTGCCCGTCGGGCCCTTGCCCGCGCTAAAGTGCACTGGGGCAAGATGGATGCTGAGAAGCTTGTGACGGACGCGCCGCTGTCGTGCAAGGAGTACCGCATGCCCGAGATGTACTATAAGGGTGTCCTGAAGGGTGCCCGCCTTATAGCGGGTGAGTGCTCCAAAGATGTAATTTTTTAGTAGACTCGCATTTGTTATCCTGTACGCTGAAAACTTTGTTCATATGTGCTAAGCAACGCTTGTTAATTTAAAATATTACCTTCTGTGCAGCCGTTTATCAAATTTGAGAGATGGCAAGTCATTGGCTTCAGCCCCCATGCCACGAGTGCTGGGGTGTTCGGGATAAACTTGAGCGCTCTTGTTCCCATTCTTGGGTCCTTCGAGGGAGGCGCTCAACACAACGAACAAGGCAACCGGACTATAATGCTTGAACACTCCCACTTAGCCATAGAATTCTATAATTTTAAATTTCGGCGAAGCCCCTGGTATTCGGAAGACCGAGTTCGAGGCGCTATCCATGCCTTGGCCGGACAATGCCGACTCCTCGCTCTAACCGGCATGAGTCTTTAGGGACCTGAAAAAACCACTCAAACAGCGACCGACTCTCGCCCTATCATGACGGTCAGTTTTAGCTTTCTCCACTGAGGTGCTTAACCCAGCTCAACCGGGGCACAATCGCAGTGGTTCTCCCAGCGCTACCTTAGCCGATATAACGGATCGTAAGGTACCAAAACATGGGAGCCAGGCAAACCCAACTATTGACCCAAGACATGATTCGGAGCCGATGCATATAATGCTATAAGTTCGGGGTGCCGCACTTGTGAAAGTGTTCGGACTTATCACACCATGTTTTGGGGTACTTAAGCCCCTGGTGTATTTGGCCGTACCAAAGCGTACGGATGCAACATGTCATAAGTGAACATATGTAGATAGAAAAAGGAATGCAATAATAGGCAAAAAGCGATGCATTGTTTATTCAAAAAATACTGCAATGAAAGCAGAACGATACAAATAGTGCGATAAGCAAGGGATGGGCCTATTTAACATGTCCCCCTCTAGGGGTAGGCTGCAGGATGGTATGTAAAACAGGTATACTGCTCGTAATAGAGACCACCTGGATACTCGACGTAGCTTTTCTGCTTCCCTGGCTGTTGCATCGTGAGTTCGGCGATTCCACTGCCGGACAGGGCTTCTTGAAAACGGAGTCCTGAGAATAAGAAAAAAAAAGAATTACACAATTGGGATCCCCTGGTGTGGTTGAGCCGCACTCTGGGCATGCCGTGGTCGTGCCCCTCCCCCTATGCCCATGGTATCTCCAGAGCGTAGTTATGTACGCGTGGTACTGGTCTCGCGATTTCGCGAGGGCTGGGGTTGGGGCCGCATTGCTACGCGTGCTCGGAACGTGCCAGGCGGTCTTGTTGTTGGTTACTCTGGGCGCGCTTGACGGTGTCCAGACGTTTAGTAGTCGGACTCGAGAATTGCTATAAGAGGCTGCTTTGTACTTCCGCCGCGAGGGCCGCCATATGCTCCTCCGTTCGGAGAGAGTGTTCGGTGTTTCCATTGATCGTGATTACTCCTCGAGGGCCTAGCATCTTGAGCTTGAGGTATGCGTAGTGCGGCACCGCATTGAACTTTGCAAATGCGGTTCGTCCGAGCAGCGCGTGATAGCCGCTGCGGAACGGGACTATGTCGAAGATTAATTCCTCGCTTCGGAATTTATCCGGGGATCCGAAGACCACTTCAAGTGTAACTGAGCCTGTACAGTTGGCCTCTACACGTGGTATGACGCCTTTAAAGGTCGTTTTTGTAGGTTTGATCCTTGAGGGGTGTATGCCCATTTTGCACACTGTATCCTGGTAAAGCAGGTTCAGGCTGCTGCCGCCGTCCATCAGGACTCTAGTGAGGTGAAATCCGTCAATGATTGGGTCAAGAACCAATGCAGCGAATCCACCGTGGCGGATGCTAGTGGGGTGGTCCTTTCGATCAAAAGTGATCGGGCAGGAGGACCACGGGGTGAACTTTGGGGCGACTGGCTCCATCGCGTATACATCCCTTAGTGCACGCTTCCGCTCCCTTTTGGGTATGTGGGTTGCGTATATCATGTTCACCGTCCGCACTTGTGGGGGAAAGCCCTTCTGTCCTCTATTGTTCGGCGGCCGGGGCTCCTCCTCGTCATCGCTATGCAGCCCCTTATCGTTGTTTTCGGTGTTTAACTTGCCTGCCTGCTTGAACACCCAACAATCCCTGTACGTGTGGTTGGCTGGTTTTTCGGGGGTGCCATGTATCTGGCACGAGCGATCGAGTATTCGGTCGAAATTGGACGGGCCCTGAGTATTTCTTTTGAACGGCTTTTTCCGCTGACCGGGTTTAGAACCTCTGAATCCGGCATTGACTGCCATATCTTCAGCATTATCGCCGTTAATGCGGCGCTTGTGCTTGTTGCGACGTGACCTGCCATTGCTGTCCTTGGTATCCGAACTACCAGGGTTTTTGGTCAGGTTGTTACTGCGAGGTAGCCAGCTGTCCTCTCCCGCGCAGAAGCGGATCATGAGTGATGTGAGGGCTGCCATAGATTTCGGCTTTTCCTGTCCTAGATGTCGGGCCAGTCACTCATCGCGGATGTTATGTTCGAAGGCTGCAAGGGCCTCTGCATCCGGACAGTCAACGATTTGATTTTTCTTGGTTAAGAACCGTGTCCAGAATAGTCTGGCCGATTCATTTGGCTGCTGAATTATGTGGCTTAGGTCATCAGCGTGTGGTGGTCGCACATATGTGCCCTGGAAGTTATCATGGAATGCAGCTTCCAGGTCTTCCCAACAACCAATTGATTCTGCTGGCAAGCTGTTGAGCCAATGCTGAGCTGGTCCTTTAAGCTTGAGTGGGAGGTATTTGATGGCGTGTAGATCATCACCGCGGGCCATGTGGATGTGAAGGAGATAGTCCTCGATCCAAACCGCAGGATCTGTTGTGCCATCGTATGATTCAATGTTTACAGGTTTGAAACCCTCGGGGATTTGATGATCCATTACTTTGTCTGTGAAGCATAGTGGGTGTGCGGCGCCTCTGTATTGGGCTATATCACGACGCAGCTCGAATGAGCTTTGTCTACTGTGTTCGGCCCTGCTAGAATTGCTGTATCCGACGTGACGGTTGTCATCACGTGTCGTAGGGCGCCCACGCGATCCATAGATCGATCTTATTTGTCTTACCTTGTCCTCCAATATGTCTCGCAAGTCTGGCGCATTCCCCCGTGGCTTTGTACTTTTCGAGCGACACCGGGGTGCGACTTTAGTGGAGGGCCTAAAGGCCTCTCTGTCACGGCCACGAGGTGGCCGGTCGGCCGCATCATGTGCTGGTGATGTACGTTTGGGTGCTTCCTCCTCTAATTGGGGTAGCAGCCTGCGTTTTGGGTAGCTCTTGGAGGGGCGATCGAGTTTGTACTCTTCGGCTGCAAGGACTTCGGTCCATCTGTCAGCTAGCAAGTCTTGGTCAGCTCTAAGCTGCTGCTACTTTTTCTTCAGGCTGCTTGCTGTGGCCATAAGCCTGCGTTTGAAACGCTCTTGTTCGACGGGATCCTCGGGCACGACAAATTTGTCGTCGTCGAGGCTTGCTTCATCTTCGGAGGGAGGCATATAATTATCATCCTCTACCTCTGTGTCTGCCTCTCTATCATGAGGGCTGGCTTCTCCCTCCTCCTGTGCTAAATCCTGCCTCGGGGGTTGTTTTTGGCACTGTCTGGGGTGTTATTATCTCCCGTGCCAGAATCACTATTTTTACTGTGGCGGGATTTAGAGCGGCGCCGCTGACGCCGGCGCTTGGGCTGCTTCTTGGACGGGTCATCTTCCGCTGTTCCATTGCCGTTCTCATCTTTTGGGATGTCCACCATGTATATGTCGTATGACGAGGTGGCCTTCCAGTGCCCTGTAGGCGCTGGTTCTTGGTTGTCTCCTGCATCGTCGTTCATACCGTCGATGTCTTCGGAGTCGAAGTCGAGCATGTCGGTTAAATCATCGAAAGTGGCTACAAAGTGGGTGGTGGGTGGGCATTGAATTTCTTCGTCGTCCGCATCCCAACCTTCC
Organism: Triticum timopheevii; assembly: GCA_963921465.1. Lineage (NCBI taxonomy): Eukaryota > Viridiplantae > Streptophyta > Magnoliopsida > Poales > Poaceae > Triticum > Triticum timopheevii. Next base: position 475,333,542 of record OY997274.1, read on the forward strand.
TCACCATAGTCCGGCCAGGGCTCTCCTGATAAAGAGAGAGACTTTAGTGAATTTAGGATGTCGCCAAAGGGCGAGTGCTGAAAGATGTCCGCGGCAGTGAACTCCATAACTGGCGCCCAATCGGATTTGATTGGCAGGGGCACGAGAGGTTCGGAGTCCGTTGAGGAGTCCGGCACCTCGGAGTCACGGGCTTTGCGAAGGACAGGGATGGTGTTCGGCTCAATCGCCGTAGAGATCGTAGTCCCCGAGGCGGTGTCCAGCCACTCGTCCTCGACCGGCGAAGTCGGCTTCGAGCTAGGTGTCGGAGCGGACGCTGGTGCGGCCTCCAGGGTACTGTCCGGCGGCAGAGCTAGATCATACCCATCGAGACAGTGCGGCGCGCTTGGCTGTGGCTCGAGTCCATCGAAGATCAAGTCTCCGCGGATGTCAGCCGTGTAGTTCAAAATCCCAAATCTGACCTGATGGCCAGGGGCGTAGCTTTCGATCTGCTCCAGATGGCCAAGTGAATTGGCCCGCAGTGCAAAGCCGTCGAATACGAAGATCTGTCCGGGGAGAAAAGTCTCACCCTGGACCGCGTCGTTGTTGATGATCGAAGGAGCCATCGGGCCTAAAGGTGACGACACAGAGGAACTCTCAATGAAAGCACCAATGTCAGTGTCAAAACCGGCGGATCTCGGGTAGGGGGTCCCGGACTATGCGTCTAGGCGGATGGTAACAGGAGACAAGGGACACGATGTTTTTACCCAGGTTCGGGCCCTCTCGATGGAGGTGAAACCCTACTCCTGCTTGATTAATATTGATGATATGGGTAGTACAAGAGTAGATCTACCACGAGATCAAAGAGGCTAAACCCTAGAAGCTAGCCTATGGTATGATTGTTGTTCGTCCTACGGACTAAAACCCTCCGGTTTATATAGACACCGGAGAAGGCTAGGGTTACACAGAGTCGGTTACAATGGTAGGAGATCTACATACCCGTATTGCCAAGCTTGCCTTCCACGCCAAGGAAAGTCCCATCTAGACACGGGACGGAGTATTCAATCTTGTATCTTCATAGTCCAGGAGTCCGGCAAATGGTGATAGTTCGGCTATCCGGACACCCCCTAATCCAGGACTCCCTCACTCCTCCTCCTCCTCATGATCATCAGCAACCATGGAAGGTTTGCGAATGACTCTAGTAGTTGTCTTCCTGTCCCTCTTCGTCTTTTTGCTGGCATCACCCTCTGCATCACTCGCATCATCAAGTCTGAATTTCATTGTTTCCTTTGGAGCTGAGGCTTGTGCACTTTTGGAGAATTGGGACCTTCCTAACTGCAGTTTTGTCCTTGGAAGAAGGTCTAGAGCTGGCTGCAGTGCCATACACATTAGGAAGCACCTTATTCTTCTTGGAGGCCACTTCATTAGGCTGGAAGTCCTCATCCTTAGATTCTGAGCCCTTCTTTTTCCTAGTCCTCTTTGCAGCCTTAGGCCGGTTGCTAGGAGTGCTCCTACTTCCTTCATCATAGCTCTCTGCAGGGCTTGATCCTACATTGAGGTTAACATTCTGCTCTGACTCATTTTGGCTGTCACTTTGTGGCACACCGGCTCAGGCAGACCGGAACACCCCGTATTCCATCCCAGAGATCAAGTCTTCTGGAATACGACACTGCTTGGCATAGAACAAATCAGCTCTCATTACGAATGATATGGATACAAAGGTTCCGATATCACAACGAATTACATCGGCATGGTGACACTATGCCTGCTCGGGTTGCTCTTATGCTAGCAGCAGAACAACTCGTAGCAATGGAATAACTTCTAGCAGCGTAACAACAACGACATCGATGGACTCCACTCCGTAGGGACTCTGGCTGGAATGCATATCCTAGTTCGCAGACTTGGGATCCTGGACAAGCAACCAATCACGGCATGACCTGCAAACTGGCATGACATGCTAGATGATTACTTTGAATGTACTCGCAAACTAACAACAACCAAAAGCAATCAAGACAAACAACAACATGACATTTATAGATCAATCATCCATGATGAGCATGATACTACTAGAACAACGTGAGCATGGCATGAACATGATATGAAAAGGATGATACTAGTACTAACATGCAACATGTTTACCAATATCATGGACCAACTTACTCTATTCGGAGGTTATCTCATAACCACCATAAATATCCATATTAGATACCATTGTGATCACATTATCATTACAAAGAATACCATCGTGATCACATTATCACCATCATGAATACCATCGTGATCATCTCAAGATCACATTACCATTATCAAGAATACCATCGTGATCACCTCGTGACCACATAAAGATCAACCAACTTTTGTCCTCATCGAACCAGGGTTGTTTATTAGTCCGACTATTATTACTGTTGACCCATAGTGGGACCAACTATGAACTGTGTCCATGACCGAGGATGCGGCTATCGATAGATTATACACAGTCTGTAGAGGTTAGTACACTATACCCACACCACAGAACCCATGGCCTCATACTCTGCTAGCTCTTGAGCTTGCATTGGTTTTTCCCTTGAAGAGGGAAGGGTGATACAGCAAAGTAGAGTAAGTATTTCCCTCAGTAAAGGGGTTGTCAATCCCTTTACGGTTACTTGCGAAAGTGAGATCTGATAGAGATAGATAAACGGTAAAGTAAATATTTTTGGTATTTTTGATTCATAGATTAGAAAGTAAAAGATTGCAAAATAGTACTCCGTCCATCCCATAATATAAGAATCTTTTCTACACTACACTAATGTAAAAAACGTTCTTATATTATGGGACGGAGGAAGTACATCGGAAACTAGTATGATGTAAAAGAGAACTTATATGATGGAAAAGAGACCCGGGGGCCACAGGTTTTACTAGTGGCTTCTCTGAAGATAGCAAATATTACAGTGGGTGAACAAATTACTGCCAAGCAATTGATAGAAGAGCACATAATTATGAAGATATCTAAGGCAATGATCATGAACATAGGCATCACGTCCGTGTCAAGTAGACTGAAATGATTCTACATCTACTACTATTACTCCACACATCAACCGCTATCTAGCATGCATCTAGAGTATTTAAGTTCATAAAGAACGGAGTAACACATTAAGTAAGATGACATGATGTAGAGGAATTAACTCAAGCAATATGATGAAAACCCCATCTTTTTATCCCCGATGGCAATAATACAATACATGCCTTGCTACCCCTACTGTCAATGGGAAAGAACACTGCAAGATTGAACCTAAAGCTAAGCACTTCCCCCATTGCAAGAAAAACCAATCTAGTAGGCCAAACTAAACCCATAATTCAAAGAGACTTGCAAAGATATCAAATCATGCATATAAGAATTCAGAGAAGACTCAAAGAATATTCATAGATAATCTGATCATAAATCCACAATTCATCAGATCTCGGCAAACACACCGCAAAAGAATATTACATCGAATAGGACTCCAAGAACATCGAGGAGAACATGGTATTGAGAATCAAAGAGAGAGAAGAAGCCATCTAGCTACTAGCTATGGACCCGTAGGTCTGTGATAAACTACTCACGCTTCATTGGAAGGGTAATGGTGTTGATGTAGAAGCCCTCCGTGATCGAATCCCCCTCCGGCAGGATGCCGGAAAAGGCCCCTAGATGGGATCTCACGGGTACAGAAGGTTGCAGCGGTGGAAAAGTGGTTTTGTGGATCCCTGGATGTTTTGGGGGTATAAGAGTATATATAGGCGAAGGAACTAGGTCACGAGACCCACGAGGGGCCCACGAGGCAGGGGGGCACGCTCTACCCCCTGGGCGCGCCCTCCACCCTCGTGGCCTCCTTGTTGCATCTCCGATTTCATCTCCAAGTCTCCTAGTTTGCTTCTGGTCCAAGAAATGTCATCGCGAAAGTATCATTCCGTTTGGACTCCGTTTGGTATTCCTTTTCTGCGAAACTCTAAAATAGGCCAAAAAACAGAAACTGGCACGGAGCTCTCGGTTAATAGGTTAGTCGCAAAAATATTATAAAATAGCATATAAATGCCTATTAAACATCCAAAATAGATAATATAATATCATGGAATAATAAAAAATTATAGATACGTTGGATACATATCAAGGATCCCCAAGCTTAATTCCTACTCGTCCTCGAGTAGCTAAATGATAAAACCAGAATTTATGATGTGGACCTAACATATTTATCCATGAAATTTTCTTCATTGTGGCATGAATGTTCAGATCCGAAAGATTCAAAACAAGAGTTTAATATTGACATAAAAACAATAATACTTCAAGCATACTAACAAAGCAATCATGTCTTCTCAAAATAACATGGCCAAAGAAAGCTATCCCTACAAAATCATATAGTCTGGCTATGCTCTATCTTCATCACACAAAATGTTTAAGTCATGCACAACTCCGATGACAAGCCAAGCAATTGTTTCATACTTTTGATGTTCTCAAACTTTTTCAATCTTCACGCAATACATGAGTGTGAGCCATGGATATAGCACTATGGTGGAATAGAATATGGTGGTTGTGGACAAGACAAAAAAAGGAGAAGATAGTCTGACATAAACTAGGCGTATCAACGGGCTATGGAGATGCCCATCAATAGATATCAATGCGAGTGAGTAGGGATTGCCATGCAACGGATGCACTAGAGCTATAAATGTATGAAAGCTCAAAAAGAAACTAAGTGGGTGCGCATCCAACTTGCTTGCTCACGAAGACCTAGGGCAGTTTGAGGAAGGCCATCATTGGAATATACAAGCCAAGTTCTATAATGAAAATTTCCCACTAGTATATGAAAGTGACAAAATAGGGGACTCTCTATCATGAAGATCATGGTGATACTTTGAAGCACAAGTGTGGAAAACGTGTTGGATATGTTGGATCTGGGATTGCTTTCTCGCAGGGAGTCGAGGAAGGATCTCTGGGCGTTGTTGCAACAACATGCTTGTTAATTAAAATGCCATTATTTACTCTTCTACATGCTGCAAGATGCTCGGAGCTGCTTGAAGATGCTAGTCCTCGATAGGCTAGGCCTTCCCTTCTATTATGGAATTCTGCAGTTCAGTCCACAAATACAATCCTTCCATTTGATACCAATGCATACTTAGTATAGATCTGATGCTTGCGAGTACTTTGGATGAGTACTCATGGTTGCTTTGCTACCACTTTTCCCCCTTCTTTCTTCTTTCTGGTTGTTTCAACCGGATGGTGGATCCCTGGAGCCAGATGCCACCGCCGACGGGTACTACTATGTGGAGACCGCTGACGACGAGGAGTAGTTAGGAGGTCCCCGGCAGGAGGCCTTGCCTCTTCGATCGTTGTTGCTTTTGTGCTACCCTTCTTAAGGCATACTTGTTTAACTTATGTCTATACTCAGATATTGTTACTTCCGCTGACTCTTGTGTATCGAGCTATGTATTCGAGCCCTCGAGGCCCCTGGCTTGTAATATAAAGCTTGTATTCTTTTATTTGTGTTTAGAGTTGTGTTGTGATATCTTCCCGTGAGTCCCTGATCTTGATCGTACACATTTGCGTGTATGATTAGTGTACGGTCGAATCGGGGGCGTCACAAGTTGGTATCAGAGCGGACTGCTTGTAGGAACCCCCTTTCCAACTCCTTGGCCGAAGTTGAGTCTAGTCACTGAAAAACTTTTACTAACATGGATGTGTGGCTTACGGGCCCACGTCGCGAAGTGGGTGGTATTAGGATCTTTTACTCGTCGTCTATACTCTGGGACTCTGATCTCTCTTCTACTCGGGTTAAATGATTTTGCTAAATCTAACATTAGGATCTCGTGAACACATCCACCCGGAGATTTGTAATACCCCCTTTCTCGAATTGAGGGCCAAGATCTGCTTCGCAATGTTTACTGACTGCAGGATCCTCATATCGAGGGCACCCTGCATCGTCACTTGCAAATCCCTCGCTACAGTGGATTTATTCGACGTTGATGTAGCTTTTGCTAATTCTTGTTGTTGTATCCCTCAATCGCGTGCATGCATGCCGCCTAGTATGTTCAGGATGTTTCTTTTGTCCGAACTCATATGAACAACGTGTAATTGGCTTTGTATATGTATCGGTATGTCTTCAGTGACTACTGCTTTGTACATACTACGCCTTTGCTTTATTAATGACTCCTTACATCTGCTCCACCCCTTTGTTAAGCTACCCCTATTGCATTTAAGAAGGTTGGTTAGACCCGCTAGTCGTGTCTGTGGTGGCAATAATCCACCACCTCCCGAATACATGGTCGGAATGATACAGTAGTTGAGTTGAATCACCAGTTCATGGAAGGAGTCGTGGCTCAGTTTCCGCGTCCCATTATGAATCAGCAACCAACCCCAGTGACTCTGCAAGACTTTGCGCATCTCAACCCTGTCTGCTACCGCAACTTAACTCAGCCCCTTGATGCTAATGACTGGCTCCATGACATGACTTTCGAGTTGGAGTCTGTTGATGTAGCCCATGACAACTATGTCCTCTTCGTGGCTTACTACCTGAAGGCCCCCACTACTCAATGGTGGGACAGCCACAGGCGTTTCTTACCTGTTGGTACCGCCGTCACTTGGCCAGAATTCCAAGCTGCATTCTGCGGGCCAATGTCGAACCACCATGGTTAGTCACAATGTCCCCATTGAACTTGAAGGGCTGGAATTCCATGTTTCCCCTATTGTTTTGAAGTCTTCCACTATTGACCTCATTTTTGGAATGGAATGGTTGGAAACACATACCACTTCTATCATTTGCACCACTAAAACCGTCCATCCACTACGTCCTTCAAATGAGATTGTAAGCTACCATGCTCATCTTGTTCGAAATGCTAAGGCGCAGATTTATTCCTTGAATGCGTTAAATGCTTCTCCTCTTTTGAGAATTGAAAACATTCCAGTAATTTGTGAATTCCAATATGTCTTTCCAAGAGAACTAACCAGTCCATGAACTTGATCTTGCTGCACTTAAATTTGCACTAAAGTTGTGGCGACATTTCCTTCTTAGTAATCGTTGCGAGATGCTCACCAATGATCAAAGTCTGAAGTATCTATTACTCAGCTGGACCTCGATCTCCGTCAGTAGTGACATATGGAATCAATCACAGGCTCTGACTATGGTATTTCTTATACCCCTAGCAAGGTAATGTCATGGCCGATGCCCTGAGTCGCAAGTCTTATTGCAACAACCACCTGACTTATAAAGTCAACCCTTGCCGGATGATCTCGCTTACAGAGAGCATCCGGTCCGCATTCTCGATCAAGTTGAATGTTGCACCCGTATGAGGGCTATCAATTTTCTAAAGGTCCAGTAGTCAAATGATTCTGAAGATGATGCCACATGGGAACGCGAGGATCATCTTCGTGATGAATACCCCATTTTGTTTCCTTCTACCTCCTAAAATCTCGAGACGATATTCCTTGTAGTGGAGGAGAATTGTGCCGCCCGGATAATTAAGCTATAGTAATCCTTTGCTAATGAGGCCACATCACCACTATTACTATTGCTAATATCGTTTAGATTCAAAACGGTTCAAATTCAAATTTTAAATTTAAGTCAAAAATAAAAGTTTTCAAATGTCAAAATGAAAATGTGCATATTGTGGAAAATAATTCATAAGTATTGCCGGTGAAGAAACCAGGTTTTTATAAAATGTTTAAGTGCTCAAAAATAATGAAAAAAGTAGCTAAAACATTTAGTTAAATGCCTTTTCTAATTGATGAAGTGTCAAGCTAATTTATTTGGGACTAGAACTTTTTGTAGTAGAGTTATAAATAGTAATACTTATTTATAAAGTACTTTTTGTAATTTTAATTGATCCAAAATAGTGTGAAAATATAATAAAACAGTAAACCAGAAATAAATAACAAAAAAGCAAAACAGAAACAATAACAAAAAAAAATCAAACTCCCCCTTCCCCAGTGGGCCTTGGCCCAACTGGCCGCACACCAGCCCACCCGCGCCCACGAAACCCCCTCCTCCCATGTTCACCGTGCCGTGGCCGCGCCGATGCCATCCGACGGCTCTCTGGCGTTCCCCCTTCCTATATCTACCCCGGCTCCTGGAACACTAGCCGAACCCTCCCCATTCCCCTCGCGTCGCCCTCCTCTCTCTCCGCTCGCAATCGCGCCGCCATCGCCATGCCTCGACTCGTCCACACGGCCACCATCGACCCCTGACGCCTAGGAGCTAGATCATCAGCTCCGTCGTCATCTGCTGCATCGCACACACCCTCGAGTCCTTGGTGGGAGCCACTACATCACCGGATTCATCATCGTCTTCAACCTTCGGTCACCGGAGTGTCCGCGACGACTGTCGATGTTCTGCTGCTCCTAAGCCACCAACGGGCCATCGTGTGCCTCCGCGGAGAGGCTCCCAACCATTGCCCTCTCCTTCCTGTGCGGATCCGCCGTCGTATTCGTCGCTCTGTTTGAGGCCGAAGCAATCGTCCGCCATGGCCACGAGCTCGTCGTGGCCGTGATTTTCCCCCGCCTCTCTGGCCGCCCCAGTTCGCCCCCTCGCGCGTGTGCGTCTTCCTGGGGCCGCGCCCCCTGTTCTGCGTGCTTGCTCCGCTGCCGCCCGCGCCCTGTCATTCCTGCCTCCCCTCGCGTGCGCCCTGCATCCGTGTACTGCTGAGCCGCTGCTGCTTCCTGCGACCCCAGCGCGCGGCCACGCCGGCCCCGCTCCCACTCGCCATCGCCCGTCCGGCCGTGGCCTCGCCTTGTGCATGCGGCGCGTGCTCACGCGCGTCCTCCTGCAGCCACCTGCGCCCGTCGCCGCTGCCGCTTGCACTGCCTGCTGCTAGTGCCGCTGCTGCTTTGTTGTAATACTACTTGTAGCTACTGTAGCTATTAACTAGCTTTTCAGTTTTTACATTGAGTAACCCCCTCGGCAGCCCCTAAACTGCGGTTACACAACTGTTAACAAGGCTAAGAAAAATATGAGTAGAAAGTATTCTTGACAAACTTCATTTTATCCCACTGGACCAAATCCTTTGGATGCATGGATTAAATTCTATGAAAATCAGAATGTTCTATGTTCTGTTAACAGAAAAACCGAAAAACAACTTTATTTTCATAGCTACTTTAGAGCTGTTGATGATCAAGGAAATGGATTCTAATATGGATGCAAATGTCACTATCTTGTAGATCACAGAGAATGCTCAAAATTGATATAAGGCAATAACTCATAGGTTGTACAGAACAATAGCTATAGCCTCCGGAAAACCGCTAAGTGATGTTTAAAACTAACGAATTATCAGACGTGGCAAAATTTCAGGGATTTTCAGGATATTACTAAAACTTTAGAAATCAATAGAAAATAACCCGTAACTCGGATGAAAAAGTTTTATACATGAAAGTTGCTCAGAACGATGAGGCAAATCTGAAGACGTGGTCCATTCGTCCGCCACACGTCCCAAGCATAGCGAACATCGAACCCTTCCCATCCGGTTCGTCTGTCTAAAATGCCTAACTCATGGAAAACTTTCCCGGATGATATTCCCCATCACCGGTATCATGTAACACTGCGATAGAACACCCCTAACACCCCTTATTGTCATGTTATGCATATGTTTGCATGTATTTATTTTTCTTCCCCCTCTTCTCTCCGTTAGACCCCGAGACCGCTGTTGATGCCCCTATGTTGGACTACGTCACCGATGACACTTCTTCCTTTTCAGCTTTCTCTCATGCTTGCATTAGATTTTGCTACTGTATTGGATTGCTCCTATTCTGATGCATAGCCTGCTTTTGTACCTGGTGTTATACCTTACCTGCTTATCCTGAACTTCTAAGTATAGGTTGGTTAGTGATCCCTCAGTGACCCCCACCTTGTCCTTGTTGCCCCTGGTTCATCACCGACGACTCGATCAAAATGATCGACAACCAGAGCAAGACATCTCACATCACATCACACCCCCTTCGTTGCCCGACTCTGCAGAGATATTATCGAGTGCCTAGGGTGATACCTCGTAACACACTCCTGATGATAACTCTTTAGTGTAGCTATCCGGTTGTGGTCATCGAGGGTGATTCCTCCTTCAGAACTCCCGATACTCTGTCGTGCAACTTCTCAAGTGTGGACCTCGAGGGTGATTCCTCCCACGTTCACCTTGATGATTACATCGAGTGGAATCCATCGAGGGTGATTCCTCGGGTTTCCCCTTTGATGTTTTGGACGCACTGTTACTTTGACTTTACTAGAGACCTTAGTAAAAGTCGGGCGGGCCCAGAGAGCACCCGCAAGATAATTACATGGCACAACCTGGCATTCTTGGCCCTTTCTGTAAGTCCACGAGATGGGGTGACGGGGGTCACGTCGATCGTGAGTCTCTGTGTGATGCCCGGATAATTAAGCTACAGTAATCCCAGGCTAATGGTGCCACGTCACCAAGGTTACTGTTGTTAACCTTGCGATGATTCGAAACCGTATCAAAATTCAAATTCAAATTAATGTCAACAATAAAAGTTTTCAAACATTAAAAAAAATGTTCGGTTTGTACTAAATATTACATAGATAATTATGGTGTAGAAGACAAAGTTTTATAAAATGCATACATATTTTAAATTGAATGAAAACAGAAGAGAAAATAAATAAAAGAGAGAAAATACAAAAGAGACAAATAGACAAACAAAAAAAAAGGAAAAGGAACCCTCCCATCTGGGCCTCGGCCCAGCAGGCCGACGGACCGCCAGGCCGGCCCACCCCGGTCCCATTTATCCCCCCACGCGACCTCACCCAAACCCTAACCTGCCCCACTCGCACCACTCCACCCCCGCTGGATCTGGATCGGGAGGACTCCCGATCCCCTCGCCCCTGCACGTCGACGCCGACGCCGGCGCCCGGAGCTCCAACCCCCCACCGGACTGCTTCCTCCACCCCACCGGCCTGCCTCCCGCTCCGCCGTGTCGTCCCCGTCGTCCTCCCCAACCTTCCCCGAGCCCACTATCCCGGACCGCACGAACCCCCTGTGAGGCCTCGCCCCTCTCCACTCCCCTCTGCTCCCTACGCTCGCTCTGTCGTCGCGCAACCCCCCCACACGTCCTGGCCGCCCAGTGCGTGCGCTCGGCCGCTCGGTCGCGCCAGTCGCCGCGCCGACCCGTTGCTCCTCGCTCTGTCCGCGCTCACCACACGCACCGCCCTGACGGCCGTTGCTCCCGCGCACCCCGTCTGCCGTGGCCGGCACGTCCCCGGCCGCCTCCGCTCGCGACCACCGAGGCCCCCAGGCGTGCTCACCCTCGCCTCTCATGGCGTCGGGTGCGAGCCCCCGCACCAGTTCACCGCGCCCGCACGCGTTGCTCCTCCCCGCTCGCCCTGTGACGCACCGAGGAGCCTCCGCCCCTCTCGTCGCGGCCTCGCGCTCACGTCGTCCGCCTCTGGCCGCCCTGCTGCATGTCGGCAGCCGTGGCCCTCCCCATGCTCCGCCCGGTCGCAGCCGCCGGAGCTCAACACCGGCGTGCTGGCGCCCGCGCCCACCAGCCACCCCTTGTTGCCCGGTCGGGTGCGCCCTCGCGGGCTAGCGCCCGTTCGGGCTGTGCCCATTAGCGCCCGTGCCCGCTATGGCCTCTGGGCCAATGACAAACGGGGCCCATGCCCTTGAGAGCAAAAAAAAGATTTAAAGATTTAATATATATATATATATATATATAAAATAATTAAAATATTAATTAGTTAATTAATTAAAGAATTAATTAACTTAATTAATCCTTATTAGATTAACCTAATCACCTAGTTTAGTTAATTAATTTGTTAGGGTAATTAGCAGTCAATGACATGCGGGACCCACACGTCAGTTGACCAGTCAACACCTCTGTTGACTGCTGACGTCATGATGACGTCAGCAAACACTATTCTGGATAATGTTGTTTTAAAATAATTAAGTAAATCTTAAAAATGATTTAAATCTTTTAAAATTAATATAAAATAAACCGTAGCTCAGATGAAAATACTTTCTACATGAAAGTTGCTCAGAACGACGAGACGGATCCGGATGCGCAGCCCGTTCATCCGCCACACATCCCTAGCATAGTGAACCTGCAACATTTCACCTCCGGTTCATCTGTCCGAAAACACGGAACACCGGGGATACTTTCCCGGATGTTTCCCCCCTTCACCGGTGTCACCTCATACCGCGATAGAACACGTCTAGCTCTGCTTGTTGTCCTGTTATGCACTTGCTTGCTGTGTATTTACTGTTTCTCCCCCCTCTTCTCTCCGGTAGACCCCGTGACGATGATGATGCCCCTGTGGTCGACTACGTCACCGACGACCCCTCCTTCTTGTCTGAGCAACCAGGCAAGCCCCCCCCCCTTGATCACCAGATATCGCCTATTCTCCTCTATACTGCTTGCATTAGAGTAGTGTAGCATGTTACTGCTTTCCGTTGATCCTATTCTGATGCATAGCCTGACATTGTTGCAACATCTGTTGATACCTTACCTGCAATCCTAAATGCTTAGTATAGGATGCTAGTTTATCATCATTGGCCCTACATTCTTGTCAGTCTGCCTTGCTATACTATCGGGCCGTGATCACTTGGGAGGTGATCACGGGTATATACTATACATACATACATACTATACAGATGGTGACGAAAGTCGGGTCAGCTCATTGAGTACCCGCAAGTGATTCTGATGAGGGGGCTGAAAGGATAGGTGGCTCCATCCCGGTAGAGGTGGGCCTGGGTTCCCGACAGCCCCCGACTGTTACCTTGTGGCGGAGCGGCAGGGCAGGTTGAGACCACCTAGGAGACAGGTGGGCCTGGCCCTATTCGGCGTTCGCGGATACTTAACACGCTTAACGAGATCTGGGTATTTGATCTGAGTCTGGCCATTTGGTCTATATGCACTAACCATCTACGCGGGAGTAGTTATTGGTATCCCGGCGTCGTGGTATCAGCCGAAGCCTTCTTGACGTCAGCGACGGAGCGGCGCGCGCCGGATTGGACTACGTTAACGCAACTTCCTTTGTAATGGAGGTTGCTAGGTCTGCTTCCGGCCACCCACGCAACGTGCAGGTGTGCAATGGGCGATGGGCCCAGACGCCTGCGCGCATAGGATTTAGACCGGCGGGCTGACCTCTCTGTTGTGCCTAGGTGGGGCTGCGACGTGTTGATCTTCCGAGGCCGGGCATGACCCAGAAAAGTGTGTCCGGCCAAATGGGATCGAGCGTGTTGGGTTATGTGGTGCACCCCTGCAGGGAAGTTTAGCTATGCGAATAGTCGTGTCCCTCGGTAAAAGGACGACCCGGAGTTGTACCTTGACCTTATGACAACTAGAACCGGATACTTAATAAAACACACCCTTCCAAGTTCCACGGACAACCCGGTGATCGCTTTTCCACAGGGCGACGAGGAGAGGATCGCCGGGTAGGATTATGCTATGCGATGCTACTGGAGATGCTACTTGGAGATGCTACTTGGCGATGCTACTTGGAGGACTTTCAGTCTACTCTCTTGTACATGCTACAAGACGGAGGCTGCCAGAAGCGTAGTCTTCGACAAGATTAGCTATCCCCCTCATATTCTGGCATTCTGCAGTTCAGTCCACCGATATGGCCCTTTACACATATACCCATGCATATGTAGTGTAGATCCTTGCTTGCGAGTACTTTGGATGAGTACTCACGGTTGCTTTCTCCCCCCCTTTCCCCCCTTTCCTTTCTTTCTGGTTGTCGCAACCAGATGCTGGAGCACAGGAGCCAGACGCCACCGTCGATGACGACTACTACACTGGAGGTGCCTACTACTACGTGCAGCCCGCTGACGACGACCAGGAGTAGTTTAGGAGGATCCCAGGCAGGAGGCCTGCGCCTCTTTCGATCTGTATCCCCAGTTTGTGCTAGCCATCTTATGGCAACTTGTTTAACTTATGTCTGTACTCAGATATTGTTGCTTCCGCTGACTCGTCTATGATCGAGCACTTGTATTCGAGCCCTCGAGGCCCCTGGCTTGTATTATGATGCTTGTATGACTTATTTATGTTTTTAGAGTTGTGTTGTGATATCTTCTCGTGAGTCCCTGATCTTGATCGTACACGTTTGTGTGCATGATTTGTAAGTACGATTGAATCGGGGGTGTCACAAGTTGGTATCAGAGCCGACTGCATGTAGGAATCCCCCTTCCCAACTCCTTGGCCGAAGTCGAGTCTAGACGTTGCAAAAACTTTTACTAACATGGCTGTGTGTCTTACCGGCACACGTCGCCATTGGGTGGTAGTAGGATCTTTTATTTCTCGCCTATACTCTGGTATTCTGATCTCTCTTCTATTCAGGTTAAATGACTTTCTAAAATCTAACTTTAGGTTCTCGAAAACGCTTTCTCCCGGAGAGCCCCTTCAGTCCAGATGATCGCCGACTACACATGAAGATTTCAAAGTTAATTTCCGATACTCTTTCGGGACTGCCCATTGCTTTTGCAATTCACTACCACCGAAATATCCCTATGAATAAATTCATACATCGTTCTTACTTAGTTCCCAGTTACTCTTTTTATTACAAGATGCCCTGAAATATTCGTTGTTGTTCTTAGAATACTTATGCCTACTGCCTTGCAGTTCCTTACCACCTGAATACCCCTACGGATAATTTCTCGCAATTACCGAGTATCCACTCATCCCTAGTTGATTCATGTATGTCACCAATCCTCGAAATATCATTCGATCTTCCGAAAATCCTGAGCATCCTATTACTCTTGAAATTCTTGATTGCTTGCGTTATGGTTAATCCCATAAGTCTAGTAATCTTGTTGACATCCATTCTCATTGTCATTTTGAGTCCGTTGATTCGATTTGTTGCGAATGCTCGCAATCCTCAAACAGATCCTAGAATTCATCCTTCCGGCTCAGACGTCGTTTTAATCATGAGCCGGTTCTCGCCAATTAAATTGTCGTCGATTGTGCCCCTAGGTCTATTGAACTTATCCATCCTTGATCAGAGCGTCTGCTTCTGATCCTTCGCTTTGTAAATCATAATTCCTTAGCAATTGAGCTCTAAGTTATTCAGTTGTTTCTATAATCCAATGTCTTTGCCTTGCGTCTTCCTTTGGTTGTGTGCCGATACTCACCCCAGATCCTTTGTTGGATTTTATCCGACAATATCCTTCATATTTAATCACCTTGTGAGTTATTTCCCTGATACTTAATGCCTTTGGTAAATTGTATCCTCTGCTTCACAACCATGCTCAGCTTTTGAGCTGGTGGTATTTACTATTGAAGCTTGAGGTATATGTTTCTAAGAAGCCCCGATGGGTTGAGCCTATGCTTCCTTAATTTTTGTGAACCCGAGATTTTTTACGAGTCATACTCTTCTGGTATTTTGCCAGATAAAATTTTAACTCTACAACTTCATCGAAAGCAAGAAGTGAATGAAAGGGTATGCATTGGAGAAGTGGGAGTCGACCTTGAACTCTGCGTTCATGCCCATGGACCCGATGTGGAACTTATCATGAAAGCTTCTTGCCAAATATTTACTCATTCGAGTAATTCTTTCAGGGTCATTAAATTGGACCCCTTGTAGTTATGGTTTCGACCATATTGTTCTTCTTTGTCCCCATTTCTCGGGCAAGTTTAAACATTTGTCTTCTGCGGATCAATACCCCAGTCCAACCTCTACTTTGATCCCTCTTCGAGTATTACCCCCTGGTATCTCGAGATTATCTTGGAACGGCATAACTTTTTATGAGTTCTTCATCAAGTAATACATTCTCATTGATTACAGTTTTCATGGGCTCTGAGTTATTAAACACTCAAAGACACCGATAACTGAACCGAGTCTGCACTACGGTTCAACAACTCTTGATAATCTTCTTTAAGTACGTGTTTGTACCCGATCACGTCATTTCTAGCCTGTTCGGCTACCTCCTTACCGTGCTAATTTTAATTGTGCTACTTGGTCCTTCCCGGAGCACAAATTTCGACGGTGAGCTAATCTTACATCAATCTTCCTCGTCATACCATTTCTCCTTGAACAACAAACTTTATCGAGTTTGTGTCGTGTCCTTGGCTCCAATAACCTTTCGCTTCATCATTCCTTTGACTTGATGTCATCGCCGATCGATTACACCTGCATAAACCTCTCGACAATTGTGTCGTGATCATCATCAACATTTTGAGCTCTTACAGGATATCTATTGAATTCATGATGAGAAATACCATCCTTGCCCTCGATGATTGTGTTATCATCGACCACTTTATTGCCTTTCGTTCAACACAAACTTGTTCGTGTTTTGTGTTATACCTTGAGTTCCTTGCTACCCAGCATTGTTCTTCTTTACCTTGGAGAATTACCACCTTTTATGTCAAGAATGTCGTGGGAATTTCACCACCTCTTAAGAATTCTTGATACAAGTGATACTTATCACCATCACCATTCTTTTCCTGGTCACTGTGTTATTTCTAACCACCGACAAATGGACTATGATGTGTAATTCCAAAACTTCTAGCAACCCTATTGCTTTGAAGTTAATGGTCGGCCGTTCATTCTTAGACTATTGATTATTGAATCACCATTCCAATGTTGGCCGTGCAACCCAGCTCATATTTTGGGTGCACATCTCAACCAATGTTTAATTGTGTATGTTTTCCCCAGCATACATCATTATACGATTGATCTGACAAATGCTATCTCCTTGTTCGCCTAATTGTGGAAATCCACCTTTTTGGAAATCTCAAGGATTGTCGCTGAGTTCATCAGCTACCTCCTTATCCCTTCATTGGTTTAATGATGAGCTCTTGTTTCGGGACTCGCTTCCATAGTACATTTCCCGAGAATCTTACAATGTCGTCTCGTCAAATTGTGTTGCACCCCTTCCTTCTCAGGCATCCTGAGTCTGAGGTATCCTGACCCCAATCAAATTTGAATCTCGGTCGGATATGATGGTTGGAACATATTTTTAAGAGTTATAACATTGATCCTCATGTGACCCGGTAAGGTGATGTCATACCTAGCACACCTGGCTGTAAGACCTATTGTTATAGTTCCCTTCTTAGCAAGGATAACCATTCTTCCATGAGGAAATTGTAAGACTTATTCTACAAGTTATTCCTGATGGATCCTTTGTGTTTCCAAAGTCTGATCTTCACCTGATGACCATGTCAATGCTATCTCGAAGCATGTCAATGGTACTCCGATTTTCAACAGGAACATTTGAAGCACGATGCTAAATTTTATTTATCATTTATCCTAACACCGTTGTATGGGTAATATCATGAGATTCCTCCCCCATTACCTAAATGGTTTTCTACTTTATATCCTGTCTTGGATATCATCCTCTGCTTGACTTTGGGGAGGATATACCCCTGATATATGTGTTTAAACACATTTTCCTTGCCATTGTTCTGATTAATTTGATAACCATATTATCCTTTCCATTGTTTAGTTTAACCTTTCTTGAGGTTTATATGATCTAAGCAGTAATATTTTCCTGCTTACGAAAACACCTCGGTGTACCACCTTATAAGTCAGACCCTGTTACTATTGTTGATGACATTTCGGTAACCACCGATGGACGGGAACTTTGCCTATTGGTCCGCCTCGTTCAACGAGTAGGAAAATGGTTCTCTTCGTCCCTCGCCCTTGGTATCGATGTTGTTGCCGACATAACTAACAGGCTACCCTCTGGCATGCCTTGCTATTGTGACCGTGCAAGATGTCAGCCCCCCCATTCCTACCATTAACCCACATGGTGGGCCCATAACCCACAGTTCCACAGGATCGAAACCTGACTCCCCTATACACCCTGTTGTCAAAATTATTCCTCGCACTTGACTTTGTAAGTAATTCACGGGCCACCTGCCCAGTGATCTATTCTGGTATATGATGCAATGCTTATTCACATTGCTCTAAACCCCTTCAACACTTTGTTTCAGGCATCGAATGATTTCCTGCCCGCTCGAAACTTCCCATGAAACCTCATTACTTGCTCTCGATATTTACTTAAGTTTCAATTCGAGAGTTACTTTCCGCCACCTTCCCCGATGATTTCGACCAGATAGTCAACCTTGTAGAGGTTCGTTCTCCCGGAATAACCCCCTTATTCTTTCATAAGTACGATGGAACCCCCAAACAAAGGATGTCGACTTCATCTTGATGACCCGAAGCAGAAAAATGAAGACATCAATATAATGGATCGACCACTTTGAGAGGAGCAACCAAGACCGAGAAGATTCGTTAGAATTTCGTAACCAAACATTTCCCCCTTAGACCCCTCTTAAATCTCGGGACGAGATTTCTTGTAGTGGAGGAGAATTGTGACGCTCGGATAATTAAGCCACAGTAATCCCAGGCTAATGGTGCCACGTCACCACGGTTACTGTTGTTAACCTTGCGATGATTCGAAACCGTTTCAAAATTCAAATTCAAATTAATGTCAATAATAAAAGTTTTCAAACATTAAAAAAAACGTTCGGTTTGTACTAAATATTACATAGATAATTATGGTGTAGAAGACACAGTTTTATAAAATGCATAAATATTTTAAATTGAATGAAAACAGAAGAGAAAATAAATAAAAGAAAGAAAATACAAAAGAGACAAACAAACAAACAAAAAAAGGAAAAGGAACCCTCCCTTCTGGGCCTTGGCCCAGCAGGCCGACGGACCGCCAGGCCGGCCCACCCCGGTCCCCTTTATCCCCCCACGCGACCTCACCCAGACCCTAACCTAACCACCCCCACTCGCACCACTCCACCCCCGCTGGATCTGGATCGGGAGGACTCCCGATCCCCTCACCCCTGCACGTCGACGCCGACGCCGGCGCCCAGAGCTCCAACCCCCCACCGGACTGCTTCCTCCACCCCACCGGCCTGCCTCCCGCTCCGCCGTGTCGTCCCCGTCGTCCTCCCCAACCTTCCCCGAGCCCACTATCCCGGACCGCACGAACCCCCTGTGAGGCCTCGCCCCTCTCCACTCCCCTCTGCTCCCTACGCTCGCTCTGTCGTCGCGCAACTCCCCCACACGTCCTGGCCGCCCAGTGCGTGCGCTCGGCCGCTCGGTCGCGCCCGTCGCCACGCCGACCCGTTGCTCCTCGCTCCGTCCGCGCTCACCACACGCACCGCCCTGACGGCCGTTGCTCCCGCGCACCCTGTCTGCCGTGGCCGGCACGTCCCCGGCCGCCTCCGCTCGCGACCATCGAGGCCCCCAGGCGCGCTCACCCTCGCCTCTCACGGCGTCGGGTGCGAGCCCCCGCACCAGTTCACCGCGCCCGCACGCGTTGCTCCTCCCCGCTCGCCATGTGTCGCACCGAGGAGCCTCCGCCCCTCTCGTCGCGGCCTCGCGCTCACGTCGTCCGCCTCTGGCCGCCCTGCTGCATGTCGGCAGCCGCGGCCCTCCCCATGCTCCGCCCGGTCGCAGCCGCCGGAGCTCAACACCGGCGTGCTGGCGCCCGCGCCCACCAGCCGCCCCTTGTTGCCCGGTCGGGTGCGCCCTCGCGGGCTAGCGCCCGTTCGGGCTGTGCCCATTAGCGCCCGTGCCCGCTATGGCCTCTGGGCCAATGACAAACGGGGCCCATGCCCCTGAGAGCAAAAAAAAGATTTAAAGATTTTAATATATATATATATATATAATAATTAAAATATTAATTAGTTAATTAATTAAAGAATTAATTAACTTAATTAATCCTTATTAGATTAACCTAATCACCTAGTTTAGTTAATTAATTTGTTAGGGTAATTAGCAGTCAATGACATGCGGGACCCACACGTCAGTTGACCAGTCAACACCTCTGTTGACTGCTGATGTCATGATGACGTCAGCAAACACTATTCTGGATAATGTTGTTTTAAAATAATTAAGTAAATCTTAAAAATGATTTAAATCTTTTAAAATTAATATAAAATAAACCGTAGCTCAGATGAAAATACTTTCTACATGAAAGTTGCTCAGAACGACGAGACGGATCCGGATGCGCAGCCCGTTCATCCGCCATGCGTCCCTAGCATAGTGAACCTGCAACATTTCACCTCCGGTTCATCTGTCCAAAAACACGGAACACCGGGGATACTTTCCCGGATGTTTCCCCCCTTCACCGGTATCACCTCATACCGCGATAGAACACGTCTAGCTCTGCTTGTTGTCCTGTTATGCACTTCCTTGCTATGTATTTACTGTTTCTCCCCCCCTCTTCTCTCCGGTAGACCCCGTGACGATGCTGATGCCCCTGTGGTCGACTACGTCACCGACGACCCCTCCTTCTTGTCTGAGCAACCAGGCAAGCCCCCCCCTTGTTCACCAGATATCACCTATTCTCCTCTATACTGCTTGCATTAGAGTAGTGTAGCATGTTACTGCTTTCCGTTGATCCTATTTTGATGCATAGCCTGACATTGTTGCTACGTCTGTTGATACCTTACCTGCAATCCTAAATGCTTAGTATAGGATGCTAGTTTATCATCATTGGCCCTACATTCTTGTCAGTCTGCCTTGCTATACTATCGGGCCGTGATCACTTGGGAGGTGATCACGGGTATATACTATACATATATACATACTATACAGATGGTGACTAAAGTCGGGTCAGCTCACTGAGTACCCGCAAGTGATTCTGATGAGGGGGCTGAAAGGATAGGTGGCTCCATCCCGGTAGAGGTGGGCCTGGGTTCCCGACGGCCCCCGACTGTTACCTTGTGGCGGAGCGGCAGGGCAGGTTGAGACCACCTAGGAGACAGGTGGGCCTGGCCCTGTTCGGTGTTCATGGATACTTAACACGCTTAACGAGATCTGGGTATTTGAACTGAGTCTGGCCATTTGGTCTATATGCACTAACCATCTACGCGGGAGTAGTTATGGGTATCCCGGCGTCGTGGTATCAGCCGAAGCCTTCTTGACGTCAGCGACGGAGCGGTGCGCGCCGGATTGGACTGTGTTAACGCAACTTCCTTTGTAATGGAGGTTGCTAGGTCTGCTTCCGGCCGCCCACGCAACGTGCAGGTGTGCAATGGGCGATGGGCCCAGACCCCTGCGTGCATAGGATTTAGACCGGTGGGCTGACCTCTATGTTGTGCCTAGGTGGGGCTGCGACGTGTTGATCTTCCGAGGCCGGGCATGACCCAGAAAAGTGTGTCCGGCCAAATGGGATCGAGCGTGTTGGGTTATGTGGTGCACCCCTGCAGGGAAGTTTATTTATTCGAATAGCCATGTCCCTCGGTAAAAGGACGACCCGGAGTTGTACCTTGACCTTATGACAACTAGAACAGGATACTTAATAAAACACACCCTTCCAAGTTCCACAGATAACCCGGTGATTGCTTTTCCACAGGGCGACGAGGAGAGGATCGCCGGGTAGGATTATGCTATGCGATGCTACTGGAGATGCTACTTGGAGATGCTACTTGGCGATTCTACTTGGAGGACTTTCAGTCTACTCTCTTCTACATGCTGCAAGACGGAGGCGGCCAGAAGCGTAGTCTTCGACAGGATTAGCTATCCCCCTCTTATTCTGGCATTCTGCAGTTCAGTCCACCGATATGGCCCTTTACACATATACCCATGCATATGTAGTGTAGATCCTTGCTTGCGAGTACTTTGGATGAGTACTCACGGTTGCTTTCTCCCCCTTTCCCCCCCCCTTTCCTTTCTTTCTGGTTGTCGCAACCAGATGCTGGAGCACAGGAGCCAGATGCCACCGTCGATGACGACTACTACACTGGAGGTGCCTACTACTACGTGCAGCCCGCTGACGACGACCAGGAGTAGTTTAGGAGGATCCCAGGCAGGAGGCCTGTGCCTCTTTCGATCTGTATCCCCAGTTTGTGCTAGCCATCTTATGGAAACTTGTTTCACTTATGTCTGTACTCAGATATTGTTGCTTCCGCTGACTCGTCTATGATCGAGCACTTGTATTCGAGCCCTCGAGGCCCCTGGCTTGTATTATGATGCTTGTATGACTTATTTATGTTTTTAGAGTTGTGTTGTGATATCTTCCCGTGAGTCCCTGATCTTGATCGTACACGTTTGTGTGCATGATTCGTAAGTACAATTGAATCGGGGGTGTCACACTCTGCTCGTCTCCGCAAGCTAATAATACACTATGGTTTGGGTTTTTGTTCTGAGTTGGCCTTTGGCCTTTACGCACTAACCACCACACGAGAATAGTTATGGGCCTCGGCGTCGTAGTATCAGTCGAAGCTTTGTAAGACATCCATTTCTGTTGGAAATATGCCCTAGAGGCAATAATAAAAGGGTTATTATTATATTTTCTTGTTCATGATAATTGTCTTTCTTCATGCTATAACTGTCTTATCCGGAAATCGTAATACACGTGTGAATACATAGACCATAATATGTCCCTAGTAAGCCTCAAGTTGACTAGCTCGTTGATCAACAGATAGTCATGCTTTCCTGGCTATAGACATTGGATGTCGTTGATAACCGGATCACATCATTAGGAGAATGATGTGATGGACAAGACCCAATCCTAAGCATAGCACAAGATCGTGTAGTTCGTTTGCTAGAGCTTTTCCAATGTCAAGTATCCTTTCCTTAGACCATGAGATCGTGTAACTCCCGGATACCGTAGGAGTGCTTTGGGTGTACCAAACGTCACAACGTAACTGGGTGACTATAAAGGTGCACTACAGGTATCTCCGAAAGTGTCTGTTGGGTTGACACGGATCGACACTGGGATTTGTCACTCCGTATGATGGAGAGGTATCTCTGGGCCCACTCGGTAATGCATCATCATAATGAGCTCAAAGTGACCAAGTGGTTGGTCATGGGATCATGCATTACGGTACGAGTAAAGTGACTTGCCGGTAACGAGACTGAACGAGGTATTGGGATACCGATGATCGAGTCTCGGGCAAGTAACGTACCGATTGACAAAGGGAATTGAATACGGGGTTGTTTGAATCCTCGACATCGTGGTTCATCCGATGAAATCATCGAGGAGCATGTGGGAGCCAACATGGGTATCCAGATCCCGCTGTTGGTTATTGACCGGAGAGTCGTCTCGGTCATGTCTGCATGTCTCCCGAGCCCGTAGGGTTTACACACTTAAGGTTCGGTAACGCTAGGGTTATTAGGAAGACTTGTATGTGATTACCGAATGTTGTTCGGAGTCCCAGATGAGATCTCGGACGTCACAAGGAGTTCCGGAATGGTCCGGAGGTGAAGATTTATATATGGGAAGTTGTCATGCGGACACCGGAAAGTTTTGGGGGCATATCGGTATTGTATCGGGGCCACCGGAGAGGTTCCGGGGGTCCACCGGGAGGGGCCACCCCTCTCGGCGGGCCTCATGGGCTGCAAGGGGCAGGGAACCTGCCCCTGGAGGGCTGGGCGCGCCCCCCCTTGGGCCCATGCGCCTAGGGTTGGGGGGGGGGGGAACCCTAGTGGGGGCGCCCCCTTTGCTTGGGTGGCAAGCCCCCCTCCCTGGCCGCCGCACCCCCTCTAGATCTCATCTAGAGGGGCCGGCCCCCCTTGCCCCTTTCCCTATAAATAGAGGGGTGAGGGGAGGGCTGCTGGACACAACCAAGGCGCAGCCCCTCCCCTCCCCAACACCTCTCCTCCTCCGTCACGAGCTTGGCGAAGCCCTGTCGGAGTACTGCTGCTCCACCACCACCACGCCGTCGTGCTGCTGCTGGAGCCATCTTCCTCAACCTCTCCTTCCCCCTTGCTGGATCAAGACGGAGGAGACGTCGTCCGTTCCGTACGTGTGTTGAACGCGGAGGTGCTTTCTGTTCGGCACTTGGTCATCGGTGATCTGAATCACGGCGAGTACGACTCCATCATCACCATTCCTTTGAACGCTTCCGCACGCGATCTACAAGTGGTATGTAGATGCAATCTCTCTCCCATGACTCGTTGCTTAGATGAACTCATAGACGGATCTTGGTGAAACCGTAGGAAATTTTTTAATGTTCTGCAACGTTCCCCAACAGTGGCATCATGAGCTAGGTCTATACGTAGTTCTCTATTGCACGAGTAGAACACAATTTTGTTGTGGGCGTAGATCTTGTCAACTTGCTTGCCACTACTAGTCTTTTCTTGCTTCAGCGGTATTGTGGGATGAAGCGGCCCGGACCAACCTTACACGTACGCTTACGTGAGTCGGTTCCACCGACAGACATGCACTAGTTGCATAAGGTGGCCAGCGGGTGTCTGTCTCTCCCACTTTAGTTGGAGCGGATTCGATGAAAAGGGTCCTTATGAAGGGTAAATAGAAGTTGACAAAATCACATTGTGGCTTTAACGTAGGTAAGAAAACGTTCTTGCTAGATCACCTATAGAAGCCACGTAAAAACTTGTAACAACAATTAGAGGACGTCTAACTTGTTTTTGCAGCAAGTGTCTTGTGATGTGATATGGCCAAAAGTTGTGATGAATAATGAATGATATATTGTGATGTATGAGATCATGTTCTTGTAATAGGAATCACGACTTGCATGTCGATGAGTATGACAACTGGCAGGAGCCATAGGAGTTGTCTTTACTTTTTTGTATGACCTGCGTGTCATTGAAGAACGCCATGTAAATTACTTTACTTTATTGCTAAACCGTTAGCCATAGAAGTAGAAGTAGTCGTTGGCGTGACAACCTCATGAAGACACGATGATGGAGATCATGATGATGGAGATCATGGTGTCATGCCGGTGACAAAGATGATCATGGAGCCCCGAAGATGGAGATCAAAGGAGCTATATGATATTGGCCATATCATGTCACTACTATATAATTGCATGTGATGTTTATTATGTTTATGCATCTTGTTTACTTAGAACGATGGTAGTAAATAAGATGACCCCTTACACAATTTCAAGAAGTGTTCTCCCCTAACTGTGCACCGTTCCTAAAGTTCATCGTTTCGAAGCACCACGTGATGATCGGGTGTGATAGATTCTTACGTTCACATACAATGGGTGTAAGACAGTTTTACACATGCAAAAACACTTAGGGTTAACTTGACGAGCCTAGCATGTACAGACATGGCCTCGGAACACAGAGACCGAAAGGTCGAACACGAGTCGTATAAGAAGATACGATCAACATGGAGATGTTCACCGACGATGACTAGTCCGTCTCACGTGATGATCGGACACGGCCTAGTCGACTCGGATCGTGTAACACTTAGATGACTAGAGGGATGTCTAATCTGAGTGGGAGTTCATTATAACAATTTGATTAGATGAACTTAATTATCATGAACTTAGTCTAAAACCTTTGCAAATATGTCTTGTAGATCAAATGGCCAACGCTCATGTCAACATGAACTTCAACGCGTTCCTAGAGAAAACCAAGCTGAAAGATGATGGCAGCAACTATACGGACTGGGTCCGGAACCTGAGGATCATCCTCATAGCTGCCAGGAAACAATATGTCCTAGAAGGACCGCTAGGTGACGCTCCCGTCCCAGAGAACCAAGACGTTATGAACGCTTGGCAGTCTCGCGCTGATGATTACTCCCTCGTTCAGTGCAGCATGCTTTACAGCTTAGAACCGGGGCTCCAAAAGCGTTTTGAGCAACACGGAGCATATGAGATGTTCGAGGAGCTGAAACTAGTTTTCCAAGCTCATGCCCGGGTCGAGAGATATGAAGTCTCTGACAAGTTCTATAGTTGTAATATGGAGGAAAATAGTTCTGTCAGTGAGCACATACTCAAAATGTCTGGGTTGCACAACCGCCTGTCCAAGCTGGACATTAACCTCCCGGACGAGGCGGTCATTGATAGAATCCTTCAGTCTCTCCCACCAAGCTACAAGAGCTTTGTGATGAACTACAATATGCAGGGGATGGTGAAGACCATTCCTGAAGTATTTTCAATGCTGAAGTCAGCAGAGGTTGAGATCAAGAAAGAACATCAAGTGTTGATGGTCAATAAGACCACTAAGTTCAAGAAGGGCAAGGGCAAGAAGAACTTCAAGAAGGACGGCAAGGATGTTGCCGCGCCCGGTAAGCCAGTTACCGGGAAGAAGTCAAAGAATGGACCCAAGCCTGAGACTGAGTGCTTTTATTGCAAGGGGAAGGGTCACTGGAAGCGGAACTGCCCCAAATACTTAGCGGATAAGAAGGCCGGCAACACTAAAGGTATATTTGATATACATGTAATTGATGTGTACCTTACCAGTACTCGTAGTAACTCCTGGGTATTTGATACCAGTGCCGTTGCTCATATTTGTAACTCACAGCAGGAGCTGCGGAATAAGAGGAGACTGGCGAAGGATGAGGTGACGATGCGCGTCGGGAATGGTTCCAAGGTCGATGTGATCGCCGTCGGCACGCTACCTCTGCATTTACCTACGGGATTAGTTTTAAACCTTAATAATTGTTATTTGGTGCCAAGTTTGAGCATGAACATTGTATCTGGATCTCGTTTGATACGAGATGGCTACTCATTTAAATCCGAGAATAATGGTTGTTCTATTTATATGAGAGATATGTTTTATGGTCATGCCCCGATGGTCAATGGTTTATTCTTAATGAATCTCGAGCGTAATATTACACATATTCATAGTGTGAATACCAAAAGATGTGAAGTTGATAACGATAGTCCCACATACTTGTGGCACTGCCGCCTTAGTCACATTGGTGTCAAGCGCATGAAGAAGCTCCATGCTGATGGACTTTTGGAGTCTCTCGATTATGAATCATTTGACACATGTGAACCATGCCTCATGGGCAAGATGACCAAGACTCCGTTCTCCGGAATAATGGAGCGAGCAACCAACTTATTATTGGAAATCATACATACCGATGTGTGCGGTCAAATGAGCGTTGAGGCTCGCGGAGGATATCGTTATGTTCTCACTCTCACTGATGACTTGAGTAGATATGGGTATGTCTACTTAATGAAACACAAGTCTGAGACCCTTGAAAAGTTCAAGGAATTTCAGAATGAGGTAGAGAATCAACGTGACCGAAAGATAAAGTTCCTACGGTCAGATCGTGGAGGAGAATATTTAAGTCACGAATTTGGTACACACTTAAGGAAATGTGGAATCGTTTCACAACTCACGCCGCCTGGAACACCTCAGCGTAATGGTGTGTCCGAACGTCGTAATCGCACTCTATTGGATATGGTGCGGTCTATGATGTCTCTTACCTTTACCGCTATCATTTTGGGGATACGCTCTAGAGACAGCTACATTCACTTTAAATAAGGCACCATCTAAATCCGTTGAGACGACACCGTATGAATTATGGTTTGGGAAGAAACCTAAGCTGTCGTTTCTAAAAGTTTGGGGATGCGATGCTTATGTCAAGAAACTTCAACCTGAAAAGCTCGAACCCAAGTCGGAAAAATGCGTCTTCACAGGATACCCTAAGGAAACCATTGGGTATACCTTCTACTTAAGATCCGAGGGCAAGTTCTTTGTTGCCAAGAGCGGATCCTTTCTGGAAAAAGAGTTTCTCTCGAAAGGATTAAGTGGGAGGAAAGTAGAGCTTGATGAAGTACCGCCTCTTGAAACAGGAAGTAGTGCAACTCAGGAAGATGTTCCTGTGGTGCCTGCACTGACAAGAGAGGAGGTTAATGATGATGATCAAGATACTTCAGATCAAGCTCCTACTGAACTTCGAAGGTCCACTAGGACACGTTCCGCACCAGAGTGGTACGGCAACCCTGTCTTGGAAATCATGTTGTTAGACAACGGTGAACCTTCGAACTATGAAGAAGCGATGGCGGGCCCAGATTCCAACAAATGGCTTGAAGCCATGAAATCCGAGATAGAATCCATGTATGAAAACAAAGTATGGACTTTGACAGACTTGCCCGATGATCGGCGAGCGATTGAAAACAAATGGATCTTTAAGAAGAAGACGGACGTGGATGGAAATGTTACCATCTATGAAGCTCGACTTGTCGCTAAGGGTTATCGACAAGTTCAAGGGGTTGACTACGATGAGACATTCTCTCCCGTAGAGAAGCTGAAGTCCGTCCGAATAATGTTAGCAATTGCCGCATACTATGATTATGAGATATGGCTGATGGACGTCAAAACGGCATTCCTTAACGGACATCTTAAGGAAGAGCTGTATATGATGCAGCCAGAAGGTTTTGTCGACCCTAAGAATGCTAACAAAGTATGCAAGCTCCAGCGATACATTTATGGGCTGGTGCAAGCATCTCGGAGTTGGAACATTCGCTTTGATGAGATTATCAAAGTGTTTGGGTTTATGCAGACTTATGGAGAAGCCTACGTTTACAAGAAAGTGAGTGGGAGCTCTGTAGCATTTCTCATATTATATGTAGATGACATACTCTTGATGGGAAATGATATAGAACTTTTGGACAGCATTAAGGCCTACTTGAATAAGTGTTTTTCAATGAAGGACCTTGGAGAAGCTGCTTATATATTAGGCATCAAGATCTATAGAGATAGATCGAGACGCCTCATAGGTCTTTCACAAAGCACATACCTTGATAAGATTTTGAAGAAGTTCAAAATGGATCAGTCCAAGAAGGGGTTCTTGCCTGTATTGCAAGGTGTGAGATTGAGCTCGGCTCAATGCCCGACCATGGAAAAAGATAAAGAAGAGATGAGTGTCATCCCCTATGCTTCAGCCATAGGATCTATTATGTATGCCATGCTGTGTACCAGACCTGATGTAAACCTTGCCGTAAGTTTGGTAGGAAGGTACCAAAGTAATCCCGGCAAGGAACACTGGACAGCGGTCAAGAATATCCTTAAGTACCTGAAAAGGACAAAGGACATGTTTCTCGTTTATGGAGGTGACGAAGAGCTCGTCGTAAAGGGTTACGTTGACGCTAGCTTCGACACAGATCTGGATGACTCTAAGTCACAAACCGGATACGTGTATATGTTGAATGGTGGAGCAGTAAGCTGGTGCAGCTGCAAGCAGAGCGTCGTGGCGGGATCTACATGTGAAGCGGAGTACATGGCAGCCTCGGAGGCAGCGCATGAAGCAATTTGGGTGAAGGAGTTCATCACCGACCTAGGAGTCATACCCAATGCGCCGGGGCCAATCAAACTCTACTGTGACAACACTGGATCTATTGCCCTTGCCAAGGAGCCCAGGTTTCACAAGAAGACCAGACACATCAAGCGTCGCTTCAACTCCATCCATGAAAATGTTCAAGATGGGGACATAGATATTTGCAAAGTAGATACGGATCTGAATGTCGCAGATCCATTGACTAAACCTCTCTCGCGAGCAAAACATGATCAACACCAGAACTCTATGGGTGTGCGATTCATCACAATGTAACTAGATTATTGACTCTAGTGCAAGTGGGAGACTGTTGGAAATATGCCCTAGAGGCAATAATAAAAGGATTATTATTATATTTTTCTTGTTCATGATAATTGTCTTTATTCATGCTATAACTGTATTATCCGGAAATCGTAATACACGTGTGAATACATAGACCATAATATGTCCCTAGTAAGCCTCTAGTTGACTAGCTCGTTGATCAACAGATAGTCATGGTTTCCTGGCTATGGACATTGGATGTCGTTGATAACG
Source organism: Triticum timopheevii (assembly GCA_963921465.1). Lineage (NCBI taxonomy): Eukaryota > Viridiplantae > Streptophyta > Magnoliopsida > Poales > Poaceae > Triticum > Triticum timopheevii. The sequence goes on from OY997274.1 coordinate 475,362,945, forward strand.
GGATCACATCATTAGGAGAATGATGTGATGGACAAGACCCAATCCTAAGCATAGCACAAGATCGTGTAGTTCGTTTGCTAGAGCTTTTCCAATGTCAAGTATCCTTTCCTTAGACCATGAGATCGTGTAACTCCCGGATACCGTAGGAGTGCTTTGGGTGTACCAAACGTCACAACGTAACTGGGTGACTATAAAGGTGCACTACAGGTATCTCCGAAAGTGTCTGTTGGGTTGACACGGATCGAGACTGGGATTTGCCACTCCGTATGACGGAGAGGTATCTCTGGGCCCACTCGGTAATGCATCATCATAATGAGCTCAAAGTGACCAAGTGGTTGGTCACGGGATCATGCATTACGGTACGAGTAAAGTGACTTGCCGGTAACGAGACTGAACGAGGTATTGGGATACCGACGATCGAGTCTCGGGCAAGTAACGTACCGATTGACAAAGGGAATTGAATACGGGGTTGTTTGAATCCTCGACATCGTGGTTCATCCGATGAAATCATCGAGGAGCATGTGGGAGCCAACATGGGTATCCAGATCCTACTGTTGGTTATTGACTGGAGAGTCGTCCTGGTCATGTCTGCATGTCTCCTGAGCCCGTAGGGTCTACACACTTAAGGTTCGGTAACGCTAGGGTTATTAGGAAGACTTGTATGTGATTACCGAATGTTGTTCAGAGTCCCGGATGAGATCCCGGACATCATGAGGAGTTCCCGAATGGTTCGGAGGTGAAGATTTATATATGGGAAGTTGTCATCCGGACACCGGAAAGTTTCGGGGGCATGTCGGTATTGTATCGGGGCCACCGGAGAGGTTCCGGGGGTTCACCGGGAGGGGCCACCCCTCTCGAAGGGCCTCATGGGCCGCAAGGGGCAGGGAACCAGCCCCTGGAGGGCTGGGTGCCCCCCCCTTGGGCCCATGCGCCTAGGGTTGGGGGGAAACCCCAGTGGGGGCGCCCCCCTTTGCTTGGGGGGCAAGCCCCCCTCCCTGGCCGCCACCCCCCCTCTAGATCTCATCTAGAGGGGCCGGCCCCCCTTGCCCCTTCCCCTATAAATAGAGGGTTGAGGGGAGGGCTGCTGGACACAACCAAGGCGCAGCCCCTCCCCTCCCCAACACCTCTCCTCCTCCGTCACGAGCTTGGTGAAGCCCTGTCGGAGTACTGCTGCTCCACCACCACCACGCCGTCGTGCTGCTGCTAGAGCCATCTTCCTCAACCTCTCCTTCCCCCTTGCTGGATCAAGACGGAGGAGACGTCGTCCGTTCCGTACGTGTGTTGAACGCGGAGGTGCTGTCCGTTCGGCACTTGGTCATCGGTGATCTGAATCACGGCAAGTACGACTCCATCATCACCGTTCCTTTGAACGCTTCCGCACGCGATCTACAAGTGGTATGTAGATGCAATCTCTCTCCCATGACTCGTTGCTTAGATGAACTCATAGATGGATCTTGGTGAAACCGTAGGAAAATTTTTAATTTTCTGCAACGTTCCCCAACAATTTCAGCATCGTGGGCCTGTCGGGCCAGTGCCATCCACGATGAGGTGGTGCTCGTCCCACTCGTCGCACAATGACCGTGAGTGCTACGGGCGATGGGCCCAAGACCCCGGAGTGCTTAGGATGTAGACCGGTGGGGACCTCTTTGCTGAGCCTAGGTAGGGCTACAACGTGTTGATCTTCCGAGGCTGGGCATTAACCCAGAAAAGTGTGTCCGACCAAGTAATCAAGCATGTTGAAAAACGTGGTGCACCCCTGTAGGGAAGATTATCTATTAATAGCCGTGTCCATGGTAACAGACGTTCAAACTGGTATCCTGATCTGTTACAACTAGAAATTGATACTTGAGATATGTGTTGGATATGTTGGCTCCAGGATTGCTTTCTCGCAGGGAGTCGAGGAAGGATCTGTGGGCGTTGTTTCTACAACATGCTTGTTAATTAAAATGCTATTCTTTTCTCTTCTACATGTTGCAAGATGCTCGGAGCTGCTTGAAGATGCTAGTCTTTGATAGGCTAGGCCTTCCCTTCTATTTTGGAATTCTGCAGTTCAGTACACAGATACAACCCTTCCATTTGATAACAATGCATACTTAGTATAGATCTGATGCTTGCGAGTACTTTGGATGAGTACTCACGGTTGCTTTGCTACCACTTCTCCCCCTTCTTTCTTCTTTCCGGTTGTTGCAACCAGATGGTGGATCCCTGGAGCCAGATGCCACCGCCAACGAGTACTACTACATGGAGACCACCGACGACCAGGAGTAGTTAGGAGGTACCTGGCAGGAGGCCTTGCCTCTTCGATCGTTGTTGCTTTTGTGCTAGCCTTCTTAAGGCATCCTTGTTTAACTTATGTCTGTACTCAGATATTGTTGCTTACGGTGACTCATGTATATCGAGCTATGTATTCAAGCCCTCGAGGCCCCTGGCTTGTAATATAAAGCTTGTATTCTTTTATTTGTGTTTAGAGTTGTGTTGTGGTATCTTCCTGTGAGTCCCTGATCTTGATCGTACACATTTGCATGTATGATTAGTGTACGGTCGAATCGAGGGCGTCACAGGGTCCCTGCCAGGAGCCCCGAGAGGCTCTACCGGGAGAGGCTTAGAGGAGTCCAACTTCTTCCTCTTTTGTGCCATTGTTGTCGGGGATACGGAGGGTTGACTAAGATGGAGAACAAAAGTTCCTGCTTCCACAGGAAGCTTCCGCACAACGCACTTCGACAGGTGATCAACTATGTTGTTTTCCACACGGGGTACATGCTCTGTTTGCAACCCGTCAAAGCGCTCTCATAATCTTCTCACTTCCTCAACGTATGCCTCCATCAATGGACTTTGGTAATCCTTGTTGACTTGTCTCACCACAAGCTGTGAGTCTCCTCGAATTATCAACTTCTTGATTCCCAATTCTATGGCAATCCGCAGCCCGACAAGGAGCCCTTCATACTCAGATGTATTGGTTGTTGCCTCCTTCTGGGAAAGAGCATATGGACGACGTACTCCAAGTTCTCTCCAATGGGAGCAACGAGAAGCACGCCAGCCCTCCCTTGCAAGGAGAAGGCACGATAAAAATACATGATCCATTCTGGGGTGATTCCTTGCCGGGGGTAACTGTTTCCAGCACTTCCTCATCAGGGGTTGGCGTCCATTCTACAATAAACTCTGCCAATGCCCTGCTCTGCATTATTGATGTTATTTCAAAACCTCAGGCCAAAGCTGGATAACTCCAATGCCCATTCCACTATCCTGCCGGTAGCCTCTGGGTTCCGGAGTATCCTTTGCAATGGAAATCGTGTGACAACTGTGATCTCGTGGGCATGGAAGTAGTGGCGCAGTTTCCTTGAGGCCATGATGAGGCCAAAAATCAACTTTTGCATGCCAAAAATACCTGGATCTAGCCCCCTGCAATAGGGAACTAATGAAATATACTGGCGCTGCACCACTCTCTTCCTTGCTGCGTCCTTGGGGTTGCCTTTGCTGTCGTGCTTCTCTTTGTCCCGATCCATATCCGACCTTGCTAGGCTATTCTCTTTTTCTTCCCTTGGAGGGACATCTGCTGAGGTTGCTATCTCCTCTACCTCCCGCTGTGCCACTAACGCTGTGATGACCACTTGATTAGTTTGTACTAGATATAGTAGCAACGACTCTTGTGGTTTGGGTGCAACCAAAGTGGGTACAAAAGATAAGTATGTCTTCAAATCTTGCAATGCCACATCTACTTCTGGGGTCCACTTCATAGGCCCTGCCTTCTTCAAAATTTTGAAAAACGACAAGGCGCACTTGGCAGACTTGGAGATGAATCTGCTAAGCGCAGCAATGCAGCCCATCAAACGCCTCACATCCTTAACTGTCTTGGGTGCTTGGATCTTCTAAATGGCCTTGATCTTATTTGGGTTGGCCTCGATCCCGTGGTGGGACAAACGAAACCAAGCAGCTTGCTAGCAGGAACACCAAACACACACTTCTCCGGGTTTAGCTTCAAATTGATCTTGCGCAAATTAGCAAACGTTTCTACCAAATCTTGGATGAGGGTTGATTTGTCCTTGGTCTTGACCACAATGTCATCAATATAAGCTTCAATGTTTCTATGCAGCTATGGCTCAAAATCAATTTGGACTGCTCTTGCAAAAGTGTACCCGACACTTGTCAACCCGAAAGGCATGCGTACAAAGTAGTAAGTGCCACATGGTGTGATGAATGAGGTCTTCTCCTCATCTTCCTTGGACACGAATATCTGATGGTACCCAGAATATGCATCCAGAAAGGAGAGCAGATCACACCTGGAAGTGGAATCCACAATCTGATCAATGCGCAGCAAGGGGAAGGGGTCCTTTGGGCATGCCTTGTTCAAATCTGTGAAGTCAATGCAAAGACTCCACTTCCCGTAAGCCTAGCGCACAACCACTGGGTTTGCCAGCCATGTTGGATGCAGTACTCCTCTGACAAAACCAGCTGCCTCAAGTTTCTTAATCTCCTCGACAATGAGCTGCTACCGCTCCAAGGCCTGCTTCCACACCTTTTGCTTGACGGGTCGGGCATGTGGGCAGACATCAAGGTGGTGCTCGATTACCTCCCTGGGAACACCGGGGATATCAGATGGTTGCCAGACAAACACATCAATATTCACCCGCAGGAAGGAAATGAGCACGCTTTCCTATTTGTCATCAAGGGTGACACTGATGGTAAATGTACCATGAGCACTAGCTAGCCCTGTCGGGACCTTTTTCACATGGGGTGCAGCAGCCTTGGCCCTCTTGCTGTTGGAACTCTCTTGCACGTCATCATAGGGTGTCGTGTACTCGGTAGGGGCATGCTTCCTGGATTCTGAAGGAAATATGCGCTAGAGGCAATAATAAAGTTATTATTTATTTCCTCATATCATGATAAATGTTTATTATTCATGCTAGAATTGTATTAACCATAAACATGATACATGTGTGAATACATAGACAAACTTAATGTCACTAGTATGCCTCTACTTGACTAGCTCATTAATCAAAGATAGTTATGTTTCCTAACCATAGACATGAGTTGTCATTTGATTAACAGGATCACATCATTAGGAGAATGATGTGATTGACATGACCCATTCCGTTAGCTTAGCACTTGATCGTTTAGTTTGTTTCTATTGCTTTCTTCATGACTTATACATGTTCCTACAACTATGAGATTATGCAACTCCCGTTTACCGGAGGAACACTTTGTGTGCTACCAAACGTCACAACGTAACTGGGTGATTATAAAGGAGCTCTACATGTGTCTCCAAAGGTACATGTTGAGTTGGCGTATTTCAAGATTAGGTTTTGTCACTCAGATTATCAGAGAGGTATCTCTGGGCCCTCTCGGTAATGCACATCACTATAAGCCTTGCAAGCAATGTAGCTCAAGAGTTAGTTACGGAATGATGCATTATGTAACGAGTAAAGAGACTTGCCGGTAACGAGATTGAACTAGGTATTGAGATACCGACGATCGAATCTCGAGCAAGTAACATACCGATGACAAAGGGAACAACGTATGTTGTTATGCGGTTTGACCGATAAAGATCTTCGTAGAATATGTGGGAGCCAATATGGGCATCCAGGTCCCGCTATTGGTTATTGACCAGAAACATGTCTCGGTTCTCGAACCCGTAGGGTCCGCACGCTTAACGTTTCGTTGACGATATAGTATTATATGAGTTATGTATGTTGGTAAACGAATGTTGTTCGGAGTCCCATATGAGATCATGGACATGACGAGGAACTCCGGAATGGTCCGGAGATAAAGTTTGATATATGGGATAATAGTGTTTGATCTTCGGAAGGGTTCCGGAATTCACCGGAAGGGTTTCCGGATGTTTCCCGAAATGTTTGGGGTACAAGAACACATTATTTGGGCCAAAGGGGAAAGCCCACAAGGTTTTTGGAAAGCGCAAAAGGAAGTTTTGCGGAGTCTAGGGGCCAGGGTCCAGACGCCGGGAACCCTGGCGTCTGGCCCTGGAGTCCGAGAAGGACTCTTGCCTTTCAGGTGAAACTGACTTTGTGGAGGCTTTTACTCCAAGTTTCGACCCCAATGCTCAACATATAAATAGAGGGGCAGGGCTAGCACCAAAGACACATCAAGAAACACCAAGCCGTGTGCCGGCAACCCTGTCCCCTCTAGTTTATCCTCTGTCATAGTTTCCGTAGTGCTTAGGCGAAGCCCTGCGGAGATTGTGCTTCACCAACACCGTCACCACGCCGTCGTGCTGCCGGAACTCATCCACTACTTCGCCCGTCTTGCTGGATCGAGAAGGCGAGGACGTCATAGAGCTGAACATGTGCAGAACATGGAGGTTCCATGCATTCGGTACTTGGATCAGTCGGATCTTGAAGACATACGACTACATCAACCGCGTTGCTAAACGCTTCCTCTTAGCGATCTTCAAGGGTATGAAGATACACTCCCCCTCTCATTGCTATGCATCACCATGATCTTGCGTGTGCGTAGGAATTTTTTTGAAATTACTACGTTCCCCAACAGTGGCATCCGAGCCTGGTTTTATGCATAGATGTCATATGCACAAGTAGAACACAAGTGAGTTGTGGGCGATATAAGTCATACTGCTTACCAGCATGTCATACTTTGGTTCAGCGGCATTGTGAGATGAAGCGGCCCGGACCGACATTACGCGTACGCTTACGCGAGACTGGTTTCACCGCTACAAGCACTCGTTGCTTAAAGGTGACCGGCGGGTGTCTGTCTCTCTCACTTTATTTGAACCGAGTGTGGCTACGCCCGGTCCTTGCGAAGGTTAAAACATCATCAACTTGACAAACTATCGTTGTGGTTTTGATGCGTAGGTAAGAACAGTTCTTGCTAAGCCCGTAGCAGCCACGTAAAATTTGCAACAACAAAGTAGAGGACGTCTAACTTGTTTTTGCAGGGCATGTTGTGATGTGATATGGTCAAGACGTGATGCTATATTTTATTGTATGAGATGATCATGTTTTGTAACCGAGTTATCGGCAACTGGCAGGAGCCATATGGTTGTCGCTTTATTGTATGAAATGCAAACGCCCTGTAATTGCTTTACTTTATCACTAAGCGGTAGCGATAGTCGTAGAAGCAATAGATGGCATAACGACAATGATGCTACGATGGAGATCAAGGTGTCGCGCCGGTGACGATGGTGATCACGATGATGCTTCGGAGATGAAGATCACAAGCACAACATGATGATGGCCATATCATATCACTTATATTGATTGCATGTGATGTTTATCCTTTATGCATCTTATCTTGCTTTGGTTGACGGTAGCATTTTAAGATGATCTCTGACTAAATTATCAAGAAGTGTTCTCCCTGAGTATGCACCGTTGCGAAAGTTCTTCGTGCCGAGACCCCACGTGATGATCGGGTGTGATAGGCTCTACGTTCAAATACAACGGGTGCAAAACAGTTGCACATGCGTAATACTCAGGTTAAACTTGACGAGCCTAGCATATACAGATATGGCCTTGGAACACGGAGACCGAAAGTTCGAACGTGAATCATATAGTAGATATGATCAACATAGTGATGTTCACCATTGAAACTACTCCATCTCACATGATGATCGAACATGGTTTAGTTGATTTGGATCACGTGATCACTTAGATGACTAGAGAGATGTCTATCTAAGTGGGAGTTCTTAAGTAATATGATTAATTGAACTTAAATTTATCATGAACTTAGTACCTGATAGTATTTTGCTTGTCTATGTTTATTGTAGATAGATGGCTCGTGCTGTTGTTCCGTTGTATTTTAATGTGTTCCTTGAGAAAGCTAAGTTGAAAGATGATGGTAGCAATTACACGGACTGGGTCCGTAACATGAGGATTAGCCTCATTGCTGCACAGAAGAATTACGTCCTGGAAGCACCGCTGGGTGCCAGGCCTGCTGCAGATGCAACTGACGACGTTAAGAACGTCTGGCAGAGCAAAGCTGATGACTACTCGATAGTTCAGTGTGACATGCTTTACGACTTGGAACCGGGTCTTCAACGATGTTTTGAACATCATGGAGCATATGAGATGTTCCAGGAGTTGAAGTTAATATTTCAAGCAAATGCCCGGATTGAGAGATATGAAATCTCCAATAAGTTCTATAGCTGTAAGATGGAGGAGAATAGTTCTGTCAGTGAACATATACTCAAAATGTCTAGGTATAATAATCACTTGATTCAACTGGGAGTTAATCTTCTTGATGATAGTGTCAATGATAGAATTCTTCAATCACTGCCACCAAGCTACAAGAGCTTCATGATGAACTATAATATGCAAGGGATGGACAAGACTATTCCCGAGCTCTTCGCAATGTTAAAAGCTGCGGAGGTAGAAATCAAGAAGGAGGATCAAGTGTTGATGGTCAATAAGACCACCAGTTTCAAGAAGAAGGGCAAAGGGAAGAAGAAGGGGAACTTCAAGAAGAACAACAAGCAAGTTGCTGCTCAAGAGAAGAAACCCAAGTCTGGACCTAAGCCTGAGACTGAGTGCTTCTACTACAAGCAGACTGGACACTGGAAGCGGAACTGCCCCAATTATTTGGTGGATAAGAAGGATGGCAAAGTGAACAAAGGTATATGTGATATACATGTTATTGATGTGTACCTTACTAATGCTCGCAGTAGCACCTGGGTATTTGATACTAGTTCTGTTGCTAATATTTGCAACTCAAAACAGGGACTACGGATTAAGCGAAGATTGGCTAAGGACGAGGTGACGATGTGCGTTGGAAATGGTTCCAAAGTCGATGTGATCCCGGTCGGCACGCTACCTCTACATATACCATCGGGATTAGTTTTAGACCTAAATAATTGTTATTTGGTGTCAGCATTAAGCATGAACATTATATCTGGATCTTATTTGATGCAAGACGGTTATTCATTTAAATCAGAGAATAATGGTTGTTCTATTTATATGAGTAATATCTTTTATGGTCATGCACCCTTGAAGAGTGGTCTATTTTTATTGAATCTCGATAGTAGTGATACACATATTCATAATGTTGAAACCAAAAGATACAGAGTTGATGATGATAGTGCAACTTATTTGTGGCACTGCCGTTTGGGTCATATTGGTGTAAAGCGCATGAAGAGACTCCATACTGATGGACTTCTGGAATCACTTGATTATGAATCACTTGGTACTAGTGAACTGTGCCTCATGGGCAAGATGACTAAAACGCCGTTCTCCGGAACTATGGAGCGAGCAACTGATTTGTTGGAAATCCTACATACTAATGTATGTGGTCCAATGAATATTGAGGGTCGCAGCGGGTATCGTTATTTTCTCACCTTCACAGATGATTTGAGCAGATATGGGTCTATCTACTTGATGAAACACAAGTCTGAAACATTTGAAAAGTTCAAAGAATTTCAGAGTGAAGTGGAAAATCATCGTAACAAGAAAATAAAATTTCTGCGATCTGATCGTGGAGGAGAATATTTGAGTTACGAGTTTGGTTTACATTTGAAACAATGAGGAATAGTTTCGCAACTCACGCCACCCGGAACACCACAACAAAATGGGGTGTCCGAACATCGTAATCGTACTTTACTAGATATGGTGCGATCTATGATGTCTCTTACTGATTTACCGCTATCATTTTGGGGTTATGCTTTAGAGACGTCCGCATTCACGTTAAATAGGGCACCATCAAAATCCGTTGAGACGACGCCTTATGAACTGTGGTTTGGCAAGAAACCAAAGTTGTCGTTTCTTAAAGTTTGGGGCTGCGGTGCTTATGTAAAGAAACTTCAACCAGATAAGCTCGAACCCAAATCGGAGAAACGTGTCTTCATAGGATACCGAAAAGAGACTATTGGGTACACGTTCTATCACAGATCTGAGGGCAATATTTTTGTTGCTAAATTCGGATCCTTTCTAGAGAAGGATTTCTCTCGAAAGAAGTGAGTGGGAGGAAAGTAGAACTTGATGAGGTAACTGTACCTGCTCCCTTATTGGAAAGTAGTTCATCACAAGAACCGGTTCCTATGACAACTACACCAATCAGTGAGGAAGCAAATGATATTGATCATGAAACTTCAGATCAAGTTACTACCGAACATCGTAGGTCTACCAGAGTAAGATCCGCACCAGAGTGGTACAGTAAGATCCGACGAACTATGAGGAAGCGATGATGAGCCCAGATCCGCAAAATGGCTTGAGGCCATGAAATCTGAGATGGGATCCATGTATGAGAACAAAGTATGGACTTTGGTTGAATTGCCCGATGATCGGTAAGCCATCGAGAATAAATGGATCTTCAATAAGAAGACTGACGCGGATGGTAATATGACTGTCTACAAAGCTCGACTTGTTGCGAAAGGTTTTCGACAAGTTCAAGGGGTTGACTACGATGAGACTTTCTCACCCGTAGCGATGCTTAAGTCTGTCCGAATCATGTTAGCAATTGCCACATTTTATGATTATGAAATTTGGCAAATGGATGTCAAAACTGCATTCCTGAATGGATTTCTGGAACAAGAGTTGTATATGATGCAGCCGGAAGGTTTTGTCGATCCAAAAGGTGCTAACAAAGTGTGCAAGCTCCAGCGATCTATTTATGGGCTTTTGGAGAAGCCTGTATTTACAAGAAAGTAAGTGGGAGCTGTGTAGCATTTCTGATATTATATGTAGATGACATATTATTAATTGGATATGATATAGAATTTCTGGATACATAAAGGGATACTTGAATAAAAGTTTTCGATGAAAGACCTCGGTGAAGCTGCTTACATATTGGGCATCAAAGATCTATAGAGATAGATCAAGACTATTAATTGGACTTTCACAAAGCACATACATTGATAAAGTTTTGAAAAAGTTCAAAATGGATCAGGCAAAGAAAGGGTTCTTGCCTGTATTACAAGGTGTGAAGTTGAGTCAGACTCAATGCCCGACCACATCAGAAGATAGAGAGAAAATGAAAGATGTTCCCTATGCTTCAGCCATAGGCTCTATCATGTATGCAATGCTGTGTACCAGACCTGATGTATGCTTAGCAATAAGTTTAGCAGGGAGGTACCAAAGTAATCCAGGAGTGGATCACTGGACAATGGTCAAGAATATCCTAAAATACCTGAAAAGGACTAAGGATATGTTTCTCGTTTATGGAGGTGACAGAGAGCTAGTCGTAAATGGTTACGTCGATGCAAGCTTTGACACTGATCCGGACAATTCTAAATCGCAAACCAGATACGTGTTTATATTGAACGGTGGAGCTGTCAGTTGGTGCGGTTCTAAACAAAGTGTCATGGCGGGATCTACATGCGAAGCGGAGTACATAGCTGCTTCGAAAGCAGAAAATGAAGGAGTCTGGATGAAAGAGTTCATTTCCGATCTAGGTGTCATACCTAGTGCATCGGGACCAATGAAGATCTTCTGTAACAATACTGGTGCAATTGCGTTGGCAAAGGAATCCAGATTTCACAAGAGGACCAAGCACATCAAGAGACGCTTCAATTCCATCCGGGACCAAGTCCAGGTGGGAGACATGGAGATTTGCAATATACATATGGATCTGAATGTTGCAGACCCGTTGACTAAACCTCTTCCATGAGCAAAACATGATCAGCACCAAGACTCCATGGGTGCTAGAATCATTACTATGTAATCTAGATTATTGACTCTAGTGCAAGTGGGAGACTGAAGGAAATATGCCCTAGAGGCAATAATAAAGTTATTATTTATTTCCTCATATCATGATAAATGTTTATTATTCATGCTAGAATTGTATTAACCGGAAACATGATACATGTGTGAATACATAGACAAACTTAATGTCACTAGTATGCCTCTACTTGACTAGCTCATTAATCAAAGATGGTTATGTTTCCTAACCATAGACATGAGTTGTCATTTGATTAACGGGATCACATCATTAGGAGAATGATGTGATTGACATGACCCATTCCGTTAGCTTAGCACTTGATCGTTTAGTTTGTTGCTATTGCTTTCTTCATGACTTATACATGTTCCTACAACTATGATATTATGCAACTCCCGTTTACCGGAGGAACACTTTGTGTGCTACCAAACATCACAACGTAACTGGGTGATTATAAAGGGGCACTACAGGTGTCTCCAAAGGTACATGTTGAGTTGGCGTATTTTGAGATTAGATTTTGTCACTCCGATTGTCGGAGAGGTATCTTTGGGCCCTCTAGGTAATGCACATCACTATAAGCCTTGCAAGCAATGTAGCTCAAGAGTTAGTTACGGAATGATGCATTACGTAACGAGTAAAGAGACTTGCCGGTAACGAGATTGAACTAGGTATTGAGATATTGACGATCGAATCTCGGGCAAGTAACATGCCGATGACAAAGGGAACAACATATGTTGTTATGCGGTTTGACCGATAAAGATCTTCGTAGAATATGTGGGAGCCAATATGGGCATCTAGGTCCCGCTATTGGTTATTGACCGGAAACGTGTCTCGGTCATGTCTACATAGTTCTTGAACCCGTAGGGTCCGCACGCTTAACGTTTTGTTGACGATATACTATTATATGAGTTATGTATGTTGGTAACCGAATGTTGTTCGGAGTCCCGGATGAGATCATGGACATGATGAGGAACTCCGGAATGGTCTGGAGATAAACTTTGATATATGGGATAATAGTGTTTGATCTTCGGAAGGGTTCCGGAATTCACCGGAAGGGGTTCCGAATGTTTCCTGAAATGTTTGGGTACGAGAACACGTTATTTGGGACAAAGGGGAAAGCCCACAAGGGTTTTGGAAAGCGCAAAAGGAAGTTTTGCGGAGTCCAGGGGCCAGACGCTAGGGTCCCTGGCGTCTGGGTCCAGACGCCGGGAACCCTGGCGTTCGGCCCTGGAGTCCAAGAAGGACTCTTGCCTTTCGGGTGAAACAGACTTTGTGGAGGCTTGTACTCCAAGTTTCGACCCCAAGGCTCAACATATAAATAGAGGGGCAGGGCTAGCACCAAAGACACATCAAGAAACACCAAGCTGTGTGCCGGCAACCCCGTCCCCTCTAGTTTATCCTCTGTCATAGTTTCCGTAGTGCTTAGGCGAAGCCCTGCGGAGATTGTTCTGCACCAACACCGTCACCACGTCGTCGTGCTGCCGGAACTCATCTACTACTTCGCCCGTCTTGCTGGATCGAAAAGGCGAGGACGTCATCGAGCTGAATGTGTGCAGAACTCGGAGGTGCCGTGCATTCGGTACTTCGATCAGTCGAATCGTGAAGACATACGACTACATTAACCGTGTTGATAAACGCTTCTGCTTAGCGATCTTCAAGGGTATGAAGATACAGTCCCCCTCTCATTGCTATGCATCACCATGATCTTGCGTGTGCGTAGGAATTTTTTTGAAATTACTACGTTCCCCAACAGATTCCTTGCCGACGTCCTTACTATCCTTCTTCTTTCCTTTACTCTCCTTGGCAGGCACTGTGGCTTTGGCGGCCTCTGCCGCGATAACATCCCGATACATCTTGCCCACGCATATCATCACGTCTTTCTTATCCGATGGAATGGAAATGATGCCTTTCCTGCTTGGCATCTTCAAGGTGTTGTAGGCATAGTGGGATGCCGCCATGAACTTGGCTAGGGCCGGGCACCCAAGGATTCCATTGTACCGTAGGGGGAGGTCGACCACATCAAACACAATCTTCTGTGTCCGGTAGTTCAACTGTCCTGCAAATGTCACGGGCAACGTGATCTTTCCCTTAGGACGACACCTGCCGGGATTGACTCCTTGAAATGCGCCTGTGGCTTTGAGCTCTTCTACTGCTATCTAGAGCTTGCTAACAACTTGTGGAAAAATCAGATTCAATCCAGCCCCACCATCAACCAACATCCTTGTGACCTTGAGGTTGCCGATCGTTGGTGAAACCAACAACGGCAAGCACCCTACCACAGTGGTGCGGTTAGGGTGATCCCTCTCATCAAAGATGATGGGCATGCACGACCATTTGAGCGTTTTCCGTGAACTTGCCACTGGCTCCATGGCATTGACTTCACGTGCCCACTGTTCAAGTTGGCTCTAAGAGGAGTACAAAGATGCACCCCCCCCTCGATGCACATGGAGTCAGTGGCTTTCTGGAATTCCTGCTCACTGGTTTCCTCTTTGTCCCCTTCATCATTCCAGCATTGCAATACTCTTTCTCTTGGCCCCTGGCGGATTTTCCTTGGTTCCGATGAGCCTTTCTGGGACGATTTGCTTCACCGCCCCGGCCCTTACTGCTAGTACCGTTCTCGCTTCTCATACTCAGCTCTCTGCTTCTCATACTCAGATCTCTGCTTCTTGACGAGCTGCTCAACTTTATGACACTCCTAGAGATCATGGCCCTTGGTCTGATGAATCTTGCAGTATGGCCCATCACCTTTCCCAGCTTTCTCGACGGCCGCAGCCTCCCGGTAGTCAGCGCACATGGCAACTACCATGCCGGAGGGTTCAGCTATAGCCTTCTTGCCGGTACTAGGTGTGCCGAATCCCTCAACGGTCATCACTACCTTATCCTTGCCCTTCTTGTTGTGCTTCTTATTCTTCTTGTTCTGGCTAGTGGTCTTGTCGTCATCTTCTGAGTCAATGTCGATGCAATCCTCCTCTCCAGGAATTTTCCTCCCCTCCTCCACCCGAGCACACTTGTCCACCAAAGTGTACAGCTCCTTCACAGTCTTGGGCAGCCGAACGTTCATCTTAGAACGTATCCTACGGTTGCGCATGTTGGATTGGAAGGCGGCTATCACATTTGTCGGGTGTATGTCTGGAATATTCCTGTGGACTCCGCTAAACCTTTGCAAGTACTTTCCATAGAGTTTCTCCTTCTTTCCGCTGGAGGAGCTACAAATCGCTAGGCCACCCTGGTTCTTGATGGCCACCCATGAAGGCGCCAATGAACTCATGGCACAGGTCAGCCTAGGACGAAATGGAGTTCTCCGGCGGGTGCATCAGCCAAGACCTCACATTAGACTTGAGTGCCAAAGGGAAATAGTTGGCGAATACCTTCTCATCTCTTTCCCCGGCAGCCTGAACAGCGATGGTGTAGATGCTCAAGAACTCTGCCGGGTTCAATATTCCATCATACTTCTTGGGTATGTATGGCTTGAACGTGCGAGCGGACAGGCAACGGACTTGCCGTAGCTCACAGGCGAAGGCAGGGCACCCGACCTTGAAAGGTAGGCACCCGCCATCTCCGAGCACGGGCTCATCGACGTTGGGGCCGTCACACCCACTGGGTTGGCGGTGGTCGTCGTGACGCCACACGACGATGGTGCGCGCGCCTGTCCTCCGCCTGTCCTCTGGCTTGCCATCGTTCTTGACGTGCTCGAGGGTCAGAGGAGGCCATCGAGACATCGTCGGCCTCTTGGTTACATGGCTCCCGTACTGCTTGCCGAGGTGGGGACTACACCGTGGGGGCAGCCCCTTCCATGCGGCCAGCTGCATGAGCCATTGTCATCGTTTGGGGAGGCTATGGCGGGCCAGCTCGCTACGATCCTCCCTCCTCGGTGAAGCCAATCAAGCTCTGGATGCTGGCTCGCCATGTTGGAAATATTCCCTAGAGGCAATAATAAAAGCATTATTATTATATTTCCTTGTTCATGATAATTGTCTTCATTCATGCTATAATTGTGTTATTCGGAAATCGTAATACATGTGTGAATAACAGACACCAACATGTCCCTAGTAAGCCTCTAGATGACTAGCTCGTTGATCAATAGATAGTCATGGTTTCCTGACTATGGACATTGGATGTAATTGATAATGGGATCACATCATTAGGAGAATGATGTGATGGACAAGACCCAATCCTAAACATAGCACAAGATCGTATAGTTCGTTTGCTAGAGTTTTCCAATGTCAAAGTATCTTTTCCTTAGACCATGAGATCGTGTAACTCCCGGATACTGTAGGAGTGCTTTGGGTATACCAAACGTCACAACGTAACTGGGTGACTATAAAGGTAGACTACGGGTATCTCCGAAAGTGTCTGTTGGGTTGACATGGATCAAGACTGGGATTTGTCACTCCGTATGACGGAGAGGTATCACTGGGCCCACTCGGTAATGCATCATCATAATGAGCTCAGAGTGACCAAGTGTCTAGTCACGGGATCATGCATTATGGTACGAGTAAAGTGACTTGCCGGTAACGAGATTGAACGAGATATTGGGATACCGACGATCAAATCTCGGGCAAGTAACATATCGATTGACAAAGGGAATTGCGTACGGGGTTGATTGAATCCTCGACATCGTGGTTCATCCGAGGAGATCATCGTGGAGCATGTGGGAGCCAACATGGGTATCCAGATCCCGCTGTTGGTTATTGACCTGAGAGTCGTCTCGGTCATGTCTGCTTGTCTCCCGAACTCGTAGGGTCTACACACTTAAGGTTCGGTGACGCTAGGGTTGTGAAGATATGTATATGCAGTAACCCGAATGTTGTTCGGAGTCCCGGATGAGATCCCGGACGTCACGAGGAGTTCCGGAATGGTCCGGAGGTAAAGAATTATATATAGGAAGTGCAGTTTCGGGCATCGGGACAAGTTTCGGTGTTATCGGTATTGTACGGGGACCACCGGAGGGGTCCCGTGGGCCCACCGGGTGGGGCCACCTGTCCCGGGGGGCCACATGGGCTGTAGGGGGTGCGCCTTGGCCTAGATGGGCCAAGGGCACCAGCCCCTACTAGGCCCATGCGCCTAGGGTTTCCACCAAGGAGGAGTCCAAGTGGTGGAAGGCACCCCTAGGTGCCTTGGGGGGGAGGGAAACCTCCCCTTGGCCGCCGCCCCCCCTAGTAGATGCCATCTACTTTGGCCGGCGCCCCCCCTGGCACCCCTATATATAGTGGGGGAGAGGAGGGACTTTAGAGACCAGCCCCTGGCGCCTCCCTCTCTCCCCGTTACGTCTCTCCCTCGTAGTATTGGCGAAGCCCTGCTGCTGTGACGCCCTGCATCCACCACCACGCCGTCGTGCTGCTGGATCTTCATCAACCTCTCCTCCCCCCTTGCTGGATCAAGAAGGAGGAGACGTCTCCCATCCCGTACGTGTGTTGAACGCGGAGGTGCCGTCCGTTCGGCGCTTGGTCATCGGTGATTTGGATCACGTCGAGTACGACTACATCATCACCGTTCTTTTGAACGCTTCTGTGCGCGATCTACAAAGGTATGTAGATGCATCCGATAGCTCGTTGCTAGATGAACTCCTAGATGATCTTGGTGAAACGAGTAGGAAATTTTTTGTTTTCTGCAACGTTCTCCAACAGTGGCATCATTAGCTAGGTCTATGCGTAGTTCTTCTTGCGCGAGTAGAACACAATTTGTTGTGGGCGTAGATTTGTCAACTTTCTTGCCGTTACTAGTCCTTTCTTGCTTCAGCGGTATTGTGGGATGAAGCGGCCCGGACCAACCTTACACGTACGCTTACGTGAGACCGGTTCCACCGACTAACATGCACTAGTTGCATAAGGTGGCTGGCGGGTGTCTGTCTCTCCCACTTTAGTTGGAGCGGATTCGATGAACAGGGTCCTTATGAAGGGTAAATAGAAGTTGACAAATCACGTTGTGGCTTTAACGTAGGTAAGAAGATGTTCTTGCTAGAACCCTAATTCAGCCACGTAAAACTTGCAACAACAATTAGAGGACGTCTAACTTGGTTTTGCAGCAAGTGGTTTGTGATATGATATGGCCAAAGTTGTGATGAATGATGAATGATCTATATGTCATGTATGAGATGTTCATGCTATTGTAATAGGAATCAGGACTTGCATGTCGATGAGTATGACAACCGGCAGGAGCCATAGGAGTTGTCTTTATTCTTTTATATGACCTGCGTGTCATTGAGAAACGCCATGTAAATTACTTTACTTTATTGCTAAATGCGTTAGCCATAGTAGTGGAAGTAATAGTTGGCGAGCAACTTCATGGAGACATGATGATGGAGATCATGATGATGGAGATCATGGTGTCAAGCCAGTGACAAGATGATCATGGAGCCCCAAGATGGAGATCAAAGGAGCTATGTGATATTGGCCATATCATGTCACGTTTATTATTTGATTGCATGTGATGTTTATCATGTTTTGCATCTTGTTTACTTAGAACGACGGTAGTAAATAAGATGATACCTCATACTAATTTCAAGAAGTGTTCCCCCTAACTGTGCACCGTTGCGACAGTTCGCTGTTTCAAAACACCACGTGATGATCGGGTGTTTTATTCAGACGTTCACATACAACGGGTGTAAGACAGATTTACACATGCAAACACTTAGGTTGACTTGACGAGCCTAGCATGTACAGACATGGCCTCGGAACACAGAAGACCGAAAGGTCGAGCATGAGTCGTATAGAAGATACGATCAACATGAAGATGTTCACCGATGTTGACTAGTCCATCTCACGTGATGATCGGACACGGTCTAGTTAACTCGGATCATGTAATACTTAGATGACTGGAGGGATGTCTAATCTAAGTGGGAGTTCACTAATAATTTGATTAGTTGAACTTAATTATCATGAACTTAGTCTAAATATTTTACAATATGTCTTGTAGATCAAATGGCCAACGTAGTCCTCAACTTCAACGCGTTCCTAGAGAAAACTAAGCTGAAAGACGATGGCAGCAACTATACGGACTGGGTCCGGAACCTGAGGATCATCCTCATAGCTGCCAAGAAAGATTATGTCCTACAAGCACCGCTTGGTGACGCACCCATTCTCCCTGCAGAACAAGATGTTATGAACGCTTGGCAGGCACGTACCGATGACTACTCCCTCGTTCAGTGCGGCATGCTTTACAGTTTAGAGCCGGGGCTCCAAAAGCGTTTTGAGAGACACGGAGCATATGAGATGTTCGAAGAGCTGAAAATGGTTTTCCAAGCTCATGCCCGGGTCGAGAGATATCAAGTCTCCGACAAGTTCTTCAGCTGTAAGATGGAGGAAAATAGTTCTGTCAGTGAGCACATACTCACTATGTCTGGGTTGCATAACCGCTTGACTCAGCTGGGAGTTAATCTCCCAGATGATGCGGTCATTGACAGAATCCTCCAGTCGCTTCCACCAAGCTACAAGAGCTTTGTGATGAACTTCAATATGCAGGGGATGGAAAAGACCATTCCTGAAGTATTTGCTATGCTGAAATCAGCAGAGGTAGAAGTCAGGCAGGAACATCAAGTGTTGATGGTCAATAAAACCACTAAGTTCAAGAAAGGCAAGGGTAAAAAGAACTTCAAGAAGGACGGCAAGGAGGTTGCCGCGCCCGGCAAGCAAGCTGCCGGGAAGAAGCCAAAGAATGGACCCAAGCCCGAAACTGAGTGCTTTTATTGCAAGGGAAGCGGTCACTGGAAGGGGAACTGCCCTAAGTACTTAGCGGATAAGAAGGCCGGCAAAACAAAAGGTATATGTGATATACATGTAATTGATGTGTACCTTACTAGTGCCCGTAGTAGCTCCTGGGTATTTGATATCGATGCAGTTGCTCACATTTGTAACTCAAAGCAGGGGCTGCGGAATAAGCGGAAACTGGCAAAGGACGAGGTGACGATGCGCGTCGGGAATGGTTCCAAGGTCAATGTGATCGCCGTCGGCACGCTGCCTCTGCATCTCCCTTCGGGATTAGTTTTAAACCTTAATAATTGTTATTTAGTGCCAGCTTTGAGCATGAACATTGTATCGGGATCTCGTTTAATTCGAGATGGCTACTCATTTAAATCCGAGAATAATGGTTGTTCTATTTATATGAGAGATATGTTTTATGGTCATGCTCCTATGGTGAATGGTTTATTCTTTATGAATCTCGAACGTGATGCTACACATGTTCACAATGTGAGTACCAAAAGAAGTAAGGTTGATAATGATAGTCCCACATACTTGTGGCACTGCCGCCTTGGTCACATAGTTGTCAAACGCATGAAGAAGCTCCATGCAGATGGACTTTTAGAGTCTCTTGATTATGAATCATTTGACACGTGCGAACCATGCCTTATGGGAAAAATGACCAAGACTCCGTTCTCAGGAACAATGGAGCGAGCAACCAACTTATTGGAAATCATACATACTGATGTGTGCGGTCCAATGAGTGTTGAGGCTCGCGGTGGCTATCATTACGTTCTCACCCTCACTGATGATTTAAGTAGGTATGGGTATATCTACTTAATGAAACACAAGTCTGAAACCTTTAAAAAAATTCAAGAAATTTCAGAGTGAGGTTGAAAATCAACGTGACAGGAAAATCAAGTTTCTACGATCAGATCATGGAGGAGAATACTTGAGTCATGAGTTTGGCACACACTTAAGAAAATGTGGAATAGTTTCACAACTCACGCCGCCTGGAACACCTCAGCGTAACGGTGTGTCCGAACGTCGTAATCGCACTCTGTTGGATATGGTGCGATCTATGATGTCTCTTACCGATTTACCGCTATCTTTTTGGGGCTATGCTTTAGAGACTGCCGCATTCACTTTAAATAGGGCTCCGTCGAAATCTGTTGAGACGACACCGTATGAATTATGGTTTGGGAAGAAACCTAAGCTGTTGTTTCTAAAAGTTTGGGGATGCGATGCTTATGTCAAGAAACTTCAACCTGAAAAGCTCGAACCCAAGTCGGAAAAATGCGTCTTCATAGGATACCCAAAAGAAACTATTGGGTACACCTTCTACCTCAGATCCGAAGGCAAGATCTTTGTAGCCAAGAATGGGTCCTTTCTAGAGAAAGAGTTTCTCTCGAAAGAAGTAAGTGGGAGGAAAGTAGAGCTTGATGAAGTATTACCTCTTGAACCGGAAAATGGCGCAACTCAAGAAAATGTTCCTGAGGTGCCTGCACCGACTAGAGAGGAAGTTAATGATAATGATCAAGATACTTCTGATCAAGCCCCTACTGAAATTCGAAGGTCCACAAGGACACGTTCCGCACCAGAGTGGTACGGCAACCCTGTCTTGGAAATCATGTTGTTAGACAACAGTGAACCTTCGAACTATGAAGAAGCGATGGCGGGCCCGGATTCCGACAAATGGCTAGAAGCCATGAAATCCGAGATAGGATCCATGTATGAAAACGAAGTATGGACTTTGACTGACTTGCCCGTTGAGCGGCGAGCCATAGAAAATAAATGGATCTTTAAGAGGAAGACAGACGTGGATGGTAATGTGACCATCTATAAAGCTCGGCTTGTTGCTAAGGGTTATCGACAAGTTCAAGGGGTTGACTACGATGAGACTTTCTCACCGGTAGCGAAGCTGAAGTCCGTCCGAATCATGTTAGCGATTGCCGCATTCTACGATTATGAAATATGGCAAATGGACGTCAAAACGGCATTCCTTAATGGTTTCCTTAAGGAAGAATTGTATATGATGCAGCCGGAAGGTTTTGTCGATCCTAAGAATGCTGACAAGGTGTGCAAGCTCCAACGCTCGATTTATGGGCTGGTGCAAGCATCTCGGAGTTGGAACATTCGCTTTGATGAGATGATCAAAGCGTTTGGGTTTACGCAGACTTATGGAGAAGCCTGCGTTTACAAGAAAGTGAGTGGGAGCTCTGTAGCATTTCTCATACTATATGTAGATGACATACTTTTGATGGGAAATGATATAGAACTCTTGGAGAGCATCAAGGCCGATTTGAATAAGAGTTTTTCAATGAAGGACCTTGGAGAAGCTGCTTATATATTAGGCATCAAAATCTATAGAGATAGATCGAGACGCCTCATAGGTCTTTCACAAAGCACATACCTTGATAAGATATTGAAGAAGTTCAATATGGATCAATCCAAGAAGGGGTTCTTGCCTGTGTTACAAGGTATGAAATTGAGCTCAGCTCAATGTCCGACCACGGCAGAAGATATAGAAGAGATGAGCGTCATCCCCTATGCATCAGCCATAGGTTCTATTATGTATGCCATGCTGTGTACCAGACCTGATGTAAACCTTGCCGTAAGTTTGGTAGGAAGGTACCAAAGTAATCCCGGCAAGGAGCACTGGACAGCGGTCAAGAATATCCTGAAGTACCTGAAAAGGACTAAGGAAATGTTTCTCGTTTATGGAGGTGACGAAGAGCTCGTCGTAAAGGGTTACATCGACGCTAGCTTCGACACAGATCTGGATGACTCTAAGTCACAAACCGGATACGTGTATATTTTGAATGGTGGGGCAGTAAGCTGGTGCAGTTGCAAGCAAAGCGTCGTGGCGGGATCTACATGTGAAGCGGAATACATGGCGGCCTCGGAGGCAGCACATGAAGCAATATGGATGAAGGAGTTCATCACCGACCTAGGAGTCATACCCAATGCGTTGGGGCCGATCAAGCTCTTCTGTGACAACACTGGAGCTATTGCACTTGCCAAGGAACCCAGGTTTCACAAGAAGACAAGGCACATCAAGCGTCGCTTCAACTCCATTCGTGAAAATGTTCAAGATGGAGACATAGAGATTTGTAAAATACATACGGACCTGAATGTAGCAGATCCGTTGACTAAACCTCTCCCTAGGGCAAAACATGATCAACACCAGAATTCCATGGGTGTTCGATTCATCACAATGTAACTAGATTATTGACTCTAGTGCAAGTGGGAGACTGTTGGAAATATGCCCTAGAGGCAATAATAAAAGCATTATTATTATATTTCCTTGTTCATGATAATTGTCTTTATTCATGCTATAATTGTGTTATCCGGAAATCGTAATACATGTGTGAATAATAGACACCAACATGTCCCTAGTAAGCCTCTAGTTGACTAGCTCGTTGATCAATAGATAGTCATGGTTTCCTGACTATGGACATTGGATGTTATTGATAACGGGATCACATCATTAGGAGAATGATGTGATGGACAAGACCCAATCCTAAACATAGCACAAGATCGTATAGTTCGTTTGCTAGAGTTTTCCAATGTCAAAGTATGTTTTCCTTAGACCATGAGATCGTGTAACTCCCGGATACCGTAGGAGTGATTTGGGTATACCAAACGTCACAACGTAACTGGGTGACTATAAAGGTAGACTACGGGTATCTCCGAAAGTGTCTGTTGGGTTGACATGGATCAAGACTGGGATTTGTCACTCCGTATGACGGAGAGGTATCACTGGGCCCACTCGGTAATGCATCATCATAATGAGCTCAGAGTGACCAAGTGTCTGGTCACGGGATCACGCATTATGGTATGAGTAAAGTGACTTGCCGGTAGCGAGATTGAACGAGGTATTGGGATACCGACGATCGAATCTCGGGCAAGTAACATATCGATTGACAAAGGGAATTGCGTACGGGGTTGATTGAATCCTCGACATCGTGGTACATCCGATGAGATCATCGTGGAGCATGTGGGAGCCAACATGGGTATCCAGATCCCGCTGTTGGTTATTGACCTAAGAGTCGTCTCGGTCATGTCTGCTTGTCTCCCGAACCCGTAGGGTCTACACACTTAAGGTTCGGTGACGCTAGGGTTGTGAAGATATGTATATGCAGTAACCCGAATGTTGTTCGGAGTCCCGGATGAGATCCCGGACGTCACGAGGAGTTCCGGAATGGTCCGGAGGTAAAGAATTATATATAGGAAGTGCAGTTTCGGGCATCGGGACAAGTTTCGGTGTTATCGGTATTGTACCGGGACCACCGGAGGGGTCCCGTGGGCCCACCGGGTGGGGCCACCTGTCCCGGGGGGCCACATGGGCTGTAGGGGGTGCGCCTTGGCCTAGATGGGCCAAGGGCATCAGCCTCTACTAGGCCCATGCGCCTAGGGTTTCCACCAAGGAGGAGTCCAAGTGGTGGAAGGCACCCCTAATTGCCTTGGGGGGGAGGGAAACCTCCCCTTGGCCGCCACCCCCCCTAGTAGATGCCATCTACTAGGGCCGGCGCCCCCCCCCTGGCACCCCTATATATAGTGGGGGAGAGGAGGGACTTGAGAGACCAGCCCCTGGCGCCTCCCTCTCTCCCCGTTACGTCTCTCCCTCGTAGTATTGGCGAAGCCCTGCTGCTGTGACGCCCTGCATCCACCACCACGCCGTCGTGCTGCTGGATCTTCATCAACCT
This sequence comes from Triticum timopheevii, assembly GCA_963921465.1. Taxonomy (NCBI): domain Eukaryota; kingdom Viridiplantae; phylum Streptophyta; class Magnoliopsida; order Poales; family Poaceae; genus Triticum; species Triticum timopheevii. The sequence goes on from OY997274.1 coordinate 475,386,940, forward strand.
CTCCTCCCCCCTTGCTGGATCAAGAAGGAGGAGACGTCTCCCGTCCCGTACGTGTGTTGAACACGGAGGTGCCGTCCGTTCGGCGCTTGGTCATCGGTGATTTGGATCACGTCGAGTATGACTACATCATCACCGTTCTTTTGAACGCTTCCGTGCGCGATCTACAAAGGTATGTAGATGCATCCGATAGCTCGTTGCTAGATGAACTCCTAGATGATCTTGGTGAAACGAGTAGGAAAATTTTTGTTTTCTGCGACGTTCTCCAACACGCCACTCATCTATCTGATCAGCCGCCGGCGGGAAACTTGGCCCGCGCTATGGCCTACGAGGCAGTGCTTGGCATGTGTGAAGATGATGAAGACTGCTTTGTCGCTCGGCTCCTGATGGCGCCGGTGGCGACAACGTCGCGCCCTCGCTACGGGGAGCCAGCCGCTTGGATAGCGGGGTCACGCAGTAGAGGAGCTTGAGGGCCAGCAGCTCCGTTGGGCACAGTAGCTGGGTTAGCTTGTTCTGAAGGCGGCGCATGCCTCGTGGTCGAACCCTTGGTAGGAGTGGCCGGAGGGTTGCAGTTCACCTCAGAACGAGCGCCACCACTGCAGCTGTGCACTTCGGCGAGGAGAGAGGGTGCAGGTAAGGTAATCCCTCTATCCGTACCTCGAGGAGCGTGGCCACTTGAGTGATGCCGTTGTTGCTCTTCCCCGGTGCCTCCCGCTTCTGCTTCGGCCACGGGAGTGGTGGTGCCAATGCTGCCTGTGCCAACCACACCTCCCGCAACGTCCACATCCTCACGCGTCCCCTCATTTCCCGCAATGTTGGCGGTCATGGGTGGCGGAGCCCTTGAGGTGGACGGGTGATTCACCGCTCCGAGCTTCTTCTTAGGCGTGACGTTGTCGATGATGAAAATGGCGATGAAGATGACGCACTACTGACGATGTCGGGTTCGTGCAAGTGATCCCCCTATCTGACGCGCCAAAGATGTCGCGGGAAACCATGGCCACCTATGGTGCTACGAGCCCCTTTTGGTTTGGCGAGGGGATGGGCACGTTGCACAAAGAGGGAAGAAGCGTCGCGCAGCACGACAGGGATCACACAGGCAATTTTACCTAGGTTCAGGCCGCCGTTAGGCGTAAAACCCTACTCCTGCTTTCGTTGAATGATGGTGGGAAAGGTTGTGGTGGACGCAATGCACTTTGATACGTCCATTTTGCATCATGTTTATCTACTGTTATTTATGGTGTTTTATTGCATAATAATGCTTTTTCGAGTAATTCTAATGCATTTTCTCTCATAATATGCAAGGTACACACAAAAGGGGAGAATTTTGGCAGCTGGAAATCTGGACCCAAAAAAGCTACATCAGGCTACCTATTCTGCACAACTCCAAATGAGCCGAGACTTCATGAGGATTTTTTATGGAATAAATGAGAATTTTTGGAGTCAATAAGTACCAGAGGGGGCCCACTAGGTGGGCACAACCCACCTGGGCGCGCCAGGGAGCCCAGGCGCGCCCTGGTGGGTTGTGCTCACCCAGGCACCCTCTGGTGCCCCTCTTCTGGTACATAAGTCTTTTTTACCTAGAACAAATAAGGAGAGGACTTTCAGGATGAAGCACCGCCGTCTCGAGGTGGAACCTGGGCAGGAGCACTTTAACCCTCTGGCGGAGCGATTCTGCCGGGGGAACTTCCCCCCAGAGGGGGAAATCATCGTCATCATCATCACCAACAACTCTCCCATCTTGGGGAGGGCTATCTCCATCAAAATCTTCAACAACACCAACTCCTCTTAAACCCTAGTTCATCTCTTCACTACAAAAAAAGACACATCCGTGACATTTTGGGTCGAACGAATTTTTTTCTATCATACTTATGACACTTCTATCATAGATGTGGTGGACTCCTGTTTCTATAACAAAAAATCATGACAGAAAATGGGCTTTTCATCTTGGGTGGACTAGAGACACAACTGCATGACATTCTTTGGGCCGTCCATGATGGGAAAAACCGTGGTAGAAGCGAGGGTGAGGAAAATATCGGGGTGTTCCCGGTTACGGTGGGTGGTCGGGGCCGAGCGATGCACGGAGGTTTGTGCTTTCTCTTGTACATGCACGCGCGTGGGTGCGAGGCATTGGGCTCTAACTGAACCCGAGCGAGGCGTCGCCTAACTGAACCCGAGCTATTGCACTACAGGCTACGCGTTACTGAACCCGAGCGATCGATCGATGGCTATTAGCAGAACCCGATCGAATGATTCCTTCGCTACTGCTGCTACTTGAAGCCAATCGATGCTGCCTCTGGATGAACAGTGAGCGTTGTTGGGGGGAGGGGGTTGGATGAACAGTTCCCAGTGGGGGGTTGGATGAACAGGACCCCGTGGATGTCCCCAGCTTGCCATAGAAGAAGGAGGCCCACAACTCGATGGTGGGGAGGTGGCCGAGGTAGCCCTCGCACGCCGTGACGAAGGCCGATAGCAGCGTCACGGTCTTGGGCGTCATGTGGTGCGGCTGGATGTGGTTGAAATCCATGAACGAGCGGAGAAACCCGCTCACTGAGAGGCCAAAGCCGCGGAGGAAATGCGAGCGGAAGACGACCCGCTCATCCCCCTGCGGCGCCGGCGAGATCTCCTCCCGTGGCGGCACCCGCACCTTGACGAATGCCGCGTTGGGCATCCGGCGCATGGGCCGGAGGAAGTTGAGGTGATCATCGATCACCGTCGAACCATCCCAATATCCACCCTTCTCACGCGCCATGGCTTCGAGCGGAGCTGCGTGGGGAGGAGGAGCTCAACAGCGGCGAACTGCGGCGGCGCTACGGTGAGCACTAAGCAGCAGCGGCAGCGGTAGAGAGAGACAGAGGAGGAAGAGAGTGTGGGGAGGAGGGCGCGCGTGCTCCGCCGCTCCCCTGCCTCCCCCTACTTATAGCCCTCAGGCTGCGAAGCCGAGGAGGCGGGACGTGGGATCATGGGATTAACTGCGCCCACGACCCCATGACCCCCCGATTATCACGCAGAGTTACTGCGCAGTAACTCTTGTTGGAATCGCAACCGCCTGCCTCGTCCACAGCGGATCCGCCCACGTGCTGAGGCCCGGTAGTGGCGGGCCCGGCCCACTGTCACGTCCCATCATGAGCGTGGGGTGGCAGGCTGTCCAGGCTGACGTGCACCGTGTGGCATGCTCGTGGCGGGCGGCCGGCCTGGGGAAGCTTAGCAGGCACGCCACCTGTTTCCCGCCTGGATGTTCGAAATTGGCGGACAAGCCCGCCTTGTCAAATCAACTCGGGCAGTTGGCACGTCGCAAGGCGGATCAAGCATTCGTCCAGAATGCGGTGAGAGGGGAAGCTGCTGAGACTTCACGACCCGTTGACCCCGACGCCTCACCAGCTTCGGGGACTACTGTCAGAGTAATGGGCCACGGGTAGCCTCACCCGAGTCCCTGAGCCTTTCAAGACTTGGGCCGGTTTCACCCTGCGAGGCCGCAGAATGAAGCACCGCCTTCCGATAGCCAGCTGGCAGAATGGCCGGCTGCCCAAAGACGGCCAAGCACCAGTAGACGGCACCAAGACTGGCCGGCTCCTAGCAGACGGCCTCCGGAGAGGCCGGCTTCTAGCAGGCGTCCAACCAGCACCCTCAGGGTCTGCACCCCTCATCAAGAGGACAAGACAGGATGAGGCTACAGTGTAGTCCCTTGCCCTTGAATCCCGGACTTGGCATGGCCACAGTGTCCCGTACAGGCAGAGATTTCCGCACGGCGTGGCACTGTTGCCACTCCCCCCTTGACGTCACTCCTGACAGGCGGAGCCCTGTTCCCACGACGGCCTGTCGGTACGGCCCGTAGGCGGCAGGCCCTACCAGGTAGTAAGAGCCTGGAAGATGGCGGAGGCCGAACCAGCCGGACCTGAGGGAGGCTAGCCTCCAGCAGGCGGCCAGTTCCTCCCTCGAGGCCCATGCGCCATTAACCAGATAAGGCATGCACTACAAAAAAAGGACACATCCGTGACATTTTGGTCCGAACGAATTTTTTTTCTATCATACATATGACACTTCTATGACGATAATTGTGACAAAACCCGGTATCAAGATGTGGTGTGCTCCTACTTCTATGACAAAAAATCATGACAGAAAATGGTATTTTCGTCCTCGGCGGGCCAGAGACATAGTTGCATGACATTCTTTGGGCCGTCCATGACAGAAAAACCGTGGTAGAAGCGAGGGGGAGGAAAATTTCGGGGAGTTGCCGGTTACGGTGGGAGGTCGGGGGCCGAGCGATGCGCGTTTCTCTCATACACGTGCAAGGCGTTGGCTCTAACTGAACCCGAGCGAGGCATTGGGCTCTAACTGAACCCGAGCGATTGCACTGTAGGCTACGCATTACTGAACCCGAGCGATCGATCGATGGCTGTTAACTGAACCCGATGGAGCGATTCCTTTGCTACTGCTACTAACTGAAGCCGATCGATTGGATGAACAGTGAGTGTTGTGGGGGTGTTTGGATGAACAGTGAGCGGTGGTGTTGCCTCTGGATGAACAGGACCTCATGGTGTGGAGGGCTGGATGAACAGTAGACGATGGAGGGGTGGCCGTGGAGGGGTGGTTCAACAGGACCCCGTGGTGTGGAGTGCTCGATGAACAATAGACGATGGAGGGCTGGATGAACAGTAGACGATGGAGGGGTGGTTGAACAGTAGCCGATGGAGTAGCGCGCGGTGGAGGTTGAATGAACAGGAGCCCGTGGAGGCTGGAGGAGTCGATGGTAACCCGTGGAGGCTAGAGGAGGTCGACGGTGGAGATGAACAGTATCCCGTGGAGTCCCGTTTTGCGGTACGCCACACCCCTCCCGATGAACTGGACCCCCGTTTCGACCGTAGCGCTCAAACACAAGTCCGTTTCGTCCGTTTTGTGGTACGCCACATCCCTCCCGATCAACAGGACCCCCTTTTCGACCGCAGGAGGTCCGTTTCGTCCATTTTGCGGTACGCCACACCCCTCCCGATCAACAGGACCCCCGTTTCAACCGTAGGAGGTCCGTTTCGTCCGTTTTGCGGTACACCACACCCCCCGATCAACAGGACCCCCGTTTCGACCGTAGGAGGTCCATTTCCTCCGTTTTGCGGTACGCCACACCCCTCCCAATCAATAGGACCCTGCTCCGAACGTAGGAGGTCCGTTTCTTCCGTTGTGCGGTACGCCAGGACTTGTTTCCATCGCCTGTTCCGTCCAAGCCCTCCCGATGAACACGACCACGCATTCCGTTCCGACCCAGCCGGTTGGCTCCCACGCGTTCTGTTGCCTCCCGATGAACACGACGCATTCCGTTGCCTCCCCATGAACACGACGCATTCCGTTGCCTCCCCATGAACATGACGACGACGCTGTTTCTCCGTTCCGACCCAGCCATGTATGTATGCGCGAGTAGGCGTTCGAGACCCTTCCCGTATGTACGTACGTGGCCGTATTTTCTTTCTTGCACCCTCGCCGTTGTATGTACGTGTACATGCTACGTGCACTCCTCTACTACAACATGTGCGCGCCTCTACATCGACCAATATGTACGTACACGTTCGCGACCAGAATGACAGCGCTACATACGCTTCGACCAGGTGGGTCCCGACTGTCAGGCACTTCCTTGCCTGCGAAGATGTAGCTGGTGGGTCCCAACAGTCAGAGGGGCGAATCGTTTTTTTGCCAGGACGCACTTCCTTGTGTGCAAAGATGTAGCTGGTGGGTCCCAGCAGTCAGGGGGTCGAATCATTTTATTTGCCCGGACGCACTTCCTTGCATGCGAAGGCGTAGCTGGTGGGTCCCAGAAGTCAGGGGGAAACATTTTTTCCCCAAAATACGGTGGCCCGTCCAGTGGATCCCCGTTGTCAGGTGGAGGAATAATTATTTTGCGCATAATAAGGAGGCACTTCCTTGCTGCGGTCGTCGACCCAGCTGTCAGCGTCTCCACGCACAGTACTCTTCCGATGGAAGTCGGTCATTGACCACATTGACCATGCCGTGCCGAGAGCACCACGGCGGTGGACGATGGCGAGGCCTAGGAAGGGGACGACACAGAGGCAGGGAAGACTCGACAGTTGTTTCCCACACGGAGGGGAGTACGACTGTACGAGGGTTTACTGGTTCATCTGCAGTCGCCGGAGAATAACAGCAGGTGTGGGTGAGTAGAGGGATGGCTAGGCCAGCGATGGGAGTACGGTGGGGAGGTGAGGCCTGCGCGGCAGCACAGCCGACCGCGGGGAGGAGGGAGCAGGCAGTCCCGCCAGCGCTTGTTTGAGCGGCTGGAGCAGGAAGAGCAGAGATTGAAGAAGCACGACGGCCGTTGGATGGACATCCAACCGTCACTGCTTGTGCGTCAACCTTTTTTCTAGGAAAGCCTCAAATCTGTGGAAAATAGCATACATCCCATCTGCCATTATTTCTAATAATTTACAGCCCATTTGCTAATTCTTAACGTTTTTTTGGAGCCCATATTCTTTTTGTTAGCATTACAACCCATATTGTGGCCATGGTTAAAAAATTATACGAAATTTTGCATATTTCGGTGCGTTCCGAACTGTTTTTAATCCCGAAATTTCAACTCACATTCAAACTGATTTTAAAAATAAATGTATATCAATATAAAATCCAACAAATTCTCCACGCATAAAAATTATTGTAATTTAAAATCTTGAAATGAAAAAAAATATTTGAAACTAATTGCCGGTTTGAAGTGTTTTAAAAATGTACATCCCATTTCTCATTACTGATGGGCCATTTTCTCGGCCAGCCGAATGAAAGCTCTCCTCGTCTTCAAAGATTTGCAGCCCAACAGGCCTGACAAAGTGACTTACTTGGCAAATCACAAAAAACTGGGCTGTGGCCGTGGACCCAGCTGTCAGCCTCTTCACGTATAGTACTCTTCCGATGGAAGTCGTTCCTTGACCACGTTCACCATGGCGCGCGGAGAGCACCACGGCGGTGGACGACGATGAGGCCTAGGAAGGGGACGATGCGGAGCCGGTGAAGATGCGGCAGTGGAAGTCCGCGCGGAGAGGAGTACGAGGGTTCACTGGTTCGGCTGCGGTGTGAGGATGCCGTCGCCGCAGGGCCTGACCAGCGGTGGGAATAGAAGGGGGCGGTGAGTCCTCCGCCGCAGCACAGCCGGCCACGAGAGGCAGGAGCATGCGGCACAACAGGCGCTGCTTTGGGCGGCTGGAGCAAGAAGACTAGAGGTTGAAGACGCACTACGGCCGTTGTATGGACATCATACGGTCACTGGAGCTAGAATCGTTCATATTGACTAAGTTGACAAAGCCCTTCGTCCCCGTCAACTTAGTAGGCCCACAAGACAGCCTCCCACCAAGGTGGGTCCCAGCTAGCTTGGGGAGTATTCATTTTTTTGTGCGTAATAAGGAGGCACTTCTGGTGGGTCCGAGCTGACACCGGGGGGAACGTTTTTTTTGTGAAATACGGTGGCCCGTCTGGTGGGTCCCAGCAGTCATAGGGAAACGATTTTTTCGCAAAATACTGGTGGCCCATCTGGTGGGTCCCCGCTGTTAGGTGGAGGAATAATTATTTTCTGCGTAAAAAGGAGGCACTTCCTTGCGGCTGCCGTGGACCTAGCTGTCAGCCTCTCCACGTAAAGTACTCTTCCGATGGAAGTCGATCCTTGACCACATTGACCATGCCGCACCGAGAGCACCACGGCGGTGGATGACGGCGAGACCTAGGAAGGGGACGACGTGGAGCCGGGCCACAGGAGGCAGGAGCAGGCGGTAGCACAGCCGGCCACGGGAGGCAGGAGCGGGCGGCACAACCGGCGCTGCTTTGGGCGGCTGGAGCAAGAAGACCAGAGGTTGAATAAGCACTATGGCTGTTGGATGGACATAATACGGTCACTGGAGTATTGACTAAGTTGACAAAGCCCTCCATCCCCGTTAACTTAGTAGGCCCACAAGTCAGCCCAACAATATGGTGGGTCCCAGCTAGTAGGGGATATTCATTTTTTTGGGCGTAATAAGGAGGCACTTCCTTGCGTGCGAAGATATAGCTGGTGGGTCCAACCTGTCAGCGGGGGGAATGTTTTTTTCGCGAAATGTAGAGGACCTTCCTGTGGGTCCTAGCTGTCAGGTGAAGGAATCATTATTTTGCGCGTAATAAGGAGGCATTTCCTTGCGTGCGGGCATGGACCCAGCTGTCAGCCTCTCCACGTACAATCCACTTCCGATGGATGTCATTCATTGACCACGTTGATCAGGCCGTGCCGAGAGCACCAGGGCGGTGGACGACGGCGAGGCCTAGGAAGGGAACGACATGGAGCCAGGGAATACTCGGCAGTTGTTTCCCACGCGCAGGAGTATGAGGGTTTACTGGTTCATCTGCCATCGCCGGAGAATAACAGCATGTGTGGGTGAGTATAGGGATGGCTAGGCCAGCGATGGGAGTACGGTGGGGCCGTGAGGCCTGCACGGCAACATAGCCGCCCGCGGGAGGAGGGAGCAGGCAGTCCCGCCGGTGCTTGTTTGAGCGACTGGAGCATGACGAGCAGAGATTGAAGAAGCACGACAGCCATTGGATGGACATCCAACAGTCACTGCTCTCGTGTGTTCACTAAGTTGACAGGGCGTTGCATGTGCGTCAACCTTTTTTTTATGAAAGCATACGCATCAAGCTGTAGAAGGCGCACAAGTCAGCCTCAAATCTATGGAAAACAGCATACAACCCATCTGCCATTATTTCTAATAATGTACAGCCCATTTGCTAATTCTTAAGACTTTTTTTGGAGCCCATCTTCTTTTTGTTAGCTCGTAGTGTAATTCTCTCAATTATTGACTACGTTGACAATGGTGTGAGCTCCAGATGTCCAACCAGTAGGAGGAACCATATTTTTGGGCTTGTACTATAGAGGCACTTGCTTGCGTACTGCCATGACGCTGGTGGGTCCCTACTGTCATCCTCTCCACATACAGTCATCTCCTTGTTCCTCTCGGTTGTTGACGACGTTGACAACGCAAGAGGGCGGCGCACCGCGCACGGCGAGCGAACCAAGGCCGCAAGGCAGAGGACGATGGCGAGGCCTCGGACGGAATGAACAGGAGCCGTTGAAGATGCGCTAGTCTAGTCGCAGGCGGAGGGGAGTACGAGGGTTGACTGGTTCGGGCACGGGTGCGTGTTGGGGCTGACGTTGCCGGAGAATAACAGGACGTGTGGGGGAATAGAGGGAGGGACTGGCCAACATTGGAGGGTACGTGCGGTAGGGTGGCGGAGGCGCAGCCAGCCATGGGAGGCGAGAGCAGGCGGAGCCGACGGGGTGGTTTGGTTTGGGCGATTGGAGGAAGAAGAAGACAAGAGATAGAAGATACACGACAGATGTTGGATGTCAATCCAACGGCTGGTAGGCAGAATTGTTTGTTGACTGGCTAGTAAGTCGACACTACCTTGGATAGGCTATTTCCTCGCGGGTCCCAAATGTCAAAATCCAAATCTGTCACGGGCATGCAGCCTTTCCTATGAAAATTTACAGCCCATTTGATCACTTGGCTTCTGTAATGCACAGTGAGCTCAAACAGCCGGCGTGAGTGATGTTATTTCCCTTGGTTGTGATTTGTTACAATATTTCACTCTAAATTAAACGAATGGCAAGACATTTGCCTTGTTTCAAAGAAAATATGACAGTCACAGCCGAGTTGAAAAGGGCAGGAACATCTAACTCCAGCTTACAAACTGTACAAAAGCATGAGGGTTGATTGTTCATCAAGTTTACAAAAAAAACCAGATTGAAAAGGGCAACAACATCTAACTCTAGCACTGTTTTCGGCAGTCACAGTCAAATGGATCGGTCAGGTCCATAGAATGAACATCCTGGGTCGTAAAATTTACTGGATTATGACCACAATATGTTGTAAATAGAAGCCCGGCACGTTTAGAAGCTCTTTTGCCCACCTGAAACTCCTTTTTTTGCTCTTTGACATACCCATCCGTCAAAACCATGCTGCTGATAAACTTAAGCCTGATGGACAATAGTAACCTCGCATTCAGCAGGAAGAATGTGACAAATCTTGTATTTGCATGGTTGGCTACATATCGTTCTAGCGTTATTGTCTTCAATCAAATCTCATGAGAAGTGAGAAAATCCCGATGCTTACGAATCCACCGATTGGTTATAACTTTCTTACCCTGTGCTGTTGCCTAAATAGACATGAAGATTGAAAACTGTTAGGGTCTAAAAGAAGAGTGTCGAAAGAGCAACAGCTAAACGGTTAATTCTAGTACACTATATGCAGGCTTCCAATGTGTGTGAAATTATCACCTTTATATACAACTTCTCCAGACATGGAAAGCATTGCAGCAAGCCAATAATCTTGTTCAGATCAAAACTATTCAATTGGATATATAAGATCTTGACAGAATCCAGCACCATTGATAGGCCATCCATGGAGAAACTCTTCATTGAGCATAGAACATAATATTAGTACAAAATTTGTACTCCAAGATGATATATAAATTATGCGCAGAAATTTAAAATGCAGCTTATGGTTCAAGTTTAGATGATAATATAAAGTACTTGAAGAACTGTGGAGCCAAACACCATATTGAAATGAGCACAGAGATCATGTATTACACCCAAGGTCTCCAGTTTAGGCGCAGAGAGGACGGTTATTTGCAATGGTGAATAACTAGAATCAAGGATCAACCTTTGAAGTGAAGGGCCATCTTGGATGATGAGCTACCTTCCGTCAAAAGAAATTCCAATTCTTACAAGGTTAGGCGACTTTATTTGTAGACAACCGATTCTAACTGTGAAAACAAGCACCAAGCACTCCAGCGCAGGGCAACTGGAGTGGATGATGTTGTGCAATGAGGCCTCCGATATACGAACCCGCACAAGTGAAAGTTTCTTGAGAAATGGGAGTTGAAGGTTTAGTACTAGATTGTCTGGTAGGTAGCACAGCGCAAAGGTGGCGGTGTGGAGAGAGGAGGAAAACCTTGAGATGGACATCGGTGCTGAGGGAACAAGTTCGTGGCGTTCGGCATGTGGTATGTGATTTCCAGGGGAATAGTAGAACTCAAGCAGCTGTAGTTCTGTGAATTCAGGGGATTTCAGCCAGGCGTCCACCGTGCAGGGCATGGTATGCTTGCTCAGGTAGCATGACGGGATGCAGAGGCTTTGAACGGAGCCCTAGTGGGAGGAGATGATGGCTCTGGGGATTTCAAAATCATTGAAGAGAGATAGCTGACAACAGTCGAGATTAAGGGGCACGGCGCGCCATAGAGGGCGCCACCGAATTGAGAGGACTTGGGTGCGGCAGCAATCCTTGGTGGGGAGAAGCAAGATGATCTCCCCAAGGACGGCGTCCGGGAGATCGCTGATGCTGTCCACCCGAGATTCTACGGGTTCCTGGGATCCGGTGGGGGCGGGGTCGCCGCTTCTCCCCATGCTGCCGGGTGCGGGATCTAAAACAGGCGTCGCCACTGGCGGGAGCCTCATCTTCTTGGCGCTGGGGTCAGCCGACTCCATTTTCCTCGAGGGCGTTGCATTGCGCTCACGGATTTGAGCAGAGTAACGAATGACGAGCCTAGTTGTAGTGCGAGCGAAGAAGAAGGGGAGCTGGGGGTTTTCTGTAGGAGTGAGAAAGAAGGGGAGCTGGGGTTTTCTGTAGGAGTGAGGTGAGGAATTTGGGGGTACGAGTGGAGCAAGCTGACGTGAGCTGGGTGGGAGCCAGGAGGAAGAAGAGCACCCAGGTTTTTTTTGGGGGGGGGGGCGGTGTGCTGGGTGTGGGTAGAGCCTTTTGAATTGATTTTACTATTTACTAGTGTGGCTTGGCTATTATGTCTTGGGCCCAGAGAAACAATTACTACTAGTACAGTGGAGACACTCTACAGCTACCCAGAAAAACAATTACTACTAGTACAGTGGAGACACTCTACCGCTTCTGGCTCCTCCTAGGTCATTGAAACGTCTCCCTCTACTGAATGTCGTTATACTTTTGTTCACCAACATGTGGGCCATGCAGCGCGCGGGCCCAAACGCCATCCACCAAATTAGAAGGCAGTATGCAGGCGGAGAGTCACCCCGTTCATAGCGCGGCAGTAACGAGCCGTCGTATCACAAAACCCCACCTCCCCGTAGTCTAAGTTTGACGAACGAAGCAACCATCATTTCACTCTTCGCTGAATCCCCTTCTCCCTCACCGTCTTCAAGAAAGGCAACACTCGCATCTGCCACTGTTCTTCTCTCCCAACGAAGGGAAGGTAAGCGGATCCGTGATGTTGGTATATTTTCGTTCAGAGAAAAAAAAAGAACTTTTGCAAAGCAGTAACTGATCCTCACTCTCTTTTTTGTTTCATTGTCATTGCGATTGTGTTTTCCTTTCAGTGGTCTCCTAGTATTCATCAGTTTCATGATGGACCAAGGAGAACCAGGCAAATATCTGCCGATATTGGAGCTGATGCGGGAGGCTGATCCCCACGAGATAGAGAGCTCCAAGAAGATGGAGGCAACCACCGAGCCGACCCCAGATACGCTCACAGCCACTACTGAGATGGTCAACGCCCCGTTTGAGGTTACAGCCCCCGTGGCACTGCAGGAGCAGTTTTCCCCCTTCGAGGATTGATACGTCTCCATCGTATCTACTTTTCCAAACACTTTTGCCCTTGTTTTGGACTCTAACTTGTATGATTTGAATGGAACTAACCCGGACTAATGCTGTTTTCAGCAGAACTGCCATGCTGTTGTTTTTTTTGCAGAAAATAAAGATTCTCGGAATATCCTGAAACTCCACGGAACACCTTAGAAAAAATAAAGAAAAATCCTTGCAAAAGATGAAGACCAGGGGGCCCACACCCTGCTCACGTGGGTGGGGGGCGCCCCCCTGGGCGCGCCCCCCTACCTCGTGGGCCCCCTGGTGGCCCTCCGACGCCAACTCCAACACCATATATTGGCATTCGGGGAGAAAAAAAATCAGAGAGAAGAAATCATCGCGTTTTACGATACAGAGCCACCGCCAAGCCCTAATCTCTCCCAGGAGGGCTGATCTGGAGTCCGTTCGGGGCTTCGGAGAGGGGGATTCGTCGCCGTCGTCATCATCAACCATCCTCCATCACCAATTTCATGATGCTCACCGCCGTGCGCGAGTAATTGCATCGTAGGCTTGCTGGACGGTGATGGGTTGGATAAGATTTATCATGTAATCGAGTTAGTTTTGTTAGGGTTTGATCCCTAGTATCCATTATGTTCTGAGATTGATGTTGCTATGACTTTGCTATTGTTAATGCTTGTCACTAGGGCCCGAGTGCCCTGATTTCAGATCTGAACCTATTATGTTTTCATGAATATATGTGTGTTCTAGATCCTATCTTGCAAGTCTATAGTCACCTACTATGTGTTATGATCCGGCAACCCCGAAGTGACAATAATCAGGTCCACTCCCGGTGATGACCATAGTTTGAGGAGTTCATGTATTCACTATGTGCTAATGCTTTGTTCCAGTTCTCTATTAAAAGAAGGCCTTAATATCCCTTAGTTTCCAATAGGACCCCCCTGCAACGGGAGGGTAGGACAAAAGATGTCATGCAACTTCTTTTCCATAAGCACGTCTGACTATATACGGAATACATGCCTACACTACATTGATGAACTGGAGCTAGTTCTGTGTCACCCAATGTTATGACTCCTACATGATGAACCACATCTGGCATAATTATCCATCTCTAATCCGGTGCCTACGAGTTTTCCATATACTGGTTTACACTTATTTACTTTTCTGTTGCTACTGTTACAATCTCTACAAAATACCAAAAACATTACTTTTACTGTCTTTACTTTTGTTACCGTTACCACCACTATTATATTACTTTGCTACTAAACACTTTGCTGCAGATACTAAGTTTCCAGGTGTGGTTGAATTGACAACTCAGCTGCTAATACTTGAGAATATTCTTTGGCTCCCGTTGTGGCGAATCAATAAATTTGGGTTGAATACTCTACCCTCGAAAACTGTTGCGATCCCCTATACTTGTGGGTCATCAAGACTATTTTCTGGCGCCCTTGCCAGGGAGCATAGCTCTATTCTTTGAGTCACTTGGGATATATATCTGCTGGACACTATGAAGAACTTGAAAGATGATCGAACTACTATTTTGCCCTCAACTACGAGGGGAGGTAAGGGATTGCCATCTAGCCTTGCACTAGTTTCTCCTTCTGTTATGAGTAAGTTTGCGACACCTAAAACTACTACTGCTATTGATTCTGATATGCCGCATGTTATTGATGATGCCACTTCTGCTATGCATGATACTTATGATGAAACTACTTCTATGCTTGATACTACTGTGCCACTTGGTGAATATCTTGATGAGCAAATTGCTATGTCTAGAGAAAGAGAAATTATTGAACCTGAACACGATGATGTTAGTGATGATGAACCTATGCCCGCTATTCCTGAGGGTTATCTTTTTGATGTTGAATCTTCTGCAACTATTTTTGCTTGCTAGGATAGACGTGAACTTAAGAGGTTGCTAATTAAATAGAGTAAAGAATCTTTTAGAGGTAGAATGAAACCCGACCCTGCTTTTGCCACTTCACCTATCTGTGTTCCTGATCAGGACTATTATGATTTTTTTGTTGATCCAGATATAATTACTTTGGTTGAATCTGATTCTTTTTATGGCTATGAATCTGAAACTGTTGTGGCACATCTTACTAAGTTAAATGATATAGCTGCCCTGTTTACTAATAATGAGAGATCACGCTACCTTTATTTACTTAAGATATTTCCGTTCTCATTAAACGGTGATGCTAAGATTTGGTATAATTCTCTTGATCCTGGTTGTGTGCAAAGTCCCCAGGATATGATTTATTACTTCTCTGCTAAATATTTCCCTGCTTATAAGAAACAAGCTGCTTTGAGGGAAATATACAATTTTGTGCAAATTGAAGAAGAGAGTCTCCCACAAGCTTGGGGGAGGCTTCTCAAGTTACTTAATGCTTTGCCTGATCATCCTCTTAAGAAACCTGAAATATTTGATATCTTTTATAATGGACTAACTGATGCTTCCAGAGATTACCTGGATAGTTGTGCTGGTTCTCTTTTCAGGGAAAGAACACCGGATGACGCTGAACTTCTATTGAATAATATGTTGGCTAATGAAAATAATTGGGCACCTCCCGAGCTACTTCCTAAGCCAGTCCCTGAGCCAATTACTGAGCCTATTCCTAAACCAACTCCAAAGAAGAGAGGTGTTCTATTTCTCAGTCCCGAAGATATGCAAGAGGCAAAGAAATCTATGAAAGAAAAAGGTATTAAAGCTGAAGATGTTAAGCATTTACCTCCTATTGAAGAAATACATGGTCTTAATTTACCTCCTGTTGAAGAAGTATATGATCTCAATTACTTATTTAATGAAGAACCTCCCGATATCCCGACATAGGTAGTAAAGGTAAATTCTCTCCATAGATATGATAAAGCTGAAGTCCCTCCTACTAAAATTGCTAGTCAGTGCTTGGATGAGTTTGATGACTATATTTAAGCAAGATGACTTTAATGCTTATTTTGGTAGACAATTAAAACAGAATACCTTTATGATTAAACGCTTGGGTGATTATATGGCTGATATTAGAGGTGAACTTAAACTTGTTAGCAAGCATGCTTCTATGGTTACCACTCAAGTAGAACAAGTACTTAAAGCTCAGAAAGAAGTGCTTGATGAAATGAATAGTAAGAAAAATGATTATGCTGTTAGAGTGGCTACTAGAACCAGTAGAATGACTCAGGAACCTTTGTATCCTGAAGGCCACCCTAAGAGAATCGAGCAAGATTCTCAGAGAAACAATATTGATGTACCTAGTTCTTCTAAAAGGAAGAAAAATAAAAATGATAGGACTTTGCAAACTTATAGTGAACCTATCGCTGAACCACCTGAGAATCCAAATGATATCTCTGTTTGGATGCTGAAACACAATCAGGTGATGAACATGAAACTAGTGATAATGTTAATGATAATGTTCATGTTGATGCTCAACCTAGTAATGATAATGATGTAGAAGTTGAACCTGCTGTTGATCTTGATAACCCACAATCAAAGAATCGATGTTATGATAAAAGAGATTTTGTTGCTAGGAAACATGGTAAAGAAAGGGAACCATGGGTTCAGAAACCCATGCCTTTCCTCCGAAACCATCCAAGAAAAAGGATGATGAGGATTTTGAGCGCTTTGCTGAAATGATTAGACCCATCTTTTTGCGTATGCGATTAACTAATGTGCTCAAAACAAATCCTTATGCTAAGTATATGAAGGATATTATTACTAATAAAAGAAAGATACCTGAAGCTAAAATTTCCACCATGCTTGCTAATTATACTTTTAAGGGTGGAATACCAAGGAAACTTGGAGATCCCGGAGTACCTACTATACCATGCTCCATTAAAAGAAATTATGTTAAAACTGCTTTATGTGATCTTGGAGCCGGTGTTAGTGTTATGCCTCTCTCTTTATATCGTAGACTTGACTTGAATAAGTTGACACCTACTGAAATATCTTTGCAAATGGCTGATAAATCAAATGCTATACCTATCGGTATTTGTGAGGATGTGCCTGTTGTAGTTGCGAACGTTACTATTTTAACGGACTTTTTTATTCTTGATATTCCCGAGGATGATAGTATGTCTATTATTCTTGGAAGACCTTTCCTTAATACTGCAGGGGCCGTTATTGATTGCACCAATGGCAATGTCACTTTTCATGTTAATTGCAATGAGCACACGATGCATTTTCCGAGGAAACAACCTCAAGTTTATAGTATCAACTCTATTGGAAAAGTTCCATCGATTATATTTCGAGGTTTTGAATTTCCTCTCCCTACTGTCAAGAAAAAGTATGATATTCTTATTGTTGGGGATTTTCATATTCCTGTTGAGGTAACATAGTGTCATTCGAAATTTCTCCGGTTCCGGGATCATTCGGAATGAGTTTGTTAACAAGACTTCATCAACCTTGTTAGTGGGATCATTTTGATGATCACGAGATGGATGAAACTAGAAGCACAACTTTCTGTACCCTCTTTATATTTTCTGTTATTTAGTAGAAATAAAGTAAAATAATATTTTTCTTTCTGTTTCCTGACTTATTCGTGCAATATAAAATATCCCAAAAATATAAGTCCTCAGAATGCCATGCCAATTTAATATGATTTTTTCGGGAATATTTGAGAATTTACTGTGCAAAAATTACCACGGGGGGAGCTGCCACCTGGCCACGAGGGTGGAGGGCGCGCCCTACCCCCCTGGGCGCGCCCCCTGCCTCGTGGGCCCACGGTGGCCCTCCTCCACTTATTCCTGCACCCATCTTCTTCCTCTGCCTCACACAAACATGAAAAACCAACTCAAGCACGAGTTCCAGCCCCCGTTGCTGTGATTTTCGATCTCCTTGCTCAAAGCATCTCTCGCAAAACTGCTTGGGGAAGATTGTTCCTTGGTATGTGACTCCTCTTTTAGTCCAATTAGTTTTTGCTCTAGTGCTTTATTCTTTGCAAATTTGTGCTGCATAGGTGACCATGTTCTTGAGATTGCATGTCAAATTTATATGGTTCCAAGTAGTTCCAATGCTTTATATAGGCTCTAGGCACTTGTGGGAGTTGTTACTATCAATCTTATTGAAGTTGGTTCAATTTTATTTGAAGTTACTAAAAATTTCAGAAATTTTTCAAAGGAAACAATATGCTTAGGAGAATGTTCCAAGGTGGTCCTTCAAGGAAGCAAGGTCCCAGGCTTGCAATACGTGATGCTGATGAGGAACCACCAAGAGACGCTCCTGTGAGGCCCTGTGAATGGCCGTCAGAAAATTTTATGAATCAAGTGGGAATCAAAGAAGAATTTAGCGCATATTTGAGTAATGCCGGTCTTGAGGACTTTGAAGCTGACAAATGCCCCCAGTATCATGATCTCACAAGTTCATTTGTGAGGAGGTTTGAGTTTTCAACTTCGCGAAATTCTCCTTTAGTCATGTTTGACGTTTATGACAAATCCTATACCATGGACTAAGAGGATTTTACTTCTGCTTGCAAACTTCCATCTTGGGGTAATGTTAGGGATCCCCCTAAATCCGAATACAGAGACTTTCTTGCTAGAATAACTGTGGGGGAATCTAGAGATATAACACAAGCCACTTTAGGGAGCATTCACTTCCCTGCTATACATTATTTTGCTCTCTTCGTAGGAAGATGTATAAATGCTAAGGATGAAGCATGTCACATGTGTGTCCCTGATCTCAGTATTCTCAGGAGTGCTGTGTTAGGAGACCAATCTTATCATTTGGGAGCCATTGTAGCTCGCAGGTTGCATCAGAATCGACATAGCGGAGATTTCTTTGGAGGAATTTATGCAACCCGCTTAGCTAATTTTCTTGAGGTAGATATTCGTGAGGGTGACATGGAGTTACCCCCTTCTTATTTAGATTTTGATTCTATGGTTTCCCACCAGTTTGTTGAGAGGACTGAACCACCTCTCCAGTATCGACTAATCTTTGACTGACGTCGTGTAGTCCAGATTGCTCTTCCTGCTCCTCCTTTCTTTGATTCACAGGCAAAAAGAAGATATATTATTACCAGAGAGGAGGCAGATGAGTACGAAAGGAGAGTGGAGGCTGCTCGGCTCCATGCTACAGCTCAGGCGGCGATAGCCGCTGCGTCACGGTACGACCCCAGCTTCACCTACGGATATCCGCCAGGCCATCCCTGCCAATAGACCAACTTAGGACAAAAGCCTAAGCTTGGGGGAGTACGTATTTCCCACCGACATTACATTCATGTTCACACACACTCATTGCTAGATGTCGGTGCTCATACTCTTTCACTGTATTATCCATGCTAGTTTAAATTTCTTTTTCTAGCTTTCTTCCTGTGTGTTTGATAAACTTTAAGAAAAACCAAAACAATTAGTTAGTTTACTTTCTATGCTTGTATTAGAATTAAAAAGAAAACCCAAAAATATTTCACATTCCTCTTTTTACTTGTTGGGAGCTTTCCGTGTAAATAGTTTTTATTTCTTTTCCTTTCTTTGGGGGTCGAGAAGACCATATTGAAAATGCTTAGTGGCTCTTATATGCATGATTGATTATTTAACTTAGAGCCCATATTACTTGTTTTCTCTCTGGAGTTGAATGCTTGCAGATCCCAGCTTAGTCCAATGCACGTGCACTCTTATTATTATACACACCGTTCGGTCGTGCAAGTGAAAGGCAATAATGATGATATATGATGGACTTATTGAGAAGAGAAAAGCTGGTATGAACTCGACCTCTCTTGTTTTTATAAATATGATGATTCATAGTTCCTGATTCAGCTATTATGAAGTAAACATATTTGCAATGACATTTAGAGATTATAGTTCTTGTGCCATGCTTGATTAGCTATGAGTTATAATGGTTTACCTTGCGTGCCAACATGCTATTAGAATGATTATGATGTGGTATGATGGGATGGTATCCTCCTTTAAATGCATTGAGCGACTCAACTTGGCACATGTTCACGCATGTAGTTGAATCCAATCAAAATAGCCTTCATGATATTTATGTTCATGGTGGATTATATCCTACTCGTGCTTGTACTCAGTGTGAATTAATTTTAATGCATGTTTACGACTGTTGTCGCTCTCTCAGTTGGTCACTTCCCAGTCTTTTGCTAGCCTTCACCTGTACTAAGCGGGAATACTGCTTGTGCATCCAAACTCCTTAAACCCCAAAGTTATTCCATATGAGTCCACTATACCTACCTATATGCAGTATTTACCTGCCGTTCCAAGTAAATTTGTATGTGCCAAACTGTAAACCTTCAAATAAACATTCTGTTTTGCCTGCTCGAATAGCTCATATGTCAACTAGAGCTCCCCTTATCTTCCATGTTAGGCGGGTTATTCTCAAGAGGAGTGGACTCCGCTCCTCATTCACGAGAAAATGGCCGGTATCCGAGATGCAAACTAAGTCAAAATAACTGCAAACAAAACTCCCCTTGGGACCCGTTGAATGTTGGAGGCACTCGTTGTTTCGAGCAAGCCATGGATTGATGCTTGTGGAGGAAGGGGAGTATAAACTTTACCATTCTGTTTGGGAACCGCCTATAATCTGTTTAGCATGGAAGATATCATCGTCTTTTAGTTGTTGTGTTGACAATGAAAGTATGCCGCTCAAAATATAATTTATCTCTATTTCAAAATCGAACTTTGGCACCTCAACAAATCCCTGCTTCCCTCTGCGAAGGGCCTATCTATTTACTTTTATGTTGAGTCATCACCCTTCTTATTAAAAAGCACCCGCTAGAGAGCACACTGTCGTTTGCATTAATTATTATTGGTTTATATTGGGTATGACTTGACTGGATCTCTTTTACCATGAATTACAATGTTTAGTCAGTCCTTGATCTTTAAAGGTGCTCTGCATTTTTGTTTTGTGGTCTCAGAAAGGGCTAGCGAGATACCATTTTGTTATATCATGTTATGATTATTTTGAGAAAGTGTTGTCATCCAAGTTTTGCTATTATGGCTCGCTAGCTGATTATGCTATTGATATGAGTAATTGTGAGACCTACGTGTCATTGTGAGTATGGTTAGTTCATAATAATTGCTAAGACTTGAATGCTGGCTTTTCATGTTTACAACAGCAAGAGCAAACAGAGTTTGTAAAAGTTTTTCTTTTTCTATTTCAGTTTGTCAACTGAATTTCTTGAGGACAAGCAAGGGTTTAAGCTTGGGGGAGTTGATACGTCTCCGTCGTATCTAATTTTCCAAACACTTTTGCCCTTGTTTTGGATTCTAACTTGTATGATTTGAATGGAACTAACCCGGACTGACGCTGTTTTCAGCAGAACTGCCATGGTGTTGTATTTTGTGTAGAAAATAAAGATTCTCGGAATATCCTGAAACTCCACGGAACACCTTAGAAAAAATAAAGAAAAATCCTCGCAAAAGATGAAGACCAGGGGGCCCACACCCTGCTCACGAGGGTGGGGGGCGCGCCCCCCTGGGCACGCCCCCTACCTCGTGGGCCCCCTGGTGGCCCTCCGATGCCAACTCCAACACCATATATTGGCTTTCGGGGAGAAAAAAAACCAGAGAGAAGAAATCATCGCGTTTTACGATATGGAGCCGCCGCCAAGCCCTAATCTCTCTCGGGAGGGCTGATCTGGAGTCGTTCAGAGCTCCGGAGAGGGGGATTCGTCGCTGTCGTCATCATCAACCATCCTCCATCACCAATTTCATGATGCTCACCGCCGTGCGTCAGTAATTGCATCGTAGGCTTGCTGGACGGTGATGGGTTGGATGAGATTTATCATGTAATCGAGTTAGTTTTGTTAGGGTTTGATCCCTAGTATCCATTATGTTCTGAGATTGATGTTGCTATGACTTTGCTATGCTTAATGCATGTCACTATGGCCCGATATCCATGATTTCAGATCTGAACCTATTACGTTTTCATGAATATATGTGTGTTCCAGATCCTATCTTGCAAGTCTATAGTCACCTACTATGTGTTATGATCCGGCAACCCCGAAGTGACAATAATCGGGACCACTCCCGGTGATGACCATAGTTTGAGGAGTTCATGTATTCACTATATGCTAATGCTTTGTTCCGGTTCTCTATTAAAAGGAGGCCTTAATATCCCTTAGTTTCCAATAGGACCCCGCTGCCGCGGGAGGGTAGAACAAAAGATGTCATGCAATTTCTTTTCCATAAGCACGTATGACTATATACGAAATACATGCCTACATTACATTGATGAACTGGAGCTAGTTCTGTGTCACCCTATGTTATGACTGCTACATGATGAACCACATCCGGCATAATTATCCTTCGCTAATCCGGTGCCTACGAGTTTTCCATATACTGGTTTACACCTATTTACTTTTCCGTTGCTACTGTTACAATCTCTACAAAATACCAAAAACATTACTTTTACTGTCTTTACTTTTGTTACCGTTACCACCACTATTATATTACTTTGCTACTAAACACTTTGCTGTAGATACTAAGTTTCCAGGTGTGGTTGACTTGACAACTCAGCTGCTAATACTTGAGAATATTCTTTGGCTCCCCTTATGTCGAATCAATAAATTTGGGTTGAATACTCTACCCTCGAAAACTGTTGCGATCCCCTATACTTGTGGGTCATCAAGGATGTCTCCCCCCCCCCCCCCCGCTGAGCTGCCCAAGGTGATTTCCTTCTTTGCCGATCTCGATTGTGTTTTTTTATCTACGTATGTGGTGATTTTTTTAGAAAAGGAAGTATGTGGTGATTAATAATGCAAAATTTTATTAGCTTTGATACCATGCTATACATTGTGGTTTAAATAACTTGTGTTTCTTATACTGAAAAGTAATTCAGAATTTGTTTCTGATTCAACTAGAGCCTGATGCAGACAAGGATTGTGTGGTTGTGCATGTCACTCGCTATGAGGCGGACGACCTGAATATACGCACTGGGAAAACAGAGTTCTTAGGCCGTTGGATCCTGGAAGGCATTTGCGGTTATACCAATGAAGAGGTGTATTCCAGCCTCACTGTTGTCAAGCGTGTTCTCCAGGGTGTACTGAAGCACAAGAAGTTCAAAGCTACTCCTTCGTTTGTGAGGCATACTATTCTTGTCAAGCTTACGCGGGAAGATGATGTGGCATGCCTCCACAAACAAGTTTATCAGTGGCAAGGCCACAAGGTTGTCTACATGAAGGTTCACAGGATTGAGCTGCTGCGGGACGTCCTCAATGATGTTCATGGCAAGGTCCGTCTTGTGTCCAGCCCAAATTAGATCGAGGCACGAAATAGTTGCCCCAGCTAGTGTTTAATAGTAGTTTGGATTGTGTCTAATTATCCGAACCTTGCCTGTTATCGACCCCTCTGGGGCTAGTACTCTGTTTGAATCTGTCTATGGGTGTCGGATTTCGGGTTCCGGCAGACCCTTGAGGTTCGAACTCTAGGGTGCGCGCGGAGATTCATCCCTCTGCCAGCTCGCTCCTTGCCGAATCGCTTGGACCTAAACTACCAAACTGAATAGCACAAGAGACACAAGATTTATACTGGTTCAGGCCACCATTGTGGTGTAATACCCTACTCCAGTGTGTGGTGGGGTGGATTGCCTCTTGGGCTTGATGATGAACAATACAAAGCAGAATAGCCTCGCGAGGGTCTGTTCTTGGCTGGTGCCATGAACTGCTAGGAGGGGTTCAGTCGCTCTATCTACTAGTTTCTTGATGAGGATCCAGATTGCCTCTACCCTGGGGGTGGTTAGTCCTATTTATAGGCAAAGGCCCTGGGCCTCTTCCCAAATATTGAGCGGGAAGGGGCGCCAACAATTGGCCATTTTGAAAGGTAACAGCGGGTACACTTATCCTGACTAAAGTTGGTCCTCGCCTGTCAAAGGCTCTGGTGATGACGTCAGTTTGGGATCCACAATGACTTCCTTCCAGCCGTTGGGCTGGTCTTGGTCTTGTTGCACCGAAATGGACGCCTTTGCTTGATGCTCTCGCCTGCGCTTGCTCCCTTTGCACCAAAGAGGAAAGGAGGACACTGCGCGGGCTGGCGCCCGACTGGCGCCCTTGGTCGTCATGGCTTGCGTCATGGGCACCTCGCGAGGTACCCTGCCTTGAAATCTCCGCCTCCTCAAGAGCCAGCCTGACGAGGCCGTGCCTGAGGAAGCTCCTAGTCATCCGCCCCACGAGGCTTGGCCCCTCGCGAGGGTCTTGAGCTTGCGCTGATGAAGATGGGCTGTGCTGGGCCTCCTTTGAGCCACGCCACAGGCCGCAGGTAGGCAAGTCTGGGGACCCCCGTTCCCAGAACGCCGACAATAGCCCCCGGGCCCACGGCGCGCCCGAACTTGGCTGAGCAGAGAGACGAAAGGGCAAGTGCGAAGCGTCACGGGCCCTAACAGCCTACGGTCTTGGGTGCCGCGTGGCGGTTGATTGGACGTGGGCGGCACTGTTCCCCCACGCCTCCTTATTTTGTGCCTTGCTAGGCGGACTCACTGCTGCACACGATCGTTCCCCTTTCCACTGCTTGAGTACTCCCTGTCCTCCCTTCTCTCGAACTCCAGTTCCTGCGTCCAATCCCATCTCGAACCTTCCCCCATCCCCTTCCTGTCGTCATGACCCCGCCGAGGAAGGGAAAAGGGAAGAAGCCCAAGCCGCCGCCTCGCTCGTCGTCGACGGCGGCCCCCGCCGTCGATTGGCCGGTCATAATCAACCAAGAAGGCATGGGCAAGGTCAGCTCGGCCTTGGCCACCACCTTCAATGAGTGCGGGAGGACGACGGCCTGGCCCGCGTCTTGCTTCTCTGTCGACAGGATTCCCACCGAGGTCCGGTATTTCGCCGACGCCCTGTGGGCGGGATTGGTTCCCCCCTTCTCTGATTTCTTCAACGCCGTGCTTTCCCACTATCAGATTCATATGATGCACCTGGGTCCTGAATCCATCACCATTCTCGCGGTATTTTCCTTCGTTTGCGAGGCAATGACGGGCATCCTTCCTTTGGTTGCCTTACTGCGCCACTTCTTCTCTCTGCGCCTTGTCGACCCCACCCAATGCTCGGGGTGCGTGAGCTTCATTGCTGCGCCTGAGACAGCGGCTTCCGGAATTGACTTCAGTCTTCCTCCGCCCGCGCCTGGGTTTCGCGAGCGGTGGCTGTATGTGGATGTAGGCATGCCCAGCCCCCTGCTGACAGAGCCATCTTCGCCCGCTGTCCCCAATTCAGGCTGGGGCCAAGTGACACTCGCGAGCCCCCGGCTCGCCTTTGTTTGGCACCGCTTCGAGTTCCTGAGGAAGCTTGGCGTGACGGCGCCCAAGGTGGTGAAGGAGTTCTTGCTATGCCGCGTCGCCCCTCTCCAGCACCATTCTCATTGAATGTGGGCCTACAGTGGTCGTAGGGACCGTATGCGGCTCCAGGAAGGGGACCTGACGCCTGAAGCTCTGAGGAAGGTGCTCTTGGTCTTGACTGGGGATCCTTCCCCCGGCGACATTCGCCAAGGGGGGCCTTGCTGTACCTATGCTCGAATAGAGGCGACTTTGTGGGCCAGATGCCCATCTTCGATGAATGGGGGCCGCGCCCTGCTGGCCTCCAGGGGCCTCGCGAGAACCCAGTGGTGGTGGTTGCCCTCGCAGCCGCCCGGGGCAATTCTTCCTCAAGTGGTGGTGCAGGGGGGCATGAGCCTCCGGAGGCCGAGGGTGCCCTTGCCGAGACGACAACGCCGTGCAGCGCTCATGAGGGAGCGGCTCCCGAGGCCCGTGCTGCTGCAGTTGAAGGTGGCGAGAGGCCGCTTGCACTGCCCGAGGATGGGGCTCCCGAGGCCCCAGCCGCTCTTCTTGGTGAGGCGATCAGCAGCGCGCATCAGGCGAACGCCCCCGACGCGAGTCGCCTCGATGCTTCCTCCTCGTCGCAAGCTGACCCCTGTGCCCAGCTCTTGGGCCGCTTCCGCGTGGACTTCGAGGCTCTACGGAAGAGGAGGGAGGCCCTGGGCGACGACTACCCTTGTCGCCTGCTTAAGCGTAGGAAGTACTATGCCATCGACGAGTAAGCCTTCTCCCTTTCCTGCCCCTGGCTCTTTCGTTGCTTGTTCTGATCCTTGCCCTGCAGGGCCCTTCCCTCCGAGCTTACGGGGGTGGACGAGGAGCCATGCCCTTCGCCTTCGCCTCTTCCGTCGTCTTCGACCATCCCGAGCAGCCGGGCCCTCGTGGTGAGGCCGGCTGGCGAGATGAGTCATCCTGAAACGCAACTTGGCCCTGCGCTCCCCGCGGTCTTCCTTCGCGGGCCTTCCCATGGCATAGCCAGCCTGCCGTGGGCTTCTCGTCTGGCTGTGGATCGTGATTGGCTGGGGTACTCCCGGCGCTCTTTACTTGGAGATGGGCTGGCTTTAGGTCGGGCCTTTGGCAGGGCGCGCCCGGCCATCTCGAGGGCGCCAGCCCCCAGCCCCTTGCCCAAGAGGGGAGTGCTGGTCTGCGCCCCTAGGCGCTTGCTTGGGGCGGATGATGGCGTGGAGGACGTACTCGAGCGCGCCCGGGATTGTCGCGCTCTTCGCCAAGGGTTCCTCCGGATGGCGGCTAATGCGGTGAGCCTGCTTGGTGAGGAACTTGCTGATGAGGACGCACGCCTTGAGGCCGAGGGCCTTCGGCTGGTTGCGGAGAGGCGCGAGCTAGAGGCAGCTGCCGCCCTTGCGCACCGCCGGCGCGATCTTGATGATGAGGAGGCCAAGGCATCGCTGGCGGCCTCTCGAGAGGCCCGTGCCCAGGCCCTCGAAGAAGCCTGGGAAGCTGACCGGCGGCGAGGGGCCACGGAGGAGCGGGCACAGGAACTCTTGGCCCGGTGCCGCTCACTGGAGGAGCAGGTGGAGCTGCGCGAGGCGGCCCTCGCGTCGATGAAGGTGGCCTCCGGCGACCCAGTGGAGCTCCAGAAGCGTGAGGAGGCGTTGATGCTGGAAGCCGCCGAACGCGCGCGCGCGAGCACGAGCGCCTGGAGACGAGGGAGCGCTGGGTGACACGGGCGGAGGATGATGTCGCTGCACGAGAAGCCCGGGTCGCAGAGGAGGTCGGACGTCGGGTGGCGACGGCGCGCCTGAATCTCGAGTGCGAGCTCAAGGAGAGGCTGGAGTTGGTCTAGGCCGAGGCTGAAGGTAGGACCAACGCCCTCAGGGCCAAACTGGAGGAAGCAACGAAGCAGGTTGATGTCTTGCGGGTTGCACTTGAGGCAGCACAGGGGGAGTCAGCTACTTCCCATGCCGAGGTGCTTCTTCTTCGCCAACAGGTGGTTGAGGCCGAGGCTGTCACTCACCAAAACACGGACGAGATGCGTCAGCGGCGGCTCTTGGAGCATGAGCATGCCCCCATGCTCTCCACGCTTCGAGAGAGGGCCAACACGGCCTTGGGTATCATCTACGAGGCGGCCGTTGGCGAGCCGCGTACCATTAACTACGCCGGCAACCTTCAGTTCTTCACCGACATCGTGACGCAGCTGGAGGCACGGTCGGTTCGCGCCAATAGGTTGGTGGAGGAGAGGAGTCGAGCATTGCTCGGGCGCGCCTTCTCCCACGTCTTCAGCCATCTCCGGAACATGGACGCTCACTTCGACTTCGACGCTGCCATCGCCCCATTCCCCCAGGCCGTCCGAGACGACCTGGCGTACTGGGTGGAAGACAACGTGGACGCCCTTGTCAGGGCCTTCGCTTCTGACAACGATAGTGTGGTTGTGGCTGCCGACGAGGGCGGCGTGGTGAACGGCCCTGACGCCGCTGGCGGCGACGCGGAGGGCGATGGCGAGGCCAGCTACGCTAGCGACAGCTCGTGCGGCGCTCCTAGGATGCATTGGGGGATTTATCTGACTGATAGCACGCCGCTCCTGTTTCCTTATCCTGCACGAATAGAACTCAGGCTTTTGTCCTGATGATTGTGAGAGCATTTTGGAGGGGGGCCCCTCATGTAAAGCCAATGTTTAAGTGCGCTAGTTAATGCTGCATTGCTCATAGGCTCGTGCCAGGTGGTCTGCTAGGTGACGAAACGGTTGGTTAGTTTACCTTCGTCCTGCGCGGGTCCTGAGATAATTGGTGGGAGGCTGTGGTGCCTCGAACGCCTCCTGATTGAATCCGTAGGATCTGCAGTGAAAAAACCTCCTGAGATGGTACGTCAGCGGCAGTATGGGCTGCACGCAAGCTAGGCCAGACCCGGCTCGCGAGGGGCTCGCGAGGGGAGGCAGCTGAGGCGAGGTCGTAACCGAAACACGAGAGATTGCTCGAACGAGACTAAGCACACCATCCCCAACACACGCAAATTTCAAATTCGAGTTCAACTTAAACCCAGCGGGGGAAAGCAACAACCAAGGGAAAAGCAACAAAAGCAAACAAAAGGCCGTGTCCGGCACCTAGTCTAGTCTTGGACGTCTTCTCACCAGCGTGGAGCTAAGTGCAACCACTGGGCGTGGGAGGGACCCCCAGGGCCTGAGGCCGGCACCCCTGAGACTCCGGGGCGTGTACAGCCCCACTCATTATTACGTGAGAGTGTCACGGGGCGGCGAGCTTCATAGGCACTGGGCCTTCTTCATAGGTACCGGCCTTGCTTCATATCGCCAGACGAGGGCCCCGCCTTGCGCCACACTCTAGTGCCATCAACGACGACCAGAAACCAGGACGCCGTCGATGGGGTAGAGCGGTCGCCAGCGGTTCCCCCGACGACCACGGGTCCTCCGCCAAGGGCAGGCCCGGAGGCACCTCCCCAGCGGAGGGCCTACCTCCTGGGAACACCTTGCTCCGAACGCCGCGGTGGTGATGTCGGATCTTTGCCCCTCTCCTGCAGCCCCTGACGCCCCCCTCCCGAGGGGTAAGAGACTGCTGGAGTGGGGCAGCTACTCGCTGTGGCGACCTGCACCTCCTGCAACCCATGGTTAGTGTATGCCTGCTCCTGAGGGATTAGTGGTACCTGATAATCATTGCTTCCAGCGTGGCCGGTGGGGCCGTCCCGGGGTTCCTGGAGGAGCTCAGCTTCTGGTGCCTCGTCCCCCCAGCTTGGGCTGAGGAGCGAGCCTTGTTCGCCCTCGCGCGGGTGCCCTTGATCCATCATGAGGGGCACGTACCCTTCCGCGGCCATCACCCCGAAGGCTGTGCCGTAGGGCTCCGCGTGCCATGCAGCTCTGCTTGACGTGCCGGCCTGGTGATGGTAGCGCGGCGGCCCACGGGGGCCGTGGGTCGCGGCGAGTCCTTCTTCACTGATGGGGGGCGGAGCCGGTGCCGCCGTCGGCCCTGTGCTGATGGCTTCGCTAGTGTTGAAGTAGCTTTGGAGCCCGTGGTTGCGCGTGGGGCCCCCGCGCGGGCCGCCCTGGGCCTGAGGCGGGAGCGGGGTGCAGAATGGGTGAGCCCCCAAAGCGGCGAAGCCCAGGAGCTCCGCCACCCGCTCTAGCAGCACATCGCGGCCGCCTTCCATCAGTCTGCACTACAGCAGCTCTCGGGCCACCGTGAGCGCGGCCCTTGAGTTTGCCTGCTCCCGGTGGGTGTACGGCGTCGTTGCCGCGGCGTGGTTGGAGGCCCTCGCTGCCGACCGCGTCTGCCGCGGTGTTAGGGCCGTCGAGGTCTGTCCGCGTCGCCCACGACCCGCAGCGCCCTGCGGACCGTTAGCTGCCTGGGGCATGGGGTCGCCCGGGGCGAGCGGCTCTGCGCGGGCGGGCCAAGCCGCCCAAGGATCTGGGTTGCCCGCCTAGTCGCTGGACATGGTGATGACGATGCGACGGGGCGCGAAGCGGCGGAAGGCGGATCCCGGCGCACCCCTACCTGGCGTGCCAAATGTCGGATTTCGGGTTCCGGCAGACCCTTGAGGTTCGAACTCTGGGGTGCGTGCGGAGATTCAGCCCTCTGCCGGCTCGCTCCTTGCCGAATCGCTAGGACCTAAACTACCAAACTGAACAGCACAAGAGACACAAGATTTATACTGGTTCAGGCCACCATTGTGGTGTAATACCCTACTCCAGTGTGTGGTGTGGTGGATTGCCTCTTGGGCTTGATGATGAACAATACAAAGCAGAACAGCCTCACGAGGGTCTGTTCTTGGCTAGTGCGATGAACTGCTAGGAGGGGTTCAGTCACTCTATCTAATGGTTTCTTGATGAGGATCCAGATTGCCTCTACCCTGTGGGTGGCTAGTCCTATTTATAGGCAAAGGCCCTGGGCCTCTTCCCAAATATTGAGCGGGAAGGGCGCCAACAATTGGCCATTTTGAAAGGGAACAGCGGGTACACTTATCCTGACTAAAGTTGGTCCTCGCCTGTCAAAGGCTCTGGTGATGACGCCGGCTTGGGCTCCACAATGACTTCCTTCCAGCCGTTGGGCTGGTCTTGGTCTTGTTGCACCGAAATGGACGCCTTTGCTTGATGCTGTCGCCTACGCTTGCTCCCTTTGCACCAAAGAGGAAAGGAGGACACTGCGCGGGCTGGCGCCCGACTGGCGCCCTTGGTCGTCATGGCAAGCATCATGGGCACCTCACGAGATACCCTGCCTTGAACTCTCCGCCTCCTCATGAGCCAGCCTGATGAGGCCGTGCCTGAGGAAGCTCCTAGTCGTCCGACCCGCGAGGCTTGGCCCCTCGCGAGGGTCTTGAGCTTGCACTGATTAAGATGGGCTGTGCTGGGCCTCCTTTGAGCCACGCCACAGGCCGCAGGAAGGCAAGTCTGGGGACCCCCGTTCCCAGAACGCCGACAATGGGAACTGTTGCTACTTTTGTGTGCCTGTGAATCATGTGAGAACCATCGTAATTGCTGTCGAAACAGATGCGTCCTCACTTGTTTTTTCATGAATATGGCATGGTAAGACATAAGTTGTCACGGTCTATCATACGAGCAGTGTGTGTTTTGATGAAATAGAGCACTCATTCGAGAACCGTGCGCCGACATATACATAAGTACTTGTAAACACTGTTGGTGCTACCCCACTTGTAAGCAGTTGTGCAAACCACGACACATTGGCTCAGCTCGCTTCAACACTAGGCTATCGACCAGCTAACAATCAACAATCTGCTGTCTGACATATAAGCAACTATGTATCTTGTTACAGTGGTTCATGCAGTTAATTGAGGCCACAATATAATAAATTCCAAACGTTCAACGCTAGTCTAGCGCTCATGTGGAACACTCACATTAAACTCGTCTTCATAAAAATCTTGAAAAACATAAGTTAAGCAGTTTTATACATCTCAATGATTCATAGAACATAACAAACCTATACTAATTCACAGCAAAAGACAAAGTTGTGAGAAGGTTTACAAATCAGGAAAAAACAAGCAAGGCTTCACTGAGCAAAGGGCCTCCCGGCAGGCTTAAATTTCCTAGAGTTCACTCTGGTTTTTTCTTGTTGCCACCATCCAGGGTTAGGTTCTCTGATTCCAGAATAACCAATTATAATTGTGGTCTCAGCTGGAATGCTGAACTGAACCATGCAGTGTACTGACCAGGTGAAATTCTTGTGCATTCCACTAAATTTAAGCACCGCTATTTGCAGAAATAAGCAGACCACAATGCCTCTTGTCCGTGCACTTGTCCAAAAAACCGCCGTGCAGTCGTGCCAGCTAGTCCTCGGTCCACGGATGAACTGGTAGAAAGTGCATTCCAGACTAGGATGCAGTCTTTTTCGCTCGTCCCTGCACTGCAATCAGGAAGCAAAATGTACGAATCAGCTTCTTTTAGATTGCATTGGTCATTCTACCTTAGTTACTACCAATGTAGGGATACCTTGAAGACGGGAGGTTAGACGATGGCAACGAGGGATAGCCATCTCATTTTGCGCAGTTGTACTAAAACTGAGGTGTGTGCTTTTGATTACGCGGATAGAAACGATACGGAGACAGACATCCCGAAACGATAAGGAGACAGACATCCCTGTTTGCGCAAATATGAAATACGGTTATTTAAACAGTGACACGTATTACTACTTTCCCCCGTTTCCTCTTAGAACCAAGTCCTAGATTCATGCTACAGCTTTCCCACTTTCTTCCCTGCTTGAACCAACGCTTTGAGTCGAATGTATGAACTAGCTTTAATTCTAATAATAGTAGAAGTCTAGGTGGCTTTGGAACAGCGGACGGAAGTAGAAAAGGATCCACACGATGGGGGAAGAGCTGGGGCAGTAGAGCAAGGCAGGTTTCGAAGGAATATATACCTGAGGGTCGTCGGCATGTGGCAAAGATGGCGTCGGGAGGCTGCATCTTGGCCACAATACCGCAGGGAGGAAGAAGGGGTCAGACCCTCCCGAGCCGGCGCTCTCTCGGAGAGAACGGCACGGCCGCCGATCGGGACGCGCGGGCAGCCATTGGTCTCCTCCCTCGCTGTCGACAACAACGTGAACGATGCACCTACACCCCCTGCACCGGTCGAGGTTGTCCAGCCGGATTTGTGACCAACCGTGAGCTGAGAGAGAGAGAGAGAGTGGGGCCACCTATGTCTTGCTTAGATCTGGAGAGCATGAGAGAGTGAACGAGAGGAAACCCTAGTAAAGCAAGCACTAAGGCTCCTGCTTTTATATATAGTGGAGTGATTTTGTTGTACCGGCTTCAAAAAAATGCGCTCCTATGTGTACCCGCGAGTGGGTGTGAGAGAACTAGTGCGTGCGTGCACCGCTTCTCTTCGTGAGAGTACAATATATACTATTCCCAAAGAACGTTCGCCGCAAGAGTAATAATATAAGTGTGTGACGTGTGAGCTAAAATAAAATGTGTGCACTGTCTTTTGTTTTTTAGAAGTTCCAAGGGTAGGGTGTGAAGAGCACATATGTGCGTGACGTCTACATGCAGATAGATGATGGGTGCCACGTGCGAGTCTGCGAGATGACTCGGGAGAGTTGTGACTCGTGAGGGTGCGTGTGCGTGAGAGACAGGGGGCATGTATCAATGCAATGCATGTGTCCGTAAATCATTATTTGACAAACGTTCGCCACAAGCCTTTTCCTGACGAACGCCGTAAGAAGCGTTAGATCGGCATCCGACGGTGTCAGTTTTGCCATGTCATTTAATAGAACAACCACTCCTCCTACACACAAATCTTCCACGTGAGTGTTAGCAACTGCCGTATGCTCCCTCCGTTCCGAAATGCAGTGCATATAGCTTTATTGAAAATTAGAACCTCGCAAACTTTTATCGAGTTTTCATGTACCAAATTGCACATGTAGAATACCCTGTATATATCATTTCATTCATCTTCGAGAGGTAACTATAAAGATGGGTGAGGAGTCTACAAAGAAATACCATCATATCACCCGCTGCAATTTCAACCATCCTTTAGTGTCGAGGAATATCATAGGAACTCTATATGGTATGATTTTTATAGGATTTTTTTCCTTTAGAGCCAATTGGTTCATAGGAATAGATTCATATACTCTGCATTTCAAAGGAAATAAACATGATATCATTTCAATAGCTTTAGAGCCACTTGGTTCATATGAATGGATTCCTATACTCCCTTAATTTCAATGGAAAATAAACATTAGCGTATATTCAATAGAAAAGTTCCTATGATATGAACCAAATTACATCTCTTTACTAATCCCTCCTCATAGGAATTGAGATACATGTCATCTCTAGATTCAATAGAAAAGTTCCTATGATGTGAACCAAATGACATCTCTTTTCCAATCCCTACTCATAGGAATTGAGATTCCCCATGTCATCTCTTTCCCTACAACTTCCATGTATACATCTTCCATTCCTAAATAGATAGTACAACCCACTAGTAGCTTTTTTTCCAAAACATGCAACTATGGCACAAGAACTATATAGTGTGCCAATAACTTTGAAAGATGGTCACTGGATGAAGCTAACCCGACAGTGCAGAGATGGGCAAATTCGAGCACTACTGGTCGTTGGATATCATCAACATTCCACCAGATCTGCCACATGTACAATTTAGAAGACTCCACAGTTGAACTTAAGCATAATGCACAAACCTCAAAACACAAGCACTTCTCATTTGTTCTAGAACCTTCTGTATCATAATTGATTATTTTTTTTCTAAATGAATTGCCATTATTTGTTTTTTACTTTATGATTTACAATGCACAACCCCATGAATCTTAATATTTTTATAAAACTAATTGATTTTGAATGAGATGAACTATAAGAACTAAACGAACATCTACATCATGCATATATGACTCAAAGCTTTACATGCTATAGTGTGTATTTATTCATAATTTGGTTTCGAAATCTCATGCGTTCAATACATGTGTACCTTACTAGTTTTGAGTAGAGTAGCAAATTTCACGCGGCCCTGGGTATATCAAAATGCAGGGCCCATGCATCATTGCCTTTCGGTCGAACCTACATCCATGATTTTTTGTACGTGCTATATCTACACTGGTCCCTGAACCCAAAATGCTGCCTCGCTCCCATAAAACCAAGCAGCCCACACATATTTAAGGCGTCGACTCGAACCCGTTTACTACGACATGGTCCCACACGCCGTAGTACTCCTACAAACCCTACCGCCGCACTCATCATCAGTTTTCTTCAAGAGGACGAGGGAGAAGCCGATTTGTAGTGGAGGCGCTTTCAAAAAAAAAGGATCTGTAGTGGAGACCCCTACCCTAGGGTGCCCTAGGTAGTTGCCGCACGCATCATTGTTTTCTCTTTTCTTTATGCTTTTGCGCGCTAGAGTGAAATGATGGTTGCTTCGTCTGTCCAGCTTAATGCGGGAAAGGTGGTGCTTTGTGATTTGACCCCTCATCGCTCATTTTCTACTACTGCGGCGCTATGACTGGGGTGCCTCCAATTCCAACCGCGGCTCCGAACTGTAATTTGGTGCATCGCACGTGGAACAAGACGTTGGATGAGCCACATGCCTGCCAAAGGGGTCCTGTTAAGTGTGTCGCCATTTCATGTGTGGACTAACCCTGCTTGAGTTGCTACGCCAACACGACAGGAGCAGCCTACCACTTGGTTTTGCTCGTTGGTGAATCCCGACTATATTGATCTAAAAAGATACATGCTGAACTACCCTCTCTGTCTCGATTTTTTATTTTTAGGCGTCTCGGTTTATAGGGCCTGCACGTAGTTCTAGGTCATCCATTTGACTAACTAAATATGAGTTACCATGTCACAAAAGTATATCATTGGATTCTTATTGGTTGATATGTGAAGAAACAAGAAACGAGGTAGAAGTTAATGCACCGCGCCTTAGTATTTTGGGATTATTTGGTTTTTGTAAGATAACTTACTCACCTAGATGGAGGGAGTAGTTGTATTTAAAAGTCGAGGGCGGGGCTTTTCCTGTGCGGTAGGGGTGCAGTTCCGCCTAGTCGGTTCGACAGAGACGCGAGAAGACGAGGGAGTAGGCTGCTGCAAAAGTAGGGCTGTGTGATTTGGCAGCGAGTTACTGCTGGACAGGTGGGGCCCCGTGATTTGACTTGCCATTATCATTTTAACTGTGGCGCTACGACCGGCGTGATTCTCCCGATTCCTGACCACCTCCATACAGGTGCCTCTCCCAATGCTCCACCATGTAGTAGAGGCTGGTTCTTGCATGAGAGCCCACTTCTCCACTTTTTCCTTGCCTCTCTTTCCTCCACATATGCAGAAATGCCATGTAAAGTGCACTATTGTACTTACTTGCTCCTATAGGTGCTTAAGCTTGCCACATAGGCATAAAGTCTAATGTGGCAAGTTAATCAAGAAGAGAGAGACTAGTTTGGTGACCCAAGGAAGAAACGTTGCTAACGCGTGTACCTAGGTGAAAAGAAAATTTTGAGTCTATAGCTAATTAAATGAAGCAAACTTAGCAACACCATTTCATTGGAAGAGGTCACTCCTTGGCAAATGCAATAAATACAAGTACTCCCTGTGTCCCATTATATAAGAACGTTTTTGACACTACACTAGTGTCAAAAACGTTCTTATATTATGGGACGGAGGAAGTACGAAGAAAGAGATAGAGAGGAGTAAAAAAAAATACACTTATAGCCAACCTTGTTGTAGTATGAGTGACTAAGTGATGACTATGTATGACATGCCAACATCAGATAGACTAACGCACCGTGTTAAATCTCCAAGGGCGCGACCGCGCGAGCGACGCGATGGTTGTGGTAGGCGCGACTATGATACTGGCTGCTGGCAGCCCTTGGATCTGAGATCAAATGGTCGCATGCTAAGTTGCTGAAAATATGCAGAATAACCCTCCAGGATAGGATATTCACCCATAGGTCTAAAATCACGCCATGCCACCGGTCGATCTCAGATCCAAGGACTCTCAGAAGCCTGTATCATGGGATAATGGAAAGCCACTACCCTGCCGTTCGCACGCTGGCAGTTCGATCCTACTCGTCCCCGCACGTCCTTTAATACTACGGCGGTTTGCTCCTAGTCGTCCCGTCCATTCACATTACGACAGTTCCACTAATCCTAACCCTCCTCCCAAATCCATGGCATCCCAAATCTCCCCGATCGACGGTGAGTACAAGGTTAGAACCATCATCGGTGATGAGTTCGACGTCATCTACACCCGTACTTCCGCGATGGTGAAAGGATGCCTTTCTCGCTTCAGACGCATGTTTGAAAACTCACATGATGAGTGGGTCGCTGGGCTAGATGTTGAGTACACCACAGTCGTGGGACAAGAGAAGGGTCTAAAGGACAAAGAGAGGAAGAAGCCCGCCGTGATCCAGGATTGCGTACATAACATTTTCTTGGTCTACCACATATGCCATGCCGACGTTGAGTGCCAGGATTTTAAGAACTTCCTCGAGGACAAAACAGTGAAATTCGTTACTGTAGACTTTAAGAACGACAAAGAAGTCCTGGGTCGGATAAGCCTCGTTGTAGGCAACCCCTTCGACCTCCAGAAGAATCGGCTGGTGCCCTCTTGTCAGCCTTCAATGCTGACCCTGGCAGGAGCCATGGTTCATCCTTCATACGGTAAAATAGAGAAACCTCCATACATGTTTCATCGTCATGCATGGCAGTGGAATGTACTAGATATAGACCACATCCAGTATGGTGCAATGGATGGCTACCTTTGTTTCAATATCTACAAGGGTTGGATGAAGAGCAACATCCAAGTTGGCGGTTCAAGCAAAGAAGTATCGGCCAAGAGGAAGAGGGACAAGGACGAAGTCGAGGACGTGGATGAGGACTCCGAGTAAGGTGGCAGTGTCGTTGCTCATGGTGGTTCTAAACTTCTAATGCAGTGTCTACCGGATTAGTTGCATAGTTTAATTTCAGGTGTGCTTAGTTTAATTTGAGGGGTGTGTTGTGCTGAGCCCCCAGCAGAACTATGTTATGTTTCTTCTCGTTACTTTAACTCTTCGGTATGTAGATACTAGTACTAGTATTTCTTTAATAGAATTTAGCACCCCAATTAAGCATGTACTAGCTTTTTTAATAGTACTATATGCATAATTTGGCGACGAGCGCTCTCTATATGTACCACTTTTTTTTTAAATTTCAATTTTTGCTCCATGGCGCAATCCATCGATAGTACTACTGTACAAAAGTATACGTTTTTTAAAAGGCTAGCGTACTGTTCATCACACATACACACACACACACACACACACACACACACACACACACATATATATATATATCCAGTTAAATTCTCAACCTAGAACGACGTGCATGCCATGTAGTAAATCGATCCGGAGGAAGTATAGTAAAAATGAGGTGATTTTACCGAGCGATCGGCGGGGGAGCATGGCTTGTCATGCGGTCCCACGTGTCATGATGTACCAAGGCAATGCGCGTGTCCCTCTTGAGGCAGAAGCAATAATAGTACGTGGTTTGAGATGATGTCGAACCGAAGTGTGAAATAATGGTTGCTTCGTCCATCTGGGAAGGTGCGGCATTGTGATTTGACGTCTCATTGCTCATTACTACTACTGGGCCGGTACGAGTGGGGTGCGTCCCCCTGCTGTTCTGCACTGTTATTTGGTGCTTGACACGTTGACCCGGTTGCTATATGTCCCACATGTCAGTGACAGGAAATACATAATTCATGAAAGGGAGCGTCGATGGAGGAGTATACTACAGAATTCATGAAAGGGAGCGACTTAGTTTTGGAAAAATCTGTTTTTACGGAGTACGTACCCACTAGGGTTTATAGGGCTCATCTAAAAAACATTCGTTTTTCTGTTTGATAAGTCTCAATTCTACTATACTAGCAGTAGTACCATTACATGTTAGATTTCGAGATGCGCTAGATCACCGTACGAAAGCAGTGTCAAGAGGAAACTAACCAATGCATGTACAAGTTCATGGAAATTTAGTGGTCATTCATGCATTCGTTCTAATTAATGCCTCGGTAAACATAACTTCTTGAGAAAAACGAGCATACTATGCAAACTACAAAATTAATTCGACCACTCACCGTCTACCTTGGTTGGAGAGATTTTGAAATTGAGCCATAAACTGGAAAGGAGGGAGTAGTAACTTTTGTCTCAATTACTATTTGTGGCCTTGTATAGATGCAAAATGTATTTTTTTATAGTGGTCTTGTATAAGTAAATAGAGGGAGTACTAACCAAAGTACGTAGTAGGAACAAGGAGTAAACGGAGGGAGTACTAAAATTTTCTCCTCGTGCTGCGGGCCACCGCGTGCGTGGGCAAGGGAGCGGGCGTAAAGGCTTACAGTAGTAGTAAGCTTCACCTCATCCTGCGAGCCACTGCGCCTGTGGGCGGGGGAGACAGCGTACTAAGCAAGCTTCTCCTCGTTCTGCATGTTGACGGGACACATCAAAAGT
The DNA here is from genome assembly GCA_963921465.1 of Triticum timopheevii. Lineage (NCBI taxonomy): Eukaryota > Viridiplantae > Streptophyta > Magnoliopsida > Poales > Poaceae > Triticum > Triticum timopheevii. The sequence continues at coordinate 475,425,135 of OY997274.1, forward strand.
ATACTCCAGTGTATAGAGCCTTGCCTCTAAGGTAGGCCCCACATGGTTTGCCTCTTTTTTTAATTTAACATAACGCATCAAGTCGTAGTTTGTTTGTTCATCTGTGGTAGACGATCCTCCCTCCACCAAGTGGACAACCAGTACACGTGCCAAATTACTACGTGGGCTGCCTTTTTTTGTAGAGAAATGAGCTCCACCGTGTACCCGCGCGGGTGTGGTTGGGAAAGAGACGGGAGTACGTGCGCCGTGCGTGCACCTCTTCTCTTCACACACGTCCCCCACCTACGTGGGTGTGTGTGAGAGAGATACAAACCTAGACATAATGTGCCGTCCATCCCCATGCCTCCGCCCAGTCCGATCACCAGTCACCACCACGGCACCACGCCCCACTCCTCCTCACCTTATCTCTCATATTTCTCCCTCCATTTTTATATACAAGGGGCCACAATAAAAATTACAATTTGCAGATATACAAGGCCACTAACACTAATCAATGCAATATTAATGGTGTTTGCCTCATGGTACTAGCAAAGGAGGACATTAATTATCCCTTGCATGCATGCGGAAGTTTGTAAAAAAATGCATCTTGATGTTCTGTGAAATGCACGAGCATCTTGCTAGTCCATGAAAACAACACATGGCAAAATTCCACGGCAAACGAGGGATTTGAATCTGTTGGGAGGGGTTGTTTGGATCTTGCTCAGGGTAGCCAAAATATTGGCGACCCTTTTGTCCACCGGTGCCTTTGCCACCGATGAACGAGGAATGGCTCGGGTGCTCATGTTGTCATGCATCCTCCAGCGCGCACGTTGGAGACGAGCTCGCACCGAGCTGTGTTTTTTTGTCCCACAACACCGCCCGAGCCGCCCGCAGACCGACCGGCGACCCGCAAATTACGCCATCCAACCGTAGCCGCACACATTATGACATCAACTCAACCAACCGGACGAAATTCACGCAAACACGTAGACAAACTGATATTTCATATAAACAATGATGGAAATCATATAAAATACCGGATTTTCACACAAACATGACAGATTTCATTACATTCAAATGAACTACGCGGTGCTAGTTCTGGACAGCACAGGTATATAATACCTGGCCTAAATGGTCGGCCGCCGATCGATTTGTGTTCCTCATGTCCGGCAGCACGATCACCGGACTGCCAGGAGCCCCGGAGGTATATATTTCAGCACAAAGGAAGCTCGCTTCCCCACTGCCCAACTGATATCATTGGCTGGTGCCGAAGATGATGGTGGGCGGCACCGGTTCGAGTTCATCACCAGCCACTACTTCGCCATGGCCGGCACCGGCTCGAGTTGATCCTAACATTCCCCTCTTTCGTGGAGCCCATGCGGGGTCGACGAAGGTCCTCGCAACAAAAGGATCCGGCAAGACACCTCCTGTGTACGCCGGCGTCGCCTCCGCGGTGGCCTTCATGGGACCCAAGCGGCGGCGGCCTCCCGTGTTCTACTTCTCCTCGATGATGGCGGCGGACCTGGAGGCCCTGGCCACGGACTCGTCGCTCTCCGCGCACCCAGCTTCTGTCGCTGCTTGCATGGCGCGACTGCCGGCATGGGAGTCTTGACCACATAAATGGGAGACGCAGTACGAGGCGGCAGTGTGGACGGCAGCAATGACGCCCATGTGCCACTCCTCGTCGAGCTGGCCTGGAGCGGCGAGTAGCTAAACCGCGCGCTGGCTTGGGGCGGCAACTGGCTCCGTCGGGCGAGGGGAGGGAGGTGGATCAGCGAGCTGCATAGCTCGTATCCGGGAGGCTACCTAGCCGGCTTGGATGCTGAATAACTACTCTTTGTAAGCCATTGTAAGAGTGGACAAAATGGTGGAGGAGATAGGGGAGCGGCGGAGGTGTGCGATTCTTGGCCGGCGTTTGGCCTCATTTAAATAGGAGATTAAATAGACGGCGGACAGGAGGAGCTCGACCGGCGTTGCGTTTAACGCCGGCCCGGTCATGAACGGACGTGTGTCCAGAGTGGATTTCTCGGCTTCCACACGGGCGGGTTTCATGGAGGTGTTTAAATGCGGCACGGAGGCGTGTTCATCCGGGCGTGCCGCGAGTGGCACCCTCGACTCTGACCTAGGACACCGCATCGTTCTTCCACTGACGTGTGGGCTCTTTGGGTTCATGGCCTGCATGTTAGTGACCCAACGCAGGCACTGCACAGCAGAAGAACCTTTGGTGGGCCAGGGCGGTCAGAAGTGGGCATTTCATAAACCGATGATTGTTCATTGAGTGTGACGTCATCTTTTTCATGTAGTTAAGCCTACTATGTTGATAGCTCGTTCGATACGTTGTGATTCATAAAGACCGATGCAAACATCAATGTTCTGCTTATCACAGATAAGATTGATTAATACCGGTAACAATCCAGGTCCTTAACAAAGGGTGCATGCACGTATAGGTTGAGCGTGTGTCTTGCGTCGTTTGCTGTGTGCATGCTGGTGTGCGAGTGTTGCGTGCGTGCAAGGGTGCGTTTTAGTGTTGCATGCATGGGTGCGTACATGCGTGTGTTCGTGAGTGCATGTGTACATGTTAGTGTTGCACGCCAGCATGAGTGCGTGTGCACGTTATGTGTACGTGTCAGTGTTGCACGCCTACATGCATGTGTGTCTTGCATGCGTGCATGTGTACGTGCGGGGTGGGGCTACACGTCAGTCGACTGACTTTTTCATCTCTGGTCATTAGATTTTCCAGCCATTGGATACGAAATCAAGGGCCTCCAGTTTATCATCAAACTCCACCCCCCCTGAGCCGCCAGCCACCACCGGCCGAACCGCCCGCCTCCGCTGGCCGCGGCCGACCCTCCCTCCTCGAAACCACTCCCCACCGCCGGTCCGCCGCCGCACCGGCCATCCCTCTAGCCCCCCCTCCCCCCCGGCGCCGAGCTTTTTCTCCGGGGATCCCCACCCCACCGCCCAATGAACGCCCCCCCAACCGCCGGTGACTGCCAACCAGAGGTCTCACGACTTCGAATACCCACCGACCACTAGTTTATTACCATTTCTGTCCTTCATATATGCGCTGACGGGTGGGCCCTACGGTAATGTGCGCTGCTGAATGTGGACCATTTGACTGGTCAATTGATCGTGTTATCAACAAATTACGGAGCTGTATGGTGAGCCAGTGACCGTATGATCACCCTAAAATGTACTCCTATTTTATTAACACAGTACAGACTCAAACTACCATTTCTTTCTTTCATATATGGGCTAACAGGTGGGCCCCACGGTTACGCGCCCCGATGGTGCAACACTAGTTGTGCCATTTGACTGGTCAATTGATTATGTCATCAACAAAATACGGAGTTGTAAGGGTGAGCCAGTGACAGTATAATCATGACATGTATTTGTTTAACATGGTACAGACGCAAGGGCTCATGTATACGCGCAAGCACTCACCGCTATAAGCGCACACACGCGAACCCTACCCCTATGAGCACCTTCGAGAGAGTGGGCCAGCATATATGATCTTGAGATTTTATGAAGTCACCATAGGTGCCTCGTAGTCGAGTGGAACATCTTCTCCCACTAAACATACATCGCCGGAAAATACTGAAATTAACACAAGATAAATGCGAGCACCGGGACTTTAACCTTGGTGGGCTCGAGAAACCACTGTCCTCTAACCATCCAACCACATGTTGGTTATCACGACAAAATGTATGTGGTGACCATGATGAGCTTATTCTGAAATCCAGTGACCATATCGTGCTTTCGCTTCAAATACAATGACCGTAAGTGTCGTCAACAAAATACAGAGCACACATCAAAAGCAAAGTCCGTCAGTGTCATCAACAAAATATGGAGACGTATCTTGAGCTAGATACCGTTGTACTATTGTATATGCTTATTTTCTTAGTGGAAGATTGCGTGTGTGGTGTGGTAGGCACATCATTTCTAGTTGTGGTGGGTCAACATGAAGACTCATGGGTCGGTTCCATCCTGCGCCACATATAGGTTGGACCGAGACGTGTTATATTGAGACCCATGTGGAGGACTCGGCGTACAACACGAAGCTACCAGAGTCGCAGAGGACACTATCCCCACTGGTGATAAGTCAACTATATATTATTTGTAACCCTAGGCCCTTAGTATGTTATACAAGCTTGGGGGCTAGTTCGTCGATAGTATACACACACGCACAATGCCTGGTATTCACGTGTACTTTGTACACACCCCTATCACTAATATACAATACCAGGAGTAGGCTCTTTCTTCAACTGCAAGGGTCCGATCCGAACTAGGGTAAAACTTTTCCTCGTATTACCATCTAGCCTAACAGCCAGGGATATCCTACCGAATGATATGATGAAATCATATCTGCCAACTACTATTAGAGAGGAGTGTCGGGGGGCAAAGTGTGCGAGAGAGGCCTAAAGATAATGTGCGTGCGGGAGACATGTAGGCACATATATGTGCGTATAGAGGGCTAGTAGAGACCGTGCATGTGTATATATGCATGTGAGAGAAATAGTGTTGTCCAACTGAGATTAGTGAAAAGAGTGGTACATAGTAGTCAGAAAGAGAGAGAGAGAAACAGAGAGAGCATGTGCGTGAGACACCCCGACACCCTGAGAGAGATTGTGAGCATGTGTGAAAGAGAAATGCCGACGCATATAAAGTGTGTGCACTTATGCATTAGATAGAGAGATATATAACGCGTTTGTGAGAACAGGGCGAGGCATAGTGCATCTACGTGTAAAAGGCGGTTCTACGCATTAAATTAAAATATAAATGGCATTATTATTTTTGGATGAGATCATGAATTTTGCAAAATTGCGTATGGACGAAAATCGGTCTATCATACACCCATACTCTAATGAATTCTAGCATATGCATGTGTTTATTTCATATCATCGATCTATAGAGTGAGAGCGGTTTGAAATATAGGCAATGGATGCTTTTGCAATTCATATATAAACATTAATTAGTGCACTCCATGTTGTTAGTGTGAAGCACTTTATACATTTGTCACTTGCATGGATACATTCCAAATTGCTAGCTACGAAATAAAATACATGTCGAATTCAACATAAAGGGGGTTTCGAAGATTCGAATTCATAGGAAGTGCATTCATCTATTTGAACCCGAGATAATGGCGTTCATAAATCAGATGTAAAAGGGGGCATCAATCTTTGTTGTGAGTTTGAACATGCTATATATATTCATACGCATATCTAACTTTTTTTTGCAACCAAGGAGATTATATCTAGAACCATGCATGAACTGAGGTAAGTTGCATATTTTTTAATATATACTCGTGTACAATGTATATTAAAATGTACCCCCTCCATTCCAAAATAATCGTAGCTTTAGGATTTTCAAGAGTAAAGATTTGTGAAGTTTGACAAATCCTGAAAGTTCAATTCAAGAGAACCGAAAATGTTAATGCTTCTCCTGCCAAATATTGAACAAAGCGCCAAATAGGCCTCTGGTCACCCGAAACCGTGCGAGACTAATGTTTTGGTGGTAGGAAATTACTGTCCTGACTCTGGCCCGTGTAGCCTATCGGCCCGATGTCCAAAGGTCTAGACCGGGGTAGGTTTGTAATTTCACCAAGACGCCAGTCTCAACTGCCTCCGAGAAGCATTCATACGCCGTGGGCGCCTAAACACCCATGCGCTCGGCCGAAATCTATCCCGCCCACATTTGGGACACCTAACATGACTGTCCTACCCCCAACCCGCAATATGTCCGAAATTTTAGATGGGGGCAAAGTTTGTAACTTTCCCCAAATTTCAAACAAGCACGTCTCAAACCAAAACATTGTTCCCCCTTAGTTCCCCGCCTCCCTCCGTTTCCCCATTCATACTCCGTGGGCGCGAAAACACCGTCTCCACCAGCCGCGAAACCCCAGCCTCCTCCGTCCTCCACCCCATAGCGGCCAATCCACTGTCGCCCTCCTCCATCATGCCGGAGCCGGTACCCCGATGTCGTCGTCGAACGCAACCGCAACGCCCTCAAGGACTTAGCAGCTGAAGCCGAGGCAGAGCTGCCTCCACGACGCCGACACCGACGTGCGCCGTACCAGAACCACTCTGACCACGCCGTCCTGCGCCTCACTGCTGTGGCTCCACTATCGCAACCGTCCACCGCACCAGAGCTATTCCCTCTATGTCGTCGTTCGCCGCCTCGGATATGCTTCCTGGACACCGACAGACGGCCACCACACCACACTCAACAACTTGGCCATGGGTTCGTCCAAGGCTGCACCGTCCTCTACAACTTCTGGTTTCCGACGAACAACAAGATCATCGGAAAAATAGAAGGAGGACACAGCACTGCCAGCAGAAAGAGGTACTCCTCTTCCCTTATTCGTGCAAATCTTACGTCTCCGCTCACACTGTATTCATCCCACGAAAGAAACTAGTTGAGCACTTCTTACTGCATCTTCTTCGTGATACTAAATGCACAAGGTTTCCTCCCTTTTACTATTTCACCTTTGCTAGAGGTTAGTAGCCCGCCTGGATTTCAATTCAGGGTCAGTCGAACCGCAATTAAAAGAAGCAGCACACGCTTAGGCGCGCGGAGCACCTAGTCCGCCTGTTCCCCGGGGAAGCGGCGCATCGGTGTCTATCATAGGGGTGTGGGGCGCAGGAGCTGCTTGCGCCTGATCTGGAGGTCGGCGGGGCTTGAATGGATGGCCGGGGGGGGGGGGGGGGGGGGGGCGGTGCCAAGCACGGCGGTGCGGTGAGGTCGAGGGGAGGGCGCAGGGGAGGAATACTGGGCCGATGGTCACTGGCGTTTCGAGGAAGATCGTCAACACTGACTGGCTGGAGGTAGATGAAGGCGATCTGCCCGTTCTTTTTACATTGGACGAAGCAGAAAAATGGACTGACCTATTTGCTTTCAGTCGACTGTTATTTTCATAGAATCCTATAGTAATTGAGCGTGCCATGCATGTTGTAGAGCTATCATTTGTCTCCCGTCATTTATTTCTCACCGACCTGCTATCTGCTACCTTTACACTGTAATAATTGTACACACACTTCACCCATACTCACACTATTGTTTTTTATGCATGTGTATTTCAGACTCTGATGCAGTGTTGATGAATGCAGAAAAGAAAAGACAGAAGTCGCTCCAGTGTAATTCGAAGATAAGCACTAAGCGTTTCAGCGCTCTAATGGGTGTATGTCAGCAGTTGGAGACAGTAAACGTAGCTCTGCAGTTGATGATCTCAATTACCACACACAACTATCCCAGGTGCTTGCTTTAACTTCGCGCTATCCAATGTGGTTGCATGTTGCATATGGTGTCTATCTTGTATTGCTTCCAATTTGGTTAAATTGCATCTGCTTACTTTACACATTATACCTTTGATAATGACATGCCTTCCTGTTTTCGATACATACTACATATGTCTATTAACCATGTTCGTACATCAAACTAATGCTCTTTTGTATCCCTCGTCAATCACTTATGATGAGACAGTCACCCGGGTGGGTTACTGTGAGACGCCCTACTCGTTTAAAGAGTGTAGTGTCATCCTCCCCACATGATTCTCAAGAAACAGCAAGGCTAAATGAAGATAGTCAACGTAGCTCTCTAGTTGATCACCGCAATTCCCCCACACCACCATCGCAGGTGCTTGCTCTTACTTGGTAGTGTGATATGTGGTTGCATGTTGCATATGGTGTCTACCTTGTAATGTTTCTAATTAAGGTAAATTGCATCTGCTTAGTTAACACATTATACCTGTGAATATGACATACCTTCCTATTTTTGGTACATACTGCGTCTTTCTATTAACCATGTTCTTACATCAAACTACTTTTCTTGTGTATCCCTCATCAATGCTCCTAATTTGTTAAACTGCATCTCCTTAGCTTACACATTATACATGTGAATATGACATGCCTTCCTGTTTTTGGTACATACTACATCTGCCTATCACACCATGTTCTTATATCAAACTACTGTTCTTGTGTATCCTGCGTCTATCGCTTATGATGAGACAGTCACGCGCGCGGGTTAATATGAGACACAATACTCTTATAAAGAATGCAATTTCATCCTCTCCACATGATTCTCAAGAAACAGCAAGCCTAAATGAAGATATTGAACGTTGCTCTGTACCTGAAGACATCACTTCCCCTACACCACCATCACAGGTGCTTGCTCCAACTTTGAAGTGTGATATGTGGTTGCATGTTGCATGCGGTGTCTAGCTTGTAATGCTTCTAATTAGGGTAAATTGCATCTTCTTAGTTTACACACTATACCTGTGAATATGACATGCCTTCCTATTTTTCGTACACACTACATCTATGTGTTAACCTTGTTCTTACATGAAACTACCTCTCTTCTGTATCCTGCATCAATCACTTACGATGAGTCACCTTTATTCGTTGCATATTGCATATTATTTCTAGCCTCTTGCCATGTATTGCTTCTAATTTGGTCAAATACATTTGTCAGGGCACCCTTTTAATTTGGCAGAGTGATATTGGTTTCATCTTTCATATGGTTTCTAGCTTGCATCGATTCTAACAAGTTCAAGCACCTCGTGCTTAGTTTACACTTTATACATCATACATGTCTATATGTCACACCGTCCTGTTTTTTATACATATTCCATCCTCCTATCATGTGGCTGCCTTACATGAAAGTAGTGTTCGTCAGTATCATGCATCAATAAGTTCTGAAGAGCAAATTTTATTCCTTTTTCTTGTGGGTTTGACTTGACAAGGCAAAATCAAGAAAGAGGAAGGAAAAGAGTAAGGAAGGCGATGATGGTGGTCCTCTGCAGCAACATAAACGGAGCATCTGTACCGATACTCCTTGTACTGATAGTGCATTACAAGGTCCAAGTCTCCGCTCCCCTACTCCACCATCCAAGGTGCTTGCTCTAACTTGGCAGTGTGATATCTGGTTGCATGTTGCATATGGTGTCTAGCTCGTATTGCTCCTAATTAGTGTAAACTGCATCTGCTTAGCTTACACATGATACATGTGAATATGACACGCTTTCCTGTTTTTGGTACATACTCTATCTGTCTATCACACCATGTTCTTACATGAAACTACTCTTCTTGTGTATCCTGCATCAGTCACTTATGATGGGACACCTTTAAGTTGGCAGTGTGATATTGGTTTGCGTCTTGAATATGATTTCTAGCATGTATTGCTTCTAGTTTGATGAGCGCCACCTATGACGAGACAGTTTTAACTTGGCAGAGTGATATTGATTGCACCTTCCATATGGTGTCTTGCAGTGTTTCTAATTTGTTGAAGTGCCTTCTGCTTAGTTACCACATCATAGGTGTGAATATGTCAAGCCGTCCACTTTTTCGTACATATTCCATCCTCGTATCATGACTTTGCCTTTCATCAGAGTAGTGTTCGTCAGTATCATGCATGAATGAGTTCTGAAGAGCGAATGATATTCGTTTTTCTTGTCGGTATGACCTCGCAATGCAAAATCAATAAAGCTGAAGGAAATTGGCACGGCATTGGATGATGGTGGTCCTTCCGAGCAACTGAAACGGAGGTTCTCTAGAGATTCTACTCCGCCATCCTCCCAACAAGATTCGCAAGACAACGCAAGGCTAGACAGTCAACGTAGTTGTGTACATGATGAGCACATCTCCCCTACTCCACCATCACAGGTGCTTGCTCTAACTTGGCACTATTATATGTGTTTGCATGTTGCATATGATGTCTAGCTTGTATTGCTTCTAACTTTGTTGAATTGCATCTGCTTACTTTACACATAATGCCTGTGAATATGACATTTGTTCCTTTTTCTACATCAGACTACTATTCTTGCATATCCCGCATCACTCAGTTATGATAAGGCACCTTTAAGTCGCCACTGTGATATTGGTTGTGTCTTGCATATGATTTCTAGCATATACTGCTTCTAATTTGTTGAAATGCCATGCAGTTTGAACTTGGCAGAGTGATATTGGCTGCATCTTTCATATGGTGTCTAGCTTGCAGTGCTTCTAATTTGTTGAAATGCCTTCTGCTTAGTTACCACATCATAGGTGTGAATATGTCACACCATCCTGTTTTTCATACATATTCCATCCTTGCATCATGTGTTTGCCTTTCATCCGAGTAGTGTTCGTCAGTATCATGCATGAATGAGTTCTGAAGAGAGAATTTTATTCCTTTTTATTATCGGTTTGACTTCACAATGCAAAATCATTACAGCTGAAGAAAATTAGTCCGGCAATGGATGATGGTGGTCCTTCGGAGCAACTCAAACAGGGGGTCTCTACAGATTCTACTCCGCCATCCTCCCAACAAGATTCGCAAGACAACACAAGGCTGGACAGCCAACGTAGCTGTGTAGATGATGAGCACATCTCCCCTACTCCACCATCACAGGTGCTTGCTCTAACTTGACACTATTATATGTGGTTGCATGTTGCGTATGATGTCTAGCTTGTATTGCTTCTAACTTGAATTGCATCTGCTTACTTCACACATAATGCCTGTGAATAAGACACGTGTTCCTTTTTCTAGAACATACGTGTATATGATGAGCACATCCCCCCTACTCCACCATCACATGTGCTTGCTCTTACTTGGAACTGTTATACGTGGTTGCGTTTTCCGTATGATGTCTGGTTTGTATTGCTTCTGATTATGTAGAATTGCATCTGCTTAGCTTACAACTTATACCTGCAACAATCACTTACCCATAAGACACATTTAACTTGGGACTGTGATGTAGGTTGCATCTTGCATTGTCTTCTAGCTTGTACTGCTTCTAATTTCTTGAAATGGCACTTACGACGAGACACTTTTTACCTGATAGAGTGATATTTGTTGCATGTTCATATGGTACCTAGCTTTCATTTCTTCTAATTTTGTTGAAATGCCTTCCGCTTACTGTTTTTTCATACATATTCCATCTTCCTATTGTACGTGTGAATATGAAATGCTGTCTTTTTTGTATATATTCCATCCTCCTATCCTGCGCTTGCCTTACATCAAAGTAGTGTTCGTCTGTATCATGCATCAACAAGTTATGCAGAGCTAATTTTATTCATCTTCTTGTGGTTTTGACTTCATAAGGCAATATCAGAAAATAGGAAGGAAAAGAGTAAGTTAGGGGATGTTGGTGGTACTCCGCACCGATGCAAAAAGAGACTCTCTAGATTTGCCACTGCTACTGCTAATGAAGTTGAAGTCCCAAGTCTACATGATGAGTTCATCTCCCGCACTCCACCATCACAGGTGCTTGCTCTAAGTTGACAGTGTGATAATGGGTTTCATGTTGCATATGTTGTCTAGCCTGTATTTCTTCTATTTTGATTAAATTGCACCTGCTGAGTTTATACGTTATACATGTGCATATGGCATGGCTTTCTGTGTCTAGAATACACTCCATCTATCTATCATACCACATTCTTACATCGAAGTACTTTTGTTGTGTATCCCGCATCAGTAACTCATGATTGGACGCTTTTAACATGGCAGTTTGATAGTGGTTGCATCTTGCATTGATTTCTACATTGTACTGCTTCTAATTTTTCGAATTGCCACTTATGACAAGACACTTTTAACTTGGCAGAGTAATATTGGTTGCATCTTTCATATGGTGTCTATCTTGCATCACTTCTATTTACTTGAAAACCTTCTGCTTAGTTTGCACATCGTAGCTGTGAATATGTCATGTCATCCTGTTTTTCTTACATATTACATCCTCATATGGTTGTCTTACATCAAAGTATTGCTTGTATGTATCATGCATCAATGAGTTCTGAAGAGTGATTTTATTCTTTTGTGTGGTCGGTACAGCTTGACATGGCAAAGTCAAAAAAGAGCAAGGAAAATAATATAGTAGGGAGTGCTGTTACTCGTCGGGTGAAACGGAAAAGGTTATGCCGTCGAGATTCTGCTGGTACTTATAGTGTAGTAGAAGGTCCAAGTCCACCGGCTAAATCTACAAACACAGTATCACCTGCTCCACCAGCTGCAACATTCGCTTCAACTGTACCAGCATCTCAACTAGTTACTCATTCGTTTGCTCTGGAACTGGCCAGTTCCCAAGCTGCCTTCACACCTAAGACTACTTCCGAAGCACTACTGACACAGCAGGACTTGGCAAGATCAGATGAACCTCATGAGCATCAACACCAAGACGGTACCTGACCGAGTCAAGTTGCAGTTGCATGCTCCTTTATATGTACTCTCATAGTTTGATGTACACTAACACTTTCCATATTCGTTGTTGAACTAGCACCACGGCGCAAGCGGAAACAGACATCAGGGATAATGCTTGATAGATTAACAAAATCTAAAGGAGGAAGAATGGAGATCCATTTTGATGCAGGTTTAAAAAGGCCACGTGATGCTACAAAGTCAGCCAAGTTAGTATCAGAGGCAGCCGTTGCCATTAGGTGTCATGCGCGTATCCTCCCAACGTGGATCCAGTACAGGAATGAGAAAGACAATACCCAGTTTAACACCTTCCTTGACCATTTATCCGTAAGTAATGTTATTCATTGCAATTAGTAATATTGTCTTGCTCTGTCCCATACTTTCTAGCTTCCTCCTAATAAGACTCACATTCTTTTTTCAACAAATGAGGTTCAAGTTGGATCCGAAAGATGATGCAACTAAACAAGCATGCACTCATGTTTTTCAGTCTGCTCTGCGACAGTATCGGTCACCTTAGAAAATCTCACTTTGAAGGCAAGGCTAACAATGAAATCGCCCAAACATCTCAAGTGGAATATATTACAGATGAAGACTGGACAGCCCTCGTTAAACACTGGTTTGATCCAAAGTATCAGGTAGGCTATATGTATTTGATCAGACCACATATTGAAGTTGTATTTATGTATCTGCCTTACAAGTGTATCTTCTTCTAGGCTAACTGTTTGAAGAACAAAACCAACCGTTCTAAAGTGAAATTCCAACAGACAACAGGATCTCGTAGCTATATTTCACACTGCAAGGCTCTTGTAAATAGCTGCTACTTCCTTCTTTTTTTGTGCCATATTATCGTATCTATATTGACTTGTTCCAAATACAGAGGAAAGCCCGTGCCGACCAAAAAGAACCTAAACCAAATGCAGTGCAAATCTTCAAGGATTGCCACACCAGCAAGATGAAGGGCATGAGCACACCAGTTCAAGCCGCTGTTGTAAGTCCTTACTCCTCCTGCCTTGAACTGATTGGTACTATGATGTGTTCATTTAACTACTTGGTTTGCAGCCAATGTCAGTTACTCTGTTCACTTTTATAAACAGTTGTCTTAACGTATCATTTCACCTTACATGGTTTAAAAGAGATGAAGGATATTCTTTTGGTCTTGATCTGTAATCTAGTTGTTATGTTCACGTGCGCACACAATGATAAAATAGCCTGTTTGTTTTATATCTATTTGCCCATGATATGAATGATGTCATACCATGTTCATCCTACTTTAAACCATGTCTCTTTATCCTTAGATGTCAATGAATGTGAGGAAATAGACAATACAGTAGGCATGCTACATGGACATATGTTCCGAAAGTGATTTTATTATGTAGTTGGCAGTACAATACATGCTAATGTATTACAGTAGTTCACCAAAATAAGTTATTTATAAACATTTAACCTACTTTGTTTGTTTTTGTCTCATTAGTAACTTATCTGGTACACTAATCTACAAGTTCAAACTTTCAGGAAGCTATGGAACAAATGATTGAACAACCACAACCACCTGAAGGTGACGAGGCTACTACAGGCACAATGTCACCTCTTGCTGCAGTGCGTCAGTATCTCTCCACTAACAGTGCAAAAAGCACCTTCCTGCGTAATTCTGGGTTGGTTGTCAAGGTAACCTCGTCCAAGTCGCCTACTGAACAAAATCTTCCTGCTAGACCGAGTGATATATTTGTGCTCCAGACACAAGTCCAATCCCTAATGGACGTTGTTTTGGAAACAAGAATAGTGGTTGAGAAATGTCGTCAAGATATGAATGGTTTTGAATCCAGACTATCAGACATTCGCTAAGTTGTTGAAGAGCAATGGCGGAAAAAAGGTGGAGATCGTGCTGCTCCATCAGATTCTACAGCCTGAAACATTAGCACTCAGGTCAAATGATCTGTGCTTCTATACATCTGATGGTGCTTTTATCTGGAAGGACTGTAAACTTTATGCCAACAGGCCTTTTGTTGTATGATTGGAATTTATTTTGTTGTGATACAACATTTATGATGCTGCCACAGGCTGCAGTAATTACGGCGCTATTTTTGTATAGTGTAGGTTTATCTTAGTAATGTATTCAGCCGAAAGCTTCGTAGGAGCCCAACATGCCAGCATTCATCGGGCCCATTCCAATTGGGCTAAAAATGATTACGAGCCGAAATTGACATGTAGCCCACTAAAAATATCTGGGCTTAAATTAGCATAAGCTTTCAAATTTTTCTGGTAGGCCTGTGCCCATAGTGGGCCTTTAACAGGCCTAAACATAATTTGGGCCCACAGTAAAAATAGGCCGTTTACAGGTGTAAATATCTCGAGCCCATAAAAAACATGGGCCTTTAATAGACCGAAAGTGAGATTGGGCCCTGATTGTGCGAAGTAACCCACTGGACTTAGCAGGCCGAAATGGTGGCCCATTTACGATGCGGATATTTGACAGGCCGAAATTCGGACGGGCCGTAAATGCGCCGACCTAACATACGGGCCTTTAACAGGCCGGAACTTCGGTCGGGCTAGATTATCGTCATTTTTATATGGGCCGTTAATGGGCCCGACATGACGTTGGGCCACATATGGCCCATGGTTTATGTCCGGTGTTAACAGGTCGAAAATGACAACAGGCCGAAAGTGGCCCAAATCTATAGTGGGCCTCTAACAGGCCGAATGACAGACATGGCCGAATATGACCCAAATCCTTCACGGTCGTTTATGGGCCGAAAGATTTGATGGACTGTAAATGGACCCAAATGAAGCCGGACCTTTAACAGGCCTGAAATACACCGGGCCGTAATTCGACCCAATTACTTAGCGACTGTTAACGGGCCAGAAGTGACCATGGGCCGCATTGATGACAAGTTTAGACAAGCAGGCTGTTGATGGGCCGATTTGACAGAGAATGTTGGGCCTTTAGCTGGGCCGGCCCATTATGGTCTGCAGAATCTTGTGGGCCTTTAGCTGGGCCAGCCCATGTGGTCCGCAAAATCTTGTGGGCCTTTAGCTGGGCCGGCCCATTATGGTCCGCTAAATTTTGTGGGTCTTTAGCTGGGCGGCCCATTATGGTCCACTAAATCTTATGGGCCTTTGGTTGGGCCGGCCTATTTAAACATTGTGGGCCACTTTTGGGCTGGTCCACGTGTCAACATATCATAGGCCCATCTCGACAATTGGATGAGTAACACCTGTGCCAACGCGGAGCTGACACGTGGATCCGTCAGCCAATGAGAATTTTACACGTGGAAAATCGGCATTGGTCGTGGCTGTTAACGGGTTATCGGATCCAAAATACGACCCGATAGCTTAACGGCGTTCCATTATGGTGGATGCCACGTGTCGGTCACCGGTGACGAAAGCACTTCTGTGACGCGCGATTTATCATCATGGAAGTGGACACTTCCGTGATGATAATTTTGGTAATGTCATGGAACACTTCTACGACAACACAGGCATGACTATCTTGATTCTGTCATAAATTTGTCATGGATGTACATGCCTGACAAAACACGCGACCTACTGTGACAAAAATGTATCATCACGGAAGTTTATTTTTTTGTAGTGATGGTGTGGCTACACTGATCTCCCTCCAGGCGGCGAGACTGTAGCCATGCTCCACTGACCAAGCATGCGTCATTAGCAACACAACTAGAGTGATCAGCCACCAACCAGACCCGCTAGCGGTGGGGACTGCCTGTCGGCTCCGTACCAGACCAGTCGGCGGGGCCCACCAGGCGGCGAGCCCCAGCAGCCGGTGGAGAAGCCGGCGACCAGAGACACTGACAGCTGGGTCCAGCACCTAGCCATATTACCATTGTACCCCTGGGGGGTAGGCCTATATAATCCCCCCAGGGCACCCATGCAAAGGGTTCCCACCCTGATAGAACTAGCCACCACCCTAGAGGAGGAAGAGAGCTAGCCCAACCTCCTTCTACCTCGGGCATACAGGTCGAGGAGCACCATTGTATCCACTTGAGCCTTAGTGATCATGCAGAGACCCCGCAGAGCAGGACTAGGGGTGTTATCTCCTAGGAGAGCCCCGAACCTGGGTAAAGTGCACCGGCGTTCGTGTCTACGCCTCATCCCGCTTCCAAGCATCGGTGACGTTCAACTCGCTCCCACCATGATAAGCCATTCTTTGGCATATGTCGCACCCAACCTGGCCCCGATAGTTGTCAAGAAAGAATTCGGCGCAACTGCTTCAACCAAGCCTGGCATGAAGAAGAAGGCACCTGCCAAGAGAATCCCAATGTCAAAAGCCAGAGCCTCAGCTCAGGAAAAAATGGAGTTCACCATTGAACCAAGAGAAGAGCAGGCTTCTAGGGGCAGGAAAAGGAAAGAAAGGGTCCAGAAGACCATGGCCAGAGTGATTGGAAGGCCATCTACGGTCGGGGAATCTGATGACACTACAAAAAATACACTTTTGTGATGATACGTGTTTGTCACAGTAGGTCACATTTTTTGTCATGTATGTACATCCATGACGATTTATGACAGAATCAAGATAATCATACCTGTGTTGTCGTAGAAGTGTTCCATGACATTACCAAAATTATCATCACGGAAGTGTCCACTTCCATGACGATAAATCGCGCGTCATAGAAGTTCTTTCGTCAAGGGTAACCGACACGTGGCAGCCACCGTAACGGCTCGCCGTTAAGCTATCGGGTCTGGTTTTGGATCCGATAACCCGTTAACAGCCCTGACAATGGGGATTTTCCACTTGTAAAATCATCATTGGCTGGAGGAAACACGTGTCGGCACACCGTTGGGACATATATCATCCACTCATTGGACCGAAGGCTCCTATGATACGTCAACACATGGCACGGCCCAACAGAGGCCCGTTCCTATGAAAAGGCCGGCCCATTTGACTTGGTCAAAAGATGGCAGGCCGGCCCATGAAAATCCTGTTAACAGCTTGTTCGCATATAGCCCATTTACAGCCCGCTAACCCAGGGCCCGTTACGACCTATCCGAATCAGGCCCAGTAGTGCCATCTGGGCCATCCAATATGATTTCAGCCCATTGTAACTTCCGGTCCATGTATGGCCCATGATGTCTTTCGGCCCATATGAGGCCCTTTGTAACTCTTGGCCCATTAACGGCCCGTGGTGAAACTGGCCCGTGATGAACAGTGTATCACTTTATACCCACTAACGGCCCGTTACTATAATTTTCTGCTTGTGGGCCAAATTCATCCTGTGTTTACAGTCGGCTCGTTTGTGGCCCATTAATACGTTGGGACGTTTTCATAGCATCATCAAATACGGTCGATTAACGACGACCCATTATGGTCGGCCCATGAATGGACGATTCCAACTTTAGCATGTTTACTGCCATAATGCGGTCTGTTATTGGCCCATGTTTGGCCAATCGATTATATCATATACACTGGTTGCACTACAAAAAAAGACACATCCATGACATTTTGGGCCGAAGGAATTTTTTTTCTGTCATACATATGACACTTCTATGATGATAATTGTGACAAAACCGGGTATCATCATAGATGTGGTGGGCTCCTACTTCTATGACAAAAAATAATGACAGAAAATGAGCTTTTCATCCTGGGCGGGCCGGAGAAGCAGCTGCATGTCATTCTTTGGGCTGTCCATGACGGAAAAAACCGTGGTAGAAGCGGGGGCGAGGAAAATATCGGGGTGTTCCCGGTTACGGTGGGTGGTCGGGGCCGAGCGATGCACGGAGGTTTGTGCTTTCTCTTGTACATGCATGCGCGTGGGTGCGAGGCATTGGGCTCTAACTGAACCCGAGCGAGGCGTTGGGCTCTAACTGAACCCGTGCGATTGCACTACAGGCTACGCGTTACTGAACCCGAGCGATCGATCAATGGCTGTTAACTGAACCCGATCGAGCGATTCCTTCGCTACTGCTGCTAACTGAAGCCGATCGATGCTGCCTCTCTGGATGAACAATGAGCGTTGCGGGGGGGTTTGGATGAAGAGTGAGTGGTGGGGGTGGATGAACAGGACCCCATTGTGTTGCCTCGATCGAGTCGGTTGGGGCTGGATGAACATGATCCCGTGGAGGGCTGGATGAATAGGACGACCCCGTGGAGGGCTGGATGAACAGTAGACAGTGGAGGGGTGCCCGTGGAGGGGTGGTTGAACAGTAGCCGGTGGAGTAGCGCGCGGTGGAGGCTGGATGAACAGGAGCCCGTGGAGGCTGGAGGAGGTCGACGGTAGCCCGTGGAGGCTGGAGGAGGTCGATGGTGGAGATGAACAGTATCCCGTGGAGTCCCGTTTTGCGGTACGCTGATAATCCCCAAGTGCAAGGAGTCATCGTAGCACTTTCCAAAGATGGAGGTGATAAGTATGGAGTGCCGAACCCACAAGGAGCTAAAGGTAAGATCAATATTCTCTCAAGCCCTATCTGCCACTGATACGACTCTACGCGCACCAAACGTTTGCTTTCAACTAGCAACGAGAAATAAAACTACGTTGTGGGTATGGAGAGGATAACTTTGCATGATATCGGAGAGCTAATACATAAAAGTAGGTGCTGTTATCATAAAGTTAGAATATAATACTAAATATATAAGTAGCGAGTATGGAATAATGGTGGATTGGTGTGCGGAATTGTCCTAAGAAATTGTTAACAAGATCAATAGTCGTCATTGCAATTTCATATGAGGGAGAGGCATAAGCTAACATACTTTCTCTACTTGGATCATATGCACTTATGATTGGAACTCTAGCAAGCATCCGCAACTACTAAAGATCATTAAGGTAAAACCCAACCATAGCATTAAAGCATCAAGTCCTCTTTATTCCCATACGCAACAATCCCTCTTACTCGGATTTGTGCTTCTGTTCACTCACCAACCCACTATAAGCGAATCATGAACGTATTGCAACACCCTATAGCGGGAACCCCTCACTCTTGCGCGACACGGAGGGCACCATAGGACAACACCAAGATAAAACATACAACTCGTACCAATCTAGATCATCAATCAACTCAAGGACAAAAGATGTCTACTCAAAACATCATAGGATGGCGACACACCATTGGATCATAATATGTGGCATAAAGCACCATGTTCAAGTAGGGGATTACAGCGGGGTGCGGGAGAGTGGACCGCATAAAAGAGATGAAGATGGTGATGATGATGGTGATGTTGATGGTGATGTTGATGAAGACGATCACCATGGCGATGATTCCCCTTCCGATGGCACTCCGGCACCACCAGAAGAGAGGAGGAGAGTTTGTCCCCCTTGTGCTTCTTCCTCCATGGCCTCCACCTTCTGGTCTTTGGCCTTCATGGTGATCAAGACCCCTCCGGGATACTCCTCCATGGCCACCGGTGATGATGGCCCTCTCCGGCAGGGTGCCGGGGAGGGCCCCGATTGGTTTCTCGTGGCTACAGAGGCTTGCGGTGGTGGAACTTCTGATCTAATCTCTGTTCTGGAAGTTTTAGGGTACGTAGGTATATATGGGTGAAGGGGGTACGTCGGAGGAGCTACGGGGGCCCCACGAGGCAGGGGGCGCGCCCGGGGGGGGGGGCACCCTCGTGGGCAGCCCGTATCTCCCCTGATGTGCACTCCAAGTTCCCTGGGTTGCTTTCCTTCCAAAAATAACTTCTCTAGTTGATTTCGTTCCGTTTTGATTCCGTCTGATATTCCTTTTCCTCGAAACACTGAAATAGGCATAAAACAACAAATCTAGGCTGGGCCTCCGGTTAATAGGTTAGACCCAAAAATAATATAAAAGTGGATAATAAAGCCCAATATTGCCCGAAACAATAGATAATATATCATGGAGCAATCAAAAATTATGGATACGTTTGAGACGTATCAGGCATCCCCAAGCTTAATTCATGCTCGTCCTCGAGTAGGTAAATGATAAAAAGATAATTTTTGATGCGGAGTGCTAGTAAGCGCTTAAGTTTGATCAATGATAATTCCAATCACTTTTTCTAGCATCAATATGTGTCATAATAGCAGCTTATCTCATAAAATTTTCATGATCAAGTAACAATCTATTCACAATGTCAAGCATGGTTCAGAAACTTCATTGAGAACTAACAAACTATAATCTCAGTCATTGAAGCAATTGCAATTTAGCATAACATCAGAAAGAGTCAAGAATAGAGCTTTTCAGCAAGTCCACATACTCAACTATCATATAGTCTTCTACAATTGCCAACACCCACGCAATACTTGTGGTTATGGAGTTTCAGCCGGACACTGAGAAGGATAGGGGCTTATTGTGTTGCCTCCCAACGTATCCACCTTTAGGTGATGTCAACAATAATAGCCCATGCTAACTTACATCCAATTGGATATCTATATCATGATCTTTCAAACACGAGGAGCTTGCCAAAGGATAAAATGAAAAAGGGAAAGGTGAGGATCACCTTGACTCAAGCATAAAGTAAAAACATAAAGTAAAGATAGGCCCTTCGCAGAGGGAAGCAGAGGTTGTCATGCGCGTTTAGGGTTGATGCACAAAATCTTAATGCAAAAGAATGTCACTTTATATTGCCCCTTGTATGTGGACCTTTATTATGCAGTCCGTCGCTTTTATTACATCCATAACAAGTTCGTACAAAGCTTATTTTCTCTGCACTAATAAGTCATGCATATTTAGAGAGCAATTTTTATTGCTTGCACCGATGACAACTTACTTGAAGGATCTTACTCAATCCATAGGTAGATATGGTGGGCTCTCATGGCAAAACTAGTTTAAGGGTATTTGGAAGCACAAGTAGTATTTCTACTTAGTGCTGAGAATTTGGCTAGCATGAGGGGGAAAGGCAAGCTCAACATGTTTGGAAGGTCAATGACAATATACTTTTAACTGAGATGTTGGAAAACATAAACCATTACGTTGTCTTCCTTGTCCAACGTCAACTCTTTTAGCATGTCATACTTAATGAGTGCTTCACAATCATAAAAGATGTCCAAGATAATATATTTGTATGTGAACCTCTCTTTCCTTATTACTTCCTATTAATTGCTACGATGACCAAAACTATGGTTGCCAACTCTCAACAACTTTTATGCCTCATACTTTCTATGTGTGAAGTCATCACTAACCATGTTATAAGCATATGAAACATATAAAAATTCAGATTTATGACATTCATTTATTCCCCCATTTACTCATAGGATATACGTGAAGCACAAGAGTAAATGACAAACTACTCCAAAAGATTTGAGTGAAGGGCACTGAGTAGGCAAATAATTATTAACTAGCCATGGGAGGATTCTTTTTCATTCAATATTTCAGATCCAATGATCTCATTCAAACATCAAGCAAAACAAAATAAAATGACATTGCGAGGATAGCACAACTCATGTGAAGAAGCAAAAACTTTGGTTCAACCGATACTAACCGATAGTTGTTGAAGAGGAAAGGTGGGATGCCTACTTGGGCATCCCCAAGTTTAGATGCTTGATACTTATTAAAATAATGTCTTGGGGTTCCTTGGGCATCCCCAAGCTTGAGATTTTGTGTCTCCTTAATTCCTTTTATACGTCGGTTTCCTAAATCTCAAAAGCTTCATACACACCAAACTCAACAAGAACTCGTGAGATAGGTTAGTATAAACCAATGCAAAACCTTATCATTTTCTACTGTAACAAATTACTAAAATTATTATTCAACATGTCATACTAAATGCCTCTGCATATTTAACACTCCTATCCTCAAATAGAATCATTAAACAAGCAAACATATGCAAACAATGCAAACATAACAGCAATCTGTCAAAACAGTACAGCCTGTAAGAACGCAAGAGTATCAATACTTCCCTAACTCCAAAAATTATGAGAGAAAATTCCCACTGTATTATATTTATCAGAGCTCATTATGAAAAAACTTTCAACATTATATCATGCTCTGACTTTTCTAGGGAATTTTTGCAACAGTGGTAAACTTTTTGTTTTCAAACAGCAACATGTATACTAGCAAAATAAGCATGGTAAAGGCTATCCTTGACATTTTTATTGAAACTAAAGATGCAAAACATTATTCTAAATAAAAGCAGGAAAATAATAACAAAAGAAAATGATGCTCCAAGTAAAACACATATCATGTGACGAATAAAAATATAGCTCCGAGTAAGGTGTACCGATAGTTTTGAAGACGAAAGAGGGGATGCCTTCCGGGGCATCCCCAAGCTTAGGCGCTTGAGTCTTCCTTGAATATTACCTTGGGGTGCCTCGAGCATCCCCAAGCTTAGGGTCCTTCCACTCCTTATTCTCCTCATATCGATATCTTACCCAAAAATTGAAAACTTCAATCACACAAAACTCATCCAAACTTCGTGAGATAGGTTAGTATGATAAAGAGTAAACCATGCACTTGGGTACTGTCAAAGACAAGGTTCATAATTGTTCTCACAGAATTACTACTGTACCATATCATTTCTACAATTTATATTGAGAAATATAAGTCATAGAAACTAGAAAACTAGCAAACTATGCAATGAAAACAGAATCTGTCAGAAACAGAACTGTCTGTAATTATCTGAACAATAACCATACTTCTGCTACACCAAAAATTATGAAATAAATCGGTAGACGTGAGGAATTTGTCTATTAATCTTCTTCAAAAAGAATCAACTCAAAATCACACTTCTGTAAAAAATGACAGCTAATCTCGTGAGCGCAAAGTTTCTGTTTTTTACAGCAAGATCACATTAACTTTCACCCAAGTCTTCCCAAAGGTCTTACTTGGCACCTTATTAAAACAAAAGATATAAAACATGATTACTACAATATCTTAATCATGTAAACACACAAAAATAGTAAGGATAAATATTGGACAGTATCTTTAATGCCTTTTGGCTAGGCATGATGATTTCAATGATGCTCACTTTAAAGATAGGAATTGAAACACAAAGAGAGCATCTTGAAGAATATGACTAGCATATTTAAATCTAACACACTTCCTATGCCTAGGGATTTTGTGAGTACACAATTTATAAGAACAACAATCAACTAGCATAGGAAGGCAAAAAAAGCATAACTTTCAAAACTTTAAGCACATAGGGAGGAAACTCAATATTATTGCAACGCCTACAAGCACGTATTCCTCCCTCATAATAATTTTCAGAGGCATCATGGATAACAACTTTGTTCTCATACTCAATTGGAACCTCTTCCTAAATAGTGGAATCATTACTAACTAAAGTTGACACTCTTCCAAATCCACTTTCATAAATATCACACTAAGATTCAATATCTTCCAAAATAGTGGGATCACTAGTTCCTAAAGTTGACACTCTTACAAACCCACTTTAAATGATAGTATTATTAATACTCCAAAAGTTCTAAGTGAATTTCATGGAGCATTCTACAACTAACCAATATCCAAGCTCAAAATGTATAAGTGAAGCACATGAAGCATTCTATAAAACCATACTCAAAAGATTTAAGTGAAGCACAAAGAGTAATTCTATAATATCATACTTAAAAGATTTAAGTGAAGCACATGAAATATTATATAAATCAATGAAGGGCTATCTCATGCTAGCATGGTTCTTGAAGAAAAGGAAAAACACAAAGTACATGAATCATGTGAACAAAACAAAAACCGAGGAATACCGATATTTGTTGAAGAAGAAAGATGGGATGCCAACCGGGGCATCCCCAAGCTTAGATGCTTGAGTATCCTTTGAAATATTTACTTGGGGTTCCTTGGTCATCCCCAAAATTGAACTCTTGCCTCTCTTTGTTCTTCTCATATTGATAGCTCCTTGACCTTCAGACACTTCATCCACACAAAACTTTAACAAAAACTTGTGAGATCTGTTAGTGTAATAAAGCAAATCACTATTTTTAGGTACTGTAATGAACTCATTATTTATTTGTATTGATGTTAAATCTACTATATTCCAACTTATCTACGGTTCATACCTTCCGATACTACTCATAGATTCATCGAAATAAGCAAACAACACATGCAAAACAGAATCTGTTAAAAACAGAACAGTCTGTAGTAATCTGGAAGTTTGGCAAACTTCTCTAACTCCTAAAATTATAAACTAAATTTGACAATTGGAAAAAAATTTACAGAAGTAATTTTCAAGAATAATCGGAACCATTTTACTAACCAGTTAAAAATGTAAATTCATGCACTACAGCCAAAGTTTCTGTTTTTGTTTTGCACAAAGCAAACAAGCAATATAATCATCCTAAAACCAAAGCTTGGCATATTATTTTATAATACAAGGAATATATACAAGGGTATAATTATTTACAGAGAAAATTCCATGAAAAATTCTACATTGTTTCCGTGAGCATGAGCACAAGTGCTCAAGGTCGATCGTCACTTCTTCAATGCAAAACCTTCCAATCACTTCTCTTTTTGAAAAACTTTTTAGGCAAGAAAGGCAAGTAATAATTTTTTTGTATTTTCATTTTAATTTTTTTTGTATGTTTCACCCACAACTAAACAGAAACAAAAAGGAAAAACAAAATCTACTTAGTGAAGGAAGCAAACAAGCACACACGAGAATATCAACCCCACGCTATTGCTCCCCGGGAACGGCGCCAGAAAAGAGCTTGATAATCCCCAAGTGCAAGGAATCATCGTAGCACTTTCCAAAGATGGAAGTGATAAGTATGGAGTGTCGAACCCACAAGGAGCTAAAGGTAAGATCAATATTCTCTCAGGCCCTATCTGCCACTGATACGACTCTACGCGCACCGAACGTTTGCTTTCAACTAGCGACGAGAAATAAAACTACGTTGTGGGTATGGAGAGGATAACTTTGCATGATATCGGAGAGCTAATACATAGAAGTAGGTGCTGTTATCATAAGTTTAGAATATAATACTAAATAATATAAGTAGCGAGTATGGAATAATGGTGGATCGGTGTGCGGAATTGTACTAAGCAATTGTTAACAAGATCGATAGTCGTCATTGCAATTTCATATGAGGGAGAGGCATAAGCTAACATACTTTCTCTACTTGGATCATATGCACTTATGATTGGAACTCTAGCAAGCATCTGCAACTACTAAAGATCATTAAGGTAAAACCCAACCATAGCATTAAAGCATCAAGTCCTCTTTATTCCCATACGCAACAATCCCTCTTACTCGGGTGTGTGCTTCTGTTCACTCACCAACCCACTATAAGCGAATCATGAACGTATTGCAACACCCTATAGAGGGAACCCCTCACGCTTGCGCGACATGGAGGGCACCATAGGACAGCACCAAGATAAAACATAAAAATCGTACCAATCTAGATCACCAATCAACTCAAGGACAAAAGATATCTACTCAAAACATCATAGGATGGCAACACATCATTGGATCATAATATGTGGCATAAAGCACCATGTTCAAGTAGGGGATTACAGCGGGGTGCGGGAGAGTGGACCGCGTAAAAGAGATGAGGATGGTGATGATGATGGTGATGTTGATGGTGATGTTGATGAAGACGATCACCGTGGTGATGATTCCCCTTCCGATGGCACTCCGGCACCACCGGAAGAGAGGAGGAGAGGTTCTCCCCCTTGTGCTTCTTCCTCCATGGCCTCCACCTTATGGTCCTTGGCCTTCATGGTGATGAAGACCCCTCCGGGATACTCCTCCATGGCCACCGGTGATGATGGCCCCCTCAGATAGGGTGCCGGAGAGGGCCCCGATTGGTTTCTCGTGGCTACAGAGGCTTGCGGTGGCGGAACTTCTGATCTAATCTCTGTTCTGGAAGTTTTAGGGTACGTAGGTATATATGGGTGAAGGGGGTACGTCGGAGTAGCTATAGGGACCCCACGAGGCAGGGGGCGAGCCCGAGGGGGGGGGGTGGTGGGTGCGCCCCCCACCCTCATGGGCAGCCCGTATCTCCCCTGACGTGCACTCCAAGTCCCCTGGGTTGCTTTCCTTCCAAAAATAACTTCTCCAGTTGATTCCGTTCCGTTTTGACTCCGTCTGATATTCCTTTTCCTCGAAACACTGAAATAGGCATAAAACAACAAATCTAGGTTGGGCCTCCGGTTAATAGGTTAGTCCCAAAAATGATATAAAAGTGGATAATAAAGCCCAATATTGCCCGAAACAGTAGATAATATAGCATCAAGCAATAAAAAATTATAGATACGTTGGAGACGTATCATACGCCACACCCCTCCCGATGAACAGGACCCCCGTTTCGACCGCAGTGCTCTAACACAAGTCCGTTTCGTCCATTTTGCGGTACGCCACACCCCTCCCGATCAACAGGAACCCCGTTTCGACCGTAGCATTCCAACACAAGTCCATTTTGTCCGTTTTGTGGTACGCCACACCCCTCCCGATCAACAAGACCCCCGTTTCGACCGTAGGAGGTCCGTTTCCTCTATTTTGCGGTACGCCAGACCCCCTCCTGATGAACAGGATCCCGTTTCGGACGTGGCCGGTTGAACACAAGGCCGTTTCCTCCTTTCTGTGGTACGCCAGGCCTCGTTTCCATCTCCTGTTCCGTCCAAGCCCTCCCGATGAACACGACGACGCATTCCGTTCCGACCCAGCCGGTTGGTTCTCCATGAACACGACGACGACGTTGTTTCTCCGTTCCAACCCAGCCATGTACACGAGCCCTGGCCGTACGTATGCGCGAGTTGGCGTTCGAGACCACGCCCATATGTACACATACGTGGCCGTATTTTCTTTCTTGCACATTGGCCGATGTACGTATGTGTACATGCTACGTGCGTGCCTCTACTACGACACGTACATGCCTCTACTACGTCACGTGCGCGCCTCTACTACAACACGTGCATGCCTCTACATCGACCAGTATATAGGTACGTACACGTTCGCGACCAGAATGACAACGCTACGTACGCTTCGACCAGGTGGGTCCCGACTGTCGGGCACTTCCTTGCATGCGAAGATGTAGCTGGTGTGTCCCAGTAGTCAGGGAGGGAAATCGTTTTTTTTGCCCGGACGCACTTCCTTGCGTGCGAAGATATACCTGGCGGGTCCCAGCAGTCGGGGGGTGAATCGTTTTTTTTTGCCGGGACGCACTTCCTTGCGTGCGAAGGTGTAGCAGGTGGGTCCCAGCAGTCAGGGGGAAACGTTTTTTTTCATGAAATACGGTGGCCCGTCCGGTGGGTCCTTGTTGTCAGGTGGAGGAATCATTATTTTCCGCGTAATAAGGAGGCACTTCCTTGCTGCGGCCATGGACCCAGCTGTCAGCCTCTCCACGTACGGTCCACGTCCGATGGAAGTCGCTCCTTGACCATGTTGACCACGCTGCGCCGAGAGCACCAGGGTGGTGGATGACAGCGAGGCTAGGAAGGGGACAACACGGAGCCGGGGAAGACGCAGCAGTGGATGCCCACGTATAGAGGAGTATGAGGGTTCAATCGTTCGGCTGTGGTGTGAGGCTGCCGTCGCCACAGAGTAACAGGGGGTGTGGGTGAGTAGAGGGATGGCCTGGCCAGCAGTGGGAGTAGTAGGGGGCGGTGAGGCCTCCGCGGCATCACAGCCGGCCATGGGCGGCAGGAGCATGCGGCACGACCGGCGCTGCTTCGGGCGGCTGGAGCAAGAAGACTAGAGGTTGAAGAAGCACTACGGCCGTTGGATGGACATCGTACGGTCACTGGAGCTAGAATCGTTCATATATTGACTAAAGTTGACAAAGGCCGCCGTCCCAGTCAACTTAGTAGTCTCACAAGTCAGCCTCCCACCAAGGTGGGTCCCAGCTATTAGGGGGTATTCATTTTTTTTGTGCGTAATAAGGAGGCACTTCCGGTGGGTCCGACTTGACAGCGGGGGGAACGTTCTTTTTGCAAAATATGGTGGCCTGTCCGGTGGGTCCCAACAGTCAGGGGGAAACATTTTTTTCGTGAAATACTGGTGGCCCGCCCGGTGGGTCCCTGTTGTCTCTGCGTAATAAGGAGGCACTTCCTTGCAGCTGCCGTGGACCCAGTTGTCAGCCTCTCCACGTACAGTACTCTTCTGATGGAAGTCGGTCATTGACCACATTGACCACGCCACGCCGAGAGCACCACGGCGGTGGACGACAGTGAGGTCTAGGAAGGGGACGACGCGGAGCCGGGGAAGACACGGCATTGGAAGCCCGCATGGAGAGGAGTATGAGGGTTCACCGGTTCGGCTGCGGTGTGAGGATGCCGTCGCCACAGAATAACAGGGGGTGTGGGTGAGTTGAGGGATGCCCTGGCCAGCGGTGGGAGTAGTAGGGGGCACTGAGGCCTGCGCGGCAGCACAGCCGGCCGCGGGAGGTGGGAGCAGGCGGTCCCGCCGGCGCTGTTTTGGCGGCTGGAGCAAGAAGATCAGAGATTGAAGAAACACGACGGTCTTGGATTGACATCCAACGGTTATGTCTGCTAGAATCGTTTGTTGACATATATAATAACTAAAAAAATCTTGCATACGCATCAACTAAACAGGCCCCCAAGTCAGACCACTCCCTCTTTTTTTATTAATTTATATATAGCTCATGGCAACTTCTTATGCAATTTATTGCAGTCGTTTTTTTTGGTTGGCCAGGGCCAAATTCGCATATTTCCGTGGGTTCCAAACTATTTTTAATACCGAAATGTCGAGCCAGATTTAAAGTACTTTGAAGATAGATTTAAAGTAGGTTAATGCCTAGTGAAATAGGAATCTGAAAATGTGAAAAAATTCAGAAATTATAAAGTAATTGCCAATTTGTCATCTGTTTTTATATTTACAACCCATTTCATATTACTTTCAAGATTTGGTGGTGTCTTGAAAGAATTGCAGCCCATCAGGGCATAGAAAAATAAGTAGGCCTGGATTGGGTATTCTTCAGAAAAATAAACTGGGCTCATTTTCACAAAGAAAAAATAGCTGGGCTGGTCACATGGTGAACATAAAATATAAGCCTGGGCTAGACGGGCCACAGCCCAGTTCAAACCCTGCTCCGTCTCAACAATAACAAAAAAATACTTCTCAAGAAGCTACGTCCCAGATGTCAGCCAATCTTGTGTTATTCTCTTGTCTATTGACTATGTACGCTCACAATGTCGTGGGCCCCAGATGTCAGGAACACGCTTGGAGGAAGCATTTTATTTTTCCATACGCTAACGTGGTGGGCCCCTACTGTCATCCTCTTCACGTACTTCTGCCGATTCTTGTTGTTTGTTGACCATGTTGACAACGCGACAGGGCGGCGCCGTGGCGAGTGCACCAAAGCGCGCGGAGGACGTCGGCTTTAACAATTTAGGAGACGGTAGGGCGGCGATGCGTGCACTGAGGCGCAGCCAGCTGTGGGAGGCGGAAGCAGGCGGCCCCGCTGGCGCTAGTTTGGTTTTGGCGGCTGGAGGAAGACAAGACTAAAGAAACATGACAGACTATAAAAGCAGCAGGAGTACTTAACAACCTTAATTGAAACCAGCAGGAGCACTTAACAACCAAAGCTGAAAGCAGTATGAGTACTTATACAGTTTCAACCGTACAAAGCACGCCTCTAAAGTGCTACTTTGCCTATAGTTAACCAAGGGTGAGGCCGCCAAGCCCCAGGACAAGGCCAGGCGCCACCCCGCGCATCCACAACCTTCTGAAAGCGGCTTCATCTCGCAATGTAGTCAATAAACAGGATATTTGCTTTAGAGCCATAGAAAAGCATGAACATAATCTTCTGTCCTATTCTCCAAGATGGACGGGCCTTCATTATTTGAGACCACCCATGAATAAGTATCTTTTCACCTCCAAGGGGAATTGAGTAGGTTGACATAAACATCATGTTGTGACCAAGCGTAAGTCTGACTCGACCATGGTCAGGCATCTGTATAGGAACAATAGAACTGGGCAGATTCTGTTTCAAGAAGATCACAGCTGTAAAACTGTGTATAAGCAATAGTTTATGAACAACATATATAACAGAAAATAGCTCGTACCATAAGTTTGTCGACACAGTTGGACCTGTTCACGAGTGCAGTAGTGGCACACATATCCCACGTGGCCTTCCACCATTGAAACGCCCCACAAGGACCTTAACACGATCAATAAAGTGTAGGAACTTGTGGATGTCGATCCAGTCAACTTCAGTGGCATCAGTAACAGCCGAGTTATTACAGAGTAACAAACGAGCAGACTGCTTAACTCTGAAAAAACCTACACGTGCCACCAATTATAAGAAAATATTAGTTAGAAGTAGCATCTTCGTGAGAGATTCGTTGCTACTTCTAAAGTTAAATTGTGATTAGTTAGACAGAATAGGTGGATTAAGAAGTAATCGAGGCAACAACCAAGAACCAGATACCAAACTAACATGGATGAACAGTTGGAACGACGGTGGGGTGGAAGATTGCAGTGAAGATGAGACCAGGTTCTGCTATTTCCATCAACCTTCGTGCGCCAACTTTAAGTCTGTAACACTTGAGAAAGTTTATCCAAATTCGGCCATAAAAAAGCAGCGATCTTGGTTCATGAACCCAACTCGGAACTTATATCCATGGTTTGTCTTCACTGTGATCATTAAACTAGTGTATTCAGTTATGGCAAGGCTGAGCATCTTGAGTACATGTGTTCTGGCAGAGCAAATAATACACTGCAGGAAAAATAATATGAGAACACAGCATGTTAAAAAAAAACCCACCCTCCCAGATAGAATAGAGGATTCTAGGAACATACTATGCACATTTCAAAATCCTGTGTTAGGATGAGAAGGAACAAGTGTGGCGTCTCGCCGAGGGCGCAGAAACCTGTAGCGTACTCACACTTTGGGCACTGCAAATCAAACACACTAGATTCAGTAGTAAGAAAAATGCATCAACGGTGGCGGCTACCATCCTAGGATTACCTGCGACCAACGGACTTGGATTTATCGGGGATGGATGAAGAATTTGTACCTGGTTCTCCATGAGAAAACCCTATGCAATCGCCGAGAGGGGGTTTTCTATGAACAAGCAGACGAGGGAGAAGGGGATTCAGGACCAGTGAAATATTGCCGCTTCATCCGTCCAGCTTACTGCTAGAGCTGGAAGGGGGGGTTGTGATTTGACGCCCATTGGGCATTACTGCGGCGCTATGACCGGGGTGTGTCTACCGTGAAGTTGTGCACTCTAATTCGTGCATATGGCACGTGGACCCCGTTGCCGGTTGCCCCACACATCAGCGAATGGAAGTAGAAAGACAGGAGTAACTAGTTACACATAAATATATATTTTGACAGAGAGATACTCCCTCTGTAAAGAAATATACAAATCTTTTATATCACAGACATGCTCACCTTGCCGAGAAATATACTCCCTCTGCAATGCATGGGCATTATGGGGGTTCATCTTTTTTTATGGGGGTTCAACTGAGAATATAATACTCAGACAGGCTCACGGTTCTGGTCTCTATGCCGCAGGCCGACCCTGCATGTTTGGGGGCCCATGTGTTCTACCTTAGCGCTTTTCATATTGCAAGCGATCGGTACGGTGCTGGTTTTTGATGCTGTCGCAAGGCGAATACACAAAATTGAATAAAGCACGACAGTTGTTGGAATGAAATCGAACGGCAGTTCCTAACCAGCAATCAGAGTTGCAATTCTATCAACGATATACCATGTGATAAATAATATTGTCGTACTACTTATACACACAGGACACTTATTTCACCATGCCAGATTATTACATCAAAATCTCTCGGAGGATAGATCAGTTCGGCAGTTGCGTGCTGCTACCGAAGAATTTCAAAGTTGATTTGGACCAGCTCTCCTTGCCAAGAAAGTTCGATTTTGACATCATCCCCTACCTCAAGATATGATTTAGATTTGAACCTTGACCATCCTTTAGCATCAATCATCATGCGACCATCCTTTGTACTTACGGTATATTGAGCAGGTTCATTCACACCAAGGCTGCGCATGGTAAGAGAAACTTGCCCGCGGTCGCCTGGATTGTTGAACGACTCCCTCGTTGCTCTAGGAATTCTCTGTTTGCAAACAAGAAGACATACCCAAACAGTTAGATCAACACAGTGAATCATGTGAAACAACATGGAAAGAAAAAAAGAACGAAGCACTTGGGCGGCCAATGCTTACCCAGAAGGTGGACATGTCGGTTTTTGTAAGGACTTTGGTATATGAAGTGCGAATTGCAGCCTAGTCTGTTGCCGGTGCAACTGCACGGGCTGGAGCAGATGCAAGTGCAAGTGTTGGTGCATGTGCCGAAGCCGCTACTGCTGCCGGAGATGGTGCTCCTTTTAGAGCTGGTGTCGGTGTCGATGCCCGATCCTCCGGTAGATCAGACTGATCCGCTCACGCGATCGGTGCCCAATCCTCAGCTAGATCAGACTGAGCTACTGCCGCTATTAGTGCTAGAGCAACTGCAGGTGCTTGATCCATTGCAGAAGGTGGTACCGATGTGCGAGACAGCGGCGATCGTGTCTGGTATGCTATGATCAGCTTTCTAACTTGACTAGGATCCGTGACCGTGATCTAGCTTTTTTCTTCATTTATTTTAAACGCGAGAAGGACTAATTGTGGCGTTTTTGTTAAACCAAACTGCAGTTCATCATAGGGATTCAGCTTGTACTCAGACAACAGACTGATCCAATTTTTTCTAGTAATATAAGTGATGGACAGTGCCTTCGTTACTGACACGACATAAGAAGTGAAACCTGCAAAAAATAGCCATCGTTGAGCAAACCAAATGGTTTATTCTGTGATGAATGTCACATGCCGAAACCTGCATCGTAAAATTGCCAGAAAAGAAATAAAATGGGACATTAAATCAATAAGATTTAGACAGTAAATCAATAAGATTTACTTGATGTGACACGAGTGAATCCTTACCAGGAAATCACTATGTTGAAGTACTAAACAGAAGATTGATCGTCCAACTACAGGTGGCATGCAGGGGCCCCGCCTACTCCCACAAGCAGGACAGTCCAAAGGTCGTGACAAATCGTATGGACCGAACATCCATGGGACTGGAAATCCTGGTGGGTCGATAAACCCTGCAATGCATACAGATATTGGAGTGTAACCATAATTGATAAACCCTCCTCACAAAAAATATGATCTGGATACTTCAAAATATACAGACTGACTTGAGTGGACAGACATTAATATAGACCATTCTCAGGACTGACCACACACCAAAAACGGCAGTACTAATAAACAATACAGGGTTCACAAACACAAATCAAGTATTGAACAATAGTACTTACTACAGACAAGCAAAGTTGCACTAACTACACTCTGCAGACTATTTCTTGCCACCGACCTATGGGATGAACCCCGCATAATTGACTAGGCCATGGACTTCGTGAGAGATGTCTACATGCACCATCACCATCTTGTCAACCTTGGAGAACATAACAGAGTGGTCTTTCCACTCATAAACATGATGATGAAGACAGGCGCATCAGATTTGTTGGGAAGCTTTACAAGAACCACACCTTTCGTAATCGAAGGCAGAGCCAGGAAATTGTTGTGGTCAAGTACAGCCTCGAGAACACACCTGACAACAAAGCTATAGCAAAACACTAGTTCTGGACACGTGGCGACAAGGACACAGCAGCTGGATAGTTCAGCAGTAGAACTCATCATGAGGTCTTCCAGTTCACACGGCATGACTTTGAGAACTTCATCTCCACCGCGGACCTGGTTCTAATTCAAACAGAAACCATATTTTATTACTACCTCCGTTCAGAATTATAAGATGATTTTCGATATTATACTCCATATACCACTACATATACGCGCATAAATGAGTGAACAAAGACACTAGAACATGTCTTCAAAGGCATGAGAGCAGAGGGATTACTTGTAATATCCATAACACAAGTTACTGAGGCAAATATACCCTCTTTAAAGGTAGCATTGATGTTCATAAAGTACTCTCTCCGTCCCAAAATTCTTGTCTTAGACTTGTCTAGATATGGATGTATCAAGTCACATTTTAGTATTAGATACATCTGTATCTAGACAAATCTAAGACAAGAAATTTGGGACAGAGGGAGTAGTTGAAAGTAATCTATAAGAAATCAGTGTCAACCTCTCGCATGTTTTGGTCAAAAGAGGAATTTAGAACCGTCATTTGGCACACTAAAATCAGATGCAAGATCACCCAGAAAGTTGTACTACCAGTACTAGTACTGTGTGTTAGATGAAAAAACACGATCAAGATCGAGAAAAAGATCGTCAACAAGAGACATTACCTAGACTTGCTTAATGAGGGATCCCGGAGACGAGGGCTTGGACAGGGCGATGGCTTTGAGCTTGTCTACGATAGTCTCGGCAGGGTGCTTGCACTTCTTCGTACGATGAGCCTCGACGGTTTTGGCCAGAGCCATAGACATCACATCGGGCGGTGCTCCAGTGTCCATCCAGGAGAGGAAGCTGAGAGAGAAGAGTGAAAGGAGGAACGAGATGAGGGAGAAGCAAAGTGAGTGGGGGTTTTCTTCAAGAGAGGAAGCTGAGAGAGAAGAGTGAAATGATGGTTGCTTCGTCCGTCCAACTTACTACTGGGAAGGAGGGGGTTTTGTGATTTGACGGCTCATTGGGCATTATTGCGGCGCTTCGATCGGGGTAGTCTACCGTTACTCAACTACGGAGTAATTTAGTGCATGGCTGGTGGACCCAGGTGCTGGCTGTCCCACACGTCGGCGAAAGTGAGTAATTTAGTGCATGGCTGGAGGAGGATCCACACGGTAGAGCATGTCCATTGCTTTTCTGAAGAAAAAAATGATTACAGCAAGCATTTCCACTCTTACGACGGAAGAGTGCGAAACACGGCAGCCACTTGAACAT
Source organism: Triticum timopheevii (assembly GCA_963921465.1). Lineage (NCBI taxonomy): Eukaryota > Viridiplantae > Streptophyta > Magnoliopsida > Poales > Poaceae > Triticum > Triticum timopheevii. The sequence goes on from OY997274.1 coordinate 475,460,003, forward strand.
ACACAGTGCTCCTACTACTAGGCATGTGCAGTGGTTCATACGTCAGTACTACACAATCTTGTTGCTAGTGTAGTAAGATATGGCGATAACAAATGATGTTGTGCGCATGTCAACTACTCCTATATGTAACATACTACCGCTTTTTCAACTATCCGGTCGAGAATGAATGGTGAGATCAATTTTAACAGAAGTAGGTCTACAGCGCACAGAGAGTATGGTGCTACAGTACTCCACGAAACATGAACCATATGAAGCACGAATACTATTAGGCAGGGTGTATGAAGGGTGCACGTGATGGGAGAAAAAGTTCCCTTCTCGACCCACTTTTGGGTGTTTGGCAGAGTGCATGAAGGGTGCATGAGTCCACACTAGTAGGTTAACAAAAATACACGAAGAGGAAACAACTATATTGAGATGAGAACGCAACCAAACACACCCACACGCTTTGTGCTACAGTGACTGATCTGCACCGTCTGAGTTTGATCCAACGGTCATGTTGCGCCGAGACATGGACATGCCCATGCAGAGGGCGCCTTAAACACCACCGAAGTCCCTCTGCTTCTCAAGGCGCACGATGTTGGTGATGCAGGGTGCAACCGCCCGCAGAGCCCGCTCACGGTCGACAGGAGCCATCTCGTCAAAGACAGTGTCAAATGGCACGAATGGATTCTGGTGACGGAGCCCTGAAAGGATTCGCCTAGACACGGCGACGGCAACCCGCAACCCCTCCTTGTCCAGCTCAGCCCCCACCATCACGCGGAGACGGCTCAGCTCCTCGGAGATATAGGTGAAGAAGGAGACTAGGTTAGGAAGCCGCAGCTCATTGAAGTCAACCGGGTGGTCGAACGGGTTTAGCCCGACGGCCGGCATCGTCGCGCTGGCACGACGGTAGGCATCGCACAGCCGCGACATGTGCATGGAAACTTGGTTCACCAAGTGGCTGAGGCGATCCTGGACCTCGTCACGATCGGCCCGCTCGCGCTCCAGCCGGCTCCCTTGACGGCCTATCATATCTCCCGCTTTCTGCAGCAACGCCGCCGACGCCTCGAGCATCTTTGTGGTGGACGCCTGCCGCTTTTGAAGCTCCGTGAACTCCCGCACATAATGGAGGAGCATGGCACTCCTCTCCTCCCTGAGCTCACGGAGCTCCCTTGGCCCTGAGCTCCGCGTCCTTGGCATGGAGCTCCTGTGTCAAGCGCCTCACCTCGGACTCCGTGATCTGCTGCGCCGCCATGGCAACAGGTAGAAGCAATGTGGAGAGGAAGTAAAGGGGGCGAAACGGTTGAAAGGCAATGCAATCTACGGGAAGGCAGAGGGAGCCAGCCGAGGAGCGGGGAATCTTTTGGTTTTCACCACGGTAAAACACCAGTCGAGGACTTCTCACATCAGGGAGCAGTGGGTTTTACAGGCGGAGTCATTGTGACTAATTGCTTCCGCGCCTGCTCCCGTCAATCAAAAAATTAAAAATCCTGCCACGCCTGCTCCCATCAATCATAAAATTAAAAATCCTGCCACACCCAAACACCAGAGCAACGCCGCGGTGGATATTTAAATTTACCTGCCGGCAGGTAGATAAAAAAAGGGGTGAAAAAATAAATGTGGTGGCGGCCTAGCTAATCGGTCGAACTAGCCCAACTAGCTAGCCACCGTGCTTCACTAATGTACTCGGCGGGAAAGGTGGTTTTTCGTGATTTGACGACTCATTTAATTGCTTCGGCGCTATGACCGAGGAGGACCCAGAAAACGCGCTGTAGGGCATCCCATGTCAGGAAGAATATATGTGTGCACCACCCGGGAGGACCCCGAAACCGTGCGGTAGGGTGTGCCACGTCTCGGCACGAAGGAAAAATGTGTGTGTAAAAATATATTGTATCAGACGTAGTACCTATGGTTCGACCTCGGGACCCAGCCAGTTGGTCGAAAACACCCCAGAAGGCACACAACTTCATCATGCAAACGTGGCACGGAGGATAGATGTGGTTAGCTCCGTCTCGACCAGCCACAACGTCTCTTGTTCTAGGCGATTCTTCTATTTTCCAAGATTTTTTTTAGTTGTAATAACACCACGGTTAGACGATGAAGAGAAGAGAGATTGAGATCGCAGACCTGGGACCCACCAGTAAGTGAGACAACAGTCATGCGCGTGTTGACGAGGCACTCCCTCTACTCTACTCAACGCAAGTACTGTATAAAATCAAGTTATGGAACAAAGCCAACAACCGTTCTTGTTTCAAGCTATCGACTTACGCATTGTAGTCCAGGTCGCCAGTTCGAATCTCGTCTTTCAGATTTGTTAGTTTTGGGTCCAAATTTGATTAATGACAAGTGGGACCCCCGTGTGTTGTTCCGATATTTCAGTGTAGGATGGTTTTTTTGAACAAACACTTTGCGCGGTTAGACAAGTAATGGCATGAGTTACACGTATTTTGCAAGTTTACGAACAAAAATGACAGCGGCATAGAATATCACATCCACCCCGCAGCTTAGATACTATGGTGATACGAGTTTTTACACCGTTGGAAGTGAGATCCAATGGCTTGGGAGTAGTATTTGTAATTATGCGCAATTTCCAAACTCTCCAAAGGTTTTTTTGCAAATAAAACTTTCAGGCCTCGTGTGTGCCGCTGCATCTTCGATCCAACGGCTCCCCATTGCTCATATTAGGTGCTCCCCGTAGCTTAATTACCTGCTACGGTGATATGAGCATCTAGGTCGTATGGTCAGTGATCAGATGGCACATCCGTAGTAGTTATACTTTCTGCGCATTTCCCAAACTCTATCAGCCGTATATTGCAAAAACATTCAAACCTCCTACTATGGGCCGTTAGATCTCAGTGAACTCGTATCACCATAGGATCTATGATGCGGGAGCACCTCATCTTCTCCCGTGCGAGAAAACATAAGGTGCTATCGCAGCTTGGATGCTACGGTGATACGAGCTTGGAGGTCGTTTGATCTGAGATCCAATGGCATCTGAGGAGTCTTTGTGCTTGAAAGCAGTGGCCGAACTCTTTGGGGCTTTTCTGCAAAAAACCATTCGAACCACTGAGGAGGTGTTGGGTCACAAATCCAACAGCTCCGAAGAGCTTGTAGCACCAAAGCATCTAAGGTGTGGTAGCACATGATATTCTTACATATAGGAGAATATGATGTCCTCCTTCATCTTAGATGCTACGGCGATACGAGCTTCGAGGTCGTTGGATATGGGATCCAAGGGCATCTGAGTAGTTTTTGTACAAATTGTGTGCAATTCTCAAACTCATCAAGGTTTCCTGTAAAAATATTTAGACACATCATGTGAGCTGCTATATCTCAGATCTACAAGCTCCAAGCAACTCGTATCGACATATAGCATCTAAGGTATGGGGGCACATGATATTCTCCCGGGAAGGAGGGGTGGGGGTGCACAACCAATCGATGGTTGGGAGTGTGGGGACAAATATAATCTAAACAACCCTAAACATATCTCCACAATTTTATCTAAGGTCGAGGGGTTGACCCCCGACAATCATAGCCCCGCTTAAACACAACATTTGCATGTACTGTAGTACTACACTTAATATTCATGTTTCAGTTTCATGTCCATTTTAAATATTGAACTGAGGACTATGCATGTCTTACATTTTACTCCCTTCGTTCCTAAATATTAGTCTTTTTAGAGGTTTCAAATGGACTGGCACATACGGATGTATATAGACATATTTTAGAGTCTAGATTCACTCATTTTGCTCCGTATGTAGTCACTTGTTGAACTCTTTAAAAGACTAATATTTAGGAATAGAAGGAGTATTTTTGAATTTGTGTCATACATGCATGGTTTGGAAAAATAGATGCACTATACTTATTGGATTGTTCTTGTGTTCGTACGCGTGTGTCTCTGTGTGTGTGTTTGTGTGTGTGTGGTCATATGCTTGATACATACAAAGTTTTCTCACCTCCATATTGTTCATCTTTTAAATTTGAATTCGCATTGGAAAACTTACTAGGGATACCATGAAATGTGAAATCCACGTTGAGATCACTATATCACAAACTCACACTAATTCAACAACTCGTCATAAATCAATTACTACATTGAGATTAGTATTTGCAAGGAAAATACGGGTATTGTAATACACATAGATTCGTTTGGCAATTTAAAAGGTTCCTTCTGTATTCTCGAACGGTAGGACCCAACGGCGTACCAGCCAGACCTTGGCTCGTGTTGATCCTAAAAAAATAAAAGAAACCGGGCTCGTGTCCTTCGGTGGCATGCGTGGTACACACATTAGGTGACCCCAACCAGTCGAGCCTCAGCGTTTCAAGTTGAAATATCTGGCGGCCAGAATTCTAGCCCTAGGAAATTCCCCTCATGTCCCCTGTCCATAATGACTACCAATGAACAATGGAGGGATGCTTTAGTAACTAGACAACGTTACCTATCGTGCGAGCACAGTTCAATTCCCTCGGTCGCCGCTCGGCAAGGTCACCCGTCAACTGCATTGCCTAGTACTACTACTACTATACCAGGATGAGCACAGAATTAAGCCCGTTTGTTCGTGCCTAGTACTTGAGTTAGTATATCAGGCAATGCACTGGTACGAAGGGATTATGCTTTCACTCTGCATATATAACTTGTCTGAAGTCTAACTAACAAAATGTTTGACCAAATCCTTTCTTAAGAAATACAATAGGATAGATGTATGCACTACAAAAAAACACTTCCGTGATGATACATGTTTGTCACAGTAGGTCGCGCTTTTTGTCATGCATGTACATCCGTGACAAATTTATGACAGAATCAAGATAGTCATACCTGTGCTGTCGTATAAGTGTTCCATGACATTAACAAAATTATCATCATGGAAGTGTCAACTTCCATGACGATAAATTGCGCGTCACAGAAGTGCTTTCGTCAAGGGTGACCGACACGTGGCATCCACCGTAACGGAACGCCGTTAAGCTATCGGGTCAGATTTTGGATCCGATAACCCGTTAACAGCCCCGACCAATGGGAAATTTCCACGTGTAAAATTCTGATTGGCTGAAGGGAACACCTGTCAGCTCGTCAGTGGGCCAGATGTTGCCCGTCCATTGGAGGAGACATGCCTATGGTACGTTGACACGTGCGTGGGCCCAACAGAGGTCCATATAGGTTAAAAAGGCCGGCCCAGTCAAAGGCCCGTAGAACTTAATCAGGTACTAGTGGGCCAGCCCGTTAATTGTTCGCCCAATATTTGGGCCCATTTACGGCTCGAAGCCAGATCTGGCCCGTTAATTGTTCACCCAATATTTGGGCCCATCTGCGGCCCGAAGCCAGATCTGGCCCGTTAATTGTTCGCCGAATATTCGGGCCTAACTACAGCCCAGTGACTTTCGGCCTGTTAGAGGCCTGATGTAGACATGGGCCCATTTCAGCCCGGTGTGACTTTCGGCCTGGGAATGGCCCGTGCTGCCCATGGGCCATATATGGTCCGACGGGACATCGAGCCCACTAACGTCCCCTGCTAAAGGTGCCAACAGTTAAGCCCAACGTGACTTTGGGCCTGTTAAAGGCCTGTCGCGTAATTCGGCACGTTGATGCCTGTACTAAGCTTTCGGCCTCTTAAAGGCCCATGATATCAGTGGGCCAACTAAGGCCCGAGATATGTTTCGGCCTGGTAACGGCCCGTGAGCTAACTGGGCCCATAACGGCCCGGTCTACATTTCGGCCTGCTGAAGGCCCGTGGACGACTAGTGAAAACTGAGGCCCAACATGCATTTTGGCCTGCTAAAGGCCCGTGGTTTCATCTCGGCCATAACAGGCCAGTACAATATTCAGCTTGTTAATGGCCCAACGCTACCTGGGCCGAGCTAAGCGCTGGGTCGACAAAAGGCCCAACTAAAATATAGGTCGGTGTAAGTTTGGGCCTGGCACAATGTGTGAAGGCCCCAATCATTCGGGCCCAATAAAGATGCAGGCCGGCCAATTGTGGCCCGTTATCGAATGTTTTGGCCCGGTCGACTACATCTGATTTTTTTTCAGATAGCGAATGATGGCAGTAACTAGTAGGAATTAAGAACAAACCTACTCTACACAATAAAGAAATTATGGCATAGTAACTAAGAATAAACCTACACTATACAATAAAGGATTTAAGGTATATTACATACACTGGGCATCGAAGTTCGCCACAAGTGATCATAAAGCGCAACGAAGAAGCAGATTACAAAAACTGGGCACCATTGCAGCGTAACAAAATAATACTAAACCGAGACCACTTCCAAGACAGTTCAAGAAATGTTAGCCTTGCGGGGGAACTGCTGCGCAAGCTGCTGAGCAAGGCTGTGAGACCGGCCTAGCATGTCGGTCATAGCTTCCAGGTGTAGCTGTTTAGCAATGAGGTTCTCATTGGTGTTCTCCGCAATCTTTCTTAGAGATAGGACTTCAAGTTGAAGTTGAGTTGCAGAATGCCTTTCTGCTAGAACTTGGGACTGAAGAAGTCAAACTGATTCAGACAACGAATTCTGTGAGCTTGTCTGACTGTTAGTCTCATGTAACTTGAACACTGCATCAAGACAAGACTTTGGGGTTGTCTCGCTATCTTCAAGATGTTTTGCCTTCTTTGCTACAATATATGTTGGGTTTGTCTCACAGCCTTCAGCAGACTTGTGCATGCCATCAGGCATATCACCCTGAAACAAAGCAGAGAGATGACAGGTTTTGCACGTGTATAAGCAAAGATGATAACTGTTCTGTCAATTCTATCCAATTTCAAATTAGAAAATAAAGAGTAAGTTCAAAATATCAATAGCATAATTTGGGATTGTTCATAATGCGGGGAGCTTCACCACACTACTAGATTACCATGTCAACATAAAAAGCATAGATGAAGGGCAAAGAAAATCATTGTATCTATTTTGGATAATGTGCATGGCATGTTGTTCATATCATCAGCCACATCAGTAAGATAAAACAGGAGATGACAAGGTGCAAACGTGGGCTGCTTCACCACACACTGGATTATGGATCCACAAAACCAAGCATACATATAGGGAGTATTAAGTCATGTGCATGGTATGAATAAGAAATTTGGTTTTACAAGTAAAACTTAGAACTTACGGTTCTTACGAACATGCATTTGGGTAGAATCAGCAAACTAAACAGCAGTAAACGATAGGGAGTATGAGCAAACTAAACAGCAGTTGAGGATAAAGGCTTTAGAAGTACTAACTTACATTAACAGTTAACACCGGCTTTATAATGCCCTTCTCCATGTCAAGGGAAGGATAACTCAAGAATTTCAGCACAAAATCTTCTTCATAAGCATTGCCTGTACTCTACATTTTGTAGAGAGTAATTATAGATATGATAATACTAGAAGGGATAGAGGATAATGAAGATAAGATGCAGATTGATGCTACATAATCAACTACCAATCCCTGGAAGTACAAGCATTACAAGACAAAATGTACTAACAAGAGCAATGGGCTACACTTCTGCACTGGCATTGTCTGTGTATTCTACTTGTTGGTAAGATTAAATATAGATCTGATCTTTTTTAGTAAATGGTGGGCGAGGGAGATAAGATGCAGAATGCTACAAAATGAACCAATCCCTCTGCCCATAATACAAGAGTGTTTTGAAAACCGGTGTACTGTACAAAACGTTCTTATATTATGGGATGGAGGGAGTAGCTGTTAACGTAAGTACAGTGATAGACCACGTTCAGTCCTTACAAGAGGACTGCAGAGCTAAACCTCTTCAAAAGCATTGGGTTGATTCTAAATTTGTGTAAGACTCCATACGGATCTTATAATGTCCACCAAATGGGCGATTACAAGGCTAACATGTGCAGTGATGCTACATAATCAAACAACTATGAAAGTAAGTATGGTCATGCAGGGCAAGAGGTACTCACGAGAGCAATGCAGTGTGCAGTATAGTTGCGAGATTCTGTGGTCCCTTGAGAACGAATGTTCTTATGCTAACAGTTTTCGTACAAGTGAGACATTAAGGCAAATGCAGAAATGTAGTTCAATTTGTGATGTAATATCATAGACAGTACCTTACACTGCAGCTAAGACCAATGTGTAACAAGATTATTCCAGTCACCGTTAGATAAATGTAGCACCGGAGACTTTACAGAAATTTCATTCAGAGGCTTGCCATCGAAGTGCGTTTGCCTCGGGTAGGAACGATACTTCATCAACGAGTGCTTGAAAAGTGCAACCAACTCTTGCTCGTCATCACAATCCAGTTTGCTCCTCGCCTATTTAAAAGAATGAAATCTTGTGTCTTTTGTCAGCAGAAACATATGCAGTAATGACCATGAATAACATTAGTACATTACTTATGCATAAGTTGCGGAGGAAGACTAGAAATTGTTTTGTGTCTGCGGTATAATCTTTCCATGAAGGAAAGATGCGCACAAAGTTCCTGACAACAACATAAGCTTCATCTTCTAAACTGGGATGAAATGGAACAGGGGTCCTATTTGCTGCAATTGGGGCTCTCTCTGGTTTGAAAAGGGATTTGGCAACTGGATTTGGTGTACTCTTTGCTGGAATGGGGGTTTTGCGTCGTACAGTTGGTGCTATGTCAACTGGCACAATCATACTGTTTGCTGCAGTTGGGGTCTGCTGAGTTGGGGCATCAGAAATGACCAGTGTAGTAGGGCTAGAGTCTGCTAGAGTTGGGGTATTTTGTGGGTCAGGTGATATTGCAACTACACCTAATGGGCTATTTGATTTATCAGGTGCCACTACCTTTTTGAAATACTTTGCTTGTGCTCCTCCACGATCAGCAATCGCCCTCTTCCTTTTGAACGTCTGATACACAAGAACAACATTTGAATGGATAAATATGGTATGATGACAAATGGAATATGTACTGAAAATGGATAGGCAGGGCGTATTCACATACACGATGTGTAAACTAAGCTAATGGCAGTTCAACAAAGTAGAAGCAATGCAAAGCATCAGTTGCAAGATATGTGCGAGCAATGTAACCCTGGAAAGTTAGAGCAAGTACCTTGATGGGTGAATAAGATAGCGCATCTTCCTCTGACTCCTCCACTAGGGAGCTACATTGACTTAGGTCTCCCCCTAGCTCAGAATCACTATTAGGATCATATTCTGAGCATGAATCTGTAGGTGGAGAGCGTTTGCATTGCATTGCATCCAGACTTGATTTCAGTCCCTTAATGCCAAGTTTGACAGCCATGGCATTGTTCTGGTTTATTCTTTTCATGCGCGCAAGCTCATAATCATTATGATGCTGTTCAGAATCTGAGATTCATGAAAACATAAAAAGTAGTCAGGTTATCTATGGAATGCATTGCGGATTCAACTCGGAGAGTGTCTCCCTATAAACCCCTGCATATGCAAAGTTCACCTCCCCAACCATGCTGACCAGACCACACACAGAAATACAAACCCCTTATGTCTCTATAACAGGCAGGCACACATTTCAAAACTGAAGTAGGAACATTAGAATCATATGAAATTCGTATTTGAACAAATAAACTAAGCAATTATGAGTGGCGTAATGTTTAGCTTCAAGGGTGGAGTGTTGGTAGTTCGACACAAAGCAAGTAGGCAGATTGTATTCCATTTAAAAGATCAAAACCTATGTAAAAGCTGGAAATGACACTTTCTTTCTATAAAATGCAGTGTTCGTTACCTACACATGATGGAAGAGATCACATAGAGAAATACTATTCACTCAGGTCTACGGTTCCAGTATTTAGAAATAGGGTGGTCCACCCTAAAAGAATATTGACAACAAATATGACAAGGCAAGCATAGATGTAGTGAATCAATCATTTACTTGTGAGCTTATTAGGACAAGTATGCAGAATTGTAACTGTAGTAACAGACCATCCAAAATCTAAATGAAGAAGTTTGTCTAGCACTTATTGTTTGCAACTAATCGACATGAATAATTGGATATTATATCGAATGAGTAAGAAAGACAAGTAAAATTGTCAACAAACCTGGCTTGCAGTAGTAATCTGGGTCAATGTCACTACGACCAACAATCCAAAATGACTAGTTTCTGTTCCGAGGGACGGAATTTTGAAAACCCTGTGAACTTTAGAGGTACTAAAGATTACCGAAATACATCTGAACCATTAAGTGTAGGTAGCACTGAGCACACAACAAACCCTAATGACAGTCCTGCCTAATGAGTAATGAATCAATTAGAAAATGGGTGATGAGGAGTGGCTGTTGAGTGTTGAGGACGTATCTCAGGATAAATCGGGTTGGCTTGGTGGGTGCTGCACGCCTGAGCCCTGAACGGACTGGGAAGGTAGGCACGGCGGCGCACCCGCGTAGCGGTGACGCTGTTGGGCGAGCGGCTCCTGGCCTCCTGTTAGTCCGGCGTATCCTCCTAGAGTCATGTCATCCGGGGACGGCAAGTCGCCGGCGAGGCAGGCGGCTGGGAGCGAGTAGAGATCGGAAGCGCGCAGCAGAACCGAGGGGAATCGGGACCTGGGACGACCCAAAATCCCAGGGTGGGCCGGCCCACCGTGGGCACCCTATAGAGATACACACCCGAGCGGCGAACATGCATTTTCGAAACTAATTTAGGAACATTTAGCTGACCAATTAAACAACTCTGTTTTAATAATATCTGATTCATATTTGAACATCTAAGCTTGTTTAGCTTGATGCATGGAGTAGTGTTATTATGACACGAAGCACGTATTTTGATCGTATAGTGATCATAAAAGGGGGAAACTCTAAGCATATATTTTTAGCAAAAGAGGGTTTTCCCTCCTATTTCTATTAAGGAAACCACCACGGAACCAACATGATCAATTAAACCCTAAGCATGATCAATTAAACCATATTATGGTTGTGCCATGGCAGATTTGAAGCTGCAAACCGGAGAAATGATATTTAGCATCCATTGTTTGCTTCGAACTAAGAACTAAATTCTAAGAGCTGAAAAGAAAGTAGAGTAACCAAGCTAAGATCTATTTTCTGGTTGAGATCAAAAAGTTGAGGAGATATGAAGTACCACCTCTCTTGCGGCGCCGTATAGGCACGGGGTGTGATGGTTGTCGGTGGCCTTGAAGCAGATCTGCGACGGTAGACGGGTGCATCGGGGGATAAGTCCCGTTGCGGTGGAAGAGAAGGTCGTGTGAGCGGCCCCAGCAAAGAGGACGACAGCACCGATGAAGTGAGAGGACGCGATGCAAGGCTATTGGTCCGTCATCGTGGATGAGAAACGTCCATCTCTAGCAGTGGACGACGCAGTCTTGGTAGGTGCTCCGGCATGGTGGAGGACGGTGGCGATGGATGTGGTGGAGGACGGTGGCGATGGACGGGGTGGCGGACGGAGGCTGGTGTGGGGATGGGGTGTTCTAGCGCGGACGGTGTATGAATGGGAAAATGGAGGGAGAGGTACGGGAAACCATGGTTTTGGGACGCGCCTATCTGAAATATGGGAAAGTTACAAACTTAGCCCCCGTTTAAATTTTGGACGTGTCGTCGGTTGGGGATAGGATGGTAATCTCGCATCTCGCCAATATTATCCCAGAGCGATTTCGGACGAGGAGAGGGTGGTTGGCGCCCATGGTTGCCGCCCACGGTGTATGAATGGGGCTGACAGGTAGGGCAGTTGTCTCATGTCTGAGTGAAGTTACAAACCTGCCCCTATTGAAAATATTTGCCTACATCGATTTCGGTCGAGTCGAGTTTGTTTTGCCGTCCACTGTGTATGAATGCGGAATGGAGGGAGAAACAGAGGTCTTTCGGACGAGCTTGAATCAAATGTGTTTTGCCACCCATGTTTGACGCCAACTGTGTTGGAATGGGCTCAGAGGCGGTCGTGTCACATCTAATTGAAGTTACTAACCTACCCCTATTTAGAGCAGTGGAAATCGGGCCGATGGATTGTCCGTGTAATGGGTAGACAGTAATTTCCATCTCCCAAACACTTGGCTTCGGGCAGCCGATGTGGGAGTGGACATTTTGCAGCTTCTTTCGAATTTTGGGATAATAAGCATCCACGTTTACCCTGGCAGCTAAATTCGAATCCATTTTGTATTCCTATATGAATCTTTATAAATCGTTCTATGTGTTTTTATATATCTTCAAAAGGACGACAAAGATGTATTCCACTGTCATATATGAATATGGTTTACAAATGCCGATACTCAAATTCAGAAACTAGTATCTAGTTTAAGGTGAATTCGAATATTTGGAACACATCATGTCCAACTCAAATGTCACACGTAGCATAATGTGTACTCCCATTTAGATATGTACACAAGCGATGTATCAAGATTCAAATACCGAGTCAATCAACCAAGAATGTACAGAATTAACAGACATATAAACACTTATAGAGTATATGGATCAATAATAACAACTAACATACATAAGCCAGGCCGCTGTACTTTTTTTTTACTACAACAACATCTTTTTTTAGCCAGCATCTTGGCCCTTTCCGATGCGTGCCACGGTCCATCTATACTACTACTATTGCTGAATGCACATTCAGCCCGATTGGCATATTTGTAGGTCTGGCACTGCAATCCAAATGAAATGTCTCCGAGTCTTATCAATTAATACAGACTTGTGCTCAAATAAAATTACAAACCAAAAAAACAAAAAAAAATTATTACATGATCTCTAAAACAAATGGTTTGATTGATTACATGAATAGACAACACAAAGGTTATTCAACTATGGAAAGAACATTTCACCTATGATTTACCAAGTAGGAATTTAATTTCCTTTTTTCCTTCAGGACCTTAACAATCTGGTCAGTCTCAGCTTGCTTCCTTTTGAAATCCACCAAATATTTAATGGTTGTCTTGAGTACTGCTTGTGATTGTGTTGTTTGCTTCCTCAACATGTCAACTTCATCTCTAAGTGCAGAAGCAGAATCTCTTTCTACCACTAGTTTAGCCTCTAGAGCATCAGCAGTTGGCAATTCATAATGCACGATTGGACTGGTGCCACTGTTGTGGGATGATGCAACGTCCATGGGGACCTCGCTCTTTGATCTTGGGCTAACCTATTTTGCCATTAAAGTTCCGATTGGATTCAGAAAAGTTGAAGTTAGCAAAACATCTCAACTGGGAGTTATAACAACAAACAAGTTAAACAAACAAGGAATTAAAGAGTTTCAATTGGATGCTGAAAAGTACTCCCTCTGTCCCATAATGTAAGACGTTTTTTAACACTATGCTAGTGTCAAAAAACGTCCTATATTAGGGGACGGAGGGAGTAGTTATTAATATCATTGTAACCCGCTGTTGCAGCAGCAAAGCAGTTAAACAAACAAGTAGATATTTAATTTAACGCAAACAGGTAATTCTTAACAGTAAGTATCAAACACATAGATAGGCGCAGTCTACAATATGATTAACAGGCTGTGCCATTATGTAATCAGTAGCAAACTAAATTAAGCCAAGCAATGTAATTGAACAATTTTGCAATAAGTGGCTAACTAAAATTCTGAGAAGCAGGTAACTGAACTTATGCTAGTTCTTTGTACAGGCACACTGCAACTTCATTTTCGCTTACAAGGTTGTACAAAGGAGTCCATGGCATCAATTTCTTGGATACGCAATCCCAATACTAATTCCTTCCCACACTGCATGGGTAAGTTGAATGGTTAATCTAGTAAGATGGTGCGTCCTTGATATGTTATATGAGGACGTGTAGTCGGACTAGTTGTAGCCAAACACATCACACTGGCTTTTACTGTATATTTCATGCGATTACTTTTGGCATATCGAGATCTAAGCAATCTACAATACGATGAAAAGACTGGCATCCTTCACATTATTGGCGAACTCAGTTCATAGAAACAAACAATTCAACCATTCTGTGGGTAAATCAAAAGCACCACTGGAATATTTTTCACTATCCAATCATACACGCAAAAAGGGGCGATGCCACCACAGGGGCTGGTATGGGCGGCCGCCTCAGGTGGCTGGAAAGTGTGCACCTAGTTTGAGTCGTCCAGGTTGGCCCACGCTAGTTTTGTTCATCCCAACGCACGAGCAGACAATGTAAAAAATGAAGAAAAATGTTTCAATTTGGATGGGCCAATAACATAAGTGCAAGGCAGGCCCTGTAGCAAGCTCGCGGCCCAAACGAGCGCCTCCCATATCGATCGACAGTAGGAAAAATCCCAATTCATTCGCTCCAGCCTCCAGTCTGGTTTGCTCCTAATCTAGCCGCCGCTGGACAGACCGACACAGCACTTCCTCGCTCCCTCGTTGGAGGGCGGTCGCCGAGCTTCAAGCGAACGGAAGGACAAGAAGATGAAGATCCAACCCTGGGTGTAGCCTGCGTGGGAGGCAGCGGCGGCAGCATGGGCATGGCATCGAGCTTGCGCAAACGGACAGTCGCAGCTTGCAAGAGTAGCATGCACAACAAGCAGGTACATAACATCCCTGATTATATCTAATTCAACTCTTCAATTTCTGGCTAATAGTTAAACCTGACGGTGTTGTAAAACTGCTTGGATGTAGGGACTCTATGAGAAAATGAAACCAATTTCTACTTATTTTATAACTCCCCCAATCAATACTGAGCTGACTGAATCTGATGTATCTAATCAAGTTTCCGGTGCAAACATACAAGCTCATGTTGTTCTTGAGCCTGAAGTGTCTAATGAACAGACTGCTAATGAAGGATTTGATGCAAACATTTTACATGCTCCTGGTGATGAACATATAGTGTCTAATGAGGGATCTAATGCAAGCATTTTGCAAGCTCATTGAAGGATTTAGTGTCTAATGATGATCTACTATGTTGAGAGAGACAGAGATTTGCAGGCATTGGTGACAAGCAAATTATAGTGCATTTTCATAGCTTGAGCAAACGTCGAGGCCATCTACCAGAAAGTCCCCGTATCATGACAACATAGCATAAATACTTTTCTAATCTGTTGTTTGAAACTATTGGCATACTTGTGCATGATAGATATATTGATATGCAGTTTGCGCACTGGTTATACGTGCAATTACACTTCGATATTTTCAATCAGAGAACGAATAATTCAGGCAGGTACAGACCATGTTTGTAGTCCTTGTACACCATGTTGCATTTTGTGTTTTTTGGTGCTTGCATCATTTAGTGTTTATAATCTGAACTACTTTGAATCATTAGCTGGTTTTCAAAGTGCATGTAGCTTCACATTTCTCAGGTTATGTTGATTTCCGGAGTGCAAGTGCCTTCGTATTTTTTTAAGTTAAATGTTCGCCCCTGGTAACTTGAATTCGTGGATCAGCCACTGCACACAAATCATACACGAATCCCAGTATGAATTAAATGAAATGCAGGGACTTACTGTAGCTCGTTGTACAGGCTCGCTGCAGCTCTACTTGCGCTTGGGATGTTCCATGTACAAGTCCATGTTACCACTTGCTTGGATGTGCAGGCCTTGTGCTCCTTGCATCCCCCTCTACATTTTTGACACGGCGAATGGTTGATCAAATAAGAGGAATCGACCTTGATGTTGTACCGGAGCACAGATACTTACAAGGTTATACGGGTGTGCAGGATGTGTACCAAATCCCGTAGCCCCGTCATGCTTCGCTAAAAAATGGATTTGCTTGTTTCAGATGATATCTCTAGAAGAAATAAGAGTTAAAATCAGAGTTGCATAGGCGTGTAAGCTAAGAGAGTAGTGAAGGATATCCAAACATCGTCGGAACAGTGCACAAGGGAGTGATGTGTGGATACCTAGTTTGGGCCGGCGTTTGGGCATGCTCGCCTAGCTAGAGTGCGGGTCACTTCAAAGCTGTTGAGGGTGATGCGTTGGCATTGGCTGGTCGTGCACGGATGCAGATCTTGAGTGGCAGCGGAGCGCTACGATGCGGTGGACGAGACCGTTGGTGAAGCCCCAAGGACCTCGGGGGGCGGAGGTGCGATGATGTGCTCGGCGAAGTAGCCCCGATGAGCTGGGAGACAACATCAGCGAAGCGCACCTGATGCGGTGGAACTTGGTGTCTGTGAGGCACGTCGGTTGCGGTGGCCGACGTTGTCGGTGGACCACCCGGTGCGGCGGACGAGGGCGTAGATGAGGTAGCTCCGGTGCGGTGGTGAAGCGCGACCGTCGTCTTCGTCGTCGTCGTCCGGCACAGAGGTGGGGAACAGTGGGGAAAGAGACGAGGCGAGGGGCGATTCGAGGGATGGTGGCGAATTAGGGATTTGAGCAATCCGGGCGCGGAAGGGGACTGTGGAGAAGAGAGATTTTGCAGGGCTGGAATTGGGGCCGCTAGATATTTCAATCCGAAACGTGGAAGCGCGAACGTATATTGTCGTCGTCCTTTTTCGGGGGGGGGGGAGGGGGGTGGCTGGGTGCTACGCGTCCGTCCGACACACGCGACCACCCCGACAGGACTATGCTTCGGTGCCTTAAGGCACCTGCCTTTGTGTCCATGACATGTGGGCCCAACAGGTGGCTGGCCCACATGTCAGTCACCCAAGGGTTGTTGCCTTTAAGGCACCGAAGCAGCGTCCACCCCGACACGACCCTGGTCTGCCATGTGCACCTACATTTGAGAATGCAAACGAAACTTCTTTTATTTGCAAACGAATCTGTATGTATTACCATGCCCGTGTTTTCCTTGCAATAATTAGTCATTCAAAATGAGATTCTCCATCCGTTTACTTTTGTAAGTCGTTTCAGACAACTTAAAATGAACTGTTTTGCACATTGTCTGAAATGTCTTCAAGGTATTATAAAAGTGAACATAGGGAGTACTATAAATTAATTATTGAGGAGTTATTTGAAAAAAAATCGAAACTGTACCCACGCTAACGTGGATTAGAATGTGTCACATAATTAGTTATTTGAATTAGAGTGTGTGTCACGTAGTTAGTTATTTGAATTAGAGTGTGTGTCACGTAGCGATCTCCAATTCTAACGTGGATTTCGCATTTCACTCTATCCACACTACTTTTTAATACAAATTCATATATATATGATGAACACCGTGGTAGTGAGAAAACTTTTGGATGGATTCAAATATATGACCTACAAAATAGCACAACAAATTGAGCCAATGTCAACTTTTCCAAACTTAGTATGGCACAAATTCGAAATAATTACCCGTATGCCTGGTCCTCGGTTCAAATCTTACAATGTACACCGAATTGAAACATCGATATTAAGTCTCGTACTATGTACATTCAAATGTTGTTTTTAGTCCCCCCCCCCCCCGCGCGCGCACAAAAGCTACATACTTCCTGTATCGGTCAATCTTCCTCTACTAACCACCTTAGCAAGCTATCAGTTTCCAACACACGTTCATTCTTTCTCTCCATGTTTCGATCTCTAAGTCTCTCAACTACACAACCCCTTTTTCCACTCCTGTTACCAAATGTATTTACCTCACACACCCGCCATTGCACCCCATGCCGAGCTCTCTCTCTCTCCCCCCCCCTCTCCCTCTCACACTCTCGTGCTAAATACATGGATTGCCTATCTAGCCCCCCCAACCTCTCATGCGCAGGAACGCACGTTGTATATCTAGTTCACTCCCTCGAGACTGTCTCACTCTTTCTTCTGCACGGCGGGCAACACTCTCTCAATCTCGCTCTCTTTATCTGAGTCTCGTTTAACCTCATTTTCTTTCACACACAAATGATATATCTCCCTGTTCGGGCCTCGATCGACACACTCTATACTCGCTCACGCATATTGTCTATCTAGGTCAGTCCATCCAAGCCGTCGCCACTCTTTCGACCTCATGGTGGGCCACGCTCACTCAATCTCTCTCTCTCTCTCTCTCTCTCTGTGTGTGTGTGTGTGTGTGAGTGTGTGTGTGTGTGTGTGTATGTCTCGATTTACCTTGCTCTTTCTCGGACAAAAACGATATATCACCATGTTTGAGCCCAATTCGACCTATTCACATTGTATATTCTCTCACGCACATCGTCTATCTAGGTCACTCTCTCCAACCCGTCTCACTCTTTTCGATCGCACGGCGACCCTATGTGATCGGTTGACCTTGCTTCCTCCCACGCACAAAATATATCTACACGTCTATGACTGGATCATCTCTCAAGCTCTATCTTACAGCCCTCACCCTTACCAAAAGCTCAATCGGACAATATCTCTCCGGAGCATATATATTTGTTCAATGAATGTCAGACCACACTCATTGTGTCTCTCTATCTATATGTCTCTCGATTGACCTCGCTTTCTCATACCGTGTCTTCCACGCGTTGAAGCTACTACCTCTCCATCCCTCGCAAAGCCAGAGCTATTTACATTGCGAGGGGCACTCCAACCTTGGATTAATTTGTGTAGGCATTTATTCCAGTCGGTTTAGATTATATTTTCGTAGCATTCGGCCCACAACTACTCCAAACGCCGTTGCAACCCACGCAACTCCCCTAGTTGATTTCCCTCTGGCTCGGTCATCGCTCTCTCGCACGTCCTTTCTCACCTTCAACGTTGCACCGTGGTATTATTGAAAAAACTATGGTGTTCTCTTTAATTATTATAAATAAGCTACAAAACTACACACCGATAGTCCACTTGGAATGGAACAAATTTTGACCCACAAATTAAAGTGCTAAAAACTACACACCAAGGGGCCCACATGTCATGAAACAAATTTGGACCCATATACAAATTAAAAAATAAAGGACGAGGATCGAACATGCGACCGGGCCTTCAAGCCGCACGTCAATAGGCAACATACGTAGAATAGCAATGTTTGTTGTACCCCCTTTGTTCACATAATGATTTTATATTACCACAGCCTAATTGATGGATAACATGTAATATTATTTTTAGTACTATTCGCCTTTACTTACTGGTGGGTTTAATGTGTGCTCTCTCTCTCCTCCCCTTTTGTGTTTAGACGCACGGGCAAACAGGAAGAACTCGCGGGCGATGTTGCCATTGACCATATCTGGACGCGTTCACAACTCACAAGTCAAGGCACCAGTTTCACGTACTAGCAGCACTACTCAGTGTGTACGTGCAATGCACGTCAATTTGGAAGTAAATTAAGTGCATGCAGATATTAACTACTAGGATATTATTTGCATGTTGTCATGTGATTAGCACTATATTTGGCATGAAATTCACTATACGCTAAATGTGTTGAGCGCTCGACATTGAAGCAGTCTAGGTCATTGGATGACAAGGAATACATGTGGCTTGATGACGTTTTATATTTAATATTATATGGCTCTAGCAGAACATTCAATCGATCAAACCATACATTTCGTTCAGTCTGACTCCGACTTTAAATTATACGACGATCGATATAAAATAAACGGAAATGATAAACGTTCGGATTTTAAGCATGGCAATCCGAACGTTTTTCATGGCAAATTTAGATTACGCGGCGGCGGCGGGGGCGTCTCGCGGTGGGAAGCGGCTCCTCTGTCGTGCTCTGTGTGTCGTCAGGCCACTGACCGACGGTGATGGCGGCGTCTTGTGCCGTTGTTGGCGTACTCCTGGACGTTGGCCTAGCTTCAAGGAAGGCCAAAATGTTCTGGACTTCGGAGAGAGTCAACTGGCGGGAGGAGGCGACTGGCGTTGGTGCAAGGAAGCGGTCGATGGCGGCCATCCATGCTGCTGAGGGGGCACTGGCACCCGCGCGGGGACATGCGCTGTCAACGGCGCGGCGGAGACGTTCGTGTGCATGGGCACCGGCACGGGCGCGCACGTCAGTGCACGCGTAGGCGCATGCGCTGGCAGGTGCACGGGCACCGGCACGGGTGTGCGCGTCAGTGCACGTGCAGGCACATGCGCTGGCAGGTGCATGGGCGTGTGAAAGTCGGCGGGGACCTCGTGGAACCCCGTGGCATCAAGCTCGGCGACAATGTGCGGCTCCCAGCCCATCAATGCCACGGGGATGGGCGCTGGCGCAGTCGGGATGACGGGAGCCAGAACGGGAGCAGGGACAAACGCGGCGTCTTCCCGCAAGGCCAGTTCAACCTCGTCCCAAAGCGCCTTATGTTCCTGAGACTCCGGCTGGGTGTCTTCCTCATGAAACTGGAACACTAAGGGCAGACCATCATGATGCGGCATGGCGTACGTTTAGGTCAGGCTAGTTGGAGGTAGACGACAGGAGAATAGGAGAGGAAGAGGATTGTAGCGATACCGGGTAGTGCGGAGTTGATTTTAAACTGCGGCGCCGGCGACATTAAAAGTGGGAGCTGTTGGGACAATTGTGGGCGGCGGAGCCTGGTAAAAGGGCTCGCCTCCCGGTGAGTCTACAAAGTGGTCTGCTCGCACGCCTCCCTGACAGCCGACGCAGCGGTCTGCTCGCACGCCTCCCGTCGACTCACACGCTTGCTGGGACGGCATCTGCCGATGAGAAGCGGGGACTCGTGGTGGCACGTAAACGCCCATGGTTTCAATAGTGAAAGCGTTCGCCTTAACATGACAGGTATTTTCCCTCAAAAAACGTGACAAGTCTTTGTTCCAAAATACCTTGGCTCTTCATTTGTGGAACTTGTCATAAGCAGCTTGTCTCGAATTGAAGAAAAAACTTACGAAGTAATATTTGTGCCATATCACGTGACCATGCTCAGTTTCAAGAATTTATGCTCCCTTTTGGATTTTCTGAAATTTAAGACCCAGGATTCGATACTATATCATAACCTGCATCATGCAATAAATTTTCAAGCCGTACATCTGTCCTGTTGTATTTCTTAAGAAAGGATTTGGTCAAACATTTTCCTTAGTTAAACCTCCTTTCCGGTTTATAGGGCTCAATTCAAAAATCTCACTAACCAAGGTAGATGGTGAGTGGTCGAACAATTGTTGTAGTTTACGAATGCATTAATTGCAATGCATGCATGCATAAAGTACATGCATTGGTCAATTTTCTCTTAATACTTGCATGTAATGATTTATTGCACCTTGAAATCTGAACATGTGATGGGGAACAACCAAATTGAGACTTATAAAATGGGAAAACTAAAATTTTGAGATAAGCCCTATAAACCGGAAAGGAGGGAGTAAAAGGATAATCCCTCCATACCAGTGCATTTCCTGATATATTAACTCAAGTACTAGGCACGAACAAAAAAGTACGGAGTACTAGGCACGAACAAACGGGCTCAATTCTGTGCTTATCCTGGTGTAGTAGTAGTAGTACTAGGCAATGCAGTTGACGGGTGACATTGACGAGCGGCAACCGAGGGAATTGAACCATGCTCGGCACGGTAGGTAACGTTGTCTAGTTACTAAAGCATCCCTCCGTTGTTCATCGGTAGTCATTATGGACCGGGGACATGAGGGGAATTTCCTAGGGCTGGAATTCTGGCCGCCAGATATTTCGACTTGAAACGCTGAGGCTCAACTGGTTGGGGTTGCCTAATGTGCGTACCACGCATGCCACCGAAGGACAGGTGCCCATTTTTTAGGACCAACACGAGCCAGGGTCTGGCTGGTACGCCGTTGGGTCCTACCATTTGAGAATACGAAAGGAACCTTTTAAATTGCCGAACGAATCTATGTGTATTACAATACCCGTATTTTCCTTGCAAATACTAATCTCAATGTGGTAATTGATTTATGACGAGTTGTTGAATTAGAGTGAATTTGTGATATAGTGATCTCAACGTGGATTTCACATTTCATGGTATCCCAAGTAAGTTTTCCAATGCAAATTCAAATTTAAAATATGAACAATATGGAGGTGAGAAAACTTTGCATGTATCAAGCATATGACCACACACACACACACACACAAAGAGAGAGAGAGAGAGAGAGACGCATGAACACAACAACAATCCAATAAGTATAGTGCATCTATTTTTCCAACCCATGCATGTATGACACGAGTTCAAAAATACTCCTTCTATTCCTAAATATTAGTCTTTCAGAGAGTTCAACAAGTGACTACATACGGAGCAAAATGAGTGAATCTAGACTCTAAAATATGTCTATATACATCCGTATGTGCCAGTCCATTTGAAGCCTCTAAAAAGACTATTATTTAGGAACGAATGGAGTAAAATGTAAGACATCCATGGTCCTCAATTCAATATTTAAAATGAACATTAAACTCAAACATGAATATTAAGTCTAGTACTATAGTATATGCAAATGTTGTGTTTAGGCGGAGCTATGATTGTCAGGGGTCAACCCCTCGACCTTAGATAAAACTGTGGAGCTCTGTTTAGGGTTGTTTAGATTATATTTGTTCCCACCCTCCCAACCACCAATTGAGAATATCATGTGCCCCCATACCTTACATGCTATATGCCGATACGAGTTGCTTGGAGCTTGTAGATCTGAGATATAGCAGCTCACATGATGTGTCTTAATTTTTTGCGGGAAACCTTGATGAGTTTGAGAATTGCACACAATTTGTACAAAAACTACTTAGATGCCCTTTGATCCCATATCCAACGACCTCGAAGCTCGTATCACCGTAGCATCTAAGATGAAGGAGGACATCATATTCTCCTGTATGTAAGAATATCATGTGCCACCACACCTTAGATGCTTTGGTGATACAAGATCTTTGGAGGCGTTGGATTTGTGACCCAACACCTCCTCGGTGGTTCGAATGGTTTTTTGCAGAAAATCCCCAAAAGAGTTCGGCCACTGCTTACAAGCACAAAGACTGCTTAGATGCTATTGGATCTCAGATCAAACGACCTCTAAGATCGTATCACCGTAGCATCCAAGCTGTGATAGCACCCTATGTTTTATCGCACGGGAGAGTATGAGGTGCTCCCGCACCGTAGATTCTATGGTGATACGAGTTCACTGAGATCTAACGGCCCACAGTAGGAGGTTTGAATGTTTTTGCAATATACGGCTGATAGAGTTTGGGAAACGAGCAGAAAGTACAAGTACTATGCATGTGCAATCTGATCACTGATCATACGACCTAGATGCTCATATCACCGTAGCGGGTAATTATGCTACGGGGAGCACCTAATATTAGCACCGGAGAGCCGTTGGATCGTAGATGCAGTGGCACACATGAGGCCTGAATGTTTTATTTGCAAAAAAAACTTTGGAGAGTTTGGAAATTGCGCATAATTACTAAGACTACTCCCAAGCCCTTGGATCACACTTCCAACAGTGTAAAAACTCATATCACCATAGTATCTAAGCTGCGGGGTGGATGTGATCTTCTATGCCGCTGTCATTTTTGTTCGTAAACTTGCAAAATACGTGTAACTCGTGCCGTTACTTGTGTAACCGCGCAAAGTGTTTGTTCAAAAAAACCATCCTACACTGAAATATCGGAACAACACACGGGGGTCCCACTTGTCATTAATCAAATTTGGACCTAAAACTAACAAATCTAAAAGACAAGATTCGAACTGGCAACCTACACTACAAAGCGTAAGTCGATAGCCTGAAAAAACAAACGGTTGTTCGCTTTGTCCCATAACTTGATTTTATACAGTACTTGTGTTGAGTAGAGTAGAGGGAGTGCCTCGTCAACACATGCATGACCATTGTCTCACTTACGGGTGGTCCCAGGTCTGCGATCTCAATCTCTCTTCTCTCCATCGTCTAACCTTTGCACGGGCACACACGAAGAGCGGCGCTAGCTTGCCATGGTGTTATTACAACTAAAAAAAGCTTGGAAAATAGAAGAATCGCCTAGAACAAGAGATGTTGCGGCTGGTCGAGACGGAGCTAACCGTGCCATGTTTGCATGATGAAGTTGTGTGGCTAGTGGCGTGTTTTCGACCGACTGGCTGGGTCCCTAGGTTGAACCATAGATACTACGTCTGATACAGTATATTTTTACACACACATTTTTCCTCCGTGCCGAGGCGTGGCACACCCTACCGCGCGGTTTCTGGGTCCTCCCGGGTGGTGCACGCATATATTCTTCCTGATGTGGGACGCCCTACCGCGTGTTTTCTAGGCCCTCCTCAGTCGTAGCACCGAAGCAAGAAATGAGTCGTCCAATCACGAAAGATAACCTTTCCCGCCGAGTACATCAGTGAAGCACAGTGGCTAGCTAGTTGGGCTAGTTCGACCGATTAGCTAGGCCACCGCCACATTTGTTTTTTCACCCCTTTTTTATCTACTTTCCGGCAGGTAAATTTAAATATCCACCGCGGCGTTGCTCTGGTGTTTGGGTGAGGCAGGATTTTAATTTTTTTGATTGACGAGAGTACGCGCGACAGGATTTTAAATTTTTTGATTGACGGGAGTAGGCGCGGTAGCAATTAGTCGCGATGACTCCGCCTGTAAAAACCGACTGCTCCCTGATGTGAGAAGTCGTCGACTGGTGTTTTACCGTGGTGAAAACCAAAATATTCCCCACTCCTCGGCTGGCTCCCTCCGCCTTCCCGTAGATTACATTGCCTTTCAGCCGTTTCGCCCCCTTTGCTTCCTCTCCCATTGCTTCTACCTGGTGCCATGGCGGCGCAGCAGATCATAGAGTCCGAGGTGAGGCGCCTGACACAAGAGCTCCATGCCAAGGATGCGGAGCTCAGGGCCAAGGACATGGAGCTCCGTGAGCTCAAGGAGGAGAGGAGTGCCATGCTCCTCCGTTATGTGCGGGAGTTCACGGAGCTTCAAAAGCGGCAGGCGTCCACCACAAAGATGCTCGAGGCGTCAGCGCGTTGCTGCAGAAAGCGGGAGATACAATAGGCCGTCAGGGGAGCCAGCTGGAGCGCGAGCGGGCTGATCGTGACGAGGTCCAGGATCGCCTTAGCCACTTGGTGAACCAAGTTGCCATGGACGTGTTGCGGCTGCGTGATGCCTACCGTCGTGCCAGCGCGACGATGCCGTCCGTTGGGCTAAACCAGTTCGACCACCCGGTCAACTTCAATGAGCTGCAGCTTCCTGACCTGGTCTCCTTCTTCACCTATATCTCCAAGGAGCTGAGCCGTCTCCGCGCGATGGTGGGGGCTGAGCTGGACAAGGAGGGGTTGCGCGCTGCCGTCGCCGTTGCCGGGCGAATCCTTTCAGGGCTCCGTCATCGGAATCTATTCGTGCCATTGGACGCCGTCTTTGATTTGCTGGCTCCCGTCGACCGGGAGCAGGCTCTGCGGGCGGTTGCACCCTGCATCACCAACGTCATGCGCCTCGAGAATCAGTGGGACTTCGGTGGTGTTTAGGCGCCCTCTGCATGGGCATGTCCATGTCTCGGTGCAACATGGCCGTTGGATCAAACTCAGACAGTGCAGATCCGTCACTGTAGCACAAAGCGTGTGGGTGTGTTTGGTTGCATTCTCATCTCAATATAGTTATTTCCTCTTCATTTATTTTTGTCAACCTACTAGTGTGGACTCATGCACCCTTCATGCACCCTGCCAAACACCCAAAAGTGGGTCGAGAAGGGAACTTTTGTTCCCATCCCGTGCACCCTTCATACACCCTGCCTAACACTATACGATGTGCTTCATATGATTCATGTTTCGTGGAGTACTATAGCACTGTACTCTCCATACGATGTGGACTTGGTTCTGTTAACATTGATCTCACCGTTCATTCTTGACCAGGCAGTCGAAAAAGTGGTACTATGTTACATATAGGAGTAGTTGACATGCGCACAACACAGCAACAAGATTGTGTAGTACTGACGTATGAACCACTGCACATGCCTAGTAGTAGGAGCACTGTGTATGTTCAAGTGGCTGCCGTGTTTCGCACTCCTCCTTCGTAAGAGTGGAAACGCTTGTTGTAATCATTTTTTTCTTCAGAATGAAAAACAGTGGACATGCTCTACCGTGCGGATCCACCTCCAGCCATGCACTAAATTACTCACTTTCACCGACGTGTGGGACTACAAGCACCTGGGTCCACCAGCCATGCACTAAATTACTCCGTAGTAGAGTGACGGTAGACTACCTCGATCGAACCGCCGCAGTAATGCCCAATGAGCCATCAAATCACAAAGCCCCCTCCTTTCCAGCAGTAAGTTAGACGGACGAAGCAACCATCATTTCACTCTTCTCTCTCAGCTTCCTCTCTTGAAGAAAACCCCCACTCGCTTCGCTTCTCCCTCATCTCGTTCCTCCTTTCACTCTTCTCTCTCAGCTTCCTCTCTTGGATGGACGCCGGAGCACCGGCCGACGTGATGTCTATGGCTCTGTCCAAAACTGTCGAGGCTCATGGTACGAAGAAGCGCAAGCACCCCGCCGAGACAACCGCAGACAAGCTCAAAGCCATCACCCTGTCCAAGCCCCCCTCTCCGGATCCCTCATTAAGCAAGTCCAGGTAATGTCTCTTGTTGATGATCTTTTTCTCGATCTTGATCGTGTTTTTTCATCTAACACGCAGTACTAGTACTAGTAGTACAACTTTCTGGGTGATCTTGCATGTGATTTTAGTGTGCCAAATGACGGTTCTAAATTCCTCTTTTGACCAAAACATGCGAGAGGTTGACACTGATTTCTTATACATTACTTTCAACTACTCCCTCTATCCCAAATTTCTTGTCTTAGATTTGTCTAGATACGGATGTATCTCATACTAAAATGTGACTTGATACATCCGTATCTAGACAAATCTAAGACAAGAATTTTGGGATGGAGGGAGTACTTTATGAACATCAATGCTACCTTTTAAGAGGGTATATTTGCCTCAGTAACTTGTGTTATGGATATTTCATGTAATCCCTCTGCTCTCATGCCTTTGAAGACATGTTCTAGTGTCTTTGTTCACTCATTTCTGTGCATATATGTAGTCATCTATGGAGTATAATATCGAAAATCATCTTATATTTCTGAACGGAGGTAGTAATGAAATATGGTTTCTATTTGAATTAGAACCAGGTCCACGGTGGAGATGAAGTTCTCAAAGTCATGCCGTGTGAACTGGAAGACCTGATGATGAGTTCTACTGCTGAACTATCCAGCTGCTGTGTCCTTGTCGCCACATGTCCTGAACTAGTGTTTTCCTGTAGCATTGTTTTCAGGCGTGTTCTCGAGGCTGTACTTGACCACAAAAATTTCCTGGCTGTACCTTCGATTACGAAGGGTGTGGTTCTTGTAAAGCTTCCCAACAATCTGATGCGGCCTGTCTTCATCATCATGTTTATGACTGGAAAGACCACTCTGTTAGGTTCTCCAAGGTTGACAAGATGGTGATGGTGCATGTAGACATCTCACATGAAGTCCATGGCCTAGTCAGTTATGCGGGGTTCATCCCGTAGGTCGGTGGCAAGAAATAGTCTGCAGAGTTTAGTTAGTGCAACTTTGCTTGTCTATTGTAAGTACTATTGTTCAGTACTTGATTTGTGTTTGTGAACCCTGTAGTGTTTATTAGTACTGCCGCTTTTGGTGTGTGGTCAGTCCTAAGAACGGTCTATGTTAATGTCTGTCCACTCAATTCAGTCTGTACATTTTGAAGTATCTAGGTCATATTTTTTGTGAGGACGGTTTATCAATTATGGTTACACTCCAATATCTGTATGCATTGCAGGGTTTATCGCACCCACCAGGATTTCCCGTCCCATGGATGTTCGGTCCATACAATTTGTCACGACCTTTGGACTGTCCTGCTTGTGGGAGTAGGCAGGGCGCCTGCATGCCACGCGTAGTTGGACGATCAATCTTCTATTTAGTACTTCAACATAGTGATTTCCTGGTAAGGATTCACTCGTGTCACATCAAGTAAATATTATTGATTTACTGTCTAAATCTTATTGATTTAATGTCATGTTTTCTTTCCTTTCCTGCAATTTACGATGCAGGTTTTGTCATGTGACATTCATCACAGAATAAACCGTTTGGTTTGCTCTACAATGGCTATTTTTGCAGGTTACACTTCTTATGTCGTGTCAGTAACGAAGGCACTATCCATCACTGATATTACTGGAAAAAATTGGATCAGTCTGTTGTCTGAGTACAAGCTGAATCCCTATGATGAACTGCAGTTTGGTTTAACAAAAACACCACAATTAGTCCTTCTCGCGTTTAAAAGAAATGAAGAAAAACAATGGATCACGGTCACGGATCCTAGTCAAGTTAGAAAGCTGATCATAGCAGACCAGACATGATCGCCGCTGTCTCGCACGGACCGAGCACCGGCAGTTGCTCTAGCACTAACAGCGGCAGCAGCTCAGTCTGATCCAGCTAAGGATTGGGCACCAACCGCGTCAGCGGATCAGTCTGATCTGAGGATCGGGCATCGACACCGGCACCAGCTCTTCAAGGAGCCCCATCTCCGACAGTAGCAGCGGCTTCGGTACCTGCACCAACACTTGCACTTGCATTTGGTCCGGCCCGTGCAGTTGCACTGGCAACAAACTGGGCTGCAGTTCGCACTTCATATACCAAAGTCCTTACAAAAACCGACATGTCCACCTTCTTGGTAAGCATTGGCCGCCCAAGTGCTTCATTCTTTTTTCTTTCCATGTTGTTTCACATGATTCACTGTGTTGATCTAACTGTTTGGGTATGTCTTCTTGTTTTCAAACAGAGAATTCCTAGAGCAACGAGGGAGTCGTTCAACAATCCGGGCGACCGCGGCCAAGTTTCTCTTACCATGCGCAGCCTTGGTGTGAATGAACCTGCTCAATATACCGTAAGTACAAAGGACGGTCACATGATGATTGATGCTAAAGGATGGTCAAGGTTCAAATCTAAATCATATCTTGCGGTAGGGGATGATGTCAAAATGGAACTTTCTTGGCAAGGAGAGCTGGTCCAAATCAACTTTGAAATTCTTCAGTAGCAGCACGCAACTGCCAAACTGATCTATCCTCCGAGAGATTTTTATGTAATAATCTGGCATGGTGAAACAAGTGTCCTGTGTGTATAAGTAGTACGACAGTATTATTTATCACATGGTATATCATTGATAGAATTGCAACTCTGATTGCTGGTTAGGAACTGCGTTCCATTTCATTCCAACAGCTGCCGTGCTTTATTCAATTTTGTGTATTCGCCTTGCGACAGCATCTAAAACTAGCGCAGTACCGATCGCTTGGAATATGAAAAGCGCTGAGGTAGAACACATGGGCCCCCAAACATGCAGGGTCGGCCTGCGGCCCAAAGTCCAGAACCATGAGCCTATCTGAGTATTATATTCTCAGCTGAACCCCCATAAAAAAACTGAACCCCCATAATGCCCGTGCGTTGCAGAGGGAGTAGATTTCTCGGCAAGGTGAGCCTGTGATATAAAAGATTTGTATATTTCTTTACAGAGGGAGTATCTCTCTGTCAAAAAATATATTTATGTGTAACTAGTTACTCCTGTCTTTCTACTTCCTTTCGCTGATATGTGGGGCAACCGGCAACGGGGTCCACGTTCCATATGCACAAATTAGAGTGCACAACTTCATGGTAGATACACCCCGGTCGTAGCGCCGCAGTAATGCCCAATGAGCCATCAAATCACAACCCCCCCCCCCCCCTTTCCAGCTTTAGCAGTAAGCTGGACGGAGGAAGCGGCAATATTTCACTAGGCCTGAATCCCCTTCTCCCTCGTCTGCTTGTTCAGAGAAAACCCCCGCTCGGCAATTGCATAGGGTTTTCTCATGGAGAACCAGGTACGAATTCTTCATCCATCCCCGATAAATCCAAGTACCTTGGTTGCAGGTAATCCTAGGATGGCAGCCGCCGCCGTTGATGCATTTTCTTCGTACTGAATCTAGTGTGTTTCAGCTGCAGTGCCCAAAGTGCGAGTACCCTACAGATTTCTGCGCCCACGGCGAGACGCCACACTTGTTCCTTCTCATCCTACCACAGCATTTTGAAACGCGCACAGTATGTTCCTAGAATCCTCTTCTCTATCCGGGAGGGTGGGTTTTTTTTGAACATGCTGTATTCTCATATTATTTTCCTGCAGTGTATTATTTGCTCTACCAGAACACATGTACTCAAGATGCTCGGCCTTGCCATAACTGAATACACTAGTTTAATGGTCACGGTGAAGACAATCCATGGATATTGCTTCCGAGTTGGGTTCATGAACCAAGAAGATCGCTACTTCTTTTATGGCCGAACTTGGATAAACTTTCTCAAGTGTTACGGACTGAAAGTTGGCGCACGAATGTTGATGGAAATAGCAGAACTTGGTCGCATCTTCACTGCGATCTTCCACCCCGACGTCGTTCCAATTGTTCATCCATGTTAGTTTTGTATCTGGTTCTTGCTTGTTGCCTCGATTACTTCTTAATCCACCTATTCTGTCTAACTAATCACAATTTAACTTTAGAAGTAGCAACGAATCTCTCATGAAGATGCTACTTCTAACTAATATTGTCTTATAATTGGTGGCACGTGTAGGTTTTTTCAGAGTTAAGCAGTCTGCTCGTTTGTTACTCTGTAATAACTCGGCTGTTACTAATGGCACTGAAGTTGGCTGGATCGACATCCACATGTTCCTACACTTTATTGATCGTCTTAAGATCCTTGTGGGGCGTTTCAATGGTGGAAGGCCACGTGGGATATGTGTGCCACTGCTGCACTCGTTGAACAGGTCCAACTGTGTCGACAAACTTATGGTACGAGCTGTTTTCTGTTATATATGTTGTTCATAAACTATTGCTTAAACACAGTTTTACAGCTGTGATCTTCTTGAAACAGGAACTGCAGAGTTCTATTGTTCCTATACAGATGCCTGACCATGGTCGGGTCAGACTTGCGCTTGGTCACAACATGATGTTTATGTCGACCTACTCAATTCCCCTTGAAGGCGAAAAGATACTTATTCGTGGGTGGTCTCAGATAATGAAGGCCCGTCCATCTTGGAGAATAGGACAGAAGATTATGTTCATGCTTTTCCATGGCTCTAAAGAGAATATCCTGTTTATTGACCACGTTGCGAGATGAAGCCGCTTTCAGAAGGTTGTGGATGCGCGGGGTGGCGCCTGGGCCTTGTCCTGGGGCATGGCGGCCTCATCCTTGGTTAATTGTAGCCTGTAGGCAAAGTATCACTATTCGAGGCGTGCTTTGTACGGTTGAACCTGTATAAGTACTCATACTGCTTTCAGCTTTGGTTGTTAAGTGCCCCTCCTAGTTTCAGTTAAGGTTGTTAAGTACTCCTGCTGCTTTTACAGTCTGTCGTGTTTCTTCAGTCCTGTCTTCCTCCAGCCGCCAAAACCAAACCAGCGCCGGCGGGGCCGCCTGCTTCCGCCTCCCATGGCTGGCTGCACCTCAGCGCACGCATCGCCGCCCCACCGTCTCCTAAATCGTTAACACCGACGTCCTCCGCGCGCTTTGGTGCGCTCGCCGCGGCGCCGCCCTCTCGCATTGTCAACATGGTCAACAAACAATAGGAATCGGCAGAATTATGTGGAGAGGATGACAGTAAGGGCCCACCACGTCAGAGTATGGAAAAATAAAATGCTTCCTCCTAGTGTTTTCCTGACATCTGGGACCCACGATATTGTGAGGGTATATAGTCAATAGACAAGAGAACAACACAAGATCGGCTGACACCTAGGACGTAGCTACTCGAGCAGTATTGTTTTTGTTTGGTATTGTTGAGACGGAGCAGGGTTTGAACTGGGCTGTGGCCCGTCTAGCCCAGGCTTATATTTTATGTTCACCATGTGACCAGCCCAGCTATTTTTTTCTTTGTGCAAATGAGCCCAGTTTATTTTTTTTGAAGAATACCCAATCCAGGCCTACTTATTTTTCTACGCCTTGAAAGTAATATGAAATGGGTTGTAAATATAAAAACAGATGACAAATTGGCAATTACTTTATAATTTCTGATATTTTTCACATTTTCAGATTCCTATTTCACTGGGCATTAACCTAATTCAAATATATCTTCAAAGTACTTTAAATCTGGCTCGACATTTTGGTATTAAAAATAGTTTGTAACCCACAGAAATATGCGAAATTGGGCCTGGCCAACAAAAAAAACGACTGCAATAAATTGCTTAAGAAGTTGCCATGAGCGATATATAAATTATTAAAAAAAGAGGGAGTGGTCTGACTTGTGGGCCTGTTTAGTTGACGCGTATGCAAGATGTTTTTAGTTATTATATACTACGTCAACAAACGATTCTACTAGACGTAACCGTTGGATGTCAATCCAACGGCCGTTGTGTTTCTTCAATCTCTGATCTTCTTGCTCCAGCCGCCAAAGCAGTGCCGGCGGGACCGCCTGCTCCCGCCTCCCGTGGCCGGCTGTGCTGCCGCGCAGGCCTCAGCGCCCCCTACTACTCCCACCGCTGGCCAGGGCATCACTCTAGTCACCCACACCCCCTGTTATTCTGCGGCGACGGCAGCCTCACACCGCAGCCGAACTGGTGAACCCTCATACTCCTCTCTGCGCGGGCTTCCACTGCTGTGTCTTCCCCGGCTCTGCGTCGTCCCCTTCCTAGGCCTCGCCGTTGTCCACCGCCGTGGTGCTCTCGGCGCGGCGTGGTCAATGTGGTCAACGACCGACTTACATCGGAAGAGTACTGTACGTGGAGAGGCTGACAGCTGAGTCCACGGCAGCCGCAAGGAAGTGCCTCCTTATTACGAGGAAATTAATTATTCCTCCACCTGACATCTGGGACCCACTGGACAGGCCACCAGTATTTCATGAAAAAACGTTTCCCCCTGACTGCTGGGACCCACAGGTCGGGCCACCGTATTTCGTGAAAAAAATGTCCCCCCCGCTGTCAGCTCGGACCCACCGGAAGTGCCTCCTTATTAAGCACAAAAAATGAATACCCCCTGCTAGGTGGGACCAACCTTGGTGGGAGGCTGACTTGTGGGCCTACTAAGTTGACTGGGACGGAGGCCTTTGTCAAGTTTAGTCAATATATGCACAATTCCAGCTCCAATGACCGTACGATGTCCATCCAACGGCCGTAGTGCTTCTTGAACCTCTGCTCTTCTTGCTCTAGCCGCCCAAAGCAGCGCCGGTCATGCCGCCTGCTCCTGCCGCCCGTGGCTGGCTGTGACGCCGCGGAGGCCTCACCGCCCCCTACTACTACCACCGCTGCCAGGCCATCCCTCTACACACCCACAGCCCCTATTATTCTGCGGCGACGGGAGCCTCACACCGCAGCCGAACGAGTGAATCCTCATACTCCTCTACGCGTGGGCATCCACTGTCGCGTCTTCCCCGGCTCCGCATCGTCCCCTTACTAGGCCTTGCCGTCGTCCATCGCCCTGGTGCTCTCGACGCGACATGGTCAATGTGGTCAAGGAATGGCTTCCATCGGACGTGAACTGTACGTGGCGAGGCTGACAGCTGGGTCCACGGCAGCCGCAAGGAAGTGCCTCCTTATTACGCGCAAAATAATTATTCCTCCACCTGACAGCGGGGACCCCCCGGACGGGCCACCGTATTTCGCGAAAAAACGATTCCCCCTGTCTGCTGGGACCCACCAGCTACATCTTCGCACGCAAGGAAGTGCATCCGAAAAAAAATGATTCGCCCCCTGACTGCTGGGACCCACCAGCTACATCTTCACACGCAAGGAAGTGCGTCCGGGCAAAAAAAACCCAAAACGATTCGCCCCCATAACTTCTGGGACCCACCAGCTACATCTTCGCACGCAAGGAAGTGCCTGACAGTCGGGACCCACCTGGTCGAAGCGTACGTACTGTTGTCATTCTGGTCGCGAACGTGTACGTACATACTAGTCGATGTATATGCGCGCACGTGTCGTAGTAGAGGCGCGCACGTGTCGTAGTAGAGGCGCGCACGTAGCATGTACACGTACGTACAGCAGCGAGGGTGCAAGGAAGAAAATACGGCCACGTACGTACATACGGGCAGGGTCTCGAACGCCTACTCGCGCATACGTACATGGCTGGGTCGGAATGGAGAAACAGCATCGTCGTCGTGTTCATGCGGAGGCAACGGAATGCGTCGTGTTCATCGGGAGGCAACGGAACGTGTGGGAGCCAACTGGCTGGGTCGGAACGGAATGCGTGGTCATGTTCATCGCGAGGGCTTGGATGGAACAGGCGATGGAAACGAGGCCTGGCGTACCGCAGAACGGAGGAAACGGCCTTGTGTTCGACCGGCAATGTTCGAAATGGGGTCCTGTTGATCGGGAGGGGCCTGGCATACCGCAAAACGGAGGAAACGGACCTCCTACGGTCGAAACGGAGGTCCTGTTGATCGGGAGGGGTGTGGCGTACCGCAAAACGGAGGAAACGGACCTCCCATGGTCGAAACGGGGGTCATGTTGATTGGGAGGGGTGTGGCGTACAGCAAAATGGACGAAACGGACCTCCTACGGTCGAAACGGGGGTCCTGTTCATCGGGAGGGGTGTGGCGTACCGCAAAACGGGACTCCACGGGATACTGTTGATCTCCACCGTCGACCTCCTCCAGCCTCCACGGGCTACCTTCGACCTCCTCCAGCCTCGACGGGCTCCTGTTCATCCAGCCTCCACCACGCGCTACTCCACCGGCTACTGTTCAACCACCCCTCCACGGGCACCCCTCCCCCGTTTCCTGTTCATCCAGCCCTCCACACCACGGGGTCCTATTCAACCACCCCTCCACGGCCACCCCTCCACCGTCTACTGTTCATCCAGCCCTCCACACCACGGGTTCCTGTTCATCCAAAGGCAACGCCACCGCTCACTGTTCATCCAACCCCCCCTGCAACGCTCACTGTTCATCCCAAAGGTAGCATCAATCGGCTTCAGTTAGCAGCAGTAGCGAATGAATTGCTCCATCGGGTTCAGTTAACAGCCATCGATCGATCGCTCGGGTTCAGTAACGCGTAGCCTGCAGTGCAATCGCTCGGGTTCAGTTAGAGCCGAACGCCTCGCTCAGGTTCAGTTAGAGCCAACGCCTCGCACACACGCGCATACCTGTACGAGAGAAACGCGCATCACTCTCCCACCGTAACCGGCAACTCCCCGAAATTTTCCTCCCCCTCGCTTCTACCACGGTTTTTTCCGTCATGGACAGCCCAAAGAATATCATGCAGCTGTGTCTCCGGCCCACCCAGGATGAAAAGCCCATTTTCTGTCATGATTTTTTGTCATAGAAGTAGGAGCCCACCACATCTATGATGATACCGGGTTTTGTCACAATTATCGTCATAGAAGTGTCATCTGTATGACAAAAAAAAATTCGTTCGCCCAAAATGTCACGGATGTGTCTTTTTTTTGTAGTGACGGATTGAAAATTTATTGCATGATGCAGGTTATGATATTGTTTCGAATCCTAGATCTTAAATTTCAGAAAATCCAAAAGTGAGTATAAATTTTTGAAACTGAGCATGGTCACGTGATATGGCACAAATATTACTTCGTAAGTTTTTTCTGCAATTTGAGACAAGCTGCTTATGACAAGTTGCACAAATGAAGAGCCAAGGTATTTGAAATAAAGACCTGTCACGTTAAGGCGAACGCTTTCACTATTGAAACCGTGGGCGTTTACGTGTCGCCACGAGTCCCCGCTTCTCACCGGCAGGTGCCGTCCGAGCAAGCGTGTGAGTCGACGGGAGGCGTGCGAGCAGACCGCTGTGCCGGCTGACAGGGAGGCGTGCGAGCAGACCGCTGTGCAAGCTCACCAGGAGGCGAGCCCTTTGACCAGGCTCCGCTGCCCACCTTCGTCCCAACTGCTCCCACTTTTAATGTCGTCGGCGTCGCAGTTTAAAATCAACCCTGCACTACCCGGTATCGCTACAATCTTCTATCTTCCTCTCCGATTCTCCTGTCATCTACCTCCAACTAGCCTGACCTAAACGTACGCCATGCTGCATCATGATGGTCTTCCCTTAGTGTTCCAGTTTCCTGAGGAAGACACCCAGCCAGAGTCTCTAGAACATAAGGCGCTTTGGGACGAGCTTGAGCTAGCATTGCGGGAAGACGTCGTGCCTGTCCCCGCTCCCATTCCCGCTCCTATCGCCCCGACTGCGCCAGCGCCCATCCCCTTGGCATTGATGGGCTGGGAGCCGCACATTGTCGTCGAGCTTGATCCCACGGGGTTCCACGAGGTCCCCGCCGACTTTCACGTGCCCATGCACATGCCAGCGCATGCGCCTGCGCGTGCACTGATGTGCACGCCCATGCCGGTGCCCGTGCACCTGCCAGTGCATGCGCCTGCGCGTGCACTGACGTGCGCGCCCATGCCGGTGCCCGTGCAGACGAATGTCTCCGCCGCGCCGTTGACAATGCATGTCCCCGCACGGGTGCCAGTGCCCCCCTCAGCGGCATGGATGGCCGCCGTCGACTGCTTCCTTGCACCAACGCCAGTTGCCTCCTCCCGCCAGTTGACTCGCTCTGAAGTCCAGAAAATTTTGGCCTTCCTTGAAGCTAGGCCAACGTCTAGGAGTACGCCAACAACGGTGCAAGACGCCGCCATCGCCATCGGTCAGTGGGCCGACGACACAAAGAGCACAGCAGTGGAGCCGCTTCCCACCGCGAGACGCCCCCGCCGCCGCCGCGTAATCTAAATTTGCCATGAAAAACGTTCGGATTGCCATGCTTAAAATCCGAACGTTTATCATTTCTGTTTATTTTATATCGATCATCGTATAATTTAAAGTCGGAATCAGACTGAACGAAATCTATGGTTTGATCGATTGAAAGTTCTGCTAGAGCCGTGTCAAATTAAATATCAAACGTCATCAATCCACATGTATTCCTTGTCATCCAATGACCTAGACTGCTTCAATGTCGAGCGCTCAACACATTTAGCGTGTAGTTAATTTCATGCCGAAAATAGAGCTAATCACATAATAACACGCAAATAATATCCTAGTACTTAATATCCGCATGCACTTAATATACTTCCAAATTAACTGCTAGTACGTGAAACTGGTGCCGTGACTTGTGAACGCGTCCAGATATGGTCAACGGCAACATCGCCCGCGAGTTCTTCATGTTTGCCCGTGCGTCTAAACGTAGAAGTGGAGGAGAGAAAGAGCACACATGGAACCCACCAGTAAGTGAAGGCGAATAGTACTAAAAATAATATTACATGTTATCCATTAAATAGGCTGTGGTAATATAAAAATATTATGTGAACAAAGGGGGGTACAACAAACATTGTTGTTCTACGTATGTTGCCTATTGACGTGCGGCTTGAAGGCCCGGTCGCATGTTCGATCCTCGTCCTTTATTTTTTTAATTTGTATATGTGTCCAAATTTGTTTCATGACATGTGGGCCCCTTGGTGTGTAGTTTGTAGCACTTTAATTTGTGGGTCAAAATTTGTTCCATTCCAAGTGGACTATCGGTGTGTAGTTTTGTAGCTTATTTATAATAATTAAAGAGAACAACATAGTTTTTTGCAATAATACCATGGTGCGGCGTTGAATGCGAGAAAGGATGTGCGAGAGAGCGATGACCGAGCCAGAGGGAAATCAACTAGGGGAGTTGCGGGGGTTGCAACGGTGTTTGGAGTAGTTGTGGGCCGAATGCTAAGAAAATATAATCTAAACCGACCGGAATAAATGCCTACACGAATTAATCCAAGGTTGGAGTGCCCCTCGCAATGTAAATAGCTCCGGCTTTGCGAGGGATGGAGAGGTACTAGCTTCAATGCGTGGAAGATACGGTGTGAGAAAGTGAGGTCAATCGAGAGACATATAGATAGAGAGACAAAGTGAGTGTGCTCCGACATTCATTGAACTGATATATATGCTCTGGAGATATATTGTCCGACTGAGATTTTGGCAAGGGTGAGGGTTGTAAGATAGAGCTTGAGAGATGATCCAGTCACATACGTGTAGATATATTTTGTGCGTGGGAGGAAGCAAGGTCAATCGATCACATAGGGTCGCCGTGCGATCGAAAGAGTGAGACGGGTTGGAGAGAGTGACCTAGATAGACAATGTGCGTGAGAGAGTATACAATGTGAATAGGTCGAATTGGGCTCAAACATGGTGATATATCATTTTTGTCCGAGAAAGAGCGAGGTCAATCGAGACATACAGACACAGAGATAGAGAGAGAGAGAGAGAGTGGCCCGCCATGAGGTCGAAAGAGTGGCGGCGGCTTGGTTGGACTGACCTAGATAGACAATCTGTGTGACAGAGTATAGAGTGTGTCGATCGAGGCCCGAACAGGTAGATATATCATTTGTGTGTGAAAGAAAACGAGGTTAAATGAGACTCAGAAAAAGAGAGCTAGATTGAGCAAGTGTGGCCCACCGTGCGGAAGAAAGAGTGAGACAGTCTCGAGGGAGTGACCTAGATATACAACGTGCATGCGTGCGCACGAGAGGTTGGGGGGCTAGATAGGCAATGCATGTATTTAGCGTGAGAGGATGAGAGGAAGAGGGGAGAGAGAGAGAGAGAGAGAGAGAGCTCGGCATGGGGTGCAATGGCGGGTGTGTGAGGTAAATACATTTGGTAACAGAGTGGAAAAGGGGGTTGTGTAGTTGAGAGACTTAGAGATCGAAATATGGAGGGAAAGAATGAACGTGTCTTGGAAACTGATAGCTTTCTAAGGTGGTTAGGAGAGGAAGATTGACCGATACAGGAAGTATGTAGCGTGTGTGTGTGTGGGGGGGGGGGGGGGCTAAAAACAACATTTGAATGTACATAGTACGAGACTTAATATCGATGTTTCAATTCGGTGTACATTGTAAGATTTGAACCAAGGACCATGCATACGGGTAATTATTTCGAATTCGTGCCATACTAAGTTTCTAAAAGTTGACATTGACTCAATTTGTTGTGGTTTTTTGTAGGTCATATGTTTGAATACATCCAAAAGTTTTCTCACTACCATGGTGTTCATCATATACATATGAATTTGTATTAAAAAAGTAGCATGGATACAGTGAAATGCGAAATCCACGTTAGAATTGGAGATCGCTACGTGACACACACTCTAATTCAAATAACTAATTATGTGACACACACTCTAATCCACGTTAGCGTGGATACCGTTTTGATTTTTTTCAAATAACTCCTCATTAATTAATTTATAGTACACCCTATGTTACTTTTATAAGACCTTGAAGACATTTCAGACAATGTGCAAAATAGTTCATTTTAAGTTGTCGGAAACAACTTACAAAAGTGAACGGAGGGAGTATCTCATTTCGAATGACTAATTATTGAAAGGAAAACACGGGCATGGTAATACATACAGATTCATTTGCAAATGAAAGAAGATTCGTTTGCATTATCAAACGTAGGCGCACCAGGTAGACCAGGGTCGTGTCAGGGTGGACGCTGCTTTGGTGCCTTAAAGGCACCTGCCTTTTGGTCACTGACATGTGGGCCAGCCACCTGTTGGTCCCACATGTCATGGACACAAAGGCAGGTGCCTTAAGGCACCGAAGCATAGTCCTGTCGGGGTGGTCGCGTGTGTCGGACGGAGACGTAGCACCCAGCCACCCACCCCCCTCCCTCCCCCACTCCCCCCACCCCCCCCCCCCCCACCCACCCAAAAAAAAGGACGACGACAAAATAAGTTCACGCTTCCATGTTCCGGATTGAAATATCTGGCGGCCCCAATTCCAGCCCTACAAAATCTCTCTTCTCCACCGTCCCCTTCTGTTCCCAGATTGCTCAAATCCCTAATTTGCCGCCAACCCAAGCAAAGTTCGAATCGCCCTCGTCTCATCTCTTTCCCCACCTCTGTGCCGGACGAAGATGACAAAGACGACAGTCGTGCTTCACCACCGCACCGGAGCTACCTCATCTATGCCCTCATCCACCGCACCGGGTGGTCCACCGAGGCGCCGCAACCGTCATGCCTCACAGAGACCAAGTTCCATCGCATCAGGTGCGCTTCACCGACTCCGTCTCCCAGCTGACCGGGGCTACTTCACCGAACACATCGTCGCACCTCCGCCACCCCGAGGCTGTTGGGGCTTCACCAACGGTCTCGTACACCGCATCGTAGTGCTCCGCTGCCACTCAAGACCTGCATCCGTGCGCGGCCAGCCAACGCCAGTGCATCACCCTCAACGGCTCTAAAGTGACCCGCACTCTAGCTAGGCGAGCATGCCCAAACGCCGGCACAAACTAGGTATCCACACATCACTCCCTTGTGCACTGTTCCGATGATGTTCGGATGTCCTTTCACTGCTCTCTTAGCTTACACGCCTATGCAACTCTGACTTTAACTCTTATTTCT
Source organism: Triticum timopheevii (assembly GCA_963921465.1). Lineage (NCBI taxonomy): Eukaryota > Viridiplantae > Streptophyta > Magnoliopsida > Poales > Poaceae > Triticum > Triticum timopheevii. The sequence continues at coordinate 475,499,870 of OY997274.1, forward strand.
TCTGGAGATATCATCTGAAACAAGCAAATCCATTTTTTAGCGAAGCATGACGGTGCTACGGGATCTGGTACACATCATGCACACCCGTATAACCTTGTAAGTATCTGTCCGCCGGTACAACATCAAGGTCGATTCCTCTTATTTGATCAACCATTCGCCGTGTCAAAAATGCAGAGGGGGATGCTAGGAGCACAAGGCCTGCACATCCAAGAAAGTGGTAACATGGACTTGTACATGGAACATCCCAAGCGCAAGCAGAGCTGCAGTGAGCCTGTACAATGAGCTAGTGTAGGTCCCTGCATTTCATTTAATTCGTACTAGCAATCGTGTATGATTTGTGTGCAGTGGCGGATCCACGAATTCAAGTTACCAGGGGCAAACATTTAACTTAAAAAATACGAAGGCACTTGCACTCCGGAAATCAACATAACTTGAGAAATGTGAAGCTACCTGCACTTTGAAAACTACCTAATGATCCAAAGTAGTTCAGATTATAAACACTAAATGATGCAAGCACCAAAAAACACAAAATGCAAGATGGTGTACAAGGACTACAGACATGGTCTGTACCTGCTTGAATTATTCGTTCTCTGTTTGAAAATATCAAAGTGTAATTGCACCTATAACCAGTGCATAAACTGCATATCAATATATATATCCTGCACAAGTATGCCAATAGTTTCAAACAACAGACTAGAAAAGTATTTATGCCATGTTGTCATGATACGGGGACTTTCTGGTAGATGGTTGATACGTCTCCAACGTATCTATAATTTTTTATTGTTCCATGCTATTATATTACCCCTTTTGGATGTTTATGGGCTTTATTTTACACATTTATATCATTTTTGGGACTAACCTACTAACCGGAGGCCCATCCTTTATTGCTGTTTTTTTCCCTATTTCAGTACTTCGAAGAAAAGGAATATCTAACGGAGTCCAAATGGAATGAAACCTTCGGGAGCGTGATTTTTTGAACGAACTTGATCCAAAGGACTTGGAGTGCAAGCCAAGAAGCTGCCGAGGCTCCCACGAGATAGGAGGGCGCCCCCCTATAGGGCGCGCACCCCTGTCTCATGGGCCCCTCGGGCGGCCACCGACGTACTTCTTCCTCCTATATATACCTACGTACCCCAAAAACATCCAAGAGCAAGACGAAACACAATTTCCACCACCGTAACCTTCTGTATCCGCGAGATCTCATCTTGGAGCCTTCGTCGGCACTCTGCCGGAGGGGGAATCGACCACGGAGGGCTTCTACATCAACATCCTTGCCCCTCCGATGAGTTGTGAGTAGTTTACCACAGACCTACGGGTCCATAGTTATTAGCTAGATGGCTTGTTCTCTCTTTTTGGATCTCAATACAATGTTCTCCCCTCTCTTGTGGAGATCTATTCGATGTAAACTCTTTTTGCGGTGTGTTTGTCGAGATCCGATGAATTGTGGGTTTATGATCAAGTTTATCTATGAATAATATTTGAATCTTCTCTGAATCCTTTTATGTATGATTGAGTTATCTTTGCAAGTCTCTTCGAATTATCAGTTTGGTTTGGCCGACTACATTGATCTTTCTTGCCATGGGAGAAGAGCTTAGCTTTGGGTTTAATCTTGCGGTGTCCTTACCCAGTGACAGAAAGGGTTGCAAGGCACGTATTGTATTGTTGCCATCGAGGATAACAAGATGGGGTTTATATCATATTGCTTGAGTTTATCCCTCTACATCATGTCATCTTGCTTAATGCGTTACTCTGTTCTTATGAACTTAATACTCTAGATGCAGGCAGGAGTCAGTCGATGTGTGGAGTAATAGTAGTAGATGCAGGCAGGAGTCGGTCTACTTGTTATGGACGTGATGCCTATATACATGATCATGCCTAGATAATCTCATAACTATGCGATTTTCTATCAATTGCACGACAGTAATTTGTTCACCCACCGTAATACTTATGCTATCTTGAGAGAAGCCTCAAGTGAAACCTATGGTCCCCAGGTCTATCTCTTATCATATTTGCTTGCAATCAACTGTTATTTGCATCTTTACTTTTTGCATCTATATTATAAAATACCAAAAATATATTTATCTTATCTTACTATCTTTATTAGATCTCACTTTCGCAAGTGGCCATGAAGGGATTGGCAACCCCTTTATTGCGTTGGTTGCGAGTTCTTTGTTTGTTTTTGTAGGTGCATGGGACTTTTGAGGAGCCTCCTACTGGATTGATACCTTGGTTCTCAAAAACTGAGGGAAATACTTACGCTACTATTGCTGCATCACCCTCTCCTCTTCGAGGAAAACCAACGCAAGCTCAAGACGTAGCAATGGCCTGGATGTTTCCTCAAGCTATGCAAATGCACTATAATTTGCTTGTCATTAATGCCTGCAAATCTCTGTCTCTCTCAACATAGCAGATCATCATTAGACATTAAATCCTTCAATGAGCTTGCAAAATGCTTGCATTAGATCCCTCATTAGACACTATATGTTCATCACCAGGAGCATGTAAAATGTTTGCATCAAATCCTTCATTAGCAGTCTGTTCATTAGACACTTCAGGCTCAAGAACATGAGCTTGTATGTTTGCATCGGAAACTTGATTAGATACATCAGATTCAGTCAGTTCAGTATTGATTGGGGAGTTATAAAATAAGTAGAAATTGGTTTCATTTTCTCGTAGATTCCCTACATACAAGCAGTTTTACAACACCGTTAGGTTTAACTATTGGCCAGAAATTGAAGAGTTGAATTAGATATAATCAGGGATGTGATGTACCTGCTCGTTGCACATGCTACTCTTGCAAGCTGCGACTGTCCGTTTGTGCAAGCTCGATGCCATGCTCGTGTTGCCGCCGCTGCCTCCCACGCAGGCTACACCCAGGGTTGGATCTTCATCTTCTTGTCCTTCCGTTCGCTTGAAGCCCGATGACCGCCCTCCAACGAGGACGCGAGGAAGTGTTGTGTCGGTCTGTCCAGCGGCGGCTAGGTTAGGAGCAAACCAGACTGGAGGCTGGAGCGAATGAATTGGGATTTTTCCGGCTATCGATCGATATGGGAGGCGCCCGTTGGGGTCACGAGCCTACTATAGGGGCTGCCTTGCACATATGTTATTGGCCCATCCAAGTTGAAACATTTTTCTTCATTTTTTACATTGCCTGCTCGTGCGTTTGGACGAACAAAACTAGCCTGGGCCAACCTGGATGACTCAAACTAGGTGCACACTTTCCAGCCACCTGAGGCGGCCGCCCATACCAGCCCCTATGGTGGCGTCGCCCCTTTTTGCGTGTATGATTGGGTAGTGAAAAATATTCCACTAGCGCTCTTGATTTACCCATAGAATGGTTGAATTGCTTGTTTCTATGAACTGAGTTCACCAATAATGTGAAGGATGCCAGTCTTTTCATCCTATTGTAGATTGCTTAGATCTCGATATGCCAAAAGTAATCGCATGAAATATACAGTAAAAGCCAGTGTGATGTGTGTGGCTACAACTGGTCTGACTACATGTCCTCATATAACATATCAAGGACGCACCATCTTACCAGATTAACCATTCGACTTACCAATGCAGTGTGGGAAGAAAGAAGTATTGGGACTGCGTATCCAAGCAATTGATGCCATGGACTCCTTCGTACAACCTTGTAAGCGAAAAAGAAGTTGCAGTGTGCCTGTACAAAGAACTAGCGTAAGTTCAATTACCTACTTCTCGGAATTTTAGTTAGCCACTTATTGTAAAATTGTTCAATTATGTTGCTTGTCTTAATTTAGTTTGCTACTGATTACATAATGCCACGGCCTATTAATCCTATTGTAGACTGCGCCTATCTATGTGTTTGATACTTACTGTTAAGAATTACCTGTTTGCCTTAACTTAAATATCTATTTGTTTGTGTTAACTGCTTTGTTGCTGCAACAGCGGGTTACAATCATGTTAATAACTACTTTTCAGCATCCAATTGAAACTCTTTAATTCCTTGTTTGTTAAACTGGTTTGCTGTTATAACTCCCAGTTGAGATGTTTTGCTAACTTCAACTTTTCTGAATCCAATCAGAACTTTAATGGCAAAACAGGTTAGCCCAAGATCAAAGAGCGAGGTCCCCATGGACGTTGCATCATCCCACAGCAGTGGCACCGACCCAATTGTGCATTATGAAATGCCAACTGCTGATGCTCTAGAGGCTAAACTAGTGGTAGAAAGAGATTCTGCTTCTGCACTTAGAGATGAAGTTGACATGTTGAGGAAGCAAACAGCACAATCACAAGCATTACTCAAGATAACCATTAAATATTTGGTGGATTTCAAAACGAAGCAAGCTGAGACCGACCACATTGTTAAGGTCTTGAAGGAAAAAGGGAAATTAAATTCCCACTTGGTAAATAATAGGTGAAACGTTCTTTCCATCGTTGAATAACCTTTGTGTTTTTGTTCATGTAATCAATCAAACCATTTGTTTTAGAGATCATGTAATAATTGTTTTTTTTGTTTTTTGGTTTGTAATTTTATTTGAGCACAAGTTTGTATTAATTGATAAGACTCGGAGACATTTCATTTGGATTGCTGTGGCAGACCTGCAAATATGCCAATCGGGCTGAATGTGCATTCAACACTAATAGAAGTATAGATGGACCATGAGTGGCACGCATCGGAAAGGGCCAAGATGCTGGATAAAAAAAGGATGTTGTTGTACCAAAAAAAAGTACAGCGGCCTGGCTTATGTATGTTAGTTGATATTATTGATCCATATACTCTATAAGTGTTTATATGTCTGTTAGTTCTATACAATCTTGGTTGATTGACTCGGTATTTGAATCTTGATACATCGCTTGTGTACATATCTAAATGGGAGTACACATTATGCTGCGTGTGACACTTGAGTTGGACATGAAGTGTTCCAAATATTTGAATTCACCTTAAACTGGATTCTAGCTTCTGAATTTGAGTATCGGCATTTGTAAACCATATTCATATATGACAGTGGAATACATCTTTGTCGTCCTTTTGAAGATATATAAAAACACATAAAATGATTTATAAAGATTCATATAGGAATACAAATGGATTCGAATTTAGTTGCCAGGGTAAATCTAGATGCTTATTGTCCCGAAATTCGAAAGAAGCGGCAAAATATCCACTCCCACGTCGGCTGCCCGAAGCCAAGTGTTTGGGAGATGGAAATTACTGCCTACCCATTACACGGACAATCCATCGGCCCGATTTCCACTACTCTAAATAGGGGTAGGTTAGTGACTTCAATTAGACGTGACACGACCGCCTCTGAGCCCATTCCGAAACGGTGGGCGTCAAACATGCGCGGCAAAACACATTTGATTCAAGCTCGTCCGAAAGACCTCTATTTCTCCCTCCATTCCCCATTCATACACGGTGGGCGGCAAAACAAACTCGACTCGGCCGAAATCGATGTAGGCAAATATTTTCAATAGGGGCGGGTTTGTAACTTCACTCAGATGTGACACAACCGCCCTACATGTCAGCCCCGTTCATACACCATGGGTGCCAACCACCCTCTCCTTGCCCAAAATCGCTCTGGGCAAATATTGGTGAGATGCGAGATTACCGTCCTATCCCCAACTGACGACACGTCCAAATTTTAAATGGGGGCTAAGTTCGTAACTTTCCCATATTTCAGACCGGCGCGTCCCAAAAACATGGTTCCCCGTACCTCTCCCTCCATTTTCCCATTCATACACCGTCCACGCTAGAACACCCCATCCCCACACCAGCCTCCGTCTGCCACCCCATCCATCGCCGCCGTCCTCCACCACATCCATCGCCACTATCCTCCACCATGCCGGAGTGCCTACCAAGATCGCATCGTCCACTGCTAGAGATGGACGTTTCTCATCCACGGCGACGGACCAATAGCCTTGCATCACGTCCTCTCGCTTCATCGGCGCCGTCATCCTCTTTGCCGGGGCCGCTCACACGACCTTCTCTTCCACAACAACGGGACTTATCCCCCAATGCACCCATCTACCATCGCAGATCTTCTTCAACGCCACCGATACCCATCGCACCGCCGATGCCTACACGGTGCCGCAAGAGAGGTGGTACTTCATATCTCCTCAACTCTTTGATCTCAACCAGAAAATAGATCTTAACTGGGTTACTCTACTTTCTTTTCAGCTCTTAGTAGTTCTTAGTTCGAAGCAAACAATGGATGCTAAATATCATTTCTCCGGTTTGCAGCTTCAAAGCTGCCATGGCACAGCCATAATACGGTTTAATTGATCATCCTTAGGGTTTAATTGATCACGTTGGTTCCGTGGTGGTTTCTTTAATAGAAATCAGAGGGGAAACCCTCTTTTGCTAAAAAAATATGCTTAGAGATTCCCCCTTTTATGATCACTATACGATCAGAATACGTGCTTCGTGTCATAATAACACTGCTCCACCCATTAAGCTAAACAAGCTTAGTTATTCAAATACGAATCTGATATTATTAAAACATGGTTGTTTAATTGGTCAGCTAAATGTTCCTAAATTAGTTTCAAAAATGCATGTTCGCTGCTCGGGTCTGTATCTCTACTGGGTGCCAACGGTGGGCCAGCCCACCCTGGGATTTTGGGTCGTCCCAGGCCCCGATTCCCCTCTGTTCTGCTGTGTGCTTCCGATCTCTACTCGCCCCCAACCGCCTGCCTCGCCGGCGACTTGCCGTCCCCGGACGGCTTGACTCTAGGAGGAGACGCCGGACTAACAGGAGGCCAGGAGCCGCTCGCCCAACAGCATCACTGCTGCCCGAGCGCGCCGCCGTGCCTACCTTCCTAGTCTGTTCAGGGTTCAAGCATGTAGCACCCACCAAGCCAACCCGATTTATCCTGAGATACGTCATCAACACTCAGCAGCCACTCCTCATCACCCATTTTCTAATTTATTGATTACTCATTAGGCAGGACTGTCACTAGGGTTTGTTGTGTGCTCAGTGCTATCTACACTTAATGGTTCAGATGTATTTCGGTAATCTTTAGTACCTCTAAAGTTCACAGGGTTTTCAAAATTCCGGCCCTCGGAACAGACACTAGTCATTTTGGATTGTTGGTCATAGTGACATTGACCCAGATTACTACTGCAAGCCAGGTTTGTTGACAATTTTACTTGTCTTTCTTACTCATTGGATATAATATCCAATTATTCACGTCGATTAGTTGCAAACAATAAGTGCTAGACAAACTTCTTCATTCAGATTTTGGACGGTCTCTTACTGCAGTTACAATTCTGCATACTTGTCCTAGTAAGCTCACAAGTAAATGATTGATTCACTACATCTATGCTTGCTTTGGCATATTTGTTGTCAATATTCTTTTAGGGTGGACCACCCTGTTTCTAAATAATGGAACCATAGACATGAGTGAATAGTATTTCTCTATGTGATCTCTTCCATCATGTGTGGGAAACGAACACTGCATTGTATAGAAAGAAAGTGTCATTTCCAGCTTTTACATAGGTTTCGATCTTTTACATGGAATACAATCTGCCTACTTGCTTTGTGTCGCACTACCAACACTCCACCCTTGAAGCTAAACATTATGCCACTCATAATTGCTTAGTTTATTTGTTCAAATACGAATTTCATATGATTCTAATGTTCCTACTTCAATTTTGAAATGTGTGCCTGCCTGTTATAGAGACATAAGGGGTTTGTATTTCTGTGTGTGGTTTGGTCAGCACGGTTGGGCGGTGAACTTTGCATATGCATGGGTTTAAAGGGAGACATTCTTCGAGTTGAATCCGCAATGCATTCCATAGATAATCTGACTACTTTTTATGTTTTCATGAATCTCAGATTCTGAACAGCATCATAATGATTATGAGCTTGCGCGCATGAAAAGAATAAAGCAGAACAATGCCATGGCTGTCAAACTTGGCATTAAGGGACTGAATCAAGTCTGGATGCAATGCAATGCAAACTTTCTCCACCTATAGATTCATGCTCAGAATATGATCCTAACAGTGATTCTGGGCTAGAGGGAGACCTAAGTCAATGTAGCTCCCTAGTGGAGGAGTCAGGGGAAGATGCCCTATCTTATTCACCCATCAAGGTACTTGCTCTAACTTTCCAAGGTTACATTGCTCGCACATATCTTGCAACTGATGCTTTGCATTGCTTCTACTTTGTTGAACTGCCATTAGCTTGGTTTACACATCTTGTATGCGAATACGCCCTGCCTATCCATTTTCAGTACATATTCCATTTGTCATCATACCATATTTATCCATTCAAATGTTGTTCTTGTGTAGTAGACATTCAAAAGGAAGAGGGTGATTGCTGATCGTGGAGGAGCACAAGCAAAGTATTTGGAAAAGTTAGTGGCACCTGATAAATCAAATAGGCCATTAGGTGTAGTTGCAATATCACCTGACCCACAAAACATCCCAACTCTAGTAGACTCTAGCCCTACTACTGGTCATTTCTGATGCCCCAACTCAGCAGACCCCAACTGCAGCAAACAGTATGATTATGCCAGTTGACATAACACCAGTTGTACGACGCAAAACCCCCATTCCAGCAAAGAGTACACCAAATCCAGTTGCCAAATCCCTTTTCGAACCAGAGAGAGCCCCAATTGCAGCAAATAGGACCCCTGTTCCATTTCTTCCCAGTTTAGAAGACGAAGCTTATGTTGTTGTCAGGAACTTTGTGCACATCTTTCCTTCATGGAAAGATTATACCGCAGACACAGAACAATTTCCAGTCTTCCTCCGCAACTTATGCGTAAGTAATGTACTAATGTTATTCATGGTCATTACTGCATAAGTTTCTGCTGACAAAAGACACAAGATTTCATTCTTTTAATAGGCGAGGAGCAAACTGGATTGTGATGACGAGCTAGGGTTGGTTGCGCTTTTCAAGCACTCGTTGATGAAGTATCGTTCCTACCCGAGGCAAACGCACTTCGATGGCAAGCCTCTGAATGAAATTTCTGTAAAGTCTCCGGTGCTACATTTATCCGACGGTGACTGGAATAATCTTGTTACACATTGGTCTTAGCTGTAGCGTAAGGTACTGTCTATGATATTACATCACAAATTGAACTACATTTCTGCATTTTCCTTAATGTCTCACTTGTACGAAAACTGTTAGCAGAAGAACATTCTTTCTCAAGGGACCACAGAATCTCTTAACTATACTGCACACTGCATTGCTCTTATGAGTACCTCTTGCCCTGTATGACCATACTTACTTTCATAGCTGTTTGATTATGTAGAATCACTGCACATGTTAGCCTCATAATCTTCCATTTGGTGGACATTATAAGATCCGTATGGACTCTTACATAAATTTAGAATCAATCCAATGCTTTTGAAGAGATTTAGCTCTGCAGTCCTCTTGTAAGGACTGAACGTGGTCTATCACTGTACTTACATTAACAGCTACTCCCTCCGTCCCATAATATAAGAACGTTTTGTACAGTACACCAGAGTTCAAAACACTCTTGTATTATGGGAAGAGGGATTGGTTCATTTCGTAGCATTCTGCATCTTATCTCCCTCGCCCACCATTTACTAAAAAAGATCATATCTATATTTAATCTTACCAACAAGTAGAATACACAGACAATGCCAGTGCAGAAGTGTAGCCCATTGCTCTTGTCAGTACATTTTGTCATGTAACGCTTGTACTTCTAGGGATTGGTAGTTGATTATGTAGCATCAATCTACATCTTATCTTCATTATCCTCTATCCCTTCCGGCATTATCATATCTATAATTATTCTCTACAAAATGTAGAGTACAGGCAATGCTTATGAAGATTATGTGCTGAAATTCTTGAGTTATCCTTCCCTTGACATGGAGAAGGGCATTATAAAGCCGGTGTTAACTGTTAATGTAAGTCAGTCCTTCTAAAGCCTTTATCCTCAAATGTTGTTTAATTTACTAATACTCCCTATCGTTTACTGCTATTTAGTTTGTTGTTTCTACCAAAATGCATGTTCGCAAGAACCGTAAGTTCTAGGTTTTACTTGTAAAACCAAATTCCTTATTCACACCATGCACATTGCTTAATACTCCCTATAAGTATGCTTGCTTTTGTGGATCTATAATCCAGTGTATGGTGAAGCAGCCCACGTTTGCACCTTGTCATCTCCTATTTTATCTTAGTGTGGCTGATGATATGAACAACATGCCATGCACATTATCCAAAATAGATACAATGATTTTCTTTGCCCTTCATCTATGCTTGTTATGTTGACATGGTAATCCAGTAGTGTGGTGAAGCTTCCCGCATTATGAACAATGCCAAATTATGCTATTGATATTTTGAACTTACTCTTTATTTTCTAATTTGAAATTGGATGGAATTGACAGCACAGTTATCATCTTTGTTTATACACGTGTAAAACCTGTCATCTCTCTACTTTGTTTCATGGTGATATGCCTGATGGCATGCACAAGTCTGCTGAAGGCTGTGAGACAAACCCAACATATATTGCAGCAAAGAAGGCAAAACATCTTGAAGATAGCGAGACAACCCCAAAGTCTTGTCTTGATGCAGTGTTCAAGTTACTTGAGACTAACAGTCAGATAAGCTCACAGAATTCGTTGTCTGAATCAGTTTGACTTCTTCAGTCCCAAGTTCTAGCAGAAAGGCATTCTGCAACTCAACTTCAACTTGAAGTCCTATCTCTAAGAAAGATTGCGGAGAACACGAATGAGAATCTCATCGCTAAACAGCTACACCTGGAAGCTATGACCGACATGCTAGGCCGGTCTCACAGCGTTGCTCAGCAGCTTGCGTAGCAGTTCCCCCGCAAGGCTAACCTTTCTTGAACTGTCTTGGAAGTGGTCTTGGTTTAGTATTATTTTGTTATGCTGCAATGGTGCCTAGTTTTTGTAATCTGCTTCTTCGTTGCACTTTATGATCACTGATGGTGAACGTCGATGCCCAGTGGATGCAATATACCTTAAATCCTTTATTGTATAGTGTAGGTTTATTGTTAGTTACTGTGCCATTATTTCTTTATTGTATAGAGTTGGTTTGTTCTTAATTCCTACTAGTTACTGCCATCATTCGCTATTTGAAAAAAAATTCAGATATAGTCGACTGGGCCGAAACATTCGACTCTAACGGGGCTGGTTTTTAGCGGGCCACAATTGGGCCGTCCTGCATCTTTCTTCGGCCCGAATGATTGGGGCCTTCACACATTGTGCCAGGCCCAAACTTACACCGGCCTATATTTTAGTTGGGCCTTTTGTCGACCCAGCGCTTAGTTTGGCCCAGGTAGCATTGGGCCATTGACAGGCTGAATATTGTACTGGCCTGTTACGGCCGAGATGAAGCCACGGGCCTTTAGCAGGCCAAAATGCATGTTGGGCCTCAATTTTCACTAGTCATCGACGGGCCTTCAGCAGGCCGAAATGTAGACCAGTCCTTTTTGGGCCCCGTGAGCTCACGGGCCGTTACCAGGCCGAAACATATCTCGGGCCTTAGTTGGCCCACTGATATCATGGGCCTTTAAGAAGCCAAAAGCTTAGTACATGCATCAACGGGCCAAATTATGCGACAGGCCTTTAACAGGCCCAAAGTCACGTTGGGCTTAACTGTTGCCACCTTTAGCACGGGCCGTTAGTGGGCCTGTTGTCCCGTCGGACCATATATGGCCCATGGGCAACACGGGCCATTCCCAGGCCGAAAGTCACACCGGGCTGAAATGGGCCCATGTCTACATCAGGCCTCTAACAGGCCGAAAGTCACTGGGCTGTAGATGGGCCCAAATATTCGGCGAACAATTAACGGGCCAGATCTGGCTTCGGGCCGTAAATGGGCCCAAATATTGGGCCAACAATTAACGGGCCAGATCTAGCTTCGGGCCGTAAATGGGCCCAAATATTGGGCCAACAATTAGCGGGCCAGATCTGGCTTCGGGCCGTAAATGGGCCCAAATATTGGACGAACAATTAATGGGCCAGATCTGGCTTCGGGCAGTAAATGGGCCTTTGACTAGCCCACTAAGGGCCTTTGACTGGGCCGGCCTTTTTAACCTATATGGGCCTCTGTTGGGCCCAGCCACGTGTCGACATACCATAGGGATGTCTCCTCCAATGGACGGGAGACATCTGGCCCACTAACAAGCTGACAGGTGTTCCCTTCGGCCAATCAGAATTTTACACGTGGAAATTTCCCATTGGTCCGGGCTGTTAACGGGTTATCGGATCCAAAATCCGACCCGATAGCTTAAAGGCGTTCTGTTATGGTGGATGACACATGTCGGTCACCCTTGACGAAAGCACTTCTGTGACGCGTGATTTATCGTCATGGAAGTGGACACTTCTGTGATGATAATTTTGGTAATGTCATGGAACACTTCTACGACAGCACAGGTATGACTATCTTGATTCTGTCATCAAATCGTCATCGATGTACATGCATGACAAAAAACGCGACCTACTATGACAAACATGTATCATCAGGAAAGTGTATTTTTTGTAGTGTTGTCAAAGTTGTTGACTAGTGCAAATAAACGCCGTAGCAAACCAAGTCCAGAATTGAAACCACTTCAGAAGATCTCAAGAAACAATATCCTGGGTACCCATAATGCTGGCAAGATGCTTAGCAAGCTTATTAACTTTCTCTTGTTTGGCGCTTAAGTCCTCCAGTGGTTGCTATTGCACCAGAAAGTATGCATCTGAATTCTGCAGGGACTTCCTCATTCCTTCAGCTTCCTATCGCAGCACATCTGATAGATGTCCTTCAACTTGAAGTTGAGACTCAAGAAGACGAACTGATTTAGGCAGTGAGTTCAAAGAGCTTGTGCCAGCACTAGTGGCCAGTAACTCGAACACTAGATCAAGACATGATTTTTGGGTTCTCTCTCTGTCGTCAAGATAGTTTTTATCAGCTTTCTTGGATACCAACATGGATGTCCCACTATCTTGAACCTTATCTGCATTACTTCCTTTACCATTGCATAACGGGGTATTGTTCTCCAATATTTTGTCTGCATTCTAAAAGAGAAACAAGCAGACACATCACAGGTTTACCATGTTGTATATGAAACTCATTTTGGTAAATCAATTCAGTAGTAAAGTGGATAGGATAACAGCATGAAACAAACATATATCTATGTACCATGGTCACTTTATGATCTATATCATTCTAGTTTTTATTGCCAAATCAAGATAGAGACACAGTTCAAATAATATTTGTTCAAGACCACTGTTCAAGAAATCTTCCGATTCACCGATTTATCGTCCGATTTATCGCAACTCATGGGGTGACCGATAAGATTATGCATTATCCTCACCGTTTATCATTTGGGCTGATTTATCACTCTGACAAGCGATTTATCAGGAATCTACCGATAAATCGGGCCTATTCCTAATATTATGTTTGCAAAACTATGTTTATTTATGTTTTGTGGACCGTGTTTTGCAATATGTACTACAATCCTATTTTGTTTGTCATTATAAGCTGACTCAAAGGCCAGGAATCAAGCTAACACTTCTGTCCAATATAGTTTTGATGTCAAATATAGCATATTTTCGTGTTCGGAACCTAGGATTTGCAAAAAATGGCCGATTAATAGTCAACCGATAAAATCGATTAATCGGCCGATTTCCGATTAATCTCAAATCCCCGGCTGACCGAGACGCTAACGATAAACGATATCCTCAACATTGTTCAAGACAAAGCAGAATAGACAGAATATAAGTGTGGGAAACTACAGAGCAATAACAACACTTGCAATGTGCATGACATGAGAACATAACTGTTTATTCAACTGAAACTGGAATCAACATAGAGCAAGTTACAACAGCAAACCAGTTAAAGAAACAGGTTTAAAACATACCTGTTGTGATATTGGAGTTTCAATTCCATCCTTCAAATTTGAAAATAGTTGGTATGAGTAAATACAGTGATGCAAGAGCAAAGGAGTATGAACCATAGCTACAGAACCTGACCTGAGAACAATTCTTCTTCTCCTTTAAGTGTTGAGTTGGGATTTGGAGTGGTGGTCCTCGTGCTTTGGGCACTTTAGTTCCCTTACTAACTGCTCGTGTTTGGGTGCTCTGTGGTGGAGACGGTGCTGTGTCAACTGGAACTGGCTTACTATCTGCTGGGGTTGGGGTTAGAAGGGGTGTAGCTGGTTATCTGTCCAACTGGGTAGGGGTACAATCTGCGAGAGTCTGGGTTATGTGTGGTGGGGCTAGTTCTTGGGCAAGTACAACTGTGGTTCTATCTACATCAACTGGTAGCACTATCTATTCTGAAGACCGTGTTGTTACTCCCTTAGACACTGCCATCACCCTCTCCAATTCAAATAGCTGATAAAAAAGAAAAGTATTTGATTGTACAGACATTGTATGATAGACAGGTGCCATGGATAGTCGGGAATAAAAGAGGGCATGAAATAATTCACATTTATGTTGTCTAACCAAACATGATAGCATGACACAATTTCACATATATGATAGCTAACTAAACAGGATAGCATGACACAATTTCACATTATGATGGCTAACTAAAAAAGATGGAAAGACATAGTTCAAAATATGATGATTATGTAAACTAGATGACATGATATAACTATATAATGTGTTTATTAAATAGGTTGGCATGCCATAATTCACATACATGTCGCCTATGGAAACATGATAGCATGATATAATTCACGGGTAGAATGACATAATTCAAAATATGATGACTATAAACACTAAACAGGATGAGATAATATAACTATATGATGTCTTTATTAAATGGGTTGCCATGCCATAATTCAGATAGATGATGTGTATGTAAACATGGTGCCATGATATAATTCAAATATGTTATTTGTATAGTAAGCAAGTAAGCAGATGGCAATCCATATATGATGTAAAAACTAAGCAATGCAGGACAGCATGCATGACATGGGTAATATAACCCTGCCAAGTTTGAGCATAGACCTCAGGGGGTAAATAGGACTAGTTATCAGTTTCTGAATCCTCCTCCGAGGAGCTCTCTGTAACCAGCCAGATGTCTGCTTTAGCAGGTAGCATTGTCTGCTCTGAATACCTTGTTTTCACTCTAGATACTTCCATCACCGCTTCAAATGGCTGATGCACAGGAAGAGTAGTTGAATATACAAACGTTGTCGGCAAATGGAACACGTAATACAAAAAATGATAGCATGATATAATTCACATACACGATGATTGGATAAACAGCATGGCATTGCATAATTCACATACATAATGCCTTTTCAACAAGATAGCATTGCATAATTCACATATATAATGTCTTGCAACAAGATGGCAATGCATAATTCACATATAGGTAATTAGACACTAAACAGGTGACATTCGCACAAAGCATGTCTAACCTAATCAAATGACATAGCAATGCAAGACACTATATGCACGATATGAGCAACATAACCCTGCCAAGTTAGGGCATACACCTCGGGGGGGTGGGGGAATAGGACTGGTCATCTGTCTCTGAATCCTCCTCTGAGGAGCTATCCATAACCAGCGAGATATGCGCTTCGTCAGATAGCATAGTCTGCTCTGAAGACCTTGTTTTCACTCCAGAATTTTCCATCACCGTGTCAAATGGCTAATGCACACGAAGAGTAGTTGAATGTACTAACATTGTTGACAAATGTAATACGTAACGAAAAAAAGGATGGCCTGATATAATTCACATATAAGATGACTAGCTAAGCAGGATCGCATTGCAAAATTCACGTATATGATGCCTGGCTAAACAAGATGGCGTTGCATAATTCACATAAACGATGAATAAACTAAACAGATGGCATTCACACAAAGCATGTCTAAACTAAGAAGATGACATATTTGATGTGTAAAGTAAGCAATGCAAGGCACCATATGCATGATATAATCAACATCAGCATGCCAAGTTAGAGCGAAGACCTCAGGGGGTAAATAGGAGTGGTCTTCTCCTTCTGAATCCCCCTCAGAACAGATATCTTCCTCTCGATTACAATCCAAAATGGGTGGAGGGGGCTGCCTTTGCACCTACCATGGAGCGACGTCTGCATGAAATTTTATAGCCATGCAAGGCTCATCTCTTTTGCTCTACATGTTCGGTTCCATTGTGTACAATAACTGACATGCATAGGAATAAAACATAGTGAGATTATGTAAGGAGTGCATGCAGAAATCCAAAGTGATGGTAGCAACCTGTGGATAGACCCAAAACCAATGATAGCAGGCAGATAATGGCTTCAGTTAAAAAATACATATAATGGCTTCTTTATTGTTTGTTTCCCACCCAACATGAAACTCATAGTAGACACCAGAGATTAACCAGATAGTGGATAGATACTATTGATTGCGGATACGTAGCCCACAACCAGTTAAAAACTCAAGTTTGACCATTAGTTTGGAGATCACTTAGAGTCTAATCGGTGAACAGGACGATAAAGTAGCATGTAATATTAAGCGATGCATAACGTAAGCAGACACGAAAGAGTGCAACCTCTCTTGCGGACCCGTGTAGTCCTCGAGGTCATCTTCTCGGTTGATGATGGTAATGCAGTTTTCACGGCTGCTGGTGGCGGGGAAGAAGATCTGAGGCGGCGAAAGACAGTATGGTGGTCAGATCGCTGCTGTGCTGGACCCTTCTGTTGTTGGAGCAGCTGGGCTGGGGTGGACGACGGTGCAGCAGGAGCGGGACAAACCACGCAAGGTTTTCTTTGACAACCATCTGTAAGAGAAGTAATTCTGTAAGGGCTCGTTTGAATTGGAGGATTCTAACAACGCAGGGATAGGAAATACACAGTAATAGGATAGGAATGCACGTGCAAAATAGATAATTTAAAAACATAGGATTTCTGACAATCTGCGTGTTTGGTTCACAAGAATTGGAAGATCACAGGATGCAAAGAAGCATGGTGAGATTTAGTCAAACCACAACAAAATATATTGTTATAATGCTATTATGCTATTATCTCTTAGTCTTGTGCTTCATTAATAGGAATTTGAAAAGGAGGACAAGTGGATATTAAAATTCCTACGGTTTTTCTTTCAAGGAGACACTAAAGGAACAAATCCTATAGTTTTCCTTTGCTCCATTCCTTTAAACCAAATGCATGAATAGTAGTACCACAGGAAACTTTCCAATTCCTATATTTTTCCTTCACTTTTCCTTTCAAGCGCTGACGATTCTGGTAGGCAGGCTTGAGCAAGGAAAAACCTACACTCAAAAAATGTTTTTGTGCTACTTCTACTACTTTGGACCCAGGCCACTACCCTACTAGCTCAACTCCCTGGCCCATGGACAAATGCACAACTCAAACGCGCAGAGATAAATAATGATGGCGTTCAAGAGAGTCCATCACGGATAGCTAATTTTCCTGGTACCTCATTGCTTGTCATATAGTAGGAGAAACTAATCGTATTTCACATTACTGTGTGTGCTCAGCGGACAATAGTAAAAAAGAGATGCAACAAGTGTACAACCTCTTTGGCGAAGCCATGACGATCTCAGCGTGATTGGGTTGGTCGGTGAGGATGATTCGGCTGACTTGGCGGTCGGAGGAGGGGAAGAAGATCTTAGGCATCTTGAGATGGAGCTCAGGGTACTGCTCCGCTGTGATGGCGGGTTTCGTCCTTGGAGGAGCTCTGATGAGTTGTACGACACCGAGGATGAAGCAGGATAGGAGAGACAACGTTAACCTGAGTGGAATTCAAATAGCATCTCTAATAGATGACGTAAAATACATAACCACAAAGTGCTAGATGTAAAATACATCAGCCGCTCATCTCTGAAATTAACTGTCGAAACTGAATTTAACTGTTGAAATTGCACTTAACTGTCGAAACTGAATTTTGCTGTTGAAACTGAATTTTACTGTCGAAACTGAACGCACTAGAGGTGAGGCTACACGTTAGTCGACTGACTTTTTCATCTCTGGTCAGTTGATTTTCCAGCCGTTGGATACGAAATCAAGGGCCCGTAGTTCATCTTCAACCTCCACCCCCTGAGCCGCCAGCCACCACCGGCCAAACAGCCGCCCCCACCGCCCGCAGTGCACCACCTCACCCACCCCGAAACCGCTCCCTATCGCCGGTCCGCCACCGCCCCAGCCATCCCTCTAGGCCCCCTCGTGCCGAGCTTTTTCTCCGGCGATCCCCATGCCACCGCCCCACCACCGTTGGCGACCACCGCCCCCACCCTGAACCCTAAGATAGATAGTGGGGTACCTCTCCGGCGAGCCCCCCTCCTGTTGCGGCCGGTCCTTTCTTAACTCCGGCGAGTGCCCCCACCCCCTGCAAATCGACTGACCCAAAAGTCGATTCAGTCGACTGAAGTGTAGCTAAATCGGAGCAGCATCGCAAGCAAGAGCAAGAGCAAGAGCAAGAGCAGCAGCGTGAGCAAGAGCAAGAGCAGACCAGGTAGGGGACCGAGAGCAAGAGCAGAGCAGCAGCGCGAGCGAGAGCTAAAGTAGCAGGAACTCCTACTGATGTTGACATCTCAGCCGAGGGAGCGACGCCGTGGAGGAAGTGGCCGGCGACGCCTCCGTGGATGGAGTCGTGCCATGTCGGCTCGGGACCGAGCACTGGCAGCACCATGAGATCGAATCAAGAAGAAAATGTGGCGATTAGTGTACAACCTGTTTGGTGGCGCCGATTAGGCCGCAGCTTCATCCGAGGAAACGGTGATGATGTTTCTCTTCCGTTGGTGCAGGTAAAGACGATAGTGTGGGAATGGAGGTGGCACGAAAGACGAGGGGAACGTCTGGGCAGCAACTTGGAGGTGGAGGACGGGGTGGCTGAACCGACGGGACGATGAGATCGACGACAAATCCTCATACAGTACGGTGGATGAGGGACGTCGATGTGTTGCTGTGGAAGACATTGTTGGGGAAGAGGCTCCGACTGGGTAGCGGGCGAAGGAGGGTGTGGGGCTTCGTGGGTTTTCGCAGCCTCGGCGTACGAATGGGTGGGCGGATGGGATGGGAGTGGGGAACCATGGCTTAGGGACGCGCTTGTCCAAAATGTGGGGTAAGTTACAAAAGTACCCCCACAGATTTGAGGTGGTTCTTTAGGTTCAAGGGTATCACGGGCATTTCGTGTGCCGGGATTTCACAAGAGGTGGGAGTTTTCACGCGCGTTGTAATTTTGGAACAGCAAGGCGCGGGTTGAGATGCAGTGTAACATCCCAAATTTTCAATTTGGAATGTTATACATAGATCATCATTGCATATCATATTTTGTTGCATTATTGGCTCGATCCTAGAAATTCTACGCAACTCAAGGACCCACGGAGAGAGTTGGGGATTTCGTTATTTTCTTATTTGAGTATTTCTCAAATTTTGAAAATAGGATCATTGATTTTATTTATTTTATCTTCAATTATTTCTACTACCAAAAATTCAGAGAGGGAATAAAATGACTTTCCCAAAATAAATAAATAATGAAGATTTAATAAAAAAATCAAATAAGATTTATTTTGGAGTTTTTCACTTTTTATTTGAATTTAGGAAAAATGCGCGTTTTCCAAAATTGCATTTAGGCCCCAAATAAATGTTCATCTAGTCCGGTTTGATTTTAGAAGCCGGGAAAAATTTATTTTGGGATTTTTGGAGTCCGTTTAGTATTTCTTTTTATTTTTCTTCTGCGCGAAATTATTTAAAAAAAACACGCACCGACCTACGGGCCGTGCCCGAGCGGGACTCCGCCCAGGGGCGCCTTTATATAGCGCCGCCCCGAGCGCCCCAGCCCACCCGAGCCCACCCCGCGCCCTAACCCTAGCTGCCAGCCGCCGCCGCCGCCGGAGTTGCACGTCGCCCGAGGTTCGCCGCCGCCTCGAAATCCGTGCCGAAATTTTTTTCTTTAAAAAATAAATTTTATTTTTTTCGTCGGTTTTATTTTCGATTTTTTTATTATTTTATTATTTTAATTATTTTCGGATTAGGTTAATTAACGATTAATTCGTTCATCGTTCTTCTTTTTCATCGGATTTTCCGCGGTTATTTTCTGATCGCGATTTCTGATCCGATTTTCGTTTTAGTATAACTTTTCGCTCGTTTATCGGAATCAGGTGATTCAAGCGCCTGGAGTTTCGTCTCGAAACCCTCTTTCCGAATAATCTAATTAAACAAGTTTTTGCTTCTGTAAAATTTGACTTAGATCCAGATTAGTAAAACGAAGTTGCTTTCTTTCGCCGTTTGACTTTCATTGCTTTATTTGATTTGATTCTTTTTGCAAACCGGAGTTCTTAAGTTGAACATTCTGGTTGGATCTTTTATTCAAGTTTTACCTGTGCATTAGATGAGTACTTATTGTATGCTTGTTTGTTTGTCTGCGGTAGAATACCTGGAGTGCGTCGCCTGTTACTTCGAGTCTCTAGGTTTCGCGGATCATCAACAAGGCAAGTAACACTTGGTCATACCTTTCTACTACCCAGTTTTTATGCATTACATATATCCTCAAACATTGCACGATTAGGATCTAATTAAATTGTGGGATGGGAAGTAGATGAGGTAGTACCTATTACCTGTTTTATTATCAAACCTTTGGGAGTTACTTCTATGTTTGCTTATTATGCCATGCTATGCTAGTAAACGTGGATTGGGTGAGTGTATCTATGAGAGATGTGAGATTGTAAATTAATGGTTTATTTAAGGTGGCAACTTAAACACACATCTGGGTGGATTGAGGCACCTGTTTTCTAGCAGGACTTGCCTGTATTTCTTCGGACCGCCACCCAGGCTCAAAGGGATCATGAGATTATTCAAACTAGAAACTTACGTGTGCAGCCACAAGCCATTATGGGCTCTGGCATAGTTGATTAAGTTGTGCGAACTCTTACGGGTAGACTAGCAGATGTAGGGGAAAGTAGGTGTACCGGTCTACCCACATGTAAGGTGGTAGTGCTTCCGAAAGACTATGTCTCGGTCATCCATTTCTCAAACATCATGTAGTGCGAGGAATCAAACAGAGGCGATCGAGTCTTGTGGGAAAAGTGCGCAAACCTCTGCAGAGTGTATAAACTAATCATTGTTAGCCGTGTCCCCGGTTATGGATGTTTTGAGTATCTAGTACTTGATTATCATGTGAATCTCATCATGTTACTTTAATTAATATTGTTGGGTTTTAATGAGTACTTTAATTGGGATTGAGAATGCTCTCAACCATTCTCAATGTTTAACAACCACCATGATAGTTAAATGAATTTATTCCTTTACAGTAGGGAAAAATTGGCTTTATGCAAAAACTGTAACCATAGAGCTTTACCACCAGCCAAATATGCATGTAGTATAGCCTATCTCCATTGTTATTCTCTATGTGTTACATTGCCAGCATATTCCATGTGCTGACCCGTTTTTGGGCTGCAACGTTTCATGTTGCAGACTTTTTAGACGACGAGTAAGGTGTTGTTAGGTCGTGGTTCTATACTCAGTGATGCCGTTGGAGTTGATGGACTCGCTTATCTTCCAAGCCTTCCGCTGTTATCGTTTTAGATGGCCTTAAGCCATATTTATTTCAATAAGTTCTCTTTTGAGACATTCGATGTAATAAGTGTGTGCTTGCTACTATGTTATAAATCCTCCAAGTACTGTGTGGTGTCAGCATTACTGATCCAGGGATGACACTGAGCACAGAGATCAGACTGTTTGAGGTCTGGTCGCTACATGCAGGGAGTTGTCGAAGCACAACGAGACAAAGATATATCTTAAATATTTAAGGGTAACAAGGCGCGGGTTGAAATATCCGGACAAGCCTAACGTGTACTGTACCAGATCAACTCGCACTTCCGTCGACAAAAAAACAAAAAGAAATCAATTCGCAACACACAAGAGAGTCTAGTCCCGTGTACTGTACCAAATCAATTCGCACTACAAATGTCATTCAAAACTTTGAATTCATGTTATGTTCAATTAAAATATTTCTCTATGTGTATAATGCATGCAACCTACTACTCAAATGAACGTTTTAGTGCATTCCAAACGTATATACTACCGCTTCAATATGAACTAAATTTGAATTCGTTTCTCTAATTGAATAAGATCTACACTACAAAAAAATACACTTCCATGATGATACGTGTTTGTCACAGTAGTCGCGTTTTCTGTCATGCATGTACATCCATGACGATTTTATGACAGAATCAAGATAGTCATACATGTGCTATCGTAGAAGTGTTCCAAGACATTACCAAAATTAGCATCACGGAAGTGTCCACTTCCATGACGATAAATCGCGCGTCACAGATGTGCTTTCGTCAAGGGTGACCGACATGTGGTGTCCACTGTAATGGAACGCCGTTAAGCTATCAGGTCCGGTTATGGATCCGATAACCCATTAACAGCCCCGAGCAATGGGGATTTTCCACGTGTAAAATCATCATTGGCTGGAGGAAACATGTGTCGACTCACCGTTGGGACAGATGTCATCCACTCATTGGAACGAAGGCGCCTATGATACGTCGACACGTGGCACGGCCCAACAGAGGCCCATTCCTGTGAAAAGGCCGGCCCGTTTGACTTGGTCAAAATGTGGCGGACCGGCCCACAAAAAGCCTATTAACGGTGTGTTCGCATATAGCCCATTTATAGCCCGCTAACACAGGGCCCGTTACGGCCTATCAGAATTAGGCCTAGTAGCGTCATCTGGGCCGTCCAATATGATTCCAGCCCATTTTAACTTCCAGCCCATGTATGGCCCATGACGTCTTTCGGCCCATATGAGGCCTTTGTAACTCTTGGCCCATTAATGGCCCGTGGTGAAACTGGCCCGTAATGAACAGTGTATCACTTTATACCCATTAACGTCCCATTATTCCATTGGGCCGTTTCCAGCCCATGTTATCTTTCGGCCTTCTCAGGGCCCATTTATTCTTGGGCTCATTTCCAGCATTCGCTTACTTACGGTCCGTTACTATCATTTTCTGCTTGTGGGCCAAATTCAGCCCGTTGTTATAGTCGGCCCATTTGTGGCCCGTTAATATGTTGGGCCGTTTTCATAGCGTCATCAAATACGGCCTATTAACGATGACCCGTTATGGTCGGCCCATGAACGGACGATTGCAACTCTAGCCCGTTTACGGCCATAATGCGGTCTGTTATTGGCCCATGTTTGGCTAATCGATCATACGACCCATATAAGGCCCTTTGATGATACGGCCCATAGAAGGCCCATTGTGTCTACGGACCGTAGAGGGACCATTGTTTCTACAGCCCGCAGAAGGCCCATTGTTTCTACAGCAGGTAGGAGGCCCAGTGTCACTACAATTAATATGTAGCCCATGGTTATTGTGGCCTAGTTTTTAAAAATAGGTTATTGCGGCCACTAGCAAACCGCAGAAAAAGAACTGCACTGACTACAAGCAAACAAATAAACAAGACAACAAGGAAATAAATAAGCAAGCAACTTACGGTAGTCTATCATGGCTATTACACATATTACATCCACTGGGCATCAAAGTTCGCTAGTGCAAATATAGGGAACAAAGCAGCATATAAACGCCGTAGCAAAACAAGTCCAGAACTGAAACCACTTCAGAAAAGCTCAAGAAACAATATCCTGGGTACCCATAATGCTGGCAAGATGCTTAGCAAGCTTATTAACTTTCTCTTGTTTGGCGCTTAAATCCTCCAGCGCTTGCTGTTGTGCAAGAAAGTACGCATCTGAATTCTGCAGGGACTTCCTCAGTCCTTCGGCTTCTTGCCGCAGCACAGCTGACTGATGCCTTTCAGCTTGTAGCTGAGACTGAAGAAGCCGAAGTGATTCAGGCAGCGAGTTCGAAGAGCTTGTGCCAGCGGTACTGGCCAGTAACTCGAACACTACATCAATGCAGGACTGTGGGGCTTTCTCACTGTCTACAAGATCGTTTTTATCACCTTTCTTGGAGACCAACAAGGTTGTCTCACTATCTTGGACCTTATCTGCATTACTTTCTCTACCATTGCATAGTGGGGTGCTCTTCTCCAATGTTTTGTTTGCATACTACAAGAGAAACAAGCAGACACATCACAAGTTTAGTATGTAGTATACGGAACTCATTTTGGTAAACCGGTTCAGTAGTAAGGTGGACAGGATAACAGCATGAAACAAACATATATCTATGTACTATGGTCACTGTATTGTCCATATCATTCTAGTTTATGTTGAGTAATCAAGATAGAGACACAGTTTAACTCATATATTTTTAAGACACAGCAGCATAGACAAAATATAAGTGTGAGAAACTACACAGCATTGGCAACACTTGGAATGTGCATCACATGAGAACATAACTGTTTATACAACTTAAACTGAAATCAACATAGAGCAAGAAGTTAGAACAGTAATCCAATTAAAGAAATAGGTTTGAAACATACCTGTTGCACCATTGGAGTTTCAATTGGATCCTTCAACTTTGGAAGTAGTTGGTATGAGTAAATACAGTGATGCAACAACAAAGGAGTATGGACCATAGCTACGGAATCTGACCTGAGAACAGTTGCTCTTCTGCTTTAAACGTGGAGTTTGGATTAGCAGTGGTGGTCTTCATGCCTTGGGCACTACAGTTGCTTTACAAACTGCTCGTGTGGGGGTACTCTATGGTGGAAATGGTGCTTTGTCAACTAGAAGTGGGTTACTATCCGCTAGGGTTGCGGTTAGATGGGTTGTAGCTGGTTCTCTGCCCACCGATGTAAGTGTGCAATCTGGAAGAGTCTCGATTATGTGTGGTGGGGCTAGTTTGTGGGCCAGTACAACCATGGTTCTATCTGCATCGACGGGTAGCATTGTCTTTTGTGAAGAACGGGTTTTTGCTCCCTTAGATACTGCAATCACCCCCTCCAATTGAAATGGCTGATCAACAAGAAAAGAAATTGAATGTACAGACATTGTATGATAGACAGATGTGGTAATTCACATATATGTTGTCTAACCAAACAGGACAGCATGACACAATTTCACATATATGATGCCTAACTAAACAGGACAGCATGACACAGTTTCAGATATATGATGGATAACTTAACAGGATATAATGGCATAATTCAACATATGATGAGTATCTAAACAGGATGACATGACAAAACTATATGATGTCTTTCTAAAATAGGTTGGGATGAAATAATTCACATACATGTTGTCTAACTATACATGATGGCATGATATAATTGACTTAATTGATTCATATACTAAGCAGCTGGCACTCGCATGTATGATCTCTAAACTAAGCAGATGGAATTCAATATGGTGCATATGATGTCTAAACTAAGCAATGCAAGACACCATATGCATGATATGAGAAATATAAACATTGCAACTTAGAGCATACACCTCAGGTGGGATATAGGACTGGTCATCTGTCTCTGAATCCTCCTCTGAGGAGCTCCCTGTAACCATTGAGATATATGCTTCAACAGGTACCATTGCCTGCTCTGAAAACCTTGTTTTCACTCCAGATTTTTCCATAACTGGCTCAAATGGCTGATACACATGAAGAGTAGTTCAATATACACAGATTGTCGACAAATGGAACACGTAATGAAAAAAATGGCATGAGATAATTCACATATATGATGCCTGGCTACATGGCGGTGCATAATTCACATATATGATAACTGGCTGAAAAACATGGCATTGGATAATTCACATATTTGATATAGAAAGCAAACAAGAGGCATTCACACAAAGCATGTCTGATCTAAGCAGATGGCATGGCAATGCAAGACACCATATGCATGATATGAGCAATATAACCCTGCCAAGTTAGAGCATGCACCTCGGGGGGGGGGGGGATACAACTGGTCATTTGTCTCTGAATCCTCCTTTGAGGAGCTATCTGTAACCAGCAAGAAATTTGCATCGACAAGTAGCACTGACTGCTCAGAAGACCTTGTTTTCACTCCAGATTTTCCCATGACCGACTCAAATGGCTGATGCACAGGCAGAGTAGATGAATGTATAAAGATTGTTGACAAATGGAATACATTATGAAAAAAATATGGCACAATACAATTCACATATACGATGACTGGCTAAACAGGATGGCATTGCATGATTCACGTATATGATGCCTGGCTAAAGAAGATGGCATCGCATAATTCCCATATACTCCCTCCGTTCCTACATATTTGTCTTTTTAGAGATTTCAAATGGACTACCACATACGGATGTATATAGACATATTTTAGAGTGTAGATTCACTCATTTTGCTCCGTATGTAGTCACCTGTTGAAATCTCTAAAAAGAGAAATATTTAGGAATGGTGGGAGTATGATATAGAAACCAAACAAGTGGGATTCACACAAAGAAAATCTAAACTAAGTTGATGACATATAAGATGTATAATGTAAGCAATGCGAGGCGCCATATGCATGATATGACCAACATCAGCATGCCAGGTTAGAGCAAACACCTCAGGTGGTCAGGAGTGGTCAGCTCCTTCTGAAACCCATCTGAACAGTTATCTTCCTATGGAATACAATCTGGGAATGTAAGAGGGGGGCACTTCGCCCACCATGGAGCGGCTTCTGCATGACATTATATTCCCACACAATGATCTTCTCTTTTTCTCTACATGTTCAGTACGATTGTGTACAATATATGACATGCAGAATAAAAAAATAGTTAGATTTTGTAAGGCCTAAGGGGTGCATGCAAAAATCAAGACTGATGGTAGCAAACGAGTGGATGGATCCAAAACTAATTATAGCAGGTAGATTATAGCTTCAGTTCAAAAAGATAGGCAATGGATCATCTATTGTTTGTTGCCCACCCAACATGAACCACATAGAAGACCCCAGATGAACCAGATAGTAGACAGATACTATTTGTTGCTGCCTCGATATGAGACCCACGGGCATTTTAAAACTCAAGTTTGAATGATAAAGTAGCAGGTAATAATAACCGATGTATAACGTAAGCAAACACAAAAGACTGTGACCTCTCTTCTAGAACTGTGTAGTCCTCAGGTTCAGCTGCTCAGTCGATGATGGCAATGCAGTTGGCATGGCTGCCGACAACGGGGAAGATGATCTGAGGCGGCAAAAGAAAGTCTAGAAGGGGGATCTCTGCTGCAGTGAATGCTTCTATCGATGGTGCACCTTAGGTGGGGTGGATGACGGCACGGCAGGAGTAGGACATAACACACAGAGTTTTCTTTGACGCCTGTCTGAAAATGAAGTAAATCTGTAAGGGCTCCTTAGAATTGGAGGATTCTATAAACGTAGGGACAGGAAAAACACGGGAATAGGATAGGAATGCACGTGCAAAATAGAGCATTTGGAAACATAGGATTTCAGTCAACCTAGGTGTTTGGTTCACATGAATTGGAAGAACATAGGAATGGAGAAACATGGTCAAATTAAAGTCAAACCACGTGAAAATGAAAAAATAAGAATCTTATTATGCCAGTAATGCAATTACTTCTGTTCTTCATGCATATTAGTTTGAAAAGGACGTCCAAGTGAATATTAAAATTACTATGTTTTTTCTTTGAAAAAGACACCAAAGGAAAAAAATCCTCCAGTTTTTCTTTGCTCCACTCCTTCTAACCAAGTGCACGAATAGTGGTACCATAGTAGTTCCATAGCAAAGGATCCCTGGGGGATTGACATGAATGCAGAGTAACAAAGTGATGGGACGAGTGTACAACCTCTTTGGCATAGCCTTGTGGACCTTAGCATCATTGGGTTGGACGTGGAGGATGGTGATGCTGGTGTGACTGTCAGAGGAGGGGAAGAAGATCTAAGGCCTCTGGAAACGGCACCGAGGATACTGCTCCGCTGTGATGGACGGTTCCGTCGTTGGACCAGCTCTAGTGAGGTGTACGGCGGTGAGGCTGAAGCAGGACAAGACAGACAACGTTAATCTGAAGTGGGACTCTAATATCATCTGCAATAGATGATGTAAAATACATCACCAAAAAGTGCTAGACGTAAAACACATCAACCGCGCCACGGCCGCTCCGACAGATGTTGTAAGTACTGTTCACTCTGAACTTAATTGAAGAAACTAAACTTTACAGTCGAAACTGATTGAACTAGTAGCAGAGCATTGCAATAGATGTTTAGGGCGTTCGAGCACTAGTAGCAGAGAAGCAGTGATCTAAATCAGCAGACGCACGAGCAGGGAGCACACTAGCGGAGAGCAAGTCGTGCAGTAGAACCGCGAGCGAGTGCTAAAGCAGCAACTCATGTAGCTGTCAGAGGTCGTGCAGCAGCAGCAGCAGCGTGAGCAAGACCAAGAGCAGAGCAGCAGCACGAACTAGAGCAAGAGCAGAGCAGCAACACGACCGACAGCAATAGTAGAGCAGAGCAGCAGCATGAACGAAAGCAAGAGCAGTGCAGTAGCGCGACCGATAGCAAGAACAGAGCCGCAGCGCGAGCGAGAGCCGGAGCAGCTGCAGCTAGTGCCGGTGTGGAAGTCGCCGCCGAGGAAGCAATGACATGGGGGAGAGATGCCATGGATGATGTGGCCGGCGATGGCGCCGTCGATGGAGACCCGCCATGGCTGCTCGGTATCAAGCACCGGCAGCCCCGTGAGATCGAATAAAATATAAAATGCAGCGATGAGTGCAGAACCTCCTTGGTGGCACCGAGATGGCCTCGGCTTTATCAGAGGAATTGGTAAGGGTGTTGCGGTTCCGGTGGGGAAGGTCAAGACGGCGCTATGGGGATGGAGGTGGCATGATAGACAAGGTGAACGTCGGGGAAGCTCCTTGGAGGTGGAGGACGGGGTGGCTGATCCGGTGGGACGATGAGATCGATGATGGATCCTCATCCGGTGCGGTGGATGAGGGACAGCGAGCTGTTGTGTTGGACGTGTAGTCGGGGAAGAATATCTGGCTGGGCAGCGGTCGGGAGGCTGACGGAGGAGCGTGGGGTTTCACCGGTTTTGGCGGCCTTGCTGTACGAATGGGGGAACGAAGGGGTAGGGAGGGGGAGCCATGTCTTAGGGACGCGCTTGTCTGAAATGTAGGGTAAGTTACTAGCATACCCCCACCGGTTTTGACACCATGACGTCGAGCTTCATTTCCGACTGAGCGGTAGAAGGGGGATTTCACGTGTCTGGGCTGCAGGACCGATTTCGGATGAGGAGGGAGTTTCCGCGCACGTCAAAATTTCGGGATAACAAGGCGCTGCTTGGGTTGAAGAGGTGGGAGTTCCAAAGTAGGTGAGACAAAAGATACTCCATCTTGAAAATTTCAGGATAACAAGGTGCGGATTCCTTGTTCGGCATAACAAACTTAACGTGTAAAAAAGACACAAGAGAGTCATGTCCCCTTTTACTATATTGCTATAGATGCCATTGTAAAAACTACAAGAAAAATGTAAAAAAAATCAGGAGAACAAGATTACCCTGTACAGTACCAAATCGATTCGCACTTCCCTCAACAACAACAAAAAACAAATCAATTCCCACCAAAAGAAAGAGTAATGTCCCTTTTTATATGATTACAAATGCCAGGATCTCGAATTTCAATTTTTGAATCCACGTTATGTTGAATTCGAATATATCGTTAGGTGACCTTGCGGTTTATAATTGATGTAGTCATACATTTTGATCTTCCATCATATATGAAAATTTTACTCCACCCTGTGAACATATATATTGTCGTCTACCATATGGACTAAATTTGAATCAATTTTCCTTATTTGAATATGATTGTTGTCAAGTTATACAATCATTTAAATATTATCTTGATAACAAAAAACATGCATATAGCAGTAATCATATTTCACTATGAACTACATGTACCATACGATCTCCAATTCAAATATTTGTATCCATTTTATGTTGAATTCAAATCATAGTACATTGGTCTAGGTAGCGAGATGTTCGGGATAATCTAAACCTTGTTTTCATATGTATAATTTTTGGCTGAATTGGGACAAGTTTTGGTATAAGCTTCTTGCAAAACCGGAGATTCTCTCAACAAGCCTCGTGGTTCCGAGAGGGAACGTGCCACCTTTGTGTGTGAAACGATATACGCTGCCTCCCCCCCCCCCCCGATTTTCTTTATAGAGGCAACATAGAACTATATGAGTGCCTTGTTAAATTTTGGAATTATTTCGGGTTCGTTTTTCCTTTTTATACATTAATTGAATTTTTGGACTTTTAATGTGCATAATCCAAATTTGAACTGCAGGCCCATGCTCCGGTGCACCAAAGTTGGTTTAAAAATCACATGTCTGTCCTTGGTTGAAATTCTAGGTCCCATGAAAGAAATGATAATGAAATTCAAACATCTGGGCGTCGTGACTCGGCCGAGAACATCGAGAAACTTGGATTTTAAATTCATGTAAATCCAAAACTCGCCTGGAAATCATGAAACTTGGCATGGTGTCATGTCACGACACTAACATGTTGTGGTAAAAAATTGGGCCGATTTGGAACAAGTTTTGGTATAGGGGCCGTTTGGATTATGCCCACATCAGCCCGAGCAAAACGACGGCAAGCCAAAATTTTGGCGAAGGAAATGGCCGCCGGGAACTCGCCCACACGCTAGTGCGAATCACAATGGCTGGCCAAAAAGTTGGTTGTGAGCCAAAAACTTTGCTGCCATCCAAACATTGGCCCAACCTATGGTCAGCGACCAAAATTTTGGAAGGGCAGCTTGGGGATGCCATCCGAACAGCCCCATAAGCTTCTTGCAAACCGAAGCTTCTCGCAAGAAAGCTCGTGGTTCTAAGAGGGAACATGCCACCTTTGAGTGTGAAACGATATACGCTGCCCCCTCGAGTTTCTTTACAAAGGCAACATAGAACTACATGAGTGCGCTGTTAAATTTTGGAATTATTCCGGGTTCGTTTGTCATTTTTTATACAATAATTGAGTTTCTAGTCATTTAATGTGCATAATTAAAATTTGAACTACAAGCACATGCTCTTGTGCACCAAAGTTGGTTGAAAAATCACATATGTGTCCTCGGGTGAATTTCTAGGTCCCATGCAAGAAATGGGAATAAAATTCAAACATATGGGCATCATGGCTCGGCCGAGAACATTCAGAAACTTGGTTTTAAAATTCTTGTAAATCCAAAACACGCCTTAAAATCATGAACCTTGGCATGGAGTCATGTCATGGTAGTACCATGCTATGGTAAAAAAAACTTGGCCGAATAGGAACAAATTTTGGTAGAAGCTTCTTGCAAACCGAAGCTTCTCTCAAGAAGGCTCGTGGTTCTGAGAGGGAACATGTCACCTTTGTGTGCATAATTCAAATTTGAAATACAAGCACATGCTCCAGTGCACCAAAGTTGGTTGAAATATCACATGTGTGTCCTCGGGTAAATTTCTAGGCTGCATGCAAGAAATGGGAATGAAATTCAAAATTCTGGGCGTCGTGGCTAGGCTGGAAACATTGAGAAACTTAGTTTTTTAATTCCTGTAAATCCAAAACACGCATGAAAATAATGAATCTTGGCTTGGTGCCATGACATGGCACCAACATGCTGTGGTAATTTTCCAGTCCGATTTGTGAAGGCGCACACATTAACAATCAACAAAGTCATTTCGGAACAAGTGCTGTCACGTTACAATCGGAAACACAAGTATTATTGAAACCGTGGGCGTTCTATTTACCATTTACATGCCGCCACGCGTCCCCTTTTTTAATTAGCTAGGAGGCGCCGTGCAGGGTAGCTATTTGAGTACGAGAGGTGTGCGATCAGACCCCTGCGCGTGCTATTGGGAGGAGAGCCCTTTGACCTCCATCTATCATCCACCTCTCTCCCAAGGTCTCCATTAATGGCGCCCGAGCCTCTGTTTAATGGCGTGGCTATGTCTCACTCGACAGAGATTTAAGAGAGAGAAAAGAAAATATGAAAGCACGGATCTTGATGTAAGATCCGACGGACCTATATAGCATCTACTGAAACTTATAGCAAGACTAATGAATATATAAGGACGACGAAAATGGATAATAGTTGTCTTACATAATTAGGAAGATAATTAAAAATCCACATGCGGCTACGCCCAAAATACACAAGGGCAAAAGAAGAAGGAAGACAACGATCTGGCTCACTGATCTCTACTTTCTTGATGCGTTGCTCCAAGATACGGGAACTAGTCTCCGCGGCGAGCGGCGATGAGCTCTTTCGTGTCCTCAAGATGCTGCTTGAGAGCATCCACAGATTCCTCCACCAGCCTTTGGTGCTCGATGCGGAGCATGTCATTCTCGTCCATAAGTTTCTTGACGATGACGCCGGTCCTCTTCAACAAGGCACTGGTCTCCTCCTGCTGGCCTGCACTTCGGACGATCTTCACCCTCAGCAGGTCGTGCTCGGCCAGGAGCCTCTCATTACCCTCCCTTAGTTGCCAGATGACGCTGGTAGCCTGCTCAAACGAGGCTTTCATGTCGTCCTGCAACCTCGCCCAGGCGGAGATCTGATCCATCTGGCTATGGACGATCGCATGCATGCATTTTTAAGAGTCATCGCCTACCTGCGAGACATTGTCCCAGGCCGCCGCGGTGCAGCAGGATATCTCTGCTGCATTCGCGGCGCGGCGGGACATATCTGCTACTTCCGCGGCACGGCTGGACCAGTCTGCTACATCGACGGCGCGGCGGGACCTCCGTGTTGCTTCGGCGGCGCGGCAGGACCTCTCTGCTGCTACTTCCGCGGGGCGGGACATGTTGGCTGCTTTCACGATGAGGCAGGACATCTCTTGTGCTTCCGGTTCCATGCTCGCCTCTCCCTGGTGGTAATCTCTCGACCCAGAACTCACGCTGGCCATGGCAGACACAAGGGAAGGATGTTGAATGACTTGTTTGTTTTTGTGGATGAGGAGTTGAGGAGGAATGTGCAGTCATCTTGGCATAGTAGTATTTATAACCGAGTACTAATACGCTCCTAAGTGGGAAACTGTTTAGGTTGTGATCAGTTATAACAGGTTTGCAATTAAGTATAGCGTGGTAGTAGTAGTAATTTGGAATGTGACGAGACACAAGCTCAAAATTTATTGACAGTTCTAGTATCAAAGAGCAGCACTATTCTCGGATGGCGTAACGTGGGCACATGTTCTCGGTCGTGGTGTAGCATATGCCATGGTAGTTCTTTTTCTACTGTTGTGTACATGCAATAACTAGCACCGTTGGATACATATCTTACGGTTATTGGGGCGTTCGATAGGAATAGCCACGTGGCGAGCTATAGACTAGACTTTTTTCAGACGCATTAAACCTATCTCTCGGGACTTCTCGCACGCACCATCTCTAAGCTCCCTAGGTCGATGCCACCCACATACACTTGTACTCTGAGTTTAGTACGTTATACAGGAAGAGAAGAGGTGCACGCATGCACTCGTCCTCTCTCACACACGCATCTATTTTTTCTCGAAAAGGAGGATGATGACCCCCGGCCTCTGCATCTGGGAGTCACACACGCATCTGTAGCTATGAATTGTAGTGTTCTCAACCATCCTATTGGCTCTATCATAGGATTCACGTTGCTCCTTGGCCTTGAGATTGAGAAGTTTGAAACATGGAGGCTAAGCTGGAGGCGCGAGGTTTTGGTTAATGTGCGAGATGCACACGGCACCAACATGACACGAGCTTCGTCTGCCTGGTGCGTAGTCCGGTGAGTTGTCCAACACAACCAGGCCCTGCTTGGTATCTGGGCCTCGACTTATGCGCAGAGAAATTAGGGTCGGAGGGAGTACTACTAGTAATACTACTACTTTGATGTGTCGCGTCAACTCGCACAACTATGAAACACTTCGTGAACAAACAAGCATATACTCCTTCCGTTCCAAAACTCCCTCCTTTCCAGATTACAGGGCTCAATTCAAAAATCTCACCAACCAAGGTAGATGGTGAACGGTGGAATACTTTTTGTAGTTTGCAAAAGCACCCAATTAATGCTCTTGTTTTCCTCAAAAAATTATGTTTACCCATGTATTAATTGCAATGCATGCATGCATAATGTACATGCATTGGTCAATTTTCTCTTAATACTTGCATGCAATGATTTAATGCACCTTGGAGTCTGAACTTGTGACGGGGAACAACCAAATTGAGCCTTATAAAATGAAAAAAATAAGATTTTGACATAATCCCTATAAACCGGAAAGGAGGGAGTACTTGACTTCCATTTGTCCAAAAATGGATTTACCTATATACTAGAACATGTCTAGATACATCTATATTTTGACAAATGGAAGGCATGTATTGTGGAACGGAGGGAGTAGTTGTCATCAAAATGGATAAAAAGTGATGTATCTAGAACTAAAATACGTCTACATACATCTCCTTTTATCCATTTTGATGACAAGTTGTACTTCTTACCCAAAGGAACTTTATATCCAATAGACACAAAATATCTGTTCGGCTTTGGAAATTACCGATCTGATGTCAAAGTAATTGCTGCATCTCCACCAAAACCCACCATTTCTTAAGCTAAAGTAGACCAAGCTAATACCTATATTAGCATATTACTAAGATAAATAGGAGGCACTGTAGAAACATTTAGGACGTGAGCTTGTCAATCTGAATGTGGAGGGACACCAGCTTAGCCCCGGCCAGCAGCTTGGGTGGAACTGTGAAGAAGTTCAACTCCTGCACGGCGACGTCACCGGGATCCTTGCTGCTTGTAACCTCCATTTCCACCTTGACGGTGTCGGCCGTGCCTTTGGGCTCCCCCGGTGGGCCTTTCGCCAACAGCTTGGCCACGTATTGCGGCAGTGGGTACGCCCCCACTCTGATGCAGACAAAACAGTGATAGGCGCAATGATGTCGAGCACGCCACCGACCAAGAAAAATGTGCGGTCGTCCTCCTCCGCGAACAGCAAGAGTCGTGGCTCCGACAGTGGCACTTGCAGCTGGAGCACCTTGCCATACTGGATCCTGTGCACGAGCATGGGATGCGCGGTGCTGATGTGGTGGTAGAGTGCCAGCGGCGGGCCTTCGTAGCCGCAGACGGGCACGGGGCATTTGCAGGGCGCGAGCGGACACACGCTCTGGTGATTGACGAGCTTGTGGTAAGTGACATAGAGCCCATAGCCTTCGTGTGGGCACTCCACCCTCACCGACAAAAGGACGGCGTCCACCGCCGTGTTCCGCACGTCGAAGCTATTGTCGTGCTCGCACTTATGGCACTGCCGCTGGTTCCTGGGGCGCTCGATGCGGCAGTCCGCGCAGGCCAAGTGCCCGCCCTTGCACTGCAGAAATCAATCGAACAGCACATCAATCAAGAAACCTGCACCTTGCTCGATCAGCCGAACAGACGAGGTGTATTCGAACCTCATACACTAGAGGCATCAAGGGGCGGAGGCACAAGGGGCAGTGGAGCAAGGTGAGGTCCATCGAGACCATAGAGAGCTCCATAGTCGGGTCCTGTTCCGTCTGCATGATCTCGCCCTCCTCGTGCACAACCATCTCGCGCTTTAGGGCTGGCGCATTACAAAGCTTTACCGTCACATATTGATACTACTTCAAGGTGCATTAAATCAACACATGCAAGTATCAAAAGAAGAGTCACAACATGCATCGGTAAACGCAAATTATTGAAATATATTGAAATTAATGCATCGGTAAACGCAAATTATTGAAATATATTGAGTGCAGTTCTTTGATATGTCACGTCAACTCGTACAACAACGAGAAGTTTGATTATCCACTCCCTCACGGACTTAACTGCACCTGCCTTTGGCTGTATGACAGGTTGGCCACCCACCTATTGGGCCCACCTATTATATACCCAAAGGCGGGAGCGTCCCTCCCTCGCCCATGAGCATGGTGGCTGGCAGGACTAGGAGAAGCTTTCGCTACACGCTCTCCCTCCTGCACGCGATGGACATGCAGGAGTTCAATCGGTGTCAGATGGCCAGAAGCGTACTGTAGTACTCCTCCAGTGGAGTAGTGCTCCATCATTGTTCGACTTCACAAAGAGGCGAAGAGCCAAGCGCAGCCCGGACGCTCGTGTGGCAGTTTCATGTGTAGAGGAGTCTAGGATAGCGTGTACCGTGCCTGTAAGCTTAAAGTCGTTGGGGTCAGCTCCATGCTATGTGGCTGTCTCAAAGTTTTTTTTAATTAAAATGGTCTTCTGGCCCTACCTGTCATCCTGGTGATTGTAGTTTGCACGCTCATCTGGTCAAGATAGGAATATATATTTTAATTTGTGGTGGGTAAATGTTAGACATTGCAGCAAATATATTGTACACTACGGGTCTTTTAGCCAAGTTTAGAGGCAAGCATGTGGGGCATGTGCTATGATGTGTCGTGTCAACTCATATAACAAGGAGAAGCTTGATTTTACTACTACATGCCTTCTCCCTCGCCCATGCGCGCGGTTGCTCGCGAACAAGGACAGGATTTTGCTTATAGTATATTTATCTCTACTCTTATAAAAACAGAGATGGTGATGATGGTGTTCCTGCCATACTGCAATATAGGCCATCCGATTTATATCCGATGGATAGGAAGGAAACTATGGCAATTTTGCAAAAAGATACCCACACCCCTCTCCACATTTGCAAATAAGGCATTCTCTCGTTCATCCTTTTCTCCCACAAGATAAACTACTCATACAAATGCATCTTGATGTTCCGTGCAACGCATGGGCATCTTGCTAGTAGTAATACAACGAGCTATCCCTCCCGCTCGCGGTGGAAGGACATGCAGCAGTGGATTCAATACTGTATAAGCAGTAGTAGTAACATCATTGTTCGTCTTCTCGAAGAGGCGAAGAGCCAAGCCCAACCCGAACGTGGCAGTTGCGAACATTGGAGATTCTCTCATATAGCCAGGCTCTTGCATGAGACAAGATTGCTATGTGAGCCCACTATTGTAGTACTTACTTGCTAGTATAGCCCTGTAAACTAGAAAGGAGTATTTGCCTTTCTAGAGATTTCAACAAGTGACTAGACTACACCGAGACGGAGTACATATGGAGCAAAATGAGTGAATCTGCACCATAAATAAATACGTAGTTCTCTCGTTTTCCCCTCCGAGGTGCACAATATTGAGTACGCTGACTAGTCTCTTTTTGACATGCATTTATGTTTTTTTGAAACAGTACAGACGCAAGCCCTCATATACACGCGCATACACTCACCCCTATGAATGCACAAATGCACACCCTACCCTATGAGCACCTCCGAAAGACCGAGATGGCACTATCATCTTGAAATTTACGAAGTCACCATAGGCACCTCGTTGTCGACGGTAACGTCTCCTGACACGCGATAGACGCGAGTGGCAGTCGCCTCCATAGGTGATTGAATGCCAAGGAGGGAGAGGGTAGCGGTTCCTGAGATGTTGAATGGTTAATGATGCATCCTCAATTACATGCAGAGGGAATTAATTGGAGAAGCAGAATAGAGCCAGCACGATGTGAATGCAACAGAGTTTGGGCTCTCATATAAAGGCGCCCCACCACTCCATTCCATCTACTCCTAAGTCTCTGCGCAACACTGCTCACTCCAATCCAAGACCAAGTGACCATAAGCCACAAGCACCTATGGAGGCGATGGACGCGAGCGGCAGTCGTTGTGCCATATCATCCAAGGCGCCGGCCTGCGGCCCCACACCGCGCAGCATTTCCAAACGGTGCTGGCGACCACTGGCATCGTCGCCCTCGCTGACGCCGGATTCACCTCTCGCATGGACGACATGATGGTTAACTCCATACGCAAGTTCAGCGTTGTCAAGAAGCGCGCGGACGACCTTGCCGTACTGCTCCAGCCTGCGCGCCCAGGCTCCTCATTGCCTACCGCCCTCATCGGCCTCCATGGT
Organism: Triticum timopheevii; assembly: GCA_963921465.1. NCBI lineage: Eukaryota > Viridiplantae > Streptophyta > Magnoliopsida > Poales > Poaceae > Triticum > Triticum timopheevii. The sequence goes on from OY997274.1 coordinate 475,537,512, forward strand.
GACGAACTCTTTCAAGCTCTGGTGGCCCTGCAGGTGCCGGAGGTCACGACGAAGAATGTGCACCTCGAGTCCGCGCTCGCCGTGCAGCACCTCGCCATGCAAGAAACTGTCGACCTGCACATCCACGTCTATGAGGAAATCGTCTACATAGACCACTACAAGGCAAGCGAGGACAGAAATACGTTGGCCTTCTTCCAGCAGCTAGTATCTTTGGACGCCATTGTTCAGAAACACGTCGACCTGGCCACAAAAGCCGCTGCTACTTAGGCGTCGTTCGGTGGGTCGGCATCCTGAGTCGAGGAGGTGTACGTCGTCAATGGATGCATCTCTTCTTCTTGCCTCCTGTAACCAGCACTGCATTGCCTCATGGCCTAATGTTTTATTAGTATAGTACTCCCTCCGTTCCCAAATATAAGTATTTCTGAAGATTCCAGCAAGTGACTACTACATACGGAGCAAAATGAGTGAATCTACACTCTAAACTATGTCTACATACATCCGTATGGTGTATTCCATTTGAAATAGTATCTAAAAAGGCTTATATTTAGGAACGGAGGGAGTATATGGAATTTTTATTCCAGTCATAACGTTTTCACTGTGAGATGGGGCCGCAGTTGAGCAAACCCACCCCGCCCACCGGGCGTCGAGCGAGTTTAGAATTACTAGAAGGGAGAAATGAGGGAGGAGAGCTAGCTATAGCACGGACGCTGTTGTCAGATGGGACTCGTGTTGATAGAATAGGAGTACTGAGCACTCGTACCTCTTTTTTTAGGGAAAAAATAGTCGTATGTCTAGTACCACTAGTTGGGTGCGTGCGACCTATAGCTGTCATCACTTTAGGTCTCCTTTTCGAACCGCAGCTACGCTTCACAATACATATTTTTTCACGCATTTATCCTCCTATATTTACTCCTAGGCTATTTCCACGTGCTCCCTTTTGCCAACATGTGGGACATAGAGCATCTGGGTCGTAGTGCATGCACGACTCGGAGCATATGCCGGGGTACTTTACATTTCAGACCTCACAAATTACATGCAAAAACTCCACAGAAAAATAAATAAATAAATGAATTACTACATGAAACCGGATTATTTTCGTAGAAACCGGAGCACGTTCATTAAAGTTTGGACATAACACGTTTATAAAACATGACCGGACCTAAACCAGTCTAAGGGCCTCTTTGATATTTCCCGCAAAAAAGGGCCTCTTTGATTCGCAGGATACTGAAAACATAGGAATGGGGAAAGTATGATGGCGATGAACCGAGATGAGGAGAACTCTAACTCGGTTAGAGGTTACAGTTAGATTCTAACCCTGAACTAACTCTAGACCAAAGAGGTGTATGGATGGCAGGGTTAGATTGACAATAAATGCTCTTTCTCAATCAATTGACTACTTTGGACCCTATTTCCTGCCGGATTTGGTGTGGCCGGCTCTTGTGTGGCCTCCTCCCGCTCACAATTGACACAAACGAACCATAAGCATGCAAAACATGATAATTTTTACTTTGTCCATACAAATGATATATCCCACTTAAACATACAAGTCATCAATCAAGCTTCAAAAAAAAAACACTCCATGAAACAAAGAATGAGCTAACTCATCACGGAAGTCATTCACTTTAGGGAGGGAGCCCGGAGCCCCTCACGCACCAAGGGAGGATCTCGTCATTGTCGCCCTGGAGGAAGGCTCTGTAGAGCCCAAGCCCAGAGAACCCCTCCGGCGCCGGCGCTTGCGAGTTGAGGTCGACACTGGCATGGGTAGCAGGGCCGCTTGCCGCCGACTGGGAACTTCATCTTTGGGCCTCTATAAATAATGCAAGCCTGAAACTAAAATACCTAGAAAGGTGAACTGAATCTTTGGGCCTCTAGAAATAATGCAAGCCTGAAACTGCAATACCTAGAAAGGTGAACTGAATCTTTGGGCCTCTAGAAATAATGCAAGCCTGAAACTGAAATACCTAGAAAGGTGAACTGAATCTTTGGGCCTCTAGAGAGATTTACTACCTCCTCAAGCAGCATCAAACAATTCCATGCGTGCACCACAAATCTATACCAAGTTTGATCAGGATCTACTTTTCCAAATCAAAATTAGCGCTAAAGCGAGCAAGATCAATGATATGGCTGTGAGACAGAGAAGGAACGAACAAACTCACCCTCTTGTGACCTCCTTGGTAGATGCAACGCTGCCGCGCATGACAGAGGGAGAAAAATGACCGCTGAAGGTGGAGCGGGGTGAGCTTTGAGAGCCGGAGGGAGAGGGCGGCCAGAGTAGAGCGGCGGAGGTCGGAAGGAGAGGGCGGCCAGAGGAGAGAGAGGGTGAGCGGCAGAGCGGCGCTTGGGCGGGCGGTCCTATGGGGAACATAAAAGAGTCGTGAGGGGAGGGGGGAATGATCTGGTGCGGGCAGGGGAGATTTTTTTTAGTTCTCTTTTAGTGGGCCCAAGGATAACCAACCCAATTAGAACCTCTCCACTGGGCTAGTTTTTTAGCTGGGTTAGCATAAACTAGCTCAAACTAACCCCTCTTGTTTCAATAATTTGAGGCTATTTCAACCCAAACTAGCTCTAACTCAGGGATCAAAACAAAGAGGAGTAATATTGTACATGCTACAGTTTGGACCGTAGCACATTGTTTTTTATGGCCATATCACCACATTGTTTTCTACTGCTGGTTCACTGGGCTACTGTGGTTTGCACTGCTAGATCACTGGGCTACCGTGGTTCGCACTCCTCCGACTTGAGTAGTAGTAGTAGTAGTAGTAGTATATACCCCATCATTCTTTGCTCCTTCTTACTACGTACTACTTCGGCGACATGTGGGAGAGCCAGCATCCGGGTCAACGTGTCATGCACCATATTAGAGTGCGGAACGGAAGGGGGGCATCACCCCGGTCGTAGCACCAATAATTCATGACTATAATGAGTAGTCACATCACAAGTCTTTCCAGCAGTAACGCACCGTCAAATCGCACAGCCCGACCTTTCCAGCAGTAAGTTTCAGAATCCACCACTCCCTCACCCTCCTCGCCTTTCTGTCAAACTGCCTACCCAAAAACTGCCGCGCGTACTGCCCAGGAAAAGCCCCGCCCTCAACTTTTAACTACGCGAAAATTGTTTGAGCTTGTTCGTTCTATATAAATACTTACTATATGTTTATTCACCCGTGGGGTTGTTCAATGAATGGAGGGCCAGGGAGCACAAGTGAACAATACTAGTACTACTAGTAGTAAGTAGGAGTCATGCAGTTAGTCACCTCAAATAGAGAGTTTCTTTTCTTTAATGCCACGTACACAAATTGAAACGCTTGTTGTGGAGACAAAAAGATAATCACTCCACTATATATGTACGCAGGGGCCGGAGCACTTGCTTTACTAGAGTTGCTTTCTTCATTCTCTCATCCTCTCCAGATCTAAACAAGACAGTGGTAGCAACATTTTCTCTCTGCTCACCGCTGGTCACAGATCCGGCCGGATCCCTTCGGCCGGTGTGTGTAGAGGACTAAAAGGTTCATCGTTCACGCGGTCATCACCGCCGAGGGAGGAAACCCACAGCTACCGACGGGGGCCGATCCTCTGCCCGTGCCGTTCTCTCCGACACAGCGCCGGCTCGGGAGGTCCTCTGACCCTGCTTCCTTCCTACCGTATTGTGTGCAGATCGGACCTGCCGCCACCGACATCCCGACGAACCTCAGGTACTAGTTCTTCGAAAGCGGCCTTGCTCTACTGCCCCAGCTCCCAACGTGTCTGCATGTGCATCTTTTTCTACTTCCATCAGCTCTTCCAAATCCACCTAATTTTTTAGTATTATTAGAGGTAAAGCTACTTCATGCATTAGAATCTAGGACTTGGTTCAAACAAGGAAGAAAGGGGGTAAAATCGTAGCATGAATCTAGGACTTGATTAAAAGATGAAATAATAGGGGGGAAAGTAGTAGAGACCGGGCTTCTTCACGGGAGTGACAACTTGTTTGCCATTCTACTTGAAGTTTTCCTTTCTTTCCCTTTGCCCTTTTCTTGAAACTAGTGATCTTGTCAATCATCAACACTTGATGCTCTTTCTTGATTTCTACCTTCGTCAATTTCAACATCACGAAGAGCTTGGGAATCACTTTCGTCATCCCTTGCATATTATAGTTCATCACGAAGTTCTACTAACTTGGTGATGGTGACTAGAGAATTCTGTCAATCACTATTTTATCTGGAAGATTAACTCCCACTTGATTCAAGTGATTGTAGTACCCAGACAATCTGAGCACATGCTCACTAGTTGAGCGATTCTCCTCCATCTTTTAGCCATAGAGCATGAACAAACTCGGCATCACCACTTTATGCCTCCCTGTAGGTACGTTGTGCTGATGCGTCCACTGTCACATGTCCTTATACCAACCTTTTGTTGTTGTTAATGTAAGGGCGCATGTAAAATGAAGCGATCGCACTGTTACCTTAAGGACATGTCTAACCAGTGTTATTGTTAATCTAATGCCTCTAGTGATGTGATGCAATTAAACTGTAACAAATGGTACTCCTGATATTTTACCAAGTATGATAAGTAAGTTGCTTCTTTACACTGCCGAGTGACCTGGTGTCCCCATGGTCCCATGCCCTTAAACCAACTCTTTAGCTGCTGTTGATTTACTGTATCTGGTAAACAAGCAATGCCACCATTAAAGTAATCCCATATTTGATGAATGTCATAGTTGATCGTAATGCTTTTGGTAACATGAAGCATTGCTGGCATTTTAAAATTTCTACTGTCCTTGCGTGATTGCCATGAACATAATTAATATGCTTCTTTTCATTTTGTGTATGTTTCGTATATTCTTGTTGACTAGCAACTGTTTACTTTCTATCTTTTTGTGCAAATAGGGATATCCATTTCACCTGTTGCTATTGTGACCTTTTGGTGAACTGCACAAAACACTTTCTTTTGGAATGAGTGTCTTGTGCAGTTCAACTAAAATGTCACGTGGGCAACATCTCTCAATTTTGGTGGAACTGCACAAAATGGTGATTGGAGTTTCCAAAATCTCCATCAAATTCTGTTGGTAATCTCGTGCAACATTTTATTAGCTTTTGCAGGATGAGCCATCACTGTCACCACAATGGCACTTTATTTTAGCGGAACTGCACAAAAGGATAAGCAAATTATAGTTGCACCTTACATGAGTAGGATAGCCAACCTCAATGTTGCTGAATTTTAGTGCAACTACTAAAGAAGAACCTGCAGCTCACGAGAGCAAGTACTTCTTGCTAGGTAAATAATGCAATCTTTGCTTCATTTCAGGTGAACTGCAGAAAAAGGCGCATGAATTGAATCATGGATCTGCAGGTTGACCTCATCCGAGTGGAGTTGCTGGTTCACCACATCGAGTCCTGGCGGTATAGGGCCCCTCACACCAGTTGCTTCAACTAGTGCCACTATCTATACCTATACTAATTACAGACTCCCTAGAAATTACCACATTAATCAGTAAATACAAGCCATTTATCTGGTGGGGCCGAATTATTACGGTCCAGATCTACCAATTTTTTTACGGTCAACAATAGAGCCCGAAGAACATGTAAACATGACCTAGCCCACTAGATCTCTTATGTAACTAGATCTCTCACGTATCCTAGAAATTACCACATTAATCAGTAAATACAAGCCATTTATCTGGTGGGGCCGAATTTACGGTCTAGATCTACCAATTTTTTCCGGTCAACAATAGAGCCCGAACAGCGTGTAAACATGACCTACCTGCCCACTAGATCTCTCACGTAACTAGATCTCTTATGTATCCTTCTCTCTCCCCTCACGTCTCTCTCCCAATCTTTCTCGCCCCCCTCACGTCTCTCTCCCAATCTTTCTCTCTCCTCATGTCTCTCTCCAAATCTCTCACGTATACCTCTCTCCCTTCATGTCTCTCTGCCAATCTCTCTCTCCTCACGTCTCCCTCCCGATCTCTCACGTATCACACAACACATACCCATCATCAAGACACCTGGCCCAGAATTATGACAGCAACTGATCCAACTGAGGCTGAACTAGCTCAGAATTGCCCACACCATTGATGGATCAACTGGCCGTCAAACACACGGTGCATCACACACTGAAGGGGAAGTGCAAGTGCCAGACATGAAACAATAGTATCGACCATTTGTTCCTTCAGCCGGCCACTACGTTGGCCAGTGAGAGGTATGTAATCAATTGCTGATGATAGTCATTATTAATTAATGCATACATGACTAGGTACCTAATATATTGGTCTGCACATTGATATTACTATAGATATGCGTCGATTGATATATGTTGATGGCTCAACATATTAAGCCCATATATGTACGTGTAGTTAGTTTCGACAGATGTGCACCTAGATAATATATTGGTCTGCACATTGATATTACTATAGCTATGTGTCGATTCATATATGTCGACGGCTTAGCATATTAAGCCCCTATGTGTACGTGTAGTTAGTTTCGGCAGATACGCACCTAGGCTTAAGTAGCTCGAAACATGCAGCTTGATGCAGTGGCGAATCTAGAAAGAAAATGAAGGGTAGGCAAAAGTAAACAGTGAGAAAACTAAGCTCTTGTTAAAAAAACACGATGTCCCAACCTTGTTATAGTAATCATGCTCTTTCTTATCTGTGCAAACAGGAATACTCTACTATAGATGTTGTGATGGTCAAGAGCATTCGCCAAGTTCTTGGGTTGTATGGCACGGCAAGCCAAGATGGATTTAATCCTGATATTCACTTTATCAAAAGGCTCTAATGGGTTGGTTATGAATCTTGCAAGCTGGGAATCAATGAGATGTGTAGGCATCTTTGTTGTACTTATTATTTGAATCTTATTTGTTGGTTCTGAATCTTGGAAGCTGGGAATCAATGGATGTGTAGGCATCTTTGTTGTACTTATTACTTGAATCTTATTTGTTGGATCTGAATCTTGCAAGCTGGGAAACACAGCATGATGATGCAGAGGACAGCAACCATAACAAACTGTTCAAACTTGGTAGTATTTTCTGTGTGAAAGTGTGTCGTGGGGAATGGGAGCACGAGCACCTATGGGGCAGGGGGCCCCTTCTTGTTCGGCAAGGGAGCGGAGGGTGCACACAGAGCAGATCGAGGCGAGAGCGTGCGGGGGGTTTTTACCCAACTTCGGAGCTCTCCGGAGAGATAAAACTCCTACTGCTGCTTTGTGTTTGTATTCTGTTCTTGCTCGAGAGAGCGGGTGCGGTGTCGAATCAGCCGAACCCCTAAGCTGCGGGACCAAAAACTCCGAACCGAACCCAACCGAACCCCCTCTACGTGCGCATGGGCCTCCTTTTTATAGGCTAAAGGGGTCACCGACAGGTGGCAGCGTAGAAAGAGGGGTAGAAAGGTAAAAACGCGGGTTGGTACAACTGCTACCAACAGTGTCCCCTACCTAACTCTGATGGTAGGGGACAAGGGCATTTAATGCCCGTCCGGTCGCCCCAACAGTGCAAGGAAATGACCGTTAGGGGCGCCACCGATCGCCACGATGGCCTCCTTGTCAGCTTCGCTTGCCACCTCGCACCGCCATGCTGCACATCTACCCGCCACGTGCACCAGGAGCGATCTTGTGGCGACACGTCGTCGGATGTGCTGGAGCGTGGGCGCAGAGTGGCAGCCTTGCCGCGGCAAACGCCTTGCCGCGGCCCTTATTTTGTCGCACCAGCAAGCTTGCCGCTCGCCGGGCCTTGCCGGGACGCGCGGGGCGTTGCGGCAAGTTTCTTGAAGTGCCTTAGCTGGCCTTCCCGGCAAGCTCCTCTTGCCGGGGCCTTTGTCCTTCCCGGCAAGCTCCTCTTGCCGGGGCCTTGTCCTTTTAGTTAACACTTTGTTCTTGAATGGCAGAAAATAGGAATAGCGGAGGATCTTGGCGGATGCCCGGCAAGCCTTGCCGCGGGACGCTGCGACTGCCCGTGCACAAGTTTGGGGTACTAAGGTACCCCTATTTTATTACACCGACAGGAGCCCCCAGGCCTGGTCCATACACGGTGCCGAGCGCTGTTGGGCCAGGCCCAAAATAGGGCACGTGCACACGCGGCTTGGGTCCACATTAAATCTGACTCCGTATCCACCACGCTCTCCCACAACGGCACGCATCAATCGCGGCGTCATGGGAGACGTGGGTGGCATGCGCGATTTTCGAGGCGTCCACCCCCCCCCCCCCCGTGACCACGGGATGGGGCGGGGTCTCCTCATCTGTCGCCTCAGTTCTGCATCCCCGCCACGCGGCTCCCATGCATTCGGGGTCGTGGGCGGTGGAAGTGGAAAACCGAGCCGTCACGGGCGGAGGCAGAGGGTCGGCCCCGACTCCCTGCTCTTCCCGTGCTCTGACTCGCCGAGCGGGGCGGCCGAGCCCCCACCTCGCTCCTTTAAGAAGAGCGGGAGGGGAGCGCAGGAGCCCGCACTCTCTCATCTTTTCCTGTCTTCAGTTTCTGCTCCCCTTTCTCTCTTTCACCATGGAGGAAGGGAAACCTGGCCCTTCATCTGTGGCGGCGAGGGTCGCCGCCAGGCAGCGCATCCCTCCCTATCCCGCACCCGTGGTGGCTGAGTCAGCCACAAGGGGGAAGAGGGAGGGGGCGAGGTCGAGGACGAGGTCGAGGCACTTGGGGAAGAGGCGGACGGGGCGGCGCTGCATCTTCGCCTCCGCCGGTGGTTCCTCCCCTCGCGGCGGTCCATACAGGGGACGACCCTTGTGAGTTCTTTGTCAGGCTGCGCCGGGCGCCTCGTCGTCGTCTCCGTCTCCCAGCTCCGTTTGCGAACGCGATGGAGCCGGAGCCGCCCGAGACATTGAGATTGCACATGAGGGGCTGTGGGATCAACGGCACGCGAGTCCACGTTGTATCCCCAGCCCCCAATGTGATGTATCTTGATCGAGGGTGGAAGACGTTCGCCCGCATCCACAGCCTGACGGCGGGGTTTACCCTCCATTTTAAGTTAATGGAGGGCGACCTCCTCTCTGTCAAGGTCTTCGGGGACTCCGGCATTCGGGCGAGGTGCTGCGTGGACAGCTCCTCCGATAGCGAAGACTCCCCCTCGAGCGAGAGTGACGAGGAGGAGAGCGACTGCGACGACGAGGGTAGTGGGCGGCAGAGTGGCGGGTCCGACTAGGTGTCGGGCGCCGCTCCGCGCGTCACCGGCGACCCCATCATCCGCGTCGCCGGCTCCTTGAACTCCCCGGGGTCGTCTCCTTGGGCGGCTGGCATAGGGAGGCTGCAGAAGGGGAAGAGGGCTGGCGGCAAGGCCGTCAAGTCAGAGTACGAGCGCGTAGTGCCCTCGACAGCACGCTGACGTCCTGCCGCCCCGCCTTCGAGCCCTGCATCCGGCGCCGCCATCACCATCCAGCCTTCGGACGGTCCCCGGGATGTTCTCTTGGTGTCTTCTGGCACCCGTAGTTCGCCTAGGCGCCCCTTTTGCCCTTCTCGCCTCCTTGACCTACCTCCTGAAAAGAGGGACAGGAAAAGGATTACGGGCATCTTATCTTTTTAATTTGTAAGCCTTCGGGCCTTAGCCGCATCTAAAGCTTGTAATCCTCTCTTTCATGTTTTTCATCCTCTATGGACTGTGCCCAAGTGGGATGTTTTTAATGAAAAAGGGGAAGCTTGCTATGTCATATCCTTTACTTGATTCTATGCCTTGTATGTTTCTACCCTGCGCTTTGAGGGAACTTGCCGGCGCAAGCACACCTGCTGAGTGCGGAACATCAGCAGCCCGCTGGCGGTGCTGCCTCCGGCAAGAAACCTTGTCGGGGCTAGTTGCAGCACACTTAAGTTGTTGAGCGGACTCGAAAACAACATAAGGGCGCTTAGCGGCTCACTTAAGTTGCTGAGCGGACTCGAAGCAAAGTAAGGGCGCTTAGCAGCTCACTTAAGTTGTTGAGCCGACTCAAAACAAAGTAAGGGCGCAAATAGCTACGAGGAGGTTCCTCCGCGCATAGGTTTTTCATACAAGGCACGGTCGTTCAAGGACGCGGCTTCGCGTTCCCCAGTCCATAAGAGGATGCATGATGAGGGATGAAAAACTTATCTGATATCGCAGCCCCCGGCAACTCTGGCTTGCCGCGGATGAACCTTGGTATTCGCGGCCCTCGGCAACGCTGGCTTGCCGGGGTTCAGGTGCCGGCGCACTCTCCTTCTTCTTCCTGGTCGCTGTCATTTTAATTATGAGAACATCTTAGCCAATGCTGTAACAAGTTACTTTTGTCATATAACTCTATTCTGCGCACTATCTGCTATGTTACTTCCTTTACTTGATTCCATCCCTTGTATGTTTTCACCCTACGCTTTGAGGGAAACTTGCCGGCGCAAGCACACTTGCTGAGTGCGGAACATCAGCAGCCCGCTGGCGGTGTTGCATCCGGCAAGAAACCTTGTCGGGGTTAGTTGTAGCGCGCTTGTATTGTTGAGCGGACTCGAAACAAATCAAGGGCGCAACTTAGCCACGAGCCGGTTCCTTCGCGCACAGGTTTTCCACACAAGGCACGGTCGTTCAAAGAATATAACTTTGTCCTGGGCAACGCTTGCTATGTTATATCCTTTACTCTGTTACATCCCTTGTATGTTTTCACCCTACGCTTTGAGGGAAACTTGCCGGCGCAAGCACACTTGCTGAGTGCGGAACATCAGCAGCCCGCTGGCGGTGTTGCATCCGGCAAGAAACCTTGTCGGGGTTAGTTGCAGCGCGCTTGTATTGTTGAGTGGACTCGAAACAAATCAAGGGCGCAACTTAGCCACGAGTCGATTCCTCCGCGCACAGGTTTTCCATACAAGGCACGGACATTCAAGGAATATAACTTAAAATTTTAAAACTTGATCATGCTCAAACTTTGGCAACTTAGCTTTTCTATCGCCTGTGTTCCGGCAAGGCCATACTCCTTTGAACGACGCCCGGCCCACACCTCTATCCTCTCCTCCTCGAAGCTTCTGGCGTTAACTTTGCGGCTATGGTAGCGGCGCAAAGCTTGCCGGTAGTGAGCAGCTCGTACCGCAGCCTGAAGACGATCTTCCTCGAGGAGCAGCGCGTCGTCTTTCCGCAGCTGCTCTCGTTCTAGCTAAGGGAGCACTCGAGGAGATCCTTATACGAGGGGAAAGGGGTCCAGAATGTCGAGCCCCCAGACCGAAAATGGCAAGGATAAAGGGATTGTTTGGAGAGCTTGAGCTGGTTGATGAATCTGTTTGGAGTGGAACTGGCACGCTTCACACTTGGTTACTTGTGCAGTTGCATCCTGGAGGGCTGTCGGCCAGAAGAAACCTTGCCGGAAGGCTTTGCCGGCAAGTGCTCTTGCGCCAATGTGGTGACCACATATGCCTCCATGTATCTCCGCCAACAGCTCCTATCCATCTTCCCGGGAAATGCACTTCAATTTCACTCCATTGAATCTTCTTCTGTACAGTATGTCATCGACAAACTGGTACATACTTGATTGCCGGGCTACTTTCTCCGCTTCTTCCTATTCCTCGGGAAGTTCTCCTGTCTGGAGGAAATGGACGATCTGCTGTGCCCATGCCGGAGCTTGTGGCTCGACGACAAGGACTAAAGGCGCAAATGCTGCTGCGGGAACATCCGCTTCTACGGCAAGAATCTGGGACCCTGCCGGAGCGTGATGCTCCCCGGCAAGCGTGTCGGGACACAGCTTGTCGGGAGTGTCTGCTTCAACGAAACAAGCCCTGGGGCTTGTCGGAGCAGACTGCTCCTCAGCACTCTTTACGTTGATCCTGGGGACCTTCCTGGCGGCGGCTTCGGGGAGCTCTGCCGGAAAGTAGTCGCCAACAACCAACTTTCTTTTCTTGTTCCGTCCAGTTGATGGTGTCACAGATGGCTGAGTCAGCTTGAGCACAAAAATCCCTGGTTCCACAGGCAACTTGAGTGCGGCGCACTTTGACAGTCCATCTGCAATGTCATTCTGAGCTCTTGGAACATGTTCCATTTGCAGGCCGTCAAAATGCTCTTCTAGCTTTCTCACTTCATCAATGTAGGCTTCCATCAATGGACTCTGATAATCTTTGTTAACTTGGCGGACGACAAGCTGTGAGTCACCCCTGACAATAAGCTTCTCGATCCCAAGTTCTGCCACGATCCTGAGTCCGGCAAGCAAGCCTTCATACTCTGCAGTATTATTTGTTGCTTGCTCCTTGGGAAAGTGCATCTGGACCACGTACTTGAGGTGCTCTCCGGTGGGTGCGACAAGTAGTACGCCGGCACCGGCGCCTTGCAGCGAGAAGGCACCGTCAAAGTACATGATCCATTCCTTGCTTGCTTCCTTGACGGGGATGCTCCTCTCCAGAGTTTCTTCATCAGGTGTTGGCGTCCATTCTGCTATGAAATCTGGCAATGCCCAGCTCTGGATAGTTGAGGTACTCTCGAACTTGAGGCCAAAGCTTGACAATTCCAGTGCCCACTCGACAATCCTGCCTGTTGCCTCTGGATTCTGCAATATCCTCTTCAACGGCAAGCGAGTGACCACTATGATCTCATGTGCTTGAAAGTAATGGCGCAGCTTCCTCGAGGCCATTAGGAGGCCGAAAAGCAACTTCTGCACACCAGAGTACCTTGATCTAGCCCCCTGCAGAAGGGAACTGACAAAGTAAACTGGGCGTTGCACCATCTTCTTCTGTTTCTCTTCTTGTGGCTGCGCAGATCCATCCTTACCGGAACCGGAACTTGCCGGATCAGGGCTTGTCGGGCCAGAGCTTGTCGGGGAAGCCCCCTGCTTGTCGCTGGACTCGCTTGCCGCAGTCGCTGGCTCACCATCTGCCTCCCTCTCCGCTACTAACGCAGCACTAACCACTTGATTGGTTGCCGCCAGATATAGCAGCAACTTCTCTTGTGGCTTAGGTGCGACAAGTGTTGGAGTAGAGGATAGGTATCTCTTCAGGTCCTGCAGCGCAGCCTCCGCTTCTGGAGTCCATTTCATTGGACCTGCCTTTTTCAAAATTTTGAAAAACGGCAGGGCGCGCTCAGCAGACTTAGAGATGAACCTACTGAGAGCAGCAACACAGCCGGCAAGCCTTCGCACATCCTTGACTCGCTTCGGTGCTTCGATTTGCTTGATGGCCTTGATCTTGTCAGGATTGGCTTCGATCCCCCACTGAGACACGAAGAATCCGAGGAGCTTGCCGGAAGGAACTCCAAACACACACTTCTCGGGATTCAACTTGAGATTGATCTTGCGCAGATTTGTGAAGGTCTCGTCTAAATCTTGGACCAAAGTCTCTTTGTCCCTGCTCTTGACCACTATGTCGTCCATGTAAGCTTCTACATTTCTGTGCAGCTGTGGCTCAAAAGCATGACTGACTACTCTTGCAAATGTTGAACCAGCATTCTTTAGTCCGAAGGGCATTCGTACAAAGCAGTACGTGCCACATGGAGTAATGAACGCGGTTTTCTCTTCATCCTCTTCTGCCATGAAGATCTGGTGATATCCTGAGTATGCATCAAGGAATGAAAGCAGATCACATCCTGCCGTGGAGTCGACAATCTGGTCAATGCGGGGCAAGGGAAATGGATCCTTGGGACAAGCTTTATTAACATCAGTGAAGTCAATACAAAGCCTCCACTTCCCGTTTGCTTTGCGCACGACTACTGGATTGGCTAACCACGTCGGATGGAGTACTCCTCGGACCAGGCCCGCTGCTTCCAACTTCTTGATCTCCTCTGCAATGAATTCTTGACGCTCTACTGCTTGTTTTCTGACTCTCTGCTTGATGGGCCGCGCATGAGGGCAGACGGCAAGGTGGTGCTCAATTACTTTCCTGGGAACACCGGGGATGTCAGATGGTTGCCATGCAAACACATCGACATTCGCCCGTAGGAAAGCAACGAGCGCGCTTTCCTATTTAGGATCAAGCGTGGCACTGATGGTGAAGGTACCACCAGTGCCGTCCTCCTTGGCGGCCACTTTCTTGGTCTCTGGTGAAGCTGTCTTTGCCTTCTTGCACTTGCCGGTGGAGCTCGATGGTGCATCCTCGACGGCAGCGCAGCACTCCGAAGAGGTGCGCTTGCCGGAGTGGGCCTCAGAGCTACTCTTGCCGGACTTGATCTTCTTCTTCTTCCCTCCGGGAGCTTTAGCGGCAAGTGGTTTGTGCTCTGCTGCGGCTGCTGCTTCCCGGTAGATCTTGTCGGTACAGATGAGTGCATCCTTCTTGTCGCCTTGGACAGAAATGACACTTATCGGACCAGGCATCTTGAGTACATTGTAGGTGTAGTGAGAGGCTGCCATGAACTTGGCTAGCGCTGGACGGCCAAGTATCTCATTGTAGGGCAATGGGAAATCAGCAACGTCAAATGTGACTCTCTCTATCCTGAAATTCAGCTCGCTGCCAAATGTCACTGGCAGTGTGATCTTCCCCTTCGGCTTGCTCCTTCCCGGGTTTATTCCTTGAAAGGTACCAGTCTCTTCGATTCGCTGTCGGGGATCTAGAGCTTCTTGAGCACTGCGGAGGAGATCAGATTCAGGCCGGCCCCGCCGTCAACCAGCATCTTCGTGACCCTAAGGATGCGGATTGTTGGCGAAACCAACATCGGCAAGCACCCGACCGCAGTGATGCGATCAGTGTGATCCTCAGTGTCAAAGATGATGGGCGTGCTGGACCACTTCAGGGGCTTGCGCGACTCAACGGACGGTTCTGCTGTGTTCACTTCCCGCACCCACTGTTTGAGTTGGCGGTGCGAGGTGTGCAGAGAAGCACCGCCATCGACGCACAACACCTCTGTTGCCTTCTGGAACTCCTGCTCATAAGTCTCATCTTCCTCCATCTCATCATCCTCATCTTCGTCTTCGTCTTTGTCGCGGCCGCGGGGAGGCCTGTCTCCTTGCCGCGGCGCCCTCCCCGGGCGGGATACTTCTTGCCGGATCCTCTGCCACCTTCCTGGGCCTTCTCCTTGTCGCGGCGCTCGTATTCATCTTTCTGTAGCTCCGCCATCTGCTCAACTTTCTTGCAAGCTTGGAGGTCATGGCCCTTGGTGCGGTGGATCTTGCAATACTGCTTTCCGGAGCCGTCCTGCTTGTCGGCGGCTACCACAACCTCGCCGGAGTCACCAGCTCTAGCCTTCTCGGAACCGCCTCCGCTACCGGACTGCTCAAAAACTAGCACATCCTTAGCCTCCCTCTTTCTGTTATTCCGCCTCCGGTTCCTCTTTGCTGGAGGGGCGTCCTCACTGTCAGATCCTTCTGCTCCTGCATTCTCTCCGGGGAGTCTCCTCCCCTCTTCAGCCCGTGCACACTTGTCGGCCAGAGCATGTAGCTCGCTGACATCTCTGATTTTGCACATCGCCATCTCCTCCCTCATCCTGCGGTTACGCACGTTCTGATGGAACGCGCTGATAACCGCGGTAGGGTGGACGTCTGGGATGTTGCGCTGCACCTGACTGAATCTCTGTATATACTTGCGCAGGGGTTCTCCTTCCTTCTGGGCGAGCAGATGAAGATCACTCTCCTGGCCATGGGGTTTGTGGCCGCCTGTGAAGGCGCCGACAAACTGATGGCACAGGTCCGCCCACGAAGAGATGGAGTTGTCCGGCAAGTGCATGAGCCAAGATCTGACGTTGGGCTTGAGCACCAGCGGGAAGTAGTTGGCGAGGATCTTCTCGTCGCGCCCTCCGGCAGCTTGCACCGCGATGGTGTAGACGCTGAGGAACTCTGATGGATGTATCCTGCCATCGTACTTCTCGGGCACGTCTGGCTTGAAGTTCTTGGTACTGGGCCACTAGACCTGCCGCAGCTCACGGGTGAACGCAGGGCAACCTAGCGCGTATGGCAAGTCGCATGGTTCCCCTCGCGCATGCATGTCGACAGTGGGCCCAGCGCGCTGGTCAGATTAACGTCGCGCTTCTCTTCGACGCTCGATGCGAGTGCGAGCGTCTTTGTGTCGTCGTTCTTGGAGAACTTGGCGTTGATCGCGGCGAGCTCGCGGGTCCGACGACGCGGTGGAGTCAGTGTCGAGGTTGGCCCGGCGAGTCGGTGATTTTGGCCTTCGGGGCGAGGAGTGCGCAGTGGTGGCACCCCCAGCGGTCTTGTCGGCATCGGCTTGCGTCTGGGCGTCTTGCCGGGGCTTCGATGTGCTCGGTTGCCGGGGCTTGTCGCCGTTGGCGAAGCCAATGAGGCTATAAATGGCGGCCCTCCAGTCGTCGATCTTGTCCGGCGCTGGAGGGTAATCTAGAAGCAGCTGGGCACGGGCCAGCGCTTCCTCTGGAGTCTTGGGTGGCGGTGGCGAGCGACGCGAGGTGCGAGACATGCTCAAACTTCTAACAGTGTTAGAAGGAGTAACATCTCGCCCAGGCGACCGCACTGCGCCCATGCCAGCGTGTTGACGTGCATGTTGGCCTTGAGCGTCCCGCGACCCACTAGCTTGGCCTTGTTCCAACGCGAGTACGGTGCTAGGAGCACCGTGGCGTTGTCGATCCTGCACCTCCTGGGAGGGGTGCGGTGGTTGTGCAGATGCTGAACCTTGCGGGGCCTTCTCCTTGGACCGGGTGACGATGCGCGTCCCCCCGCCGGTGCCCGCTCCTCCGCCGGCGTCCACCCCATCGCCCGTTTGCTCCGGTGGTGGTAGGGAAGTCGCAAACGGAGCGGCCACCTCCAAAGTCTTCTTCTTCGGTGGCATGTCGATGAAGATGTTGATGTAGCGCGTGCAGACGCCGGATCAGATACGCATGACCTCGACGATCCCCCAGCTCTGGCGCGCCAGAGATGTCGTGGGGAATGGGAGCACGAGCACCTATGGGGCAGGGGGCCCCTTCTTGTTCGGCAAGGGAGCGGAGGGCGCACGCAGAGCAGATCGAGGCGAGAGCGCGCGGGGGTTTTTTACCCAGCTTTGGAGCTATCTGGAGAGATAAAACTCCTACTGCTGCTTTGTGTTTGTATTCTGTTCTTGCTCGAGAGAGCGGGTGCGGTGTCGAATCAGCCGAACCCCTAGCTGTGGGACCAAAAACTCCGAACCGAACCCAACCGAACCCCCTCTACGTGCGCATGGGCCTCCTTTTTATAGGCTAAAGGGGTCACCGACAGGTGGCAGCGTAGAAAGAGGGGTAGAAAGGTAAAAACGCGGGTTGGTACAACTGCTACCAACAGTGTCCCCTACCTAACTCTGACGGCAGGGGACAAGGGCATTTAATTCCCGTCCGGTCGCCCCAACAGTGCAAGGAAACGACCGTTAGGGGCGCCACCGATCGCCACGATGGCCTCCTTGTCAGCTTCGCTTGCCACCTCGCACCGCCATGCTGCACAGCTACCCGCCACGTGCACCAGGAGCGATCTTGTGGCGACACATCGTCGGATGTGCTGGAGCGTGGGCGCAGAGTGGCAGCCTTGCCGCGGCAAGCGCCTTGCCGCGGCCCTTATTTTGTCGCACCAGCAAGCTTGCCGCTCACCGGGCCTTGCCGGGACGCGCGGGGCGTTGCGGCAAGTTTCTTGAAGTGCCTTAGCTGGCCTTCCCGGCAAGCTCCTCTTGTCGGGGCCTTTGTCCTTCCCGGCAAGCTCCTCTTGCCGGGGCCTTGTCCTTTTAGTTAACACTTTGTTCTTGAATGGCAGAAAATAGGAATAGCGGAGGATCTTGGCGGACGCCCGGCAAGCCTTGCCGCGGGACGCTGCGACTGCCCGTGCAAAAGTTCGGGGTACTAAGGTACCCCTATTTTAGTACACCAACAAAGTGCGGCAAATGTGCTGATCATGTGCGTCCTTAGAATAATAATTCTAATTGTTGTGCATGTTGATCCTGCGGCACTGATAGAACGAGCCAATGCATTGCTTGTTTTAAGAATACATTTTAATTAAAGCTAATTAAATTTAAGTAAAGTGACCACTAACACTTGTTATTACGGTACCAATATAGACCCACTCATGAACTGACGTGTGTGGCCGGAATAGGTTTCTTAATGGAGGCGTTTGAATGCACCGAGGGTGCATATTCTGCCGGGCGTGCAGCGGGCGAAGGAGGGGTAGTAACTATTGTCGCCTATACACACTCGGTTTATTGTTGAATCCAGTTCCCCAAGAGCTGGAAAACGAACTGCTGCTGCCGCCTACTCACTCGTTCACTTGAAGAGACTCCAATGGCGATCCGAGGGGTGAGCCTGCTGGATATGGACTTCAGCAAGGAGTTCACCTTTGAGTTCTCCGTTTAGTCCCATGGCGGCACCAAGTTGAATGTGATGTACACCAACGATCCGGACTCGGTGAAGCTCTACCTCGCCGAGTTCAAGCAGTACCTACAGGACGAGAAAACACAAGGTCCTAGGACTAGACCTTGTGCCCATCCATTCCTCTCCTGACAGGGACCAGCGGATCACGGTCGCCCAGGTATGCATGCGAAACGAGGTTCTCGTCTACCACTATTGTAGGTCCATCAGAGGTTCTGGAGCATTCGCCCGTTTCATCGGCAGCGCCAACCGCACCTTCGCTATGGTGGAGAGAAGGAAGAACGTGACGATTCGGCCATCTGGTGCAGCAAGCTTGTCGACATCCAGAAGCAATACAAGATCATCGGCAACGGGCAGGAGAAGGACTCCATGGGTGACCTCGCTGAGACCATCTTCAACCCCTGCTACGCCAACATGAAAGAAGACAACTGTAGGACCTTGAAGTATGTCTAGAGGGGGGTGATTAGACTACTTGACCGATAAAAACTTAACCTTTTCCCAATTTTAGAGTTTGGCAGATTTTAGCTACTTTAGGACAAGTCAAGCAATCATCACACTATTCAAGCAAGCATGCAAAGAGTATATAGGCATCGGAAAGTAAAGCATGCAACTTGCAAGAAAGTAAAGGGAAGGGTTTGGAGGATTCAAACGCAATTGGAGACACGGATGTTTTTGGCGTGACTCCAATAGGTGGTGCTATCGTACGTCCACGTTGATGGAGACTTCAACCCACGAAGGGTAACGGTTGCGCGAGCCCACGGAGGGCTCCACCCACGAAGGGTCCACGAAGAAGCAACCTTGTCTATCCCACCATGGTCGTCGCCCACGAAGGACTTGCCTCACTAGCGGTAGATCTTCACGAAGTAGGCGATCTCCTTGCCCTTACAAACTCCTTGGTTCAACTCCACAATCTTGTTGGAGGCTCCCAAGTGACACCTAGCCAATCTAGGAGACACCACTCTCCAAGAAGTAACAAATGGTGCGTTGATGATGAACTCCTTGCTCTTCTGCTTCAAATGATAGTCTCCCCAACACTCAACTCTCTCTCATAGGTTTTGGATCTGGTGGAAAGAAGATTTGAGTGGAAAGCAACTTGGGGAAGGCTAGAGATCAAGATTCATATGGTAGGAATGGAATATCTTGGCCTCAACACATGAGTAGGTGGTTCTCTCTCAGAAATGGTAAGTTGGAAGTGTAGGTTTGTTCTAATGGCTCTCTCCACGAATGAAGAGGAGGTGGAGGGGTATATATAGCCTCCACACAAAATCTAACTGTTACACACAATTTACCAAACTCGGTGGGACCGATTCAACAGACTCGGTCGGACCGATTTAGTAAACCTAGTGACCGTTAGTGATTTTCGGTGGGAGTGACATGCTTCTCGGTGAGACCGATTCGGTTAGGGTTAGGGCATAACGTAATCTCGGTAAGACCGATTACACAAACTCGGTGAGACCGATTTGGTAACAAGCTTTCCAGAGAGTTGGTCAGGTAAACTCGGTGGGACCGATTTGCTCTTTTCGGTGAGACCGAAATGTTACAAAAAGGAAACAGAGAGCTTACATTGCAATCTCGGTGGGACCGATCGCTCATTTCGGTTAGACTGAAACGTTACGAAGGGAAACAGAGAGATTACAATCCTGACTCAGTGAGACCGAGATCCCAATCGGTAAGACTGATTTGCTTAGGGTTTGTGGCAGTGGCTATGACTTTTCGAATCGGTGGCGCCGGATAGGAAGAATCGGTGTGACCGATTTTGGCTTTGGGTTTAGGTCTTCTGTGGATGTGGGAAAGTAGCTGAGGGTTTTGGAGCATATCACTAAGCACATGAAGCAAGAGGCTCATTAAGCAACACCTCATCCCTCCTTGACAGTATTGGCTTTTCCTATAGACTCAATGTGATCTTGGATCACTAAAATATAAAATGAAGATTCTTGAGCTTTTGAGCTTGAACCAATCCTTTGTCATGAGTATTTTGAGGGATCCACTTTCATCATCCATGCCATGCCATTCATCGAGCTTTACTGAAATAATAGTCTTGGAATAGCATTAGCTCAATGAGCTATATGTTGTTATGAATTACCAAAACCACCTAGGGATAGTTGCACTTTCAATCTCCCCCTTTTTGGTAATTGATGACAACATATAGATCAAAGCTTCGACAAATGATAATAAGATTTAACAACATCGCCGCTTTGAGAAGTATGTGATAAGCAAGAGCTCCCCCTAAATTTGTGCATAGGTTAAGATTTTCTTTGGACTGCAAATGCACAACGAATTAGGCTCATAGGTTACTCTTCCATGTCACATACATCTTGGTGGAGCACTCAAAATAATAAACATTGAATACATGCACTCATCACCAAGCAAAGTGAATGATCACATAAGATAGACAAGATAATATCGTCAAACATGCATAAGTGTAGCTTATGATCAAACACATGATCATCAATGTCTCACAAGCATAGTATCTCAGGCAAACAAAAGCAAAACAAGTTTAACCACCAAATAAAGCAAGAGAGAACAAAAGCAACACTCTCTCTCTCGAAGCCTATGATCTATACATTTTTCTCCCCCTTTGGCAACAAGTTACCAAAAAGTTCATAGAAAATGCATAGTGCTAGATCGACTCTCAGGCTTGATCTTCTGGTGGTGGTGTCCTGATAACTCCAAGAACGAAGGCTTCAGATGAAGTAGAGGGTGCTGGAGTGGATGCTGGAGCTGGTTGCACTGGAACTGAAGGGGCAGTAGCTGGTGCTGAAGTTGTTGCTCTAGTGTCTGTCACTGGCACTGCAACTGACCTCTGGGCTCTGGGCACTCTGGCAAACACATTTGTGGTAGTCTTGCCCTGCCTCTCCTGCATATCATCTTGCAGCTGCTCCACAACTGACTAGATCTCAATTACTTTGACATCAAGGTCATGGAATTTGAGTTCCATGATTCTCTCCAAGCTCTCCTGATTCTGAGTGAGGGTGGCCAATCCCTTCTCAATCCTCAGTGTTGATGTTATCAAGTAACCAAGCTGCTCCTGCTTGTTATTCAAGAAATATTCAGATGCCTCCTCTTGAGTTGGCATCCTGGCAGCCTTCTCCTTCTTTGCCTTCTCCTTCTTCTCTTGTGCTTGAACTGATGATGGATCATTCTCATTCATGACAACCTCATTGTCCTCAAAGTCTGGATAAAGAGGAAAGTGTTCCTTATCCAACTGATATTTCCCTGTGCCCATCTTTGAGTTTATCAACTCCTGAATCTGAGGTGCATATCCACAGCTCCTCTTCTGATCTGCTGCAGTCCTCTTAATAGTTTCAATCATAAGGCTCATGACTTTGAACTTTTGTGGCACATCAAACACATGCAACATGTTGATGGCATGCCCTCTGATCATGTTATGGTCACCAGACTTGGGCAACAAAGTGTGCCTTAGTATCCAATTTATTGTTGGCAACCCTGACAACAGAAAATGGACTGATCCAAACTTGTGAGTCTCAACTGCCTTGTCTGGGATCTCCTTGTACATGTGAGCCATGGAATTGTGATCCATCTTCTTCTTTGCATAGATATCCAGGTCATACTCACTTTCCTTTGGGGCATTTACCAGACTTGCCCATTCTTCAACAGTTGACTGGTACCTTGTACCTTCAGACATCCAAACAATTCTTCCATCTGGGTAAAAATGTGATGTGGAGTAGAATTGCATGATAAGCTCATCCTTCTAGTGGGTGAAATTTTGTCCAACAAAATCAGCAATTCACAAGCAACAAAGTTGTCTTGCACTCCAGGATAGTGCTCTTCATTGTCCTTGATGTAGGTCCAGTCGACCCACCTCATGTCACAAACTATGGACTTCTTGTCCAACAAGATTGTCTCATAGAAGTCCTGTTGTTCCTTTGTATGGAACCTATAGTCAACAGCAGTCCTTCTCCTTGAAACATATGGATCCTCCAACCTCCACAGCCTCAGCCATGAATCCTTCCTGATCCTCATGTCCTCAGCCACAGGATGTGCATCATTGTGGTCTGGTATCTTGGGCTATCTTGGGCTTGAGCTTACTTAGGACTTGTCCTTCTTCATCTTCTTCTTCAGCAACATTTGGCTCTGGGGCCTTGTTCTTCTCAGCAGCTAGAATACTCCTAGTATTCCTCTTTGGAACTTGCTTGGCCTTGGAGGCAGCTTTGGGTGCTTCCTTGGGCTTAGATGTTGCAGCCCCTGACCTTATAGCATCACCCATAAGCTTAGGTGCCTTAGGTGCTGGTGTAGCAACCTCTTCCTCTTCTGAATCTCTTCTCATTGATGGCTTTCCACGAACCTGGGCAGTTGTGGTTCTTGCTCTCTTCTTTTTCTTGTCCTGAGCACCTTCATCCTCTGATTCAATTGTGAACTTCATAGTCTCTCCAGTGGGGACTTTCTTGGGTTTGGAAGAAGTGACTTTCTTCTCAGGTGTCTCTTTGGGTTCTGTCTGAGCTGGCACTTGAGTGGACTTTCTGGCTTTAGGCATTGGTGTCCTCTTGGCAGGAACTTTCTTCTTCAGTCCAGGCTTTGTGCTATGTGCAGAGCCATATTCCTTCTTGAGCACCACTTTCTTGGAAGTAGCCTCATCTTCTTCAGCTTTGTAGTCCTCATCCTCTGAGTCTGAAGTTCTTTTCCTCCTTTGCCTGGTAGCAGCCTTTGGCAAGTTGCTAGGAGTGCTTCTTCTCCCTTCATCTGTAGTTGAGGGACTAGTGCCCTCACTCAAATCCATCCGCTCTTCAGACCTTTTATGGCTGTCACTCTGGTCTGACATGCTGCAAAAAGCTGACTGCTGACCCTGTGAAGAGTTATAGATGAGATAGAATGGATGAGCATCACAAAATGCAGAGATTTTTGCAAAAGAATGATTCAAAAATTCAGTTTTGGTTTCCACAGAAAGCATTTCGGATCAACCGATTTTCAAACTCGGTGATACCGAAGCAGTTTTGGAACCTAAACTGATGATCTCGGTTGGACCGAGTCACAGTTCGGTGGCACCGAGACTGCTAGGGTTTCACAGAATCCTAAAATCGGTCGCACCGATTAGTAATTCTCGGTCATACCAAGAGTCACTAGTGCAATGGCATAAGCCAAATCAGTGAGACCGAGTTTTTCAACTCGGTGGGTCCGAGATGGTTTCGGCGGAAACCTAACCCTAAAAATTTGAATCTAATCTAATCTACAGACTACTTTGGCTGGATAGAAGTGTTTCAATCGTGGCAAGATTCAATAAGAATACAATGTGGTAGGAATCAGACGTGGATAGCACAAAGATTGAGTCCATACCCTAACTTGGTGGTGGACTCGCTACGGCGACAATGGCAGGGGCGAAATCCATTGACGGCGGCGGAGACCAGTGACATGAGGCTGCTGGTGATGAGGAGACGATCCGGAGACCTCCGATGGCAGAGCGAGCTATTGCGCGGGTGAAGGGTTTTGGAGAAATTTCCAAAAAATTTCCCGTGACTATATATAGCCCGACCATGTCTGTGTGACCGAGTGGAACAACTCGGTGGCACCGAGATGCATAACTGTGTACAGTTACAGCAAATCGGTGTGACCGAAAAGTTCAAATCGGTTGCACCGAGATTGAAAACTCAGATCAACTTAATGATCTCGGTAGGACCGAAATGGAGGAATCGGTCAGACCGAGAGTCGCAGAGAGGTTTTGGAAGTTTAAGTCTATGACGAATCGGGGACTTCGAGTGCTCCTCACACAGAGTGCTTCGAATCTGACTTGATCAAATTTTGTGATGTAGCATGAATAGAGTTTGAGATGAGAAAAGCATAGATAGCTAAAGAAGGTTCTTAGGCATTCTTGTCCATCCACTTGGCAAAAAGAAAAGAACCCAAACAATCAAAACAACAAGTGGATGTCCTTGAATGAGTAAAATATGCATCAACATGCTCACATAATAAAATGGCAAATGAAATATGTGGCAAAGCATGCATGACCAATTCTAGCATCTATCAAACAATTGGCGATGACTAGGTCATCTATATATGAGTATACTGACTTAGGAGTCAAATGAGAACATTTGATCATAGGTCATACTCGTCGTTTAAGCTCAAGTGGGGTTACCACTTTTACATAATGCATTGATATGTTCACACCATTAGAGTTGCTTTGACTCAATTCTTAGAGTTAAGCTACCCCTAGATGTGAGATCCCCCTTAGAGGGATGAACTAACCTTGGGTTTTGTCGATGATGACTTCATGTAGGTGTTGAAGATGTGGATGCTCAAAGTTGATGTAGATCATTTGGAGCAATCCTTTGGAGTGAGTTGCACTTTCAACTTACCTACATGGGTTAGTCCCACAAGGAACAAACAAGAATATCCATAGACATAGAGTGATGCACACACAAGACGATGTCCATGAAATCATTAGGTTACCTTGTCCCTTGCCTTACCAACATGAGGGTTTGTGACTCCTTGAACTAGTGCAAGATGTGGAAGTTGATTGCACTTCTTCTCGCCAAAATGATATGAGTGAAGAATGTTGGCGGAGTCACCCTCAAGAACTCTCTAGTTCTTCTTCTTCAGGATCCACATCATCTTGATGGGAATCCTTGGAGTTGTAGTTGTACTTGATGAAGTAGAACTTGACATAGTCTTGGGAACCCACTTGAACGAGGCTTTAGGTGCTTCTTCAAATGCATCAATCTCTTCTTGAAGCTTGTCATTGCCATTGTTCTTGTGGTCTTGTGGTGGAAGATCATCTTGAGCTTGTGTTCCCTTGAAGGAAGTAGGGTCATACTTCTCTTGTTGAGGAACAAACTTTGTCTTGGGGTATTGATCTTCTTCCCACTCAACTCCATTGGCATTGACTCTTCGTTCAAAACCAACACCTTGATTCTTCCGGTGCCTTCCTTGCTTGCGTACAATTTCCTCGAATTGCTTACTCCCGGCAAGGCTCTTGTACACACCTTTATCTATAATTCCCTTCAATAGCTATTTTCTTGCTCAAGTGTAACTTGGCTAAGAGAATCATTAGTGAAATCAAGAGAACTACTAGAAGCAAGAATATTGGATTTGACATTATTGTTGTTACTACTAGAGGAAGTATCTTTCTTGTAGTTGTTACTAGACTTGACTTGAGGCATGTAAGTAGATAATAGTAAATGCTTGGCAATGTAAGAAGAACTTTTCTTGCGGAGATCATCATTGATTGCTTTTAAGAACTCGTGCTCTTGCTCAAGATTGAGCTTTTCAAAGCGCAACTTCTCATGAGCCCTTAAAAGTTCTCGATGATCTTCAAAGATAGTTTCATGAGCCAACTTAAGAGTGTTTAGTTCTTTAGTTAGAAGCTCAATATTCTCCTTATCATTGTCATTCGTTTTATCTTGATTAGCATGATTAATTGACGTTTCATCATAGTATTCATCACTAGAGTTGTCAACAAGTAAATCATCATCCACAAGCAAGTCATCTTCATCACTATTGAAATCAACATACTCAAGATGTGTTACCTTTGGACCTTTGGCCATGAAGCATCTTACAACACCTTCATTTGGTGAATCAAATATGTCGTAGGAGTTGGTTGACACAAGTGCTAGACCGGCAACACCTTCATCTTGAGTATATTCAGAGTCGGAGTGATAGCTTCTCTCGGAGTGATTGTCGGAGTCGGAGCCAGAAACCCATTCACCAACATGAGCTTGATGTCTTCGTTTTGTGTAGCTCCTTGATGACTTGTCATTCCTTTCCGAATCATTGCTTCTCCGTGAGGGTCTTTGTTCATAACGATCATCTCTACTCCTCCTCTCTCTTGGTGGTGATTCTTCTCTTTTGCTTCTTCTCTTGGAGAATCTTCTCTTCTTTTTTAGGGTGTCGTACACTTGTTTGAGTAGTGTCCGGGTCTCCCACAATTGTAGCAATTGCGCTCTCGACTAGAAGATCTTTTGTCATTGTAAGACCTTGACTTGGAGCTTCTTTCTTTGCTTCTACTCTTGTAGAATTTGTTGAAGTTCTTCGCCATTAAGCTCAATTATTCATTGATGGTTTGTTTCTCACTTGATGATGTGGGGGATTCACTTGAGGCTTTGTAAGCACCACTTGACTTGTTGTGAAGTTCCTCCTTATCCTTGAGTGACACCTCATGAGCAACAATTCTTCCAATGACTTCCGTTGGCTTGAGATCTTTGTAGTTTGGCATCATTTGGATCAATGTGCACACGGTATCATACTTTCCATCCAATGCTCTTAGGATCTTCTTGATGATGAATTTTTCGGTCATCTCTTCACTCCCTAAGCCGGCAATCTCATTTGTGATAAGTGCAAGCCTAGAGTACATTTCAGTGACACCTTCACCATCCTTCATTTTGAACTTGTCAAGCTGACTTTGGAGCACATCCAACTTGGATTCCTTGACGGACTCAATACCTTCATGCATATCAATCAAAGTATCCCAAATTACCTTTGCATTCTCAAGACGGCTGATTTTGTTGAATTCTTCGGGGCACAACCCGTTGAAGATGATATCGCAAGCTTGAGTGTTGTATTGCAGCATCTTCAATTCTTCCGCATTCGCTTCACGGTTTGGTTCTCTCCCATCAAAGAATTCACCTTGCAAGCCAATACAAATAATTGCCCAAACGGCGGGGTTATGTCCAAGAATATGCATTTTCATCTTATGCTTCCAACTAGCAAAATTAGTACCATCAAAGTAAGGACCTCTACGGTGATAATTTCCCTCGCTAGACGCCATACTCTCCTAGGTTGTGAAACCAAGGCTATGACCACCAAAAGCTATGGAAAACAAAGCAAATGGAGACCAAAGCTCTGATACCACTTGTAGGACCTTGAAGTATGTCTAGAGGGGGGGTGATTAGACTACTTGACCGATAAAAACTTAACCTTTTCCCAATTTTAGAGTTTGGCAGATTTTAGCTACTTTATGACAAGTCAAGCAATCATCACACTATTCAAGCAAGCATGCAAAGAGTATATAGGCAGTGGAAAGTAAAGCATGCAACTTGCAAGAAAGTAAAGGGAAGGGTTTGGAGGACTCAAATGCAATTGGAGACACGGATGTTTTTGGCGTGGTTCCGATAGGTGGTGCTATCGTACATCCACGTTGATGGAGACTTCAACCCACGAAGGGTAACGGTTGCGTGAGTCCACGGAGGGCTCCACCCACGAAGGGTCCATGAAGAAGCAACCTTGTCTATCCCACCATGGCCGTCGCCCACGAAGGACTTGCCTCACTAGCGGTAGATCTTCATGAAGTAGGCGATCTCCTTGCCCTTACAAACTCCTTGGTTCAACTCCACAATCTTGTCGAAGGCTCTCAAGTGACACCTAGCCAATCTAGGAGACACCACTCTCCAAGAAGTAACAAATGGTGCGTTGATGATGAACTCCTTGCTCTTGTGCTTCAAATGAGAGTTTCCCCAACACTCAACTCTCTCTCATAGGTTTTGGATCTGGTGGAAAGAAGATTTGAGTGGAAAGCAACTTCGGGAAGGCTAGAGATCAAGATTCATATGGTAGGAATGGAATATCTTGGCCTCAACACATGAGTAGGTGGTTCTCTCTCAGAAATGGTAAGTTGGAAGTGTAGGTTTGTTCTGATGGCTCTCTCCACGAATGAAGAGGAGGTGGAGGGGTATATATAGCCTCCACACAAAATTTAACCGTTACACACAATTTACCAAACTCGGTGGGACCGATTCAACAGACTCGGTCGGACCGATTTAGTAAACCTAGTGACCGTTAGTGACTTTTGGTGGGACTGACATGCATCTCGGTGAGACCAATTCGGTTAGGGTTAGGGCATAACGTAATCTCGATAAGACCGATTACACAAACTCGGTGAGACTGATTTGGTAACAAGCTTTCCAGAGAGTTGGTCAAGTAAACTCGGTGGGACCGATTTGCTCTTTTCGGTGAGACCGAAATGTTACAAAAAGGAAACAGAGAGTTTACATTGCAATCTCGGTGGGACCGATCGCTCATTTCGGTTAGACCGAAATGTTACGAAGGGAAACAGAGAGATTACAATCCCGTCTCAGTGAGACCGAGATGCCTATCAGTAAGACCGATTTGCTTAGGGTTTGTGGCAGTGGCTATGACTTTTGGAATCGGTGGCGCCGGATAGGAAGAATCGGTGTGACCGATTTTGGCTTTGGGTTTAGGTCATTTGTGGATGTGTTAAAGTAGTTGGGGGTTTTGGAGCATATCACTAAGCACATGAAGCAAGAGGCTCATTAAGCAACACCTCATCCCTCCTTGATAGTATTGGCTTTTCCTATAGACTCAATGTGATCTTGGATCACTAAAATATAAAATGAAGAGTCTTGAGCTTTTGAGCTTGAGCCAATCCTTTGTCCTGAGTATTTTGAGGGATCCACTTTCATCATCCATGCCATGCCATTCATTGAGCTTTCCTGAAATAATAGTCTTGGAATAGCATTAGCTCAATGAGCTATATGTTGTTATGAATTACCAAAACCACCTAGGGATAGTTGCACTTTCAACAACGATACCATGGAGCTCCACCGGTCACCCTGCATCCGAACAAGTCTACCCTCGTACTCCCCTCCGCTTGTGTCTTCCCTCGCTTCGGTTCGTTCGGTCCACGGTCTCGACGTCGTCCTCCACCTTGGTGCTCTCGCCGCGGCGCCACCGTCTGTCGTTCCCAACATGGTCAGCAAAACAAGAGGAATCGGGAGACAACTGTTCGTCGAGAGGCTGACAGTCTCGGGCCCACCAGGTCCATAGCCTAGGTTTTGTTGTTTAACATGGGCAGCCCACGACATGTTTCAACTTTTTTTGGATCAAGCGGCCTCTGGTCCTCCCAACCTAGCTTGTCGATAACATCAGCAGCCCAAGTTATGTTTGTTTTTTCAGGACGATGCACAGCTCAGTTCTTTTTTTATAAGAATGCAAAACTGAACCTATGTTTTCCCTATATATATATATATATATATATATATATTTAATAGAAACAACATAAGGTTCCATTAAACCTGTCGTTCATCCAACCATTTTACAGACCATCCCACTTCCTTTATAGTTTGCTTTCATTAATCCTATATCTGTATTTTCTTCCTCTTTCTTTTTCAATGTAAACTGAGTTTTCTCTTAGTACTTTTCCCTAGAACCAACTCAACTGTCCCACGTCTAGCCTAAAAGATAATAATACCCCACGTCCGATTAACCCATCAAATTAAAATGATATTTTATTTTGTAAATTGAAAGTTCTTACAAAATAATAATAATAATAATAATTGTTTATATATAACTTGGCAAGTTAACTCCTAGTGATTGCGTACATAAGCTTGCAAAGATTTTACTGACCAATGCAGTAATAGACGTGCAAAAACCATGTGTTTATGTTTTTATAACATTTCTCCGTCCAACCAAACATGATATTTTCACCCAGCCCAGCAAGTCATGGATTTTGAGAAAAATGCAAATGGGCTTTAAATTCTACCATATATATAAACGGGCTACATGGATGCTACATCATTGTTTCACCCAGCCCACCAAATGGACTAAAAAACAAATGGACTGGCTGACATGTGGGCCAGTAGGTCGAAGCCTAAGCAAGGCATTGGATTTACATCCAACGACCAGCATTCTTCTTCAATCTCTCATCTTCTTCCCCCAGCGCTGTTGGGACCGCCTGCTCCAGCCTCCGGCATCCAGCGGCGTTGTTTTGCGCGCCTCACAGCGAAATGCTACCCCGCCGACGGCCAGGCCATCCCTCCACTCCGCACCTCCTGTTATTCTCTCCTGAGTGTAGGCCCACCCCACACCTGAAACAGTCAAGTTTCCCACTCCTCTCCGTCTGAGACTTCACTGCCGCGTCTTCCCCATCTCCGGGTCGTTCCAGTCTGGGGCCTCACCGTCATCCACCGCCTCGCAGCGCTCGGCGCGGCATGGTCAACAAACAAGAGTCATCGGAAGATGATTGTACATGAGAGCCTAACGGCTGGGACCCACGAGGTCCATGGTCGCACGCAAGGAAAGTTCCTCCTTACTAAGTTGTTTCCTCCCCCTGATAGCTGGGACCCACCAGCATCTTTGCACAGAAGGAAGTGCCTCCTTGTTATGCGAAAAAACTATTCCTCCCGATGATAGTTGGGACCCGGCAGATTTGGTGGCTGACTTGTGGGCCTAGTAAGCACACGTGTACGCAGGGCTTTGTCAACTTAATCAACAAATGATTCTAGCAGCTGGACCGTTGGATGTTAATCCAATAGCCATGCTCCTTCTTCAACATCTGTTCTTGCTCCTGTCTCCCGTGGGTGGCAGTGCTGCTGCACACCCGAACCAGTCAAGTTTCCCACTCCTCTCCATCTGCGATTCCACTGCCGCGTCTTCCCCATCTCCGGGTCGTTCCAGTCTGGGGCCTCTCCGTCGTCCACCAGCCTTGGTGCGCTCGGCACGGTGTGGTCACCGTGGTCAACAAACAAGAGTCATCAGAAGCCTCACACCACAGCCAAACCAGTGAACCCTCATACTCCTCTCCGCGCGGCCTTACACTGTCGCGTCTTGCCCGGCTCAGCGTCGTCCCCTTCCTAGGCCTCGCTGTCATCCACCGCCCTGGTGCTCTCAGCGCGGCGTGGTCAATATGGTCAAGGAATGACTTCCATCGGAAGAGTACTGTACGTGGAGAGGCTGACAGCTGGGTCCATGGCGGCCACAAGGAAGTGCCTCATTATTATGTGCAAAATAATTATTCCTCCACCTGACAGCAGGGACCCACCGGACGGTCACCGTATTTCGCGAAAAAAACGTTTCCCCCTGACTGCCGGGACCCACCAGCTACATCTTCACACGCAAGGAAGTGCGTCCGGGCAAAAAGCGATTCGCCCCTGACTGCTGGGACCCACCAGCTACATCTCCGCACACAAGGAAGTGCGTCCGGGCAAAAAATGATTCTCCCTCCTGACTGTTGGGACCCACCAGCTACATCTTCGCACGCAAGGAAGAGCCTCACAGTCGGGACCCACCTAGTCGAAGCATACCTAGTGATGTCATTCTGGTCGCGAACGTGTACGTACATACTGGTCGATGTAGAGGTGCGCACATGTAGAGGCGCGCACGTAGCATGTACACATATGTACAGCGTCCAGGGTGCAAGAAAGTAAATACGGCCACGTACGTACATTCGGGCGGGGTCTTGAACGCCTACTCGCGCATACGTATGGCCAGGGCTCGTGTACATGGCTGGGTCGGAACGGAGAAACTGCATCGTCGTGTTCATGGGGAGGCAACGGAATGCGTCGTGTTCATCGGGCGGCAACGGAACATGTGGGAACCAACCGGCTTGGATGGAACAGCCGATGGAAATGAGGCCTAGCGTACCGCAGAACGGAGGAAACGGCCTTGTGTTCGACTGGCCACGTTCGAAACGGGATACTGTTAATCGAGAGGGGTCTGGCGTACCACAAAACGGAGGAAACAGACTTATGTTGGACCTCCTACGGTCGAAATGGAGTCCTGTTCATTGGGAGGGGTGTGGCGTACTGCAAAACGGAGGAAACGTACTTGTGTTGCAGTGCTACGGTCGAAACGGGGGTCCTGTTCATCGGGTGGGGTGTGGCGTACCGCAATATGGGACTCCACGGGATACTGTTCATCTCCAACGTCGACCTCCTCTAGCCTCCATGGGCTACTGTTCATCCACCGTCGACCTCCTCCAGCCTCCACCCGCGACTGTTCATCCACGGGCTCCTGTGCATCCAGCCTCCACCGCGCGCTACTCCACCGGCTACTGTTCAACCAGTCCTCTCCACGGGCTCTTGTTCAACCACCCCTCCACGGGCTACTGTTCATCTAGCCCTCCACCATCTACTGTTCAACGAGTCCTCCATGGGGTCGTCCTATTCATCCAGCCCTCCACGGGCTCCTGTTCATCCAGCCCCAACCGGCTCGATCGATCGGGTTCCTGTTCAACCAGAGGCAACACCACGGGGTCCTGTTCAACCAGAGGCAACACCACGGGGTCCTGTTCATCCACCCCCACTGGGAACTGTTCATCCAAACCCCCCCCCCCAGCAATGCTCACTATTCATCCAGAGGCAGCATCGCCGGCTTCAGTTAGCAGCAGTAGTGAAGGAATCACTCAGGTTTAGTAACGTAGCTAGTGCAATCGCTCGGGTTCAGTTAGAGCCCAACGCCTCGCTCGGGTTCAGTTAGAGCCCAA
Organism: Triticum timopheevii; assembly: GCA_963921465.1. Classification (NCBI taxonomy): domain Eukaryota; kingdom Viridiplantae; phylum Streptophyta; class Magnoliopsida; order Poales; family Poaceae; genus Triticum; species Triticum timopheevii. The sequence continues at coordinate 475,569,823 of OY997274.1, forward strand.
CGCCTCGCACACACCGTGTCGTGTACGAGAGAAACGTGCATCACTCGGCGCCCGACCACCCACCGTAACCGGGAACTCCCCGAAATTTTCCTCGCCCTCGCTTCTACCACGGTTTTTTCCGTCATGGACGGCCCAAAGAATGTCATGCAGCTGCGTCTCCGGACCGCCCAGGATGAAAAGCCCATTTTCTATCATGATATTTTGTCATAGAAGTAGGAGCCCACCACATCTATGATGATACCGGGTTTTGTCACAATTATCGTCATAGAAGTGTCATAAGTATGACGGCAAAAAAATTCATTCGGCCCAAAATGTCACAGATGTGTCTTTTTTTGTAGTGTTACAATGATGATTGTTGTGAAGTCAAACCATTTGAATTTGTTTCTCTATTTTAATAAGATCTACACTCATCATTATTGTCAAGTTAAACCATCATTTGTGTATTATCTTCACAGCACACCACATGATTACTCTCGAGTTAGATATGAACTATGTGTACTATATGAACTCGAACTCAATTTTTTTTAATCCACTTTATGTTGATTTCAACTCACAGTACATTTCAAGCTCTAGCTAGATCTTCATAATCTAAACCATGTCTCATATGTATAATGTGTTTATCACATAATGTATGGTGCCCCGCCCCCTACGCCTACAAGTATTTAGATGTGAGTTGCAAACACCACACATTACCACAAATTCAAATAAAATGTGAGATTGTTCGATATATAGTATTGTTTAGATTGCTCGATATTTAGTTGTAAGCTGCAAACGCCACACATTATCACAAATTCAAATAAAATGTGATATTGTTCGATGTATAGTATGGTTTAGATTGTTCGACATTTAGCTGTGAGTTGCAAACGCCATGCATTATCACATTATGGTATAACATGTGCAAAACCACAGCACACGCATCATCACTATATTCATGCATGCATATGTTTATACACTATGATCTCCTATTCAAATATATGAATCCACTTTCATATCAAATTATGATCTTTGTTAGTCTCTTACACCCACACAATCCTCTAACCTTTGTAGCTAGCACTAACTTTCTCTCATGCATGCACACGCCCTCCTCGCCCTCCCCCTCCCTCAGCATTCTATCCATCGTGCACATTCATTTCTTTTAGGTCGTTCTCCCACAGTCTCCACAAATCCTTTCCGACACACACCGACCGATAAACCTCTCCAGCGATGTCTGCCTACAACATACACACGCACCTTCCATCTCCTCCTTTCTGTGTCCATGCCTCGTGTCTCTCATACAGTCCCACACACGTGTAAACTCTCGCCCTCGGCCTTTCGCACCACCTCCTAGCTCCATTCTCTCTGTCTATCCGTCTCACTTGGCCTTATTTGCCTCTAACAAATGGATGTACACCAACCGATCTCCCGCTATACATATAGCTAGCTAGGTCCTTATAACTTGTTTTTCCCCACACGTCGATCGATCTACCTCATTAGTTATGTCTCACCCTTCCTCCGACAAACAACAATTGATCTACCGATCTAGTTAGGTTTGCTTACCAAACACATGGTTCCCCTGCATCATCCATGCATGTGTCCCGACAGATCTATCACACACAGGCACACACAGAAACACAGCCCCACTCTTATTGATAATATTGCAGTTCTACCCTCAGTTTGTCTAGTAGGCCTCTCCCACCATCTTCGAGAAGCAACTCCATCACCCATCCAGCACTCTACCCTCTCCCTTCCTCTCTCTCCTCTCTCTCTCTCTCTCTCTCTCCCATCCTATTTCCCATCTTTAAGTTATGTATGGATGTCGACCGATATCCCTCAAGACATAGCTGGGTCTCTCCTTCTCAACACATATACGAGTCGTTCTACCTATCTAGTTAGGCCTCTGCCTCCCCCTCCCCCCCCCCCCAACACACACACACACACACACACACACACACACACACACACACACACACACACACACACACACACACCGATACATAGAGAACTCTAGTTATGTCTCCCTGCCACACACAAACTTGACATGTGCCCCCTGACGTTCCGGTAGGTCAGTCGTCCTATATCTTTGAGTTGCACACACACAATTTTGATGGCTCTCTTCATCGATCTCGCACCCACGCACTTGATCCTCTCTTCGACTCTATCATATCTATGACCCCTCCCTCTCTTCTCGTGGATCGCCCCGGCCCTCTATATATGATATGGATAGGCCTCTATTTCACACACATTGCATGCAAATTTTTGTTTGAGATGTCATCGACACATATTCCCACAAATACATTCATGAAATGACACCCTCCCAAACAAAAAACACTCACGGACGCACACGCCATCTGTCTAGGTTTGTATCTCTCTCACACACACCCATGTAGGTGGGGGACGTGCACGAAGAGAAGAGGTGCACGCACGGCGCACGTACTCCCATCTCTTTCCCAACCACACTCGCGCAGGTACGCGATGGAGCTCATTTCTGTATGAAAAGGCAGCCCACGTGGTGATTTGACACGTGTACTGGTTGTCCACTTGATGGAGGATCGTCTGCCACAGGGTGAACAAACAAATTGCGACTTGATGTGTTATGTTAAAAAAGAGGCAAACCATGTGGGGCCTACCTCAGAGGCAAGACTATATACACTGGAGAACTTTTTATGTGTCCCGTCAACTCGCAGAACGAGGAGAAGCTTGTTTAGTACGCCATCTCCCCCACCCATGGGCGCAGTGGCTCGCAGGATGAGGTGAAGCTTGCTTACTAGTATGCCTTACGCCCGCTCCCTCGCCCACGCACGTGGTGGCTCGCAGGACGAGGAGAAAATTTTACTACTCCCTTCGTTTACTCCTCGTCCCTACCTTGGTTAGAGAGATTATCATATTGTTTGGAGTATATGTCCTTTAGTAGATTTCAATATGAACTACTAGTACATACTCCAAACACTGATGTGTATAGACGTATTTTAGAGTGTAGATTCACTCATTTTGCTCCGTATGTAGTCCATATTGAAACGAACGTAATAGTACGCACTCTCCCTCGCCCCTCGACCCTCGTCCACATGGTGGACGTGCAGCTATTCATTTGTATTGTGTAGCCAGAACGATATAAACTGCAGTACTATCATTCCTCGACTTCCTGAAGAGGCGCAGAGCCAATCGCAAGGTTAATATTTTGGAGATGCCAAGCGCAAGGTTTATAGGAGAACGAGTAGTAGGTGCCGCATCATTTATAAATAAATTTTTTTCTTCAGTGGCACGTACGCAATATAAATAGGTTCATATGGAGAGAAAAGGAAACCGCTCCACTACATACATAGGCTGGACGAACCTACACGGTTGCTTGCTGGGGTTCCTCTCTTCACACTCTCTCACACAAAATGACTGTGGCCACATCTCTAACATCCCGGCGGATCATGTCCGCCGGGGGAAGGGGTGGATGCTTAGTGTAGATGCGGTCGTCGTCGTTGACGGCGAAAAACCCACTGTCGCCACGTACTGATCAGGGGTCCTCGTCGTTCTCTCTCACAAAGCCGGTGAGGTTGCCTTTGTCCCTTGCTCACTGCCGCGATGTGGGCAGTTGCCGCTGAGGGAGTCCTGGATTAGGGGGTATCCGGACAGCGGATTATTGAAGCGTGAAGATACAAGACTCAAGACTTCGGCCCGTGGCCGGATGGGACTTTCCTTGGCGTGGAAGGAAAGCTTGTCGATCCGGATATTATATTTCCTTCCTTGTAACCAGATCCATGTAATCCCTAGCCCTCTCCGGTGTCTATATAAACTGGAGAGGTTGGTCCTTAGAAGGCCGATCACAATTACAATTATACCATCATAGGCTAGTTCTTAGGGTTTAGCCTCTACGATCTCGTGGTAGATCTACTCTTGTACTACCCATATCATCAATATTAATCAAGCAGGAAGTAGGGTTTTACCTCCATCGAGAGGGACCGAACCTGGGTAAACATCTGTGTCCCTTGCTTCCTGTTACCATCAGCCTTGACGCACACATCGAGACCCCCTACCCGAGATCCGCCGGTTTTGACACCGACATTGGTGCTTTCATTGAGAGTTCCTCTGCGTCGTCGCTGTCAGGCTCGATGGCTCCTTCAATCATCATCAACAACGCTGTCCAGGGCGAGACTTTCCTCCTCGGACAGATCTTCGTGTTCGGCGGTTTCTCACTGCGGGCCAATTCGCTTGGCCACCTGGAGCAGATCGATAGCTATGCCCCCGGCCACCAAGTCAGGTTCGGAAACTTGAACTACACAGCGGATATTCGCGGGGACTTGATCTTCGACGGATTCGGGCCAGCATCAGGAGCGCCGAACAGTCACGATGAGCACGGCTTAGACCTGCTGTCAGACGATGCTCGGGATATCACCCCGGCAGAAGCCTCTGATCTAAATCCGGGGCAGGTTGCGTTGCCTAAGGACGGAGGGCTGGACCCCGCCCCACAGGCCGTACCCTCATCGGCGATGGATCCAAACACAGGCCTCACTTCTGAGGGAGCCTGTGACTCCGGACCCCCGGATTCATATCAGGTTGTAGGTTCCAGTCCGTGCTTCCCCGAGCCCGCCGAGCCTGGTTGGGCTCTGATGATGGAGTTCACCGCGGCGGACGTCTTTCAGCACTCGCCCTTTGGCGACATGCTGAACTTATTGAAGTCTCTCTCTTTGTCAAGAAACTCTGGGCCGAACTATGTCCGGCTCGAGTGGAAGCAGGCGACGACGGAATTCGTCGCCCACCCACCACCCACTTCATTTCCACGATCGATGATCTAACCGACGTGCTTGACTTCGACTCCGAAGACATCGACGGTATGGACGACGATGTAGGAGAATTACAGGAGCCACCACTCACAGGGCGGTGGACGGCCACCTCCTCATACGATATATATGTATGGTGGACACTCTGAAGGAAACCATTGGCGATGAGGCAACGGAGGATAACCCCTCGGGAAGAAAAACAAAGCATGGGCATCGTCGGTGCCGCTCCAAGCCCCGCCACAGCAATACCGGCCCCGGAGACGTAAGTAATCCGGATGGCACCGAAGAGGAATATGACCCTGACCAGCCCACCTTCAAGCAGACCGAACAGGAAGATGAGCAGGTCAGCCCAGAAGAACAGGCGACGGACGGATACCCGGAGGAGGACAACTACATGCCCCCCTCCGAAGATGAGATTAGCCTCGGTGACCACTAATTCGGCGTGCCTGAGGACCCTGTGGAGCAGGAGCGCTTCAAGCGTAGGCTTATAGCCACTACAAGGAGCCTGAAGAAGAAGCAACGGCAACTCCAAGCTGATCAAGACCTACTCACAGATAGATGGACTGAAGTCCTGGCAGCCGAGGAATATGGACTCGAGCGCCAAACGACTGACCGACCACCCCGTGGCCGGGACAAAATGGCATGTCAGCCCGAATACCAGCCTGCACCCCCACGCCGATACACTATGGCCCAGGGCAACAGGCAGGACCTGCAAGATATTCTGGAAAACAGAGCAGGACGGCCAAGATCAATCTACGGATCACGGGGGCGCGCCTCAGCGCGCAACAATGACCGTCACGCCAGATACATCATCAACAAGTCCGGCCGGGCCGAACACAGCAACCCAGACCAATTCGAGCTGCGTAGCCACATAGCCTGACACAGAGGCGCCGCACACCCCCTCTGCTTCACTGACGAAGTGATGGATCATGAATTCCCAGAAGGGTTCAAACCCGTAAACATCGAATTGTACGATGGCACAACACACCCCGCAGTATGGATCAAAGATTTCCTTCTCCACATTCACATGGTCTGCGGAGACGATCTACATGCCATCAAGTATCTACCCCTTAAGCTCAAAGGACCAGCCCGGCATTGGTTAAACAGCCTGCCAGCAAATTCCATTGGCAGTTGGGAAAACCTGGAAGATGTATTTCTCGACAACTTCCAGGGAACATATGTGCGACCACCGGACGCTGATGACCTGAGCCATATTACTCAACAGCCCAGAGAGTCAGCCAGGAAATTCTAGACTCGGTTTCTAACTAAAAAGAACCAAATAATCGACTGTCCGGATGCCAAAGCCCTGGCGACTTTTAAGCATAATATCCGTGACGAGTGGCTTGCTCGACACCTCGGCCAGGAAAACCCAAGTCCATGGCAGCTCTCACAACACTAATGACCCGCTTTTGTGCGGGTGAGGACAGCTGGCTGGCTCGCAGCGGCACCACGCCACATTCCGGCACTTCGGACGGCCGCGATACTAACAGCAAGCCACAGCGCAATAGACATAAGAGACACGGTGCAACAGACATAAGAGACGGAACAATGGTGACAGCACTGAGGACACGACAGTCAACGCCGGATTCAGCGGACCTAAGCCCGGTCAGTGGAAAAGGCCGTTCAAAAGAAATAATCAGGGACCGTCCAGTCTGGACCGCATACTGGAGCGCTCGTGCCAAATTCATGGCACACCGGACAAACCAGCCAACGACACCAATAGGGACTGCTGGGTGTTCAAACAGGCCGGCAAAATAAACACCGAAAACAAGGACCAGGGGCTGCACAACAATGATGACGAAGAGCCCCGGCGTCCAAACACGGGGGGACAAAATAAATTCCCCCCCCCCCCCTAGGTGAAAACGGTCAACATGATCTACGCCACTCACATCCCCAAGCGGGAACAGAAGCGAGCACTACGGGACGTCTATGTGATGGAGCCAGTCGCCCCCAAATTCAACCCATGGTCATCTTGTCCAATCACCTTTGATCGTAGGGATCATCCTACTAGCATCCGTCACGGTAGCTCAGCCGCATTGGTCTTAGACCCAATCATCGACGGATTCCACCTCACGCGAGTCCTTATGGACGGTGGCAGCAGCCTGAACCTGCTTTATTAGGACACAGTGCACAAAATGGGCATTGACCCTTCAAGGATCAAGCCCACCAAAACCACCTTTAAAGGTGTAATTCCTGGAGTAGAGGCCCGCTGTACGGGCTCTATAACATTGGAAGTGGTCTTCGGATCCCCGGACAACTTCCGGAGCAAAGAGTTAATCTTCGATATCGTCCCTTTCCGTAGTGGTTACCACGCACTGCTCGGACGAACCGCATTCGCTAGATTCAATGTGGTACCACATTATGCATACCTCAAGCTCAAGATGCCAGGACCGCGTGGGGTCATCACTGTCAATGGAAATATGGACCACTCCCTTCGAACAGAAGAGCATACGACAGCCCTCGTGGCAGAAGTACAATGCGGCCTACTCCGACAAACCAATCTGGCGACAACTTCGAGCACCGTCAAGCGAGTCTGAAGCACCCCGCAACAGGATCATCAGGAACACCAAGAGCGTGATTAGCAGTCCGGCCCCCACTCAAGCCCCTTCAAAGCAGCATTCGTGCCACGCGTACATAATTACGCACTCAAGATACCACAGGCATAGGCGGAGGCGCATCAACGACTCAGTCAATAGTGCGGGTAACCGCCAAATACCTTCATACTCTTTCCCTCTTATCTTTCAGGACACCGCGTTAGTGCAGCATCCTCAGAAGAACCGAACTGCCGGAAGGCAATAGACGTTGTGCACAGAAGGAAATACCCAGGTGGAATCTATTTACGATTGTTATACCTGCGTTATCTACCTGTACACAGCCTGCCCCTGGATAGGACATGTCAAATAGTCCTATTTTATCTCCGCTTAATGCATCCATTGTAAACATACGCTTAAACATATTTTCGTCAATGGGAGATTGTATATAGCATCAGCTTATTATTCTTATTCGAGCATTTTTGCTCTTATGAATGTTCATTTGATATTGCATCCGTACACCTTGGTGCGGCCAGTTTGCCAGGGGCTTCTCATGGCGCCTCGTAATATGGCAAATAAAGTCCGAACACTTACAACAGTGCGGCACCACGAACTTATAGCACTATATTTATCAGCTCCGAATCATGTCTTGGGTCTACATTTGGGATAGCCCGGCTCCCTTGTTTTGGTGCCTTACGTTCCGTTATATCGGCTAAGGTAGCGCAGGGAGAACTACTGTGATTGTGTCCCGGTTCTTTTGGACGAGCACCTCAGTAGAGAAAGCCGAAAACTGACCGGCATGATGTGGCGAGAGCTAGTCGCTATTGAGAGGTCTTAAAAACCTTAAAGATTTTCTGCATTAGGCGATAAATCGGCTTCGTCCGATCTAGGCGTGTATAGCACCCCAATTCGGCCTTCCGGATTCTAGGGGCTTCGCCGAAATTTAAAATTGTAGACTTCTATGGCTAAGTGAAAGTTATAAAGCCGCATAGTCCGATTGCCTTGTTCGCTGCGCCGGACACCTTAAGGGACCAAACATTTGGATAAAGAGTGTCCGGGTTTTCCACGAACACCCCAGTACTAGTTACATGGGGGAGGAAGCCGACGACTAGCCTACTTTCAGAATTTTATAAACAGCAACATAGAAGGTAATATTTTAAATAAAAAAAGTGCTACATAGCGCAAGTAACTTCGTCTTTAAATTACAAACATGACAGAAGTGAATTCATTCAAAAATGGCGTTGTTGGTACAATCATCGGCGACGAGACGAGCACCCTTCATCATGCCAACATAGTACATCTCGGGATGGCGATGTTCCTTGCCCTCCGGCGGCCCGTCCTTGACCAGCTTCTCTGCATCCAGCTTGCCCCAATGCACCTTGACGGGGGAAAAGGCCCGGCTGGCACCCTCGACGCAAACGGATCGCTTGATCACTTCAAGCCGCGGGCAGGCATCCACCATGCGCTTGATCAGGCCAAAGTAGCTACTGGGCAGTAGCTCACCAGGCCACATCCGGACTATGAAGCCTTTCATAGCCAGTTCGGCCGCCCTGTGGAGTTCGACCAACTGCTTCAGTTGGTCACTCAGAGGCATCGGATGTTCGGCCCCAGCATACTGGGACCAGAACAGCTTCTTCGTTGAGCTCCCCTCCTGGGCACGGTAGAACTCCGCAGCGTCTGATACGCTGCATGGCAGATCTGCAAATGCCCCTGGAGAGCTCCGAATTCGAGTAAGTAAAAGAAACGCCTCCTCCACATGTCTGATTTGCATAAAGAACTTCTTACCTGCTGCTATCTTTTTGGCCTCTTGGATCTCCTGATGTGCTTTCTCAGCTTCGGCCTTGGCATCTTTCAAATTCACAAGGGCCTTCGCAAGCTCGGCCTCCTTCATCTTCAGATCATGCTCCACAGACCCGCACTTCTTTCCGAGGTCCTGGAGCTCTTGCTATACCTCGCCCACTCTGGCACTTTGCTTTTTGCGCTCCTTGCATTCCAAGGCCACTTTGTCTTCGGCCTCGGACAGCGCTTTCTTCAGGGACGCCACTTCGGCGGTGGCCCCTGTTACATAGCCACGACACTTAGGTGTTAGACTCACCAATTTTGTCTACCCTCAAACGCATAAGAGCGGGGATCACTTACCCTTGTTATCTTTGAGCTGCCTCTTCGTGAGGTCGAGCTCTCCCTGCGCCTGCTCCAGGTCCCGCTTCAGTTCGGCAACCTCGGCAGTACGGGCAGCAGCAGCAAGCAGCAAAACCTGCTTATGCACACAAATATTTGTTGTTAGACTCCTGCGGATTATTATTGACCCTCCGTTTGGTTTTTCTTTCCGAACACCAAACAGAGTATCAGGGGCTACTACCTATCGGGTGGTAATTTCTCAGACTTTTATTACTTACCTCAAAGCCTGTTAGGAGGCTGGTGCAAGCTTTGGTTAGTCCGCTCTTGGCGGACGAAACCTTCCGAATCACCGCACTGAAAAGAGTACGGTGCTCCTCATCCATGGAAGCATCGCGAAGCGCTTCCAGAAGACAATCCGGCGCCTCGGGCGCAACAGAAGTCCTTGATACAGACGGCCCTCCCTTCCTAACGAGGGGCTGCCCGCCTGAGTTCAGAACCGTTGACGGTTTCGGGACGGTGTTCGGCTGAGAGCCCGGTCTGCCGTGGCTCTCATCGACACGATCCGTGGGGATCTTGAACCCCGCGTGTCTGACATCTGGGACCCCGCCTCAGGGCGTCTTCAGAGTCACCTCCCCCTGCGGGTTGAGGAGTAGTGGCTGTCAGAAGCGAATTCATCTCCGAATCACTCAGGGACCCGGAGGAAGATACCTCGGGGTGATCCCTAGCCGGACTGCACATATGTTCGGCGTTAAAAAAACTATAGAGTGAAGTTATGATGGAATGCGGACACTTATGATCGCACTGGGGGCTTCCCCTTGGCAGCCACCCCTCCTCGCTAAGAGCGGCCGTGGCGAAGTAGTCCGGAAGGGACACCTGCCCCTTCTTGGACGCCCCAGCCTCCCCTTCCGGGGCGGCTTTCCTCTTCTTCTCCCCCCCAGTGTGGGAAGGAAGAATTTCTTCCTGATTCCCCCCACTTCCACGGGAGGAATCTGTCTCGTCGTCATTAGACGACAGGGGTATGATGGCCTTACGCTGAGGGCCTTTTCCGGCCCCTGGTCCGCCTCCCCGGACCCCTCATCCTTTCCGTATGGGGCGTCTTCTTCTTCTTCTTCCTCCCCTTCGTGGGAGGAGTGCGCCTCGTCGTCTTCGGATGAGGCTTCTGGCAAAACCTTACGACGGAGACCCTTTCAGGTCCCCGGGGCCTTCTTCTATGCCTTCTTCTCCGGCACCTTGTATGGTGCCAGGACCAGCATCTCCGTTAGGAGAGCATCCACTGGGCCTTCTGGCAGCGAAGCCGGACAGTAGACCTGCTCCGCTGTCTCCACATAGTCCTGAAGCAAATATGCATAACTACTGAAGGCACTCCCATGAATATACTGGGAAGAACCGAGTCCGATGATGATCCGAAACTCACCTGACTAGGAGCCCGCGCGGCGTGAAGCCCGCGGTCCTCAGATGTGGGAGGAGGAACTTCAAAGGCCTTGAACAACACCTTCCATGCGCCTTTATGCGTCATGTTGTAGAGCTTCCGGAGCGTCTAGTGTTCGGCCGGGACGAACTCCCATAGATTGAATGCCCGCCTTTGGCAGGGCAGGATCCGGCGAAGGAGCATGACCTGGATCACGTTGACAAGCTTGATGTTCTTGTCCTTCATGCTTTTGATGCATGTCTGGAGTCCGGTCAGCTCCATAGAATTGCCCCAGGACAGGCCCTTCTTTTCCCAGGAGGTGAGCCGCATGGTGGCTCCGAATCGGAACTCGGGGGCCGCTGCCCAGTTGGCGCCGCGCGGCTCGGTGATGAAGAACCACCTCGATTGCTACCCTTTCATGGTCTCCACAAAGGAGCCGTCGAGCCATGTGACATTAGGCATTCTTCCCACCATGGCCCCTCCGTGGTCCGCTTGTTGGCCACTTACAACCTTCGGCTTCACGCAGAAGCTTTGCATCCATAAGCCGAAGTTAGGCCGGATGCGGAGGAAGGCCTCGCATATGATGATGAACGCCGAGATGTTGAGGACAAAATTCGGGGCTAGATCATGGAAATCTAGCCCGTAGTAGAACATGAGCTCGCGGACGAAGGGATGAAGTGGAAATCCCAGTCCACGGACGAAGTGGGCGACGAAAACGACCCTCTCATGGGGTCCTGGGGTCGGAATGGCCTGCCTAGCATCCGGTAGCCGGTGCGCTATGTCCACGGCCAAGTATCCGGCCGCCCGAAGATTTGTGATGTGCTTCTACTTGACGGTGGAAGCCACCCACTTGCCTCCTGCTCCGGACATGTTTAGCTGTGCGGAGGAGACTTGGGCTTGGGCACTGGATCACGAGGGGGCAAGAGTGGGCAAAGGAGGAAGAAGGCGTGGGTAAAAATGAGGAAATATTATCCCTTTATAGAGGCACCGAAAGCGATGCATCTCCCCACTTGCCCATTGGGAATCGCTTGCTTCCCAAGCGCCACGATTGATGGCGTGGTGGGATTACCCATAGCTGTATTGATGAGAATCCCGTGATAAGGGGACACGATCTCTGCTTTGACAAGACGTGTGAAAGAATCAGCCTCGTAATATGCGTTGTAGCTGGTTGTGGGAAAACGGTTTGAATAATGATCCGACCGTAATAACATGTCACGTCATCAAAAAAAGTTGTCAGCAGATGGCATTTGTGAAATATCATTCTCTCTACAGCGGTGTGTAAAGATCATTTTGTGGATCCGAACACGATTCAAGTGTTCGATAATTACTTTGGAGTATTCGGAGAAGGAACCCGCCTTGCAATGCCGAAGACAATACTGCGCGCCGGACTCATCGTCATTGAAGCCTGGTTCAGGGGCTACTGAGGGAGTCCTGGATTAGGGGGTATCCGGATAGCCGGACTATATACAACGTCCGGACTATTGAAACGTGAAGATACAAGACTCAAGACTTTGGCCCGTGTCCGGATGGGACTCTCCTTGGCATGGAAGGCAAGCTTGGAGATCCGGATATTATATTTCCTTCCTTGTAACCGACTCCATGTAAACCCTAGCCCTCTCCGGTGTCTATATAAACCGGAGAGGTTGGTCCTTAGAAGGCCAATCACAATTACAATCATACCATCATAGGCTAGCTCTTAGGGTTTAGCCTCTACGATCTCGTGGTAGATCTACTCTTGTACTACCCATATCATCAATATTAATTAAGCAGGAAGTAGGGTTTTACCTCCATCGAGAGGGCCCGAACCTGGGTAAACATCTGTGTCCCTTGCTTCCTGTTACCATTAGCCTTGACGCATAGATCAGGACCCCCTACCCGAGATCCACCGGTTTTGACACCGACAGCCACCTCCCGCCGCCCTCCTCTAGGTTGAGCTACGTCCCGACATCCCTCAGGTACAACTCCCTTTACAGCCGGCTTGCACCACTGCTCCAGTTGCCCACATCACTCCATGTGGATATTTCTCTACTTCTTTCCCCCACACATACCTCTACTGGCTTCTACGTACTGTATTTGTGATGAGTTTATGTCTCATCAACTAGTCCCAGTAATCTATTCTAATCACACTTCTTCAATTTCTTTGCCACAGGGATGCTCATCTCGATTTTGGTGAAACTGCACAAAATGATCCGATGGTCAAAGGGTTGCAAACTTCATTTCTTTGGAAGCTCCAACGTTGCCAGCAAATTAAAGCCTGGTTAGGATTTACGGTTCAAGGGCTAGGGACTGCATGGATCGCTTTTTTTCCTTAGCAGTCTCAGTTCCAAAATAAGTGTCAACTTTAGTAGTAGTACAACTTTGTACTAAAGTTTGCATAAAGTTCAGACACTTATTTTGGAACGGACGGAGTACATATTGGCTATGATTTGTCAATCATTGAGATGCAATAGCATGCATGTTAGTCTCCTTTGTATTTGATGAAATGTTGCAATGGGCAACCTTAGACGCAAGATACATGAAACAGAAGCTGGAAACTTTATAGCATTGTACAAATTTATCTCGCTGATAAATTACAGTACATACTATACTAGTACTATGTAAAGAGTTAGGTGTCGCACGGTGTCCAGAAAATATGGTGATAGTGTGAGGTGGTCCATGTAATCACTGAGCCTGCGTGTTTTCACTGCTCTCGCACTCCTCCGCTGTAAGAATGGAGAAAATTGTAATCTAGTGGTACCTCCTTTCGCCGAAAGCGTGGGACATCCAGCAATCCTACCACCTTAGTAATAATGACCAATGAACCGTCAAATCACATAGACCCAGCAGTAAGTTGGACGGACGAAGCAACCATCACTCTTGAATCCGTTTCTCCCTTCAACGCAGGCGCCAGTGAGAGGTCGCACCCGCTCTGCTCGGGCATGAATGCGGCATCGATTCTTTGGAGCAGCGCTGACCATTTCAGGCGAGAAGCACGCGCGGGCGATGGAGGGGCTTTGGGTGGGCCAGGCTGATCAGGAGCGGGCGTGGCAGTTGTCCGCCTATCCCGACCGGACGCCCGGAAACGAGAGGATGCACCGACTCCGCGGCTAAATCGTACACTACACACCATCTCTCTGTAGGAGTAGGTCGATGTGTCGCTCTCTCTAACACACACATGTTGTTAAACACACACACCCGCGCACGTGCACACACATACAGGTTCATAGAATAGGAATATCGTGTGAGTGCGAAGCCACAGGAAGTGAGATACAAATGCAGTACATACAAGAAGACAAGAGGTGATGACTATTCCATCAAACCTAGATTGAGGAGTAGTACTCCCTCCGTCTAGGTGTTAAGCCATCTTACGGAAACCAGATATTCCCAAAAAGTTTAGGCATCGCCCATTAACTTCGCATCTCAATCCCCTCCTGGCCTCGTTGCTAGCGAGCATTGTTACTTAGGGAGCGTTTGGATCCTTAGCAAGAACATCTTATAGCCTAGCCGGGCAAGGTTAGGCGTTTGGAACTGTTAAAATATGTTAGCTTTTGTGGGCCAACTAGCTTGGGTGGGCTAGAAAAACCTTGCTAGATCAAGAGAGCCAAATTAGCTCGCTTCCAACGGCAAACTTCGCATAGTAGTAACATGGACTAGTAATATATGCATGTTACTAGTCCAAGTTACTCACCACTATGACCAGCCTAAGCAATTTACCAAACTCTCCTTACTCTGCCTTGTTATCTCCCCCGGAAACCCAATGCATGGAGTGCAACTACGCGTTGATCAGTCAAGAAATCAATGTTGGCTTGCATGCGAGTTAATCCATGGCCATGCATGGTAGCTAAAACGACATCTCTTAGTTGTTGGGATTAATTGTTGCGTTTAGAGATAGAAATCAAGGCTTTGATTGGAGGAAGGACCGGTCAAGTTTCTCCTTCTCCTCCAATCTGCTTGCACCTTGGTCCCGTTGCACCTTCTAACGTGACTTATTACACCTAGATAGAGGGAGTAGTACGAGATACGATGGCACACTGACTTATGTCGAATACAAGTGCCCAAAATTGTGTGCATGTTATAATAAGGATTCACTTAAAATAGTACGTGAGCGAACAAATGGATCAATTGGACAGTGTTCACGAGCAGTAGCAAGATGTGTGAGGTAAGATGCACCACTGGCGCTTTTAATTTTTCTTATTAATTTGTTTGTTTCACCCTCTGACTGGTGGGACCCAACATACTACGTGGAGAGAGGTAAGGTGACTAAGGCTACATTATTTCTGTACTACCAACATTGCTTTAAATCCCAAAATACCTTAGACTAGTCACAATGGATAGTAACTTAGACTAGTAACATGCATATGTTACTAGTCTATGTTACTACCTCTATAGTAGGGAGTAACATTGTGTGGTATCATGCAACACTTCATTTATTAGATTGTAGACTCATTTTGTCTTGGTATGTGTGATGTTACAGTAACTAGATATGTTACCACATGCCTCTCTTTTCTTATTAAATTACTTGCCACATCATCTATTTTGCCTAAAGATGTGTGATGTTACCACCTATGTTACTCCCACTGTGGATAGTCTTACCACCAAAGCCACATGACACGATTATGATTTAAATCCCAATGACTCCCACGCAAAAAAAACATGGCATGCTTGTCACACGAATGCAGGAATGTACAAAAGGTTTTTTTCCTCTCGTTGAACATAACGGGAGGGTGGTGTAGCTGGTTAGCCTGTTCGCCCATCAAATTTGAGGTCTCCGGTTTGATAACTACACTTGAGCATAATTTTGTTTTTGTTCAACTTCTTTCTTCCACCCAATGACAGGTAGGCCCCGCATGATAGAGAGAGAAAGTGATTTGGGGCGGTGCCAGGAGGATTCTTTGACTGGTCAAAATGGATGGATATGGAGCTATACGATCTCGTAGTGATCGTATAATCACCTCATCACGTATACGCTGCAGCCTCGGTGCTTGTTTTGTACGGTTTGCACTCTTCACACACTCTCTCTAGTGTGTGTGTGTGTGTGTGTGTATATATACATGCTGGAGCATCAACGCTTGTAGTTGCTCTCTTCACACTCTCTCACCCTCTCCAGATATAAACAAGACTTCATTGGCCTCTCTCTCTCCCCTCACTGCTGGTCAAAGAGCCGGCAGGATCCGTCCGCCGAGAAGGGAAGGAGGCTTAACGCTGTCGCCGTCAGCGAGGGAGGGAATCCACTACTGGAGCAGTTGTTCTCTTTCACCCAGCAGCGGCGCGGGAGGGCCTTCGACCCCTTCTTCTTCGATGTCGTACATAGTGTGGGCCGAGCGGCCTCCGGTCGCCCACCGAACCACACCCCAAGAACTTTAAGGTATAATTTACTTATTCCACATGCATCGCTCTAGCTTCATGTGGGCTTTTTCCGCTTCTGCACTTGAATCTAGGTGTTAGATCAAATAGGAAAGTAGTGGGGAAAGTTGTATAGCATGAAGCTAGGACGTGGTTCAAAGAGGAAAGGAATGGGGGAAAGTAGTGGGGAAAGTTGTATAGCATGAATCTAGGACGTGGTTCAAAAAGGAAAGGAAGGGGGGAAAGTAGTGGGGAAAGTTGTATAGCATGAATCTAAGACGTGGTTCAAATAGGAAAGGAATGGGGGGAAGTAGTGGGGAAAGTTGTATAGCATGAATCTAGGACGTGGTTCAAAGAGGAAAGGAAGGGGAAAGTACTAGTACAGACTGGCTATCCAGCACCTACGTTGGTTGAAAAGGGAAAACAATGACAAACACAGTACGCACATCTGTAACGAACTGATCTTTTGTTTTGGGGGATAAGGTTGTAGAGTTTGAGAGAAACTACATTTGCTGCGCTCACATAGGGAAAGTTGTCTAAAGATAACAAAACTGGAACCAACACAAATATGCTCCTTGGTTGTTTGTTCTTTGTTGCAACAGACTGTGCATCACCCCTTCATACATCGGTAGATGCACATGGTGCTGGTGCGTCCACTATCCGGTGCAACTCTTTAGCTGTTGTTAATCTAAGGCTCTGTTTGGTTAAAAACTCCCTAGTCCCTACCTGCTTGGTTCCAGACACTAAACATGGACTAGAGGTTATTAAATGACATGCAAAAAGACCATGTTACCCCTAGTAATGAACTAATAGAGACAAGGTGCGATGCGGGGCAGGGGCAACTGTTGGAAAAATTCCCAAAAAGACTCTCCCTCGGGGTCTTCTTTCTTTAGTCCCAAATGCCCACTTTTAGTCCCTAAAAGTCCCTCATGTTTGGTTTAGATGGGACTAACACAGAGTTCTTTTAGTCCCAACACCAAAATGTCCCTGTAAACAAACACCCTCTAATAATGCCGCTGGAAAATTGATGCAATGCCACAGTTAAAAGCAAATTACATGTTTAACAAATTTTATTGTTAATATAATCTCTCTGTTAATACTAATCAATGCCACCATTTGAGAAATGCTACTGTCTTGCTTTCTTTCCCACTTAGATAAGTTAGATGCTTCTTTTTGTTGGCTTTTGTGTCATCCACCGTTATTGACCACTAGTTGTTTCCTTTGCACCTCTGTGTAAACAGGGTTATCTACTTCACCTCGTTGCTACTATGACCTTTTAGTGCACTGCACAAAACACTTTTATTTTAAGAGTGTTTTGTGTAGTTCAACCAAAATGCCACACTGACAATGTTGCTTGATTGCTTGATCTTAGTGGAACTGCACAAGAGGAGATCTTACTTCCTATCCGTGTTGGCAAATTTGCTTCAGATCTTCTTCTTGTGAGTTGTTTGAATTCCGCGTCATGAGATGTCAGTACTAGCCTTCTTTCACATGATTGTGCAGTGTCCTTTCATATGTTGTGCTACTTGTACGGTAATGTTGCTTGATTTTAGTGAACTGCACAAATGGAGACAAGACTTCCAATCTGTATGTGCACCGTAATATCCCATTGAGGTAAGATAAGGATATTTCACAACTGTTGGCCTGTATTTTGCCACTTTCATCAGAAAATTAATGTCGTTGTTTAGTGCTATACTTGTGCTCCCTAATTGACATGCCAAATCTTACATTGAAGGCGAAGCTTGTCTATTATTGAACCAAGTGATGAAGGGGAAGAACAAGCGGAAGAAAAACAAAAATCAACTCCCGGTGCTGTAATGAAGCACTGGAACTGTGATGACACAAGTAATGATATAGTTTTGCATCTTAATTTATTTCTATGGCTGGAACGAGCAATTTTTTTGCCACTGATTTGATGCCACTCTTATTGTAATATGTACTTATCTCTACTTGTGCAAGCAGGGATCTTCTTTGAAGATACCATATATTTTAGTGGAATTGCACAAGAAGATGTTGGAAACATTAAACTAATCGAGGAGTATATAGTAAGCATGGCAACCACAGTAGATAGCAACAAATGGTTCCGGAGAAGTGCTTGATCTGTATGCTCTACACAATAAGCCTCCTGACAAAGGTTGGTACTCGCCCATGGATTTCATCCATATGATTGAGCTTTGCCATCTCTATTGGTGTTGTGCTACTGTTTAGATACTGTCATGAGAAAGTGGTATTCTCCTTGAGAAGTTCTTCATCTGTGTTGTTTTAAATATTTCCTTTCCTTTTTTCGAGCAAATAGGGATGCTAGCATTTAGTTGTCCTCTTGTCTTTGCACAACAGGATCATCCTCCTCTGAAGAATAATATGGAGTACGTGAAGTGACTATTTCCGATTATGCCAGGATGAAGAAGCCCTGTTTATCTTCTCATCAGAAGGAATAGTTGAAGGATGCTTACATTACTCCCCACAAGACCAAACTAACTTCAGCTCAGAAGGACTGACAAATCTCCATTTTGTTGCTGTGATGCGCAAGTACAATGTTGTTCTAGGATTCTTTCACGGTGAGTTCCATTTTTTTAAAAGTGTGCTCTACATGGACCATGTAGATGTCTGTTTAAACTGTCAATTCATATTACAGTTTGCTTTCTACTAATCACTTTTTTGTATTTGTGCAAACAGGGGTGCTCAGCTTGATTTCAATGGGAACTACACAAAATGTTCATGAATACATCGAATCATTCATTTCCACCACAAGAAAGGAGGTGCCGATAAGTTCAAAGCATTGCAACATATAAGGGCGAAATCATACAAGCTACACGCGAATTTGGTTGATTTTCATAGAACTGCGCAAAAACAACAGCTGGTTTATTTAGCACGAGGTGCCATGTCAATGTCCGAACTGATGGCAAACCCTGCCCATTCCACAATCGTAGGCATTTGATATTTTGGAATGGGAAAACCTTGTCAAAGTTTGCTCATTGATGTACGCAAAACAACAAGCATTTAACATTTTGGAATGGGACGACCTTGTCAAATTTTGCTCATTGATGTTAGCAAGAAGACATGCGTTTGATATTTTCGAATGGGACGCCCTTTGCTGTCAGCAGCGTCGATCGATTTTTCTTTGTTCTTTAGACGTGAAGTAAATATTGACTCTGACATGTCAATCGCTAAGATGCATTATCATCGATTGTTTTGAATGTTCTCTATGAATTGCCAGGCCTGTGTGTTTGATTGCAATGTACAGGAACGCTAAAAAGCTGCTCAAACTCTTTGTACTCCCTCTGTTCCTTTTTATTTCGCACATTGTGAAAGTTCGTACTTTTTTCTATAAGATTGGTCAAAGTAGAGATACTTTGACTGCAGACAAAACTTGTATGCAGACTAAAAAGGACCGGAGGGAGTACATGTGAAACTGATGCAAACGAGGTGATCACCCTGGGAATAATGCTAGTACGTATTGTTTTGCATGTTCGTCCAATGCCACTGATACAAGAATTCGAACTAATCGAACTAAATTCATTCATACACGGTCGGATTTCATATAAACATGCCGGATTTCATTACATTTCATACATTCTTCAACTAAAAAGGTGTGCGCTAGAGGTATAATTAATTAACCGAAGCTACCCACATGTGTCTGGCTGAGCCAACCATAAGCTTCTTCTCCAGCGGACTGAGCTTCAGTGACTTAACTGCAGGTCTAGTTGCATAACTAACATGTGGCCCAGATGCCTATTGGGCCCACGTGTCAGTCAGCCAACTGCACCAGCAGTTAAGTAGAAGCATCGTCCTTCTCCAACATAGCTCTCCGACTCCACGTCGCGGCCAAGAAGCTAATCAGCTGTCAATGGTCAACCCACCTAGCTTGGCTTCAATCGGAGGGTAGCAGCGATGGCCTTACTTGGACCCGAGCGGCGGCGACCTAGCGTGTTCTACTCTTCCACATTTTCTGTGTGGCGTGGCCTCATTGCCAGCGGGGTGGGGCCTCGACAGAGCCGGCGATATCCTCTGTCTTGTTGCCGGCGGGGCGGCGCCTCGGCGGAGTGGGGGTAAATCCTCCTCCTCGTTGCCGCCAGGGTGGGGCCTCGGTTGAGCCGGCGATGTCCTCTGCATCGTTGTTGGCTGGGCGGGGCCTCGGCGGAGTAGGGCCTTGCTATGTCTTGAGCTTGCGTTGGTTTTCCTTGAAGAGGAAAGGGTGATGTAGCACAGTAGCGTAAGTATTTCCCTCAGTTTTTGAGAACCAAGGTATCAATCCAGTAGGAGGCTCCTCAAAAGTCCCACGCACCTACACAAACAAACAAGAACTCGCAACCAACGCAATAAAGGGATTGTCAATCCCTTCAAGGCCACTTGCAAAAGTGAGATCTGATAGAGATAATATGATAAGATAAATATATTTTTGGTATTTTATGATATAGATTGGAAAAGTAAAGATGCAAATAAAAGTAGATTGAAAGCTTATATGATAGGAGATAGACCCGGGGGCCATAGGTTTCACTAGTGGCTTCTCTCAAGATAGCATAAGTATTACGGTGGGTGAACAAATTACTGTCGAGCAATTGATAGAAAAGCGAATAATTATGAGATCATCTAGGCATGATCATGTATATAGGCATCACGTCCGTGAAAAGTAGACCGACTCCTGCCTACATCTGCTACTATTACTCCACACATCGACCGCTATCCAGCATGCATCTAGAGTATTAAGTTCATAAAGAACAGAGTAACGCATTAAGAAAGATGACATGATGTAGAGGGATAAAATCATGCAATATGATATAAACCCCATCTTTTTATCCTCGATGGCAACAATACAATACATGCCTTGCTGCCCCTGCTGTCACTGGGAAAGTACACCGCAAGATTGAACCCAAAGCTAAGCACTTCTCCCGTTGCAAGAAAGATCAATGTAGTAGGCCAAACCAAACTGATAATTCGAAGAGACTTGCAAAGATAACATAATCACACATAAAAGAATTCAGAGGAGATTCAAATATTTCTCATAGATAAACTTGATCATAAACCCACAATTCATCGGATCTCGACAAACACACCGCAAAAAGAGTTACATCGAATAGATCTCCAAGAAGATCGAGGAGAACTTTGTATTGAGATTCAAAGAGAGAGAAGAAGCCATCTAGCTAATAACTATGGACCCGAAGGTCTGTGGTAAAATACTCACAACTCATTGGAGAGGCTATGGTGTTGATGTAGAAGCCCTCCATGGTCGATTCCCCCTCCAGGAGCGCCAGCGAAGGCTCCAAGATGGGATCTCGCGGATAAAGAAGGTTATGGCGGTGGAAATAGTTTTTCGTGGTCGCTTCTGATATTTTCGGGGTACATGGGTATATATAGGAGGAAGAAGTAGGTCGGTGGACGCTCGGGGGGCCCACGAGGGTGGGAGGCGCTGTCGGTGTCAAAACTGGCGGATCTCGGGTAGGGGGTCCCGAACTGTGCGTCAAAGCTAATCATAACAGGAGGCGGGGTACACAATGTTTACCCAGGTTCGGGCCCTCTTGATGGAGGTAATACCCTACTTCCTGCTTGATTGATCTTGATGATATGAGTATTACAAGAGTTGATCTACCACGAGATCGTAGAGGCTAAACCCTAGAAGCTAGCCTATGAATATGATTGTATGTTATCCTACGGACTAAACCCTCCGGTTTATATAGACACCGGAGGGGGCTAGGGTTACACAGAGTCGGTTACAGAGAAGGGGATCTACATAACCGAATTGCCAAGCTTGCCTTCCACGCAAAGGAGAGTCCCACCCGAACACGGGACGAAGTCTTCAATCTTGTATCTTCATAGTTCAATAGTCCGGCCAAAGTATATAGTCCGGTTGTCCGAGGACCCCTTAATCCAGGACTCCCTCAGTAGCCCCTGAACCAGGCTTCAATGATGATGAGTCCGGCGCGTAGATTGTCTTCGGCATTGCAAGGTGGGTTCTGTCGGTGTCAAAACCGGCGGATCTCGGGTAGGGGGTCCCGATCTGTGCGTCTAGGCTGATGGTAACAGGAAGCAAGGGAACACAATGTTTACCCAGGTTCAGGCCCTCTCGATGGAGGTAAAACCCTACTTCCTGCTTGATTAATATTGAAGATATGGGTAGTACAAGAGTAGATCTACCACGAGATCGTAGAGGCTAAACCCTAAGAGCTAGCCTATGATGGTATGATTGTAATTGTGATCGGCCTTCTGAGGACCAACCTCTCCAGTTTATATAGACATCGGAGAGGGCTAGGGTTTACATGGAGTCGGCTACAAGGAAGGAAACACAATATCCGGATCGCCTAGCTTGCCTTCCACGCCACAGAGAGTCCCATCTGGACACGGGCCGAAGTCTTGAGTCTTGTATCTTCACGCTTCAATAGTACGGGCGTTGTACACAGTCTAGCTGTCCGGATACCACCTAAACCAGGACTCCCTCAGTAGCCCCTGAACCAGGCTTCAATGACGATGAGTCCGGCGCGCAGTCTTGTCTTCGGCATTGCAAGGCGGGTTCCTTCTCCGAATACTCCAAAGTAATTATCGAACACTTGAATCGTCTCCGGATCCACAAAATGATCTTCACATGCCACCGTCGAGAGAATGATATTTCACAAATGCAATCTGCTGACAACTTTTTAGACAACGCGACGTGTCATCACGGTCGGGTCATTTCGAACCGTTTTCCTACAACCAGCCACAACGCATATTGCGAGGCGGTTTCCTTGACACGTCTTGTCAAAGCAGAGATCGTGTCCCCTTATCACGGGATTTTCCATTTATATGGGCGCGTGTGACCCCATGACGACCGTTGGTATAACTCCTTGTGTTTTTAGATAAGCCTCAAGCGGTCACGCCGAGGACTCTTGATATTCACCCCCTTTATAAAGGGGTTGAGGCCTATCCCTCTTTTCCACCTTCCTCGCGCCTTCTCGCACCTCGAGTTCTAACACCCGAGATCTAAGCTCCAACACCCCAGATCCTCCAATATGTCCGGATCCGACCCTCAAGGCCGGTGGGTGGCCTCCTCGATTCAAAAGGAGGACATTGCGAAGCTTAGGGAGGTCGGATATCTGACCGCCAACATCTAGCACAGGCTTCCTGCTCCAGGGCAGGTCATCCCTACACGGAGCCCAATGAGTGTGTCGTGTTTTCCCTCACTTCCTCTGCGGCTTGGGTTTCATCCTCGATCCCTTTGTGAGGGGGCTCATGTTCTACTATGGGTTGGATTTTCATGATCTGGCTCCGGACGCTATCCTCCATACCTCGTCGTTCATTATTGTGTGTGAGGCTTTTCTCCACGTTACCCCACACTTTGGCTTATGGCTCAAGACCTTCAATGTGAAGCCGAAGATTATCGAGGGGCGACACGTGGAGTGCGGAGGTGCCATAATAAGCAGGAACACCGATGCCCCATGGCCAGAGGGTTCTTTTCCAGAAGTATCTAATGTATGGCAGCAGAGGTGGTTTTATGTTACGGCTCCCAGAGGCACAAAGTGGGTGGCCACCCTCGAGTTCCGCTCGGGCCCTCCGTCACAACTAGCGTCTTGGACCAACGTAGGATGGAATTGGAAGCCCGCTGGCGACGTACCAGTACTGCAGAGCCGCATACGAGAGCTTCTTGAGAGGGATATTAACCTTGTCAGCAAGTGATGTTAATCTGATGGATGTTTCCGTGCCAACGCCGGCCTCTCCGGATGTGGGAGTTCAATCCAGAGGGTCCGCGGACTGTTAAGCACTTCTTCAGCTTGAAGCTTGAAGGGATGTGCAAATTATTCTGTGGACAAAAAGTAGAGTGTCCGAACACCACCGAGGATGTGGGCCTAAGCTGCAATCGCCTAGATACCCAAGTAAGTAGCCTTGATACCGGACACCTTGTTTTGTATTTGTCATAATTGTTTATTCTGAAAATCATCCGTGGCCAGGAATGGCTCAACAAGGCGGAGAGAATCAGGTGTCCGGCGCCGCTTCCCAAAGGCTCGCCTGGTCCCACCATGGCCAAGATGCTTGACCGGGTACTCAGCAGAATGCCCTCAGGGAAGGACAAGGGGAAGAACAAAGAAACTGAACTCCACATGCTACGCATCCGAACCGGGGGAATTGTTACCTCCCCTAAGGAGGATAGCCGAGAAGGGGAGGCTAAGGCCTCCTCCCCGCGCGGGAAGAAGAGGGCTACCTCCGAAGACATGGAGGTGGAGATGCTCAAACCAGGGAAAAAGGTATCCCCAGGGGGCCCTACCCCGACGGGCACCCTCACAACATCATGCCCGCCAACGGGCCAGCCCTCCACCGAGTTGTAAGTCAATCGTTAATTTTAAGGTATTGTGTTTCTCCTAGATCAATAATCAAGATTCACCTTTTGCAGTCCGGCTAGCAGCTCTTCTCAACAGAGTTCGTCTTCAGGGGATCTTCCTCCGGAGATGATGGAGAGTGAGACCCCACCTGCCTCTCCGACTCACAAAGCGGGCAACACCGAGGTGTTGTCACGGAGGAGTCCGGATATGCCAAAGCCGGAAGCCAATGCGTTAGCCGCCCTGAGTCCGGAGCGTTTGGCTCCCTCGAGGGGCGATGGGAAGGGTCTCGCACAGTTCAATGTCTGGCCGGATGTACTGACAGGCCTACTGGAGCGAGCTGCGCTCTCGGAGGAGCACCGCTCATTAATGAGCGCGATGCTTAATAAGATTTCATCCACTACAAGCGGCTTGAATGAAGTATTTACAAGCCTACTCAGAGGCTTTGAGGTATGTAGTGAAGAATACACTATTTTTTGGCTGTGAGGCATGCGCTAGGTGTGCTCCATATAGATAGTAGCCCCTGAGACATTGGTTGCCCGCCCTAGGCGGCAAACGGGGGATCATAAACCAAAGATTGCTTTGTAAATACGTGCAGGTACCTGTGGGTCCGGCCGCCGACCAGTCCATTGCAGTTGCCGAACTAACGAGGCAGATTGGATCGATTGATGCCGATATCACGCTGGTGAATGAGCGGCTGGACAAATCACAAGGTATGTGCCCTGCCTTCCTTTGTGTAGGAAAATATGAAGGTGGCATGAAATTAATGTAATATGTTTGGGCTGCAGATGGTGCTGCTGTCGTGGAAGCCCTGAGGGCGGAACTTGCCCAGGCCAAGGAACAAGCTCGGGTTAGCAATGCGGCTTCCCTAAAGGTGGCCGAGGAATTGAGAGCCGAACAGGCTGCTCATCGCCGAAGCAAGGAAAAGATAGCCGAAATGGCTGTGGAGTTAAACAATGCCGCTGACCGATATGAGCTCCTGAAAAAGGAGCATAAGGATAGTTCAGCCGATCTGAACAAGGCACTGAATACCACCAAGGACATATGGACCGAGCTCAGGGGTGTGCGGGAGGAGCTTCAACAGGCCGGTAAAATCGCGGGTGGGGGCTCCTACTTGCTGCGGATGAAGTTTTTCTATCCGAAGTACGCTCCCCTGGATGGACGCTGGAGTCCTGCGGACGCGTATGCGGATTTGACAGAGAATACAGCTGACGCTGCCAAGTTCTTCGAGAATCAGGGTGATAAGGAAGTGGAGAAGCTTTTCTGGTCGCAATTCAATGCTCCCACTCGCCCGCTGCCATCAAGTGACAAGATGGCTGCTATAGCGGAGCTTCACAGGCTGGCCGGGCTTGCAATGCAGTCTATAATAGACCATCTTTGGCCAAAGGGACCTAACCCAGACAGTTACTTTGGCTTGGTGCAACAATTCCTTGGGGCCGTGCCTCGGATCGATGCTATGAGGAGGTCGGCGTGCACAGAGGGTGCGCGGATGGCCCTTTCCCGCGTTAAAGCCTATTGGACAGATATGGAGGCCACCATTATAGCGACCCAGGATCCGATGGGAGGCCAATATCTGGCCGAGCACTACTTGGCGCAGGTCACAGAAGGTGCCCGCCTAATAGAGGCGCAGTGCTCGAAGAATGTCTTGTTCGAGTGATGAATCAAATCATTGTAAAAAAATGTTTATTTTGATTATGAGGCTATATTTGTACGGTTTGCCTGAAAACATGATTGTGTCCCCTGTGCGGCCGTTTATATATATAAATATGTAATCCGAAAGATAGCAGTCGTTGGCTTCAGCCCCCACGCATATAATGCAGGGTTGTTCGCGAAAAATATGCTTAATCACACTTGATCCAACGTCTTGGTCCATTAAGGAGGTGATCGCACATCGAACTAGGCAACCGGACTATATAGGTGTAACACTTTCGCTTAGCCATGGGAGTCTAACGTTGGGGCTACTATGTAGCCCCTGGTACCTTCGCATGCATCCGAATACGGGCGCGTATGTACATGACCAGGAAATGGCCCTTCGTTAATGCGGAGGAATCCTAAAGATTCCGGTGAGTCCTCGAGTGGTTGAACAGTCTCTCCCTGCATCATGACAGTCAGTTTTCGGATTTCTCTACTGAGGTGCTCATCCGGAATAACCAGGGCACAATCGCAGTAGTTCTCCTTTGGCCACTTTAGCCAATAATAACGGAACGTAAGGTGGCAAACCCAGGAGCCGGGCAAACCCAACATTTGACCAAAGACATGATTCGGAGCTGATGCATATAAGGCCAAACTCGTGACGCCGAACACTCCCGAAGGTATTCGGACTTTATAACAGATGATGGGCTCAAGAATGCCCATTCATTATAAACCCTGTGTTTCCAAGTACGTGCTTTAGTCTGTCGTGGCAAAATGCCAATAACGACAGTATCCTCTGTGGATATGGAACCCATGGGATGGTTAAACAACAAGAGGCAATAGAAAAGGTTTACACAGGGGCTTAATCTAAAAAGAAACCTGTTGAGCGGGCCCTGCTGCACGTCTGCGCCTTTGTCTCCGTTGTGCCGTATCCTGGAAGGGTATCGTGCGAACGTTGTCTGTGAAAAAGAGAACTCGTAGGAGAGTACAACGTAAGTATGTGATGGATAATAAAAGTGTAAGATGTTGGCCTGCTAATAAAGTTGAGCCAAGTGTGGGGCTTTATTAAATATTTATAGCCCCAGGTGTCCTCTATGGGATTACATATACGGTGCCCCGGTTCAATTTTGTCCGGGCTACCGGACTCGTCTAACCGTGTCTGTGGTCTTAATGACCAGTCATGTTTTCTGATATTGGAGGCCGCTTATAGTCCGGCCGCTAGGGCCGTCGCGTGTTCCACTGTGCATGAAGAGCGCTCTGTGATTCCGCTAACGGTGATGACGCCACGTGGACCGGGCATCTTCAGTGTAAGGTAGCCATAGTGCGGCAATGCGTTGAAGCGGGCGAAGGCTGTTCTACCAAGCAATGCATGATAGTCGCTTTGGAAGGGTGCGATGATGAAGAGTAGTTCTTCGCTTCTGGAGTTGCCTGGAGAGCCGAATGTTACCTCCAGTACGACGGAGCCCCTGCTATAGGCTTCAACGCCTGGTATCACCCCTTCAATGGTGGTGTTGCTTTGACTAATTCTGGATGGGTCTGTCCCCATCCTGCGGACAGTGTCCTCATATATTAGATTGAGACGGCTGCCGCCGTCCATGAGGACGTAGGTGAGATGGTATCCGTCGATTATTGGGTCAAGCACCAAGGCCTCTGATCCTTCGCACCGAATACTAGTTCGGCCGTCCAAGCGATCGAAGGTGATCAGATAAGACATCCAGTATTTAGGTGTAGGTACGATGGGCTCTATATCGCGCGCGTCTCTATGCGCGCGTTTGTGCCTTCTCATGGATGTACGAGTCGCGTGGGTCATGTTCACTGTTTTAACTTCTGGCAGGATTTTTTTCTGTCCCCCAATGTTCGGCTGGTGAGGTTCATCCTCGTCTTTACTTGGTGTTTCCCTTCCCTTGTGTTCGGCATTTAATTTGCCGACCTGCTTGAAGACCCAGCACTCTCTGTGCATATCGTTCGCAGGTTTGTCAGGGGTGCCATGAATTTGGTACAGTCTGTCCAGGACTCTGTTCAGACCGGACGGTCCCTCTTTGCTACCTTTAAATGGCTTCTTTTGCTGATTAGGTCGAGAGCCCCTGAATCCGGCATTAACCGTTGTGTTGTCCGGACTCTCTTCCTTGCTTTCGCGTTTGTTTTTATTACGTCGTGGCTTCCCGTTGTCATCCCTTATTTCGGATGTGCTGGGGTCGCTGGTGCCTTTACGGGCTAGCCAGCTATCTTCACCCGCGCAAAAGCGGGTCATAAGACTTGTTAGGGCTGCCATTGTCCTTGGCTTTTCTTGGCCGAGGTGTCTGGCGAGCCACTCGTCGCGGATGTTGTGTTTGAATGCCGCTAAGGCTTCGGCGTCCGGACAATCGACAATTTGATTTTTCTTAGTGAGGAATCTGTTCCAAAGCTTGCGGGCGGATTCTCCGGGTTGTTGGATTATGTGACTTAAATCGTCAGCATCGGGAGGCCGGACATAAGTCCCTTGAAAATTGGCCCTGAAAGCGTCCTCGAGTTCCTCCCAACTCCCAATTGAATTTTCGGGGAGGCTTTTCAACCAGTGACGAGCTGGTCCTTTTAGTTTGAGGGGAAGGTATTTGATGGCGTGGAGGTCATCCCCACGAGCCATATGTATATGCAGGATAAAGTCCTCGATCCAGATCCCTGGGTCTGTCGTTCCGTCATATGCCTCTATGTTCACAGGTTTGAAGCCTTGTGGAAATTCATCCAATACTTCTTTAGTAAAGCACAGGGGGTGAGCAGCCCCTCTGTATCTGGATGTGCTCTGGCATGCCGTCGGCTGTTGTTGTGTCCGGTGTTTATCCTGAACTGGTATTTGATTAGCATAATCATTTTGATGACCACAGTCCCTCTGGATCATTGTGATCGGGCATCTGCTCCGAACTTGGTTCGGCGTGACCTGGCTCGTCCCGCTCCATTGCTGGGTCCTCGTGGTCGTTATTGCCTTTAGAGTTTACTGGTATGTCGATCCTTCTGGCGCTCTGGTTGTTATTTTTACTGTTGCTGGACTTGGGACAGCGTCTGCGCCGTCGCTTTGGCTTTTGCCCGGGGATTTTATCTTCCGGATTGTCGCCGTCGTCCTCCTTGGGCGTATCCACCATGTATCTGTCATGTGACGAGGCAGAAGTACGGCACCCCATAGATTCTGAGTCTTCTCCTGCATCCTCGTCCATACCGTCTATGCCTTCGGAGTCAAAGTCAAGCACATCGGTTAAATCATCAACCGTGGCTATGAAGTGGGTGGTGGGTGGGTAACGGATTTCCTCGTCGCCTGCTCCCACTCAAGCCGGACATAGTTCAACCCGGAATTTTCTGTCAAAGGGAGAGTTTTTAATGAGTTCAGCATGTCGCTAAAGGGCGAGTGCTGGAAGATATCCGCAGCGGTGAACTCCATTACAGGAGCCCAACCTGGCTCGACTGGCTCGAGAGTGTGCGGACAGGAACCTACAACCGGATATGAATCCGGGGGTCCGGAGTCACAAGCTTCCTCAGAAGTGAGGCCTGTGTTCGGCTCCACCACCGATGAGGGTACGGCCTGCGGGGCGGGGTCCATCCCTCTGTCCTTAGGCAACGCAGCCTGCTCCGGATTTGAGTCCAGGGCTACTGCAGGGGTGATATCCCAAGAGTTGTCTGACAGCAGGTCTAAGCCATCCCTGTCGTGACTGTCCGGTGCTCCTGGCATAGGCTCGAATCCATCAAAGATCAAATCTCCACGAATGTCCGCCGTATAGTTTAGGTTTCCGAATCTGATCTGATGGCCAGGGGCGTAGCTGCCGATCTGCTCGAGATGGCCAAGCGAATTGGCCCGCTTGGCGAAGCGGCCGAACACGAAGATCTGTCCGGGGAGAAAAGTCTCACCCTGGACCGTGTTGTTGATGATGATTGAAGGAGCCATCGAGCTTTGCGGTGACGACACAGAGGAACTCTCAATGAAAGCACCAATATCGGTGTCAAAACCGGCGAATCTCGGGTAGGGGGTCCCAATCTGTGCGTCTAGGCTGATGGTAACAGGAGGCAAGGGACACAATGTTTACCCAGGTTCGGGCCCTCTCGATGGAGGTAAAACCCTACTTCCTGCTTGATTAATATTGAAGATATGGGTAGTACAAGAGTATATCTACCACGAGATCGTAGAGGCTAAACTCTAAGAGCTAGCCTATGATGGTATGATTGTAATTGTGATCGGCCTTCTAAGGACTAACCTCTCCGGTTTATATAAACACTGGAGAGGGCTAGGGTTTACATGGAGTCGGTTACAAGGAAGGAAACACAATATCCGGATTGCCTAGCTTGCCTTCCATGCCAAGGAGAGTCCCATCCGGACACGGGCCGAAGTCTTGGGTCTTGTATCTTCACGCTTCAATAGTCCGGACGTTGTACACAGTCCGGCTGTCCGGATACCCCCTAATCCAGGACTCCCTCAGGTTCCTTCTCTGAATACTCCATAGAAGATCTTGAATATGAGGATCGTGTTCGGCTCTGCACAATAATTTCCACATACCACCGTAGAGAGCACAATATTCCACAAATCTAATCTGCTGACAACTTTTTCATAGCGTGACATCACGCAACGGCCCAGTCATTATTTGAACCGTTTTTCTCAACCAGCTACTGCACATATTGCGAGGCAGTTTCCTTGACACGTCTTGTCTAAGTAGAGATCATGTCCCCTTATCACGGGATTCTCATCAATACGGGTGTGGGTAACCCAACCGCGCCATCAACACGGCGCTTGGGGAATAAGCGCGTTTGTCAGGCAAGTGGGGAGGCGTAGGATCCCTGCTGACTTTATAAGGGGATAAGGACTCCCTTTTTCACACACGCCTTCTTCTTCCCTCGCTCATCCATTCTCGCACGCTCGAGCTCTAGCGCCCAAGTTCTCACCTTCTCCGTAGAGTCATTCCAAACATGTCCGGAACGGGAGGCAAGTGGATGGTCTCCTCCGTTACAGAGGAGGACACCACGAAGCTCCGGGAGGCCGGATACTTGGCCGCAGACATCGCGCACATGCTCCCGAACACAGGGCAGATCGTCCCTACTCCAGAACCCCACGAGAGGGTTGTATTCCTGGCTCACTTCGTCCGCGGACTGGGATTCCCTCTCCACCCATTTGTCCGTGGGCTCATGTTCTACTACGGGCTGGACTTCCATGATCTAGCCCCCAATTTCATCCTCAACATCTTGGCGTTCATCATGGTGTGCGAGGCCTTCCTCCGCATCAAGCCCCACTTCGGCGTGTGGCTGAAGCCTTCAACGTGAAGCCGAAGATAGTGGTCGGCCAGCAAGCGGAGTGCAGAGGCGCCATGGTGGGCAAGATGCCCAACGTCACCTGGCTCGAAGGCTCCTATGTTGAGACCGTGAAGGGGTGGCAATCGGGGTGGTTCTACATCACCGAGCCGCGCGACTCCAATTGGGTGGCGGCCCCCGAATTTCGATCTAGCATCCCCATGCGGCTCACCTCCTGGAAAAAGAAGGGCTTAGCCTGGGGTGAGCCGGCGGAGCTGACCGGACTCCAGAATTGTGTCCAAAATATGATAAGCAAGAAGATCAAGCTTGTCAACGTGGTCCAGGTCATGCTCTTCCGCCGGATCCTCCCGTGTCAAATACGGGCATTCAATATGTGGGAGTTTGACCCGGCCATACACTAGACGCTGCGAGAGCTCTTCGACACGATGTACAAAGACATCTGGAAGGTGTTGTTCAAGGCCGCCGAGGTACTTCCTCCCCTTACCGAGGATTGCGGACTCAGCGCAAAGCGCCGTGCCAATCCGGTAAGCTATCTGTATTTTACAAGATGCTCCTTTTTCCAGTATATTCGTGGGAGAGATCTAAGTCCCCACACCAGTTCCACAGGACTGTTACGACAGCGGAGCGGGTCGACTGTCCAGCTCCTCTACCTGAAGATCCAGCAACGGCTCTCTTAACGGAGATGTTGTTTCCGGCGCCCTACGAGGTGCCGGAGAAGAAGGCCACGGGGACCAGGAAAGGTCTCCAGCGCAAGGTTGTGTCGGACTCATCGTCCGAAGACACCGAGGCGCACTCCTCCAACGAAAACGAGGATGAGGAAGAGGAAACCCCCCCCCCCCAACCGGGGGGGGGGGAATAAAAGGAAGGCCGCCCCGTCCGGGGAGGCCGAAGGGTCCAAGAAAGGAAGGACCCTCCCTCCGGTCCACTCCACAACAGGTGCCTACAGTGACGAGGAGTGGTTGCCAGGGACAAGCCCCTGGCGAAGTCGTAAGTATCCGGACACTATGATACTTCCGGTATGTTTTGCTTTATTGCTTCTTATTATGTCAAATATGATTGCGCAGTCCATCCAAAGCCCACATCGGCGCATCCTCCTCGGATGGGTCTTTGAGCCAGTAGGCGATGAACAGTGATTCACTCCCGACGGCCACTACCCCTCGGCCCACGGACGACAACGAGGTGTTGTTCCATAGGATACCGGACCAGGGGGAGACGGTCCTGGAGATGCCCCAAAGCGAAATCCCAGACGTCGGGCACATAGGGGGAAAGACCCCCATGGGTTCTGATGATGGGGGCCACAGCAAGTCTGGCCCCCAGCCGGATACTGCGTCGGAACCTCCAGTGGTTCCGGATTCAGGTAGGCAGCCCCTCACTAAGGAGGGCGAGCCGCCTATGCCGATGACTTCTGTCCATCCAGAGTCATCGGACAACTTGCTGGAAGCGCTTTGCGGCGCTTCTATTGACGAGTAGCACCGCACCATCATGAGTGCGGTGATCGAGAAGGTTCGGTCCATCAAAAGCAGATTGACCGAAGCCTGCGCTAGCCTCCTAATATGCTTTGAGGTAAGTAATCAAATTATCACATTATAGACAGTAGCCCCTGATGCTCTGTGTGGTGTTTGGAAAGAAAGACCGAACAGAGGATCAAATAACATCCACAGGAGTCTAATCAGAATATGTCTATCTGAATAAGCAGGCGTCGCTGCTGGCCGCTGCCACTCGTACTGCGGAGGTTTCCGGAGTGAAGTGGGACCTGGAGCAGAACGAGGAAGAGCTCAGCCTCGTGAAGAGGCAGCTCGAGGAGAACAAAGGTAAGTGATACCCCATCTGTATATTGATAAAGAAAAATGGTTTTAACTCATAGAATCGTCATGAACTTTAATAGGGGCCACGAACAAAGTAGCGGCCCTGAAGAAAGCGATGTCCGAGGCCGAAGACAAAGCGGCCAAGGAGCGCATCGAGCGCGAAAAGCAAGAGGCCCGAGTAGATGAGGTCTAGCAAGAGCTCCAGGATTTCGTCAAGAAATACGAGTCCTTGGAGCTTGACTCTAAGACGCAAGAGTCCGAGCTTGCGAAGGCCCTCCAGAGCGCACAAGATGCCAAGGCCGAAGCCCAGAAGGCCCTTCAGGAGATTCAGGTGGCCAAGAAGATAGCGGCGGGTAAGGCATTCATTATGCAGAGCAAGCATGTGAAGGAGACTTTCCTTTTACTTACCCGAATTCGGAGCTCACCAGGAGCATTCCCAGATCTACCGCGAAGCGTCTCTAATGCCGCAGAGTTCTACCGAGCTGAGGAAGGGATCTCGACGGAGAAGTTGTTCTGCTCCCAGTATATTGGGGCCGAACACATCGATGCCTTTGAGCGACCAGCTGAAGCAACTGGTCGAACTTCACAAGGCGGCAGAACTGGCCATGAAGGATCTCATAGTCCAGAAGTGGCCTGGAGAGCCCCTGCCCAGCAGTTACTTTGGCCTGGTAAAGCAGCTTGTGAATGCCTGTCCGCGGCTTGAAGCCATTAAGCGGTCAGTCTGCATTGAAGGTGCGTGCAGAGCCTTCGCCCGTGCGAAAGTTCACTGGGCGAAGATGGATGCCGAGAAACTGGTGACAGAGGGGCCGCCGGAGGGCAAGGAGTATCGCCACCCCGAAAAGTATTATGACGGTGTCATGAAGGGCGCCCGTCTTGTGGCGGAGGAATGTGCTAACGATGTAATATTTGAATGAATGTACTCATGTGATCCTGTAATATGAAAATGAGTTCATGTGCGCTATATAATGCTTGTTGATTTAAAATATTACCTTCTGTGCGGCCGTTTATAAAATCTAAGAGTTGGCTAGTCGTCGGCTTCTGCCCCCATTTAACTAGTACTAGGGCGTTCGGGATAAATCTAAACACTCTTCATACAAATTTTTGGTCCTTTAAGGAGGTGTTTAGCACAGCGAACAAGGCAATCGGACTATACAGCTTTATCACCCTCACTTAGCCATAGAAGTCTACAATTTTAAATTTCGGTGAATCCCCTAGTATTCGGAAGACCGAACTTGGGGCGCTATACACGCCTAAATCGGACAAGGACGATTCCTCGCCCGAAGCGGAAAAAATCTTTAAGGATTTGAAACCTCTCGAATAGCGACCAGCTCTCGCCGCATCATGATAGTTAGTTTTCGGCTTTCTCTACTGAGGTGCTCGTCCGGAAGAACCGGGACACAATCGCAGTAGTTCTCCCTGTGCTACCTTAGCCGATATAGCGGAACGTAAGGTACCAAAACATGGGAGCCGGGCAAACCCAACTATTGACCCAAGACATGATTCGGAGCTGATGCATATAATGCTATAAGTTCGGGGTGCCGCACTGTCAAAAGTGTTCGGACTTTTCTTGCCGTGTTATGGGGTACACTGAAGCCCCTGGCGAGCTCAACGTACCAAAGTGTACGGGTGCAATTTGTAATAAATAGGCAGTCAAGGGAAAAGATAAAGAAATGTAGTAATAAGCTAACGTTGTACATTATTTTCCATTGTTTTTTAAAATAATACGTCAAAGTGTATGTATACAAGTAGTGAGATAAGGAAAATAGGACTATTTGACATGTCCTGGCCAAGGGAAAGCTTCGTGTGGGTATGTAAAACAGGTATAACGATCGTTATCAGAGACCACCTGGGATCCCTTATGTGTCAAAGCTTCTTGACTCCTTGGTGTTTTCGTCCCGCTATGGGTCCGATAGCCGGACTATCGGAAGAGCCTCCCGAAAATAGGGACCTGAAAAGAGAAGGTGTGAGGGTATACAGAACCTGCGGCGGTTGAGCCGCATTGTGGACCGTGTCGTAGTCATGCCTCCGCCTATGCCCATGGTATTTTGAGTGTGTAGTTATGTACGCGCGGCACAAATTTTGCCGCTTGACTGGGACCAGGACGGAGGCCGAATTGCTAGGCGAGCTCTGGACGTGTCGGACGATCCTGTTGCACGGAACTCTGGACTCGCTTGACGGTGTCCGGAGGCTTTATTGCTGAATTAGAGGTTTGCCTAAAAAGGCTGCTCTGTACTTGTGCTGCGAGGGCTGCAGTGTGCTCCTCCGTACGGAGCGAGCGCTCTGTGTTTCCATTAACTGTTATAACCCCGCGAGGTCCTGGCATTTTGAGCTTGAGGTATGCATAATGCGGTACCGCATTGAATCCAGCAGATGCGGTTCGTCTGAGCAGTGTGTGGTAGCCACTGCAGAAAGGGACAATATCGAAGATTAATTCCTCGCTTCGGAAGTTGTCTGGAGATCCGAAGACTACTTCCAGTGTGATTGAGCCCGTGCAACAGGCCTCTACACCTGGTATGACACCTTTGAAGGTGGTTTTTGTGGGTTTGATCCTTCAGGGGTCGATGCCCATTTTGCGCACTGTATCCTGATAAAGCAGGTTCAGGCTGCTACCACCGTCCATAAGGACTTGTGTGAGGTGGAATCCGTCAATGATGTGGTAGAGGACCAATGCGGCCGAACCGCCATGACGGATACTGGTAGTATGGTCCCTGCTATCGAAAGTGATCGGACAAGAAGACCATGGGTTGAATTTTGGGGCGACTGGCTCCATCGGATACATGTCCCTTAGTGCACGCTTCCGTTCTCGCTTGGGGATATGGGTTGCGTATATCATGTTAACCGTTTTCACCTGGGAGGAAATTTCTTCTACCCTCCTGTGTTTGGCGGCCGGGGCTCCTCGTCATCATTGCTATGCAGCCCCTTTTCCTTGTTTTCGGCATTCACCTTGCCGGCCTGTTTGAACACCCAGCATTCTTTGTTGGTGTGGTTGGTTGGTTTATCGGGGGTGCCGTGAATTTTACATGAGCGATCAAGTATGTGGTCCAGACTGGACGGGCCCGGATTGTTTCTTTTGAATGGCTTTTTCTGCTGACCGGACTTAGGGCCACTGAATCCGGCATTGACTGCCGTGTCTTCGATGTTGTCGCCGTTGTTGTGAGGCTTGTGTCTGTTGCGTTGTGGCTTGCTGTTGCAATCTCTGGCATCTGAAGTGCCAGGATTTCTTGATGTGCTGTTGCTACGAGCCAGCCAGCTATCCTCGCCCGCACAAAAGCGGGTCATGAGTGTCGTGAGGGCTGCCATGGACTTCGGCTTCTCTTGGCTGAGATGTCGGGCGAGCCACTTGTCGCGGATGTTATGCTTAAAGGCCTCTAGGGCTTCGGCATCCGGACAGTCGATGATTTGGTTCTTTTTAGTTAGGAACCGAGTCCAGAATTTCCTAGCTGACTCTCCGGGCTGTTGGGTTATGTGACTTAAGTCATCAGTGTCCGGTGGTCACACATAAGTGCCCTGGAAGTTGTCAAGGAATGCATCTTCCAGGTTCTCCAAACTACCAATGGAGTTTGCCGGCAAGCTATTCAGCCAATGCCGAGCCGGTCCTTTGAGCTTAAGTGGGAGGCACTTGATGGCATGTAGATCATCGCTGCGGACCGTGTGAATGTGGAGAAGGAAATCTTCAATCCATACCGCGGGGCATGTTGTACCATCATATGATTCAATGTTCACGGGTTTAAACCCTTCTGGGAATTCATGATCCATTACTTCATCAGTGAAGCATAGGGGGTGTGCGGCGCCTCTATGCCGGGCTACATCTCGATGCAGTTCAAATGAGTCTGGTCTGTTGTGTTCGGCCCGGCTGGACTTGTTTTTAGTGTATCCGGCGTGACGGTCATCGTCACACGTTGTGGCGCGCCCCCGTGATCCGTAGATCGATCTTGACTATCCTGCTTTGTTTTCCAATACGTCTGGAAGGTCCTGCGTGTAGCTCCGGGCCTTAGTGTTTTTGTTTGATTGGCGACGGGGTGCGGGCTGGTGTTCAGGCTGATACGCGGCTTTGTCTTGGCCACGAGGTGGCCGGTCAGCCGTTTTATGCACTGGTAGTGTGGGTTTTGATGCCCCCTCCTCGAGTTGAGGTAGCAACCTGCGCTTGGGGTAACTTTTGGTTGGGCGCTCGAGTCCGTATTCCTCAGCTGCCAGGACTTCAGTCCATCTATCAGTTAGCAGATCTTGATCAGCTTGAAGCTGCTGTTGTTTCTTCTTCAGGCTTTTTGCAGTGGCTATAAGCCGGCGCTTGAAGTGCTCCTGCTCGACAGGGTCCTCAGGCACGATGAATTCTTCGTCGCCAAGGCTCACTTCGTCTTCGGAGAGGGGCATGTAATTGTCATCCTCTAATTCTCCATCTGTTGCCTATTCCTTAGGGATAGCTTGCCTATCCTCCCGCTCGGCCTGCTCGAAGCCTGGCTGGGAGGGATTGTTTTCGTCTTCGGCACCATCCGGATTGCTATCATCTCTTGTGCCGGTATTGCTATTTTTGCTATGGCGGGGCTTAGAGCGGCACCGATGACGCCGGTGCTCAGATTGCTTCTCCAAGGGATTATCCTCTGTTGCCTCATCGCCATTGCTTTCTTTGGGGGTGCCCACCATATATATATCATATGATGAGGTGGCTGTCCAGCGCCCTGTGGGTGGTGGTTCCTTTTCTTCTCCTGCATCGTCGTCCATACCGTCGATGTCTTCGGAGTCGAAGTCAAGCACGTCGGTTAAGTCATCTACAGTGGGTATTAAGTGGGTGGTGGGTGGGGAACGAATTTCTTCGTCGTCAGCTTCCCACTCAAGCTGGACATAGTTCGGCCAAGAGTCTCATGATAGAGAGAGAGACCTCAATGAATTTAACACATAACCCAGGGGTGAGTGCTGAAAGATAACCACGGAGGTAAACTCCATGATCGGTTCCCAATTAGATTCGATAGGCATGGACGCACGCGGTTCGGAACGTATGGCCGAAGACGAGTCCGAGGGTCCGATGACACAGATCTCTTTGGAGGTGAAGTCTGTGTTCGGCTCCAGCACCGATGAATGTGCGGCCTCCGTAGCAGGGTCCATCCACTCCTCGAATGGCGATATCTGCTCCAGATTAAGGGCTGGGGCAGCCACAGGTGCGATCTCCTGAACACCGTCCGATGGCAGATCTAAGTCATGCCCGTCGTGACTGTTCGACGCTCCTGACATGGGCTTGAATCCGTCGAAGATCAAGTCTCCGTGGATGTCGGCAGTGTAGTTCAAGTTTCCAAACTTGACCTGATGGCCAGGGGCGTAGCTATCGATCTGCTCCAGATGGCCAAGCGAGTTGGCCCGCGATACGAAGCCGCCGAATACAAAGATCTGTCCGGGGAGGAAAACCTCATCCTGGACCGCATGGTTGCAAATGATTGAAGGAGCCATCAAGCCTTATCGTGACGACACAGTGGAACTCTCAATGAAAGCACCAATGTCGGTGTCAAAACCGGTGGATCTCGGGTAGGGAGTCCCGAACTGTGCGTACAAGGCTAATGGTAACAGGAGGCGGGGGACACAATGTTTACCCAGGTTCGGGCCCTCTCGATGGAGGTAATACCCTACTTCCTTCTTGATTGATCTTGATGATATGAGTATTACAAGAGTTGATCTACCACGAGATCGTAGAGGCTAAACCCTAGAAGCTAGCCTATGATTATGATTGTATGTTATCCTATGTACTAAACCCTCTAGTTTATATAGACATCGGAGGGGGCTAGGGTTACACAGAGTCGGTTACAGAGAAGGGGATCTACATATCCAAATTGCCAAGCTTGCCTTCCACGCAAAGGAGAGTCCCACCCGGACACGGAACGAAGTCTTCAATCTTGTATCTTCATAGTCCAACAGTCCGGCCAAAGTATATAGTCCGGCTGTCCGAGGACCCCTTAATCCAGGACTCCCTCGGGCGCGCCCACCTATAGGGGGCGCGCCGGGCACCCTCGTGGCCCCTCCCTTGTTTCTTGACTTCCACTCCAAGTCTCCAGGTTTGCATTTGTTCCAAAAAGATCGCTCCCGAAGGTTTCATCGCGTTTGGACTCCGTTTGATATTCCTTTTCTTCGAAACACTGAAATAGGCAAAAAAACAACAATACAGGCTGGGCCTCTAGTTAGTAGGTTGGTCCCAAAAATGATATAAAAGTGTAAAGTAAAGCCCATAAACATGCAAAACGGGTAATATAATAGCATGGAACAATCAAAAATTATAGATACGTTGGAGACGTATCAAGCATCC
Source organism: Triticum timopheevii (assembly GCA_963921465.1). Classification (NCBI taxonomy): domain Eukaryota; kingdom Viridiplantae; phylum Streptophyta; class Magnoliopsida; order Poales; family Poaceae; genus Triticum; species Triticum timopheevii. Next base: position 475,609,214 of record OY997274.1, read on the forward strand.
CCAAGCTTAATTCCTGCTCGTCCTCAAGTAGGTAAATGATAAAAACAGAATTTTTTATGTGGAATGCTACCTAGCATAATTCTCAATGTAATTTTCTTTATTGTGGCATGAATGTTCATATCCAAATGATTCAAAATAAAAGTTCATATTGACATAAGAAATGTAATACTTCAAGCATACTAATCAAGCAATCATGTCTTCTCACACTAACATGGCTAAAGAAAGTTATCCCTACAAAATCATATAGTCTGGCTGTTGCTCTATCTTCATCACACAAAGTATTTAATCATGCACAACCCCGATGACAAGCCAAGCAATTGTTTCATACTTTAGTAACTCAAACTTTTTCAACTTTCACACAATACATGAGCGTGAGCCATGGACATAGAACTATATGTGGAATAGAATGGTGGTTATGGAGAAGACAAAAAGGATAAGATAGTCTCACATCAACTAGGCGTATCAACGGGCTATGGAGATGCCCATTAATAGATATCAATGTGAGTGAGTAGGGATTGCCATGCAACGGATGCACTAGAGCTCTAAATGTATGAAAGCTCAACAAAAGAAACTAAGTGGGTGTGCATCCAACTCGCTTGCTCACGAAGACCTAGGGCACTTTGAGGAAGCCCATCATTGGAATATATAAGACAAGTTATATAATGAAAATTTCCCACTAGTATATGAAAGTGACAACATAGGAGACTCTCTATCATGAAGATCATGGTGCTACTTTGAAGCACAAGTGTGGTAAAAAGGATAGTAGCATTGTCCCTTCTCTCTTTTTCTCTCATTTTTCTTCTTTTTCTTTTCTCTTTTTTAATTTTTCTTTTTTTTCTTCTTTTTTTTCCTTTTTTTATTTGGCCTTTCCTTTTTGTCCCTTTTTCCTTTTTTTTATAAAGTCCGAAGTCTCATCCCGACTTGTGGGGGAATCATAGTCTCCATCATCCTTTCCTCACTGGGACAATGCTCTAATAATGAAGATCATCACACTTTTATTTACTTACAACTCAAGATTACAACTCAATAATTAAAAAGATATGACTCTATATGAATGCCTCCGGCGGTGTACCGGGATATGCAATGAATCAAGAGTGACATGTATGAAAATTATGAAGGTGGCTTTGCCACAAATACGATGTCAACTACATGATCATGCAAAGAGCAATATGACAATGATGATGTGTGTCATAATAAAAGGAACGGTGGAAAGTTGCATGGCAATATATCTCGGAATGGCTATGGAAATGCCATAATAGGTAGGTATGGTGGCTGTTTTGAGGAAGGTATATGGTGGGTGTATGGTACCAGCGAAAGTTGCGCGGCACAAGAGAGGCTAGCAATGGTGGAAGGGTGAGAGTGCGTATAATCCATGGGCTCAACATTAGTCATGAAGAACTCATATACTTATTGCAAAAAATCTACAAGTCATCAAACACAAAGTAGTACGCGCATGCTCCTAGGGGATAGATTGGTAGGAAAAGACCATCGCTCGTCCCCACCGCCACTCATAAGGAAGACAATCAATAAATAAAATTGTGCTCCAACTTCATCACAAAGCGGTTCACCATACGTGCATGCTACGGGAATCACAAACTTCAACATAAGTATTCTTTAAATTCATAATCACCCAACTAGCATGACTCTAATATCACCATCCTAATATCTCAAAACAATTATCAAGCATCAAATTGATCATAGCATCCAATTCTCTTTCTATGATAGTTTCTATTATACCCAACTTGGATGCCCATCATTCTAGGACCAATTTTATAACCATAGCAAATACCATGCTGTTCTAAGAGACTCTCAAAATAATATAAGTGAATCATGAGAGATCAACAATTTCTTCAAAATTAAGCCACCGCCGTGCTCTAAAAGATATAAGTGAAGCACTAGAGCAAAAATTATCTAGCTCAAAAGATATAAGTGAAGCGCATAGAGTATTCTAATAAATTCTAATCAAGTGGGCTTCTCCCAAAAGGTGTGTACAGCAAGGATGATTGTGGTAAAATAAAAAGCAAAGACTAATATCATACAAGACGCTCCAAGCAAAACACATATCATGTGGCGAATAAAAATATAGCTCCAAGTAAAGTTACCCATAGACGAAGATGAAAGAGGGGATGCCTTCCGGGGCATCCCCAAGCTTAGGCTTTTGGCTATTCTTTAATATCTTGGGGTGCCATGGGCATCCCCAAACTTAGGCTCTTGCCACTCCTTATTCCATAATCCATCAAATCTTTACCCAAAACTTGAAAACTTCACAACACAAAACTTAACAGGAAATCTCATAAGCTTCGTTAGTGCAAGGAAGAAAAACCACCACATAAAGTACTGTAATGAACTCATTATTTATTTATATTGGTGTTAAACCTACTGTATTCCAACTTCTCTATGGTTCATACCCTACATACTAGCCATAGATGCATCAAAATAAGCAAACAACACACGAAAAACAGAATCTGTCAAAAATAGAATAGTCTGTAGCAATCTGTAACTCTCGAATACTTATGGAACTCTAAAAGTCCTAACAAAATAGGAAGTCCTGGGAAATTCGTCTATTGATCTACAGCAAAAAGAATCAACGCAAAATCATGTTTCTGTGAATTAACAAAACTAATTTCGTGCGCGCAAAGTTTCTGTTTTTCAGCAGAATCAAATTAACTATCACCGTAGGTTATCCTATAGGTTCTACTTGGCACAAACACTAATTAAAACATAAAAACACATCTAAACATAAGGTAGATGCAAAATTTATTACTAAACAGAAAAAAAACACAAAAAAAATTGGATTGCCTCCCAACTAGCGCTATCGTTTAACGCCCTAGCTAGGCATAAAAGCGAGGATAGATCTAAGTAGTGCCATCTTTGGCACTCAATTCCTCAATAGAGCACTTATAATATTTAGGGGTTTTCTCCCTTTTTGGCAATGATTAAACCCTTAGGCAAGAATTCAAGAAATTCATTTGTAGCAAAAGGTTCCTTAATGATAGAGATACATTTGGGATGAACACTTGTTAATTTGAGCTCCGCATTTCCCTTATTAGAAGATTCACCCTTATTTTTAGGAACATAAATGAATTTGTCTGTTTTGGTAGGAGGATTTGGAGTGTTTTTCATGGATGAAAAGGCCGACCCTAAGTCGGTAATAATATCCTCAAGCTTACCGATTCTCGTAGAATCTAGATCTATTCTTTCATTAACTATAGGTTCTTTCTCTTTAAAAAAATTCAAAGTAACTCCAACCCAAGATCCATATTGGGTAATTTGATTATGAATTTCTTCTATCTAAATTTTCAATTAACTCAACAGTGGCAATTTTATTTTCAATAATCTCAAGCCTTTGCATCACATGTTCTAGAGTTAAAATATTCTCATTTACCAAGAGAGGAGGGGGACTGTCGGTGTCAAAACCGGCGGATCTCGGGTAGGGGGTCCCGAACTGTGCGTCTAGGCGGATGGTAACAGGAGACGAGGGACACGATGTTTTACCTAGGTTCGGGCCCTCTCGATGGAGGTAAAACCCTATGTCCTGCTTGATTAATATTGATGATATGGGTAGTGCAAGAGTGGATCTACCATGAGATCAAGGAGGCTAAACCCTAAAGCTAGCCTATGGTATGATTGTTGTAATGTATGTTGTCTCCTACAGACTAAAACCCTCCGGTTTATATAGACACCGGAGGAGGCTAGGGTTACATAGAGTCGGTTACAATGGTAGGAGATCTACATATCCGTATCGCCAAGCTTGCCTTCCACGCCAAGGAAAGTCCCATCCGGACACGGGACAGAGTCTTCAATCTTGTATCTTCGTAGTCTTGGAGTCCGGCGGACGATGATAGTCCGGCTGTCCGGACACCCCCTAGTCCAGGACTCCCTCAGTAGCCCCTGAACCAGGCTTCAATGACGATAAGTCCGGCGCGCATAATGTTCGGCATTGCAAGGCGGGTTCCTTCCTTAAATAATCCAGAGAAGATCATGAACACCAGGATAGTGTCCAGCTCTGCAAAATAAATTCCACATTCCACTGTAGAGAGAATAAAATGTACACAAGTCCAATCTGCTGACGTATTATGCGGCGTGACATCACACCGCTACCAAGCCTTTGTTTGAATCGTTTTTTACTATACCACCTCAGCACGTTTAGCGAAGCGGTTTCCTTGGCACGTCTTGTCGAAGCAGAGATCGTGTTCCCCTTATTCCGGGATTCTCATCAATACGTGCGTGGGTAACCCAACCGTGCCTGTCGCCACGCCTCCTCCATCGAAGGTGTATCCTGAACGGTCACGGAGACGACCCTTGGTATTTTTCCCCTTTATAAGAGGACCAAGGACCGTTTCTTTTCTTCAATCTCGCATCGAATCTCTTCCTCGCTCCTAGTTCCAGCACCCAGAGCCCCAGATTCAAGCGCTTCGGATTCTCAATCATGTCCGGCTCTGACTTCCACGATCGGTGGATGCCCTCCTCCTTCACGGAGGAGGACATATTGAAGTTACGTGAGGCCAAGTACCTGGCCTACGAGATTTCGCACAGGTTGCCTGCCCAAGGGCAGGCCGTGCCCGCCCCCGAGCCCGGTGAATACGTTGTCTTCGTATCCCACCTCCGTCGGGGTTTAGGCTTCCCGACGGACCCCTTCGTGAGAGGGCTCATGTTCTACTACGGGCTGGATTTTCACGATTTGGCTCCGGAGTCCATCCTCCATATCTCCGCATTCATTATCGTCTGCGAAGCCTTCCTCCGCGTCGCTCCCCACTTCGGCCTGTGGCTGAAGACCTTCAATGTGGAGCCGAAGATGATCGGGGGGCGTCAAGCGGAGTGCGGCGGGGCGGCCATAAGCAAAAAGGCCGATGCCCCGTGGCCCGAGGGTTCCTTCCAAGAGGAACTCGGACTGTGGCAGCAGGAGTGGTTCTATATCACCGCTCCAAAGGGCAGCAAGCAAAAGCCGCCGCCTTCATTCCGCCCGGGACCTCCATGTCGACTGATGTCGTGGGTCAACCAAGGGCTCAATTGGGGGCCGTCCGAAGACGTGCCCTCACTACAGGGCCGGATTCGAGACCTCCAAGCGAGGAAGATCAAGCTGGTCGTGGTGATGCAGGTTATGCTAATCAGGCATCTTCTGCCCTGCAAACGCCGTCCTCTCCGTCTATCGGAGTTCAACCCGGAGGGACCTCGGATTCTCCAACACTTCATGGGTGCGACACCCGTGGAGATGTACAAGTTGTTCTTCGGACCGCAGGTGGCGTGTCCGGAATTAGCCGAGGACGCAGGCCTAAGCCGCAATCGCCCGGATACTCAGGTAAATAGCTCAGAGTCCGGACGTTCTGTTTATCTGCCTTTCTAGAGTTCGCCTCCTGACCCATTACTCACAGGAGTGGGTGGCGCGATCAAGGCTGATAAGGTGTCCGGCCCCCCTCCCAGAGACCGCACTGGAGCCCGTGCTGGTCAGAATGTTGGAGGTCGCGCCCACAGAAGGGAGGGATGGGGAAAATAGAGGAGCTAATATTTCGCCCAAAGGGTCGTCTGAAGAGGGGGGAATCAAGAACCCTCCTTCCAGGGGGAGAAGAGGACCGCCTCCGAAAACCCGGAGGCCAAAGCCCCTAAACGGGGGAAGAGATCTTCACCGGGGGGGTCCGGCGTCCGGGGAGAATCCGGACGCACAGTCATCGCCGAAGAATCAGCCCTCCAGCAAGCCGTGAGTATGAAAAGGGGATTTCATTAGTAAGAAAATACCTCCATTTGTGCTTCTGTGGGTGACCGAAATTTTTATCTTGCAGTTCGGATTTGCAGCCTTCGCAGATGAGTTCGTCTTCGGGGGACCTTCTTCCGGAGATGATGGAGAGCGAAACGCCCTCGTCTGCTGCACCATCAGATAAGGCAGACGAGCTTGAAGTATCGTCACGGAGGGTATCCCCGAGTCTGGAGGGGCCGGAAAGTTCGGCGCCCGCTAGTATCCGCCGGGAGAACTGAAGAATCTGCTTGGGAGGGCGTCCATCTCAGAAGATCATCGTGCGTTGATGCACATGGTGATTGGAAGGATTTCGTCCGCCGAGAGCGGATTGCGTAACGCCGCTATGAGTTTGCTGGCGGGATTTGAGGTACGCGAAAATGACGCACCTTCTATTTTTGACAGTTTTGCACATAAAAGTGTGCCCTGTATAGATAGTAGCCCCTGAGACTCGGTAGGTTGTCAAAGACGACAGCGTGCCGAGGATCGAAATCGCAAGTAATGAATGTCGCCGTTCCTATGCAGGTGGCGGATAGTCCGAGGGCTAGCCGGACTAGTGGGGTTGCCGAGTTAATGCGGCAACTTGACGTGGCGGATGCGGACATCGCACTTGTCAACCGGCAACTTGACGAGTCGCAAGGTAAATGAGTTCTCCACAGTCGCTTTATTAATGGGGTCAAAGCCCTCCTCTGATAAATTATATGCTATTATACAGACGGTGCTGCTGCTGTGGAGAGCCTTCGGGCTGAACTTGCTCAAGCCAAGGAGCAAGCCCGAAGGAGTGACGCGGCTGCCTCGAGGGCGGCCGAGGAGTTGAAAGCCGAAAGGGCTGCTCACTGCCTAAGCAGGGAAGAGGTGGCCGAATTGGCCGTGAAAGTAAAAAATGCTGCCGACCGCAATGAGGCTCTTGAAAAGGAGCGCTTATCGGAGCGGGAAGACCTGAAGAAGGCCACCGCCGAGGCCAAGGATGCCCGCTCTGCCATGCGGGCCATGAGGGAGGAGCTGTGCCAGGCCGAAGATATCGTGGCTGGCAAGCCTTATCTGCTGTGTCGCCGGTTTATGGATCAAAAGTATGCTCAATTTGATCGGCTGTGGAGTCCGAAGGATCCGTATATGGACTTAGCGGCAAGTGCGGCTGATGCCGTTGAGCACTTCCGGAGCCAGAAGGATCACAAGACGGAAGAGCTATTTTGGTCTCAATTCCATAGTCCGGATCGCTCACTTCCGTTGACCGACCGGTTGGCCGAATGGGCCGAGCTAAATAGATTGTCCGGACTTGCCATGACTGACATCGTGGCTCATGTCTGGCCAGAGAGGCCCAAGGCGACAAGCTACTTCGGCTTACTGCAGCAATTCCTTGGAGCGGTGCCGCATATCAAGGAGATGAAGCGGTCGGCCTGCATTGAAGGCGCGCGGATGGCACTTGCCCGCGTAAAGGCGCATTGGACAGAGATGGATGCCACCGCTGTTGCCGCCCAGGGTTCGGATGAAAGCCGGCTCCCCGCCGAGCACTATTTCGGGGAAGTTATGCGTGGTGCTCTTGTAATAGAGTCGCAGTGCTCAAAAAATCTCACGTTCAAATGAACGTTTTAGCTTGTAAAACAATGATTATGCAATAACTGCTTTTTATACTTGTGCGTCCCAAGTGGTAAAACTGCTCCTGAGCGGCCGTTTTCGTATACATTTGTATAACCTGAAAGATTGCAGTCTTCGGCTTCAGCCCCCACGCACAAGGTGCGGGGGTGTTCGCAAAAATAGCGCGTGTTCACACTTAATCCGACGTCTCGGTCCTGTTTAGGAGGTGGTAGCGTAGCAAACGAGGCAATCCGGACTATAATGCTTTATCACTTTCACTTAGCCAGTGGAGTTTGAGGGTGGGGCTACGATATAGCCCCTGGGGGCACCGCACTTCTCCGATTGCGGGGCGCGTGTGTGCCTGGCCGGGAAACAGTCCTTTGTCAAAGCGGGGAATTCTAAACATTCCGGTAGTCGATCGAGTGGTTGACCAGTCTCTCGCTATATCATGTCAGTCAGTTTTCGGCTTTCTCTACTGAGGTGCTCGCCCAGCCGAACTGGGGCACAATCGCAGTAGTTCTCCTGGTGCCGCGTTAGCCGATGATACGGAATGTAAGGCAGCAAAACACAGGAGCCGGGCAAACCCAACATTTGACCAAAGACATGATTCGGAGCTGATGCATATAATGCCTAACTCGAGACGCCAAACACTCCCTAAGGTGTTCGGTTTTTATGATAATGGGCAGAATAATGCCCTAAGCCCCTAGTGTCCAGGTACGGGCATGGTCTTCTGACGCGGCCGATGCCAAAACGTCAGGCTCCGCTGTGGTTATAGGAAGAAACGAAGGGAGAATAACAACAAGAGACAGTAAAAAAAGGTTTACGCAAGGTCTTAATCTGAAAAGAATCCTCGTAACGGGTCCCTACTGCACGTCTGCGCCTGTGTCTCCGTTGTGCCGTTATCCTGGACGGGTATGCACGTTGTTCATCTGTAAAAAGAGAGGAACGCCTAGTTTTGAAACAATTCGTGCAAAAAAAAGGAGAAGAAGAGACATAAATAAGTAAAGCGGGATTCGTATGAACTCGTGATTCTTTGTGCGCGCAACCCCTTGTCAAGGGTTGTGCGGCTAGGGAGCCCCTAGCCAACCAATGCCGGACTCGTCTATCCGTGTCCGGGGTCTTCAAGTGACCCTCGCACTGAAATGATGCCTCGAGGACCAGGCATCTTGAGTGTAAGAGACGCGTAATGCGGTATGGCGTTGAAACGGACAAAAGCCTTTCGTCCCAAGAGTGCATGATATCCACTTTTAAATGGGACGATGTGAAAAATTAGTTTTTCGCACCGAAAATTGTTCGGTGATCCGAACACGACTTCTAGTAATAGGGAGCCTGTGCACTTGGCATAAGGGCCTGGCGTCACTCCTTTGAAGGAAGTGCGGCTGTGTCGAATTTTGGTAGGGTCTATCCCCATCTTGCGGATTGTGTTTGAATACAGCAGGTTTAAGTCACTGCCTCCGTCCATTAGGACTTTAGTAAATTGTAATCCGTCGATTATGGGATTCAATATCAGGGCAGTCCGTCCCGAGTTTCGAACGCTTCTGGAATAGTCCAGGTGGTCGAAAGTGATTGGTTTTGATATCCAATCTCTATGGTCTGCTTGGTTGGACCATGCGAGGCTCTTTTTAGGAAGTGTCGCACTATTTTTCCGTATTATCACATGAAGTGAGCTTACTGCCTTGACCTCTTGTGGGAAAGTCTTTTGTTTTCCGGTGCTCTGCTGGTGGGGTTTATCGTCTTCGCTTGACGCGTCGAGCCCCTTGTGTTCAGCGTTTAGTCGGCCGGACTGTTTGACAACCCAACAATCCCTGTGGGTGTGGTTTGCAGGCCTTCCGGGGGTACTGTGGATTTGACATATCCGACCCAAAATCTTGTTTAAGTTGGAAAACTCATCACTGTCATCCTTAAGAGGCGGTGTTTTATTGTTCGGCCGCGAGCTTTTGAATTCGGCGTTGACTGTCGTGCTCTTTGGGCTTTTCTCTTTATTCCGGCGCTGCTCTTTTCTGCGCCGTGATTTTCTGTTTCCATCTCTTATCTCGGATGTACTTGGGTCGCTGGTGCTGCATCTTGCTAGCCAGCTATCCTCTCCCGCACAGAAGCGGGCCATGAGGCTTGTTAGTGCAGACATTGTTCTCGGCTTCTCTTGGCCGAGGTGCCTGGCAAGCCATTCGTCTCGGACATTGTGTTTAAAAGCTGCTAAGGCTTCGGCGTCCGGACAGTCGACTATTTGGTTCTTTTTGGTGAGAAACCTATTCCAGGATTTCCGCGCTGACTCTCCGGGCTATTGAGTTATATGACTTAGATCATCTGCGTCCGGAGGGCGGACATAAGTCCCTTGAAAATTTGCTCTAAACGCGTCCTCGAGCTCTTCCCAACTTCCAATAGTGTTTTCTGGGAGGCTTTTAAGCCAGTGACGGGCTGGCCCTTTGAGCTTGAGGGGTAGGTATTTTATGGCGTGGAGATCGTCTCCTCTGGCCATGTGTATATGTAGTATATAATCTTCTATCCAGACTCCAGGGTCTGTTGTTCCATCGTAGGCCTCTATGTTTATGGGTTTAAATCCTGCTGGGAATTCATGGTCGAGCACCTCATCGGTGAAACATAGTGGGTGTGCGGCGCCCCTGTATTTGGGTGTGCCGCTATCTTCGGACACTTGACGTCTTGCCTTGCTTCTTGGGGCCTTCTTCTTTGGCCCGTAGATGGATCTGGCTGGGCCATCTGTCCTTCCAAGTTCGTTGGTTGGTTTATGTGTGGCGCCGCTTTCAGAATTTGGCCTGTCATCCGGCCGTCTATCCAACCGGGCTGCCTCTTTATTTTTTGACTGTGGGGGTTCTATAGCCTCGTCGTCGAATTCTGGTAGCAGCTTGCGCTTCGGGTAGCTCTTTGATTGGTGGACATTGCCGTATTTATCCGCGGTTTTGAGTACTTTGCTCCACCTCATTCTGAGTGTGTCTTCCGCTGTTTTGAGCTTCCGTTTTTCTTTCTTCAAGCTTCTTGCAGTGTTGACGAGTCTTTTCCGAAGGTTTTTGCCTTCCGGCGGCGTGTCCGGCGTGAGATCGTCCGAACCGTCATTTTCGCCGGGCCTGGACTGATTATATGACTCGTCCTGTTCGGACGGTTGCTTATCTACATGCTCGTCGTCCACTTTTGTGCCCTGCTGTAATGCGGGGTCCTTAGGAGCGTTGTTGTTGTCGAGGCGGGGCTTAGGGCGGCGTCTGCGCCGCCATTTTGGTTGTTTATCGGCGGGGTTATCCTCTGCCGCGGCCCGTTGGTCCTCGTTATCGCTCTCTTTTGGGGTATCCACCATGTATATGTCGTATGACGAGGTGGTCCTCGCGTGCCCTATAGGCGCTGTTTCTTGATCGTCTCCGGCGTCGTCGTCTATAGCGTCGATGTCTTCGGAGTCGTAGTCTAGCATGTCGGTTAAGTCGTCGACAGTGGCTACAAAGTGGGTGGTGGGTGGGCTCTGAATTTCTTCGTCGCCCGTATCCCAACCATCCTAGCCATAGTCTGGCCGGGGCTCTCCTGATAACGAGAGATGCTTTAGTGAATTCAGGATGTCGCCAAAAGGCGAGTATTGGAAGATGTCCGTGGCAGTGAATTCCATAACCGGCGCCCAATCCGATTTGGTTGGTAGGGGCGCGGGAGGTTCGGAGTCCGGCAGGGAGTCCGGCACCTCGGAATCACGAGTTTTGTGAGGGACAAGACTAGTGTTCGGCTCCATTACCGTGGTAGTTGAAGCCCCCGAGGCGGTGTCCATCCACCGATCCTCTATCTGGGCAATCGGCTCCGGTCCTATAGCCGGAGCGGATTCGCGTGCGGCCACCCAGGCACTGTTCGGCGGCAGAGTTACATCATACCCATCGCAACAGTGCGGCGCGCTCGGCTGTGGCTCGGTCCGTCGAAGATCAAGTCTCCGTGGACATCGGCCGTGAAGTTTAGGCTTCCTAATCTGACCTGAAGGCCAGGGGCGTAGCTTTGGATCTGCTCCAGATGGCCAAACGAATTAGCCCGCAGTGCGAAGCCGCCGAATACGAAGATCTATCCGGGGAGAAAAGTCTCACCCTGGACAGCGTCATTGGTTGAAGATGCCATCGGGCCTATCGGTGATGACACAGAGGAACTCTCAATGAAAGCACCAATGTTGGTGTCAAAACCGGCGGATCTCGGGTAGGGGGTCCCGAACTGTGCGTCTAGCCGGATGGTAACAGGAGACGAGGGACACGATGTTTTACCCAGGTTCGGGCCCTCTTGATGGAGGTAAAACCCTACGTCCTGCTTGATTAATATTGATGATATGGGTAGTACAAGAGTGGATCTACCACGAGATCAAGGAGGCTAAACCCTAAAGCTAGCCTATGGTATGATTGTTGTAATGTATGTTGTCTCCTACGGACTAAAACCCTCCGGTTTATATAGACACCGGAGGAGGCTAGGGTTACACAGAGTCGGTTACAATGGTAGGAGATCTACATATCCGTATCGCCAAGCTTGCCTTCCACGCCAAGGAAAGTCCCATCCGAACACGGGACGGAGTCTTCAATCTTGTATCTTCGTAGTCTTGGAGTCCGGCGGACGATGATAGTCCGGCTGTCCGGACACCCCTAGTCCAGGACTCCCTCGGGGACCAAAAAATCTAACATAGCATTATAAGCATCAAAGGTGTGGTTATCCAAAAAATTCCCTCCGGTAATGGTATCAAGAATGCATCTATTCCACGGAGTAATGCCTACATAAAAACTGCAAAGAAGAACGGGAGTAGAAAGCTTCCTAGTAGATCTATTTTGAGCATTGCAAATTTTATGCCAAGCATCTTTTAGATTTTCTCCCTCCGTTTGCTTAAAATTAAGAATTTCATGTTCTGGAGTAATAACAAGAATAGGAGGACTAGACGAGCACACAAGAGGCAAGCGAAAGAGAGAGGAGGTTGGGAAAGAGAGGGCGAATAAAACGGCAAGGGTGAAGTGGGGGAGAGGAAAACGAGAGGCAAGTGGCAAATAATGTAAGTGCGAGGGAGATGAGTTTGTGATGGGTACTTGGTATGTCTTGTCTTGAGAGAAGACCTCCCCGGCAATAGCGCCAGAAATCCTTCTTGCTACATCTTGAGCTTGCGTTGGTTTTTCTTGAAGAGGAAAGGGTGATGCAGCATAGTAGCGTAAGTATTTCCCTCAGTTTTTGAGAACCAGGGTATCAATCCAGTAGGAGGCTCCTCAAAAGTCCCATGCACCTACATAAACAAACAAGAACTCGCAACCAATGCAATAAAGGGGTTGTCAATCCCTTCAAGGCCACTTGCGAAAGTGAGATCTGATAGAGATAATATGTTAAGATAAATATATTTTTGGTATTTTATGATATAGATTGGAAAAGTAAAGATGCAAATAAAAGTAGATTGAAAGCTTATATGATAAGAAATAGACCCAGGGGCCATAGGTTTCACTAGTGGCTTCTCTCAAGATAGCATAAGTATTACGGTGGGTGAACAAATTACTGCCGAACAATTGATAGAAAAGCGAATAATTACGAGATTATCTAGGCATGATCATGTATATAGGCATCACGTCCGTGACAAGTAGACCGACTCCTACCTGCATCTACTACTATTACTCCACACATCGACCGCTATCCAGCATGCATCTAGAGTATTAAGTTCATAAAGAACAGAGTAATGCATTAAGAAAGATGACATGATGTAGGGATAAACTCATGCAATATGATATAAACCCCATCTTTTTATCCTCGATGGCAACAATAAAATACGTGCCTTGCTGCCCCCGCTGTCACTGGGAAAGGACACTGCAAGATTGAACCCAAAGCTAAGCACTTCTCCCATTGCAAGAAAGATCAATGTAGTAGGCCAAACCAAACTGATAATTCGAAGAGACTTGCAAAGATAACTTAATCACACATAAAAAAATTCAGAGGAGATTCAAATATTTCTCATAGATAAACTTGATTAGATACCCACAATTCATCGAATCTCGACAAACACTCCGCAAAAAGAGTTACATCGAATAGATCTCCAAGAAGATCGAGGAGAACTTTGTATTGAAATTCAAAGAGAGAGAAGAAGCCATCTAGCTAATAACTATGGACCCGAAGGTCTGTGGTAAACTACTCACAACTCATCGGAGAGGCTATGGTGTTGATGTAGAAGCCCTCTGTGGTCGATTCCCCCTCCGGTGGAGCGCCGGCGAAGGCTCCAAGATGGGATCTCACGGATACAGAAGGTTACGACGGTGGAAATAGTTTTTCGTGGTCGCTTCTGATGTTTTCGGGGTACATGGGTATATATAGGAGGAAGAAGTAGGTCGGTGGACGCTTGAGGGGCCCACGAGGGTGGGGAGCATGCCCACCTGTAGGGGGCGCGCCAGGCACCCTCGTGGCCGCCTCCCTTGTTTCTTGACTTCCACTCCAAGTCTCCAGGTTTGCATTTGTTCCAAAAAAATCGCTCCCGAAGGTTTCATCGCGTTTGGACTCCGTTGGATATTCCTTTTCTTCGAAACACTGAAATAGGCAAAAAAATAGCAATACGGGCTGGGCCTCCGGTTAGTAGGTTAGTCCCAAAAATGATATAAAAGTGTAAAGTAAAGCCCATAAACATCCAAAAAGGGTAATATAATAGCACGGAACAATCAAAAATTATAGATATGTTGGTGACGTATCAGGCCTCCGCCTCGGTGCCGGCGGGGCGGGGCCTCGGCGGAGCCGGCGATGTCCTCTGTCTCATTGCCGGCGGGGTGGCGCCTCGGCGGAGCGGGGGAACCCCCCCCCCCCCCCCCTCGTTGCCGGCAAGGTGGGGGCCTCAGCTGAGCCGGCGATGTCCTTTGCCTCGTTGTTCGCTGGGCGGGGCCTCGGCAGAGTAGGGCCTCTACCTCGGTGCTGGCGGGGCGGGGCCTCGGCGGAGCAGGGCCTCGTCGACGCCAATGGAGCGGGGACTCGTCGGAGCTGGCATTGTTCTCTGCCTCGTCCTCGGTCTTGCCAAACAGCGCCTCGCCCGCTTCATCGCCCTCTTTGTAGGCGGCAGCAGCCTCCGCCACCCGCATGTGGTACCGCCAGCGCTTGAGGTGGACCTTGCGGGCGGAGCGATACGAGTCGAGCTGCGCCTCCTACTCCGCCCACCCCGCGGTGATCTGCTCCTCCGCCTGCAGGTGCTCCTGGAGGAGATGGTGGTTGTAGGCGGTGGCGTCCTGCGCCTCCCGGAACTGCTCCTCATGCTTCTGGCTCACCGTGTCCATGTACTGGGCAGGGGCCTTGCCGATGGTCATGGTGCAATGCACCGGCGAGTATGGCGCGGAGGAGGGGGTTGGCGTGGATCATCGACTACCATGTTATTCATTGGGACGTCGTCGTCCTCCGGCTGCCTGCCGGCCAGCCAGTCGGCAACAATGGCTGCCATCTCCTTGTGGTTCGTCGTTCGCCCGTCCCGAAGAGCACTGGAGCGCGAGGAATCCATGGTGGGAAGTAGTGGTGTGGACAGGAGAAAGGGAACGGAGGCGGATGACTGCGGCTATGGCCGGCACAGCAGTTTATATAGCAATGGTGGGCGACGGCGGGACGGACGTGTGGCGCCGGAGTAGCCACCTCCGCAACTACGTATCATTAATGTGGGGGGCAGACGGACGGATGGACGGCACTTGTGTCTTTTGAAGGCGAAGCAATCGCCTACACTGGGAAGCAGGGCGGGCGGCGCTGACCGTTTCGGGCAGAAAGCGCGCGCGGGCGAGGGAGGCGGTCTGGGTGGGCCAGGGTAGTCAGACTCGTGCTTGGCAGTGAGTCAGTCCAGTAGCCGGACATGCTAGCTCGCCAGCGAGGTCGCCGAGCTGAGCGACGACAATCAGACGATGGACGTAGCTTCCGACCAGGAGTCGGTGCCACTGTCCAAGCCGGTTCATGCCGTGTTCACCATAGAGCAGGTGCGGCCGCACTTCGACGCCCTAATGGCGAAAGAGCTACCAGTGCAGGAGGACCTGTGCTGCAACCTCCGTCTCCTTAACGAGCACCGGTGAACAAGCGAACGACAATGCCATCGCGGACATGTGGCCCTATGATCCTGGCTTCCCGAATGAGCAGCGGGCGCTGTATCAGACCATCCATAGTGCCCGCGAGGCCCTCTCCGTCGTCCTTCGAGTTGTTGCGCTCGTTGTGGCGCCGCCGTCTCGCATTGTCAACTTGGTCAACGGACATGAGGAATGAGGAGATGACTTTACTTAGAGAGTATGACAGTGGAGACTCACCAGGGCCATAGCCGCACGTACGCAAGTGCCTCCTTATTATATACAACTGTAATTTTATTTGCTTCCTCCTGGTTTCCTGACATCACGGTTCCACACCATTGTCAACCTATGCAGTCAATAAACAAGAGAATTGCACAAGGAGTGGCCGACAGCTGGCACTAAGCAGCTCGAGCAGTATTTGTGTTTTTAAGGTGTGAGCACTGCAGAATTTTTCTTGAGCGATGTTTTCGTTGTTGTTCAGAGGAGAGCGGGGTATTAACTAGGCGGGTCGTGGCCCGTCTAGCCCAGGCTAGATATCCAACCCAGATATTAATTTTTTTCAAGCTGAAAATGGCTAGCCCAGCTATACTTTTTTTTGAGGAATACCCAAGCAAGATCAACTTGTTATTCTCCGCCCCGTTGGACTGCAAATCTTTCCTAAGAGGGATGCATTAGGCTTAACAAGAAAATGGGCTTTAAGAAATAATAAATGGGATGTAATTATAAAACTGGGCAGTAACTATAAAAAATGCACCAAACACGTAATTACTTTATAAGATATTATTTTTAGATTTTAAAATTTTTAATTTCATTAATTGTTGGGAGCGCAATGTTTCGTTGGATTTTTACGTAATATAAATTTATATTGAAATTGTATTTAATCTGACTAGAAATTTCGGAATAAAAATATTTTGGATCCCATCAAAATGTGGGAAATTTTATTTAATTCTGTTTTGAACGGTTGGTTGAAATTATTAATCGTTGTCCTAGCTAGAAAATGGGTTGTACATTTAACAAGCTGTAAATAGGCTGTAGTAAATTCCTTAGAATTCAAGATGTACATTCTTACAAATCTCAAATGGGAAATAAATTCGCTGCCACACACTTGTGGGCCTACTAAGATTGACGTGTCCCCTCAAGAAAAAATAAGTTGACGCATATGCAAGGCTTTGTCAACTTATAGTCAATACACGGTTTTAACAGCAGTGGTTGTTGGATGTCCATCCAACGGATATCGTGCTTCTTCTTCCATCTCGGATATTCTAGCTTCACCCACCCAAAAAATGAATCCTCCCCCTGACATCTGGGGCGCACCGTTTCGGAAGATGACCTGTGGGCGTACTGAGTTGACGCGTACCAAGGGCTTTGTCAACTTAGTCAATATAAACGATTCTAGCTGTAGTGACCGTACGATGTCCATCCAATGGCCGTCGTGCTTCTTCAACCTTTGGTCTTCTTGCTCCAGCCGCACAAAGCAGCGTCGGTCGTGCCGCTTGCTCCTGCCTCTCGTGGCCAATTGTGCTTCCGCGGAGGCCTCACCACCTCTTATTACTCTCACCGCTGGCCAGGTCATCCCTTCACTCACCCACACCCCCTGTTATTCTGCGGAGACAGCAGCCTCACACCGCAGCCGAACCAGTGAATCCTCGTACTCCTCTCTGCGTGGGCTTCCACTACCGCGTTTTCCCCCGCTCCGCGTCGTCCCCTTCCTAGGCCTCGTCGTCATCCACCGCCTTGGTGCTCTCGGCGCGGCGTGGTCAATGTGGTCAATGACCGACTTCCATCGGAAGAGTACTGTACGTGGAGAGGCTGACAGTTGGGTCCACGGCCGCAGCAAAAAAGTGTCTTCTTATTACGCGGAAAATAATGATTCCTCCACCTGACAGCAGGGACCCACCGGATGGGCCACCCTATTTCGCGAAAAAGACGTTTCCCCCCTGACGGCTGGGACCTACCAGCTACATCTTTGCATGCAAGGAAGTGCGTCCATATTATTGGCAAAAAAATAATTCGCCCCAGACTGCTGGGACCCACCAGCTACATCTTCGCATGCAAGGAAGTGCCTGACAGTCGGGACCCACCTGATCGAAGCATACGTAGCATTGTCATTCTGGTCGTGAACGTGTACGTATATACGATCGGTCTGTCTGCAGGCTGCAGCGATGAACCGTGGTCGTGTAAGGAAGGGCACGTGTCGTAGTAGAGGCGCGCTCGTAGCATGTACATGTACTTACAGCGGCCAGGATGCAAGAAAGAAAATACGACCACGTACGTACATACGGGCGGGGTCTCGAGCGCGTACTCGCGCATATATATATACAGACGGCCAGGACTTGTGTACATGGAGAGGCAACGGACGGCAGCAATGACGTCCTGTTTATCGGGCAGTGAACCGGCTGGATCGGAACGGAGGAACAGCGTCCTGTTCATCGGGAGGCAACCGACTGGGTCAGAATACGTTGTGTTCATCGGGAGCCAACCGGCTTGGATGGAACAGCCGAATTGTAAAAGAAGGAAGGCATAAGAACATGGGAGAAGGAAAAAATAAAAATTGGAACAAATACGTATTGATGACGTGACGTTTGGTTGTAAAATCCAGTATTCACGTTTATATAGTTCATTGTATTTTTTATTATGTTTGAGGTGCTTTGTACTTCTGTAATAGACCTGAATCTTTTTCACCAATAAAAACAGTTCTCTCTTTTTAATACTTTTTGGAAACAATGGAAGTTCATTCACACAAAGCGAGATATGTGTTTTTCAGTTTAATATGGTTCAAATGGAAATTTATAATTCCTCGGGAACTGATTATTTCTTGTTTAATAAAATTTCATCATATGTGTTGTATCACACTTTTTGTTATAACTGAAACAACGTTTTCACTTTTGGACAAGCAAAGATTGTTTGTTCTTGATTTTAATTTGTGTAATTGTTATTTTAAATATGTAGGTTTTAAGAGTTTCTTGTAGTAATATACTACTCCCTCTGTTCCAAAATTTAGTGCATATTTTGTTTTCTTAAAGTCAAACATGTCTATGTTTGACTAAGTTTATTGAAAATTTTATTTACATCTACAATACAAAATTAGTATCATTTGATTCCCACGTAGTGTACTTCTTGATTTTATTTATTTAGTACTTTAGATGTTGAAAGTTTATTCTAAAAACTTGGTCAAAACATAGATATGTTTCACTTTTGAAAAACTAAATGGATAGTTATGCAACGGAGGGAGTATCAGATTTCTTGCATATTTTTTTTCTTTTCTCGTGAAATTTCTTGACTTGCAGTACTGATGCGACAAATACATAGTGGTGATGTGGGTTATATACAAAGTCGACGCGACATCGGATGGCGCTAAGGTTTAGAGGCCAAAATCATCCGGACAAAAGATTCTAAGGTTTACATCTATACTTTAAATTTCCGCATAAGCGCGGGGGATTTTATCTAGTTGAATATATAGACAATTCCAAAATATTTCTAACTTATTGTTCGCACACGAACACGTCACTGTGTACCTCCAACACCGAGGGTGATACACCGCAGCTCACGTCGAAGGAAACCCGTCCGGAAGCGCGGTCCGCAGGCAATCCGGCGGGTGCTTTTGAAGACCCGAAACCCCACACGCCCGGGAGGGACCCCGTCAGGGCGCGCGGTGGCTATGGGCTGCCCTAGGTCGACCTGATTGCCCCTAGGGCCTCGAGGTTCCCCGCCCCTCAACAAGAAGAACAGACGAAGAACGAGGAGAAGAAGAACTAGGGTTAAGGAGAAAAGATAAAAGATAAAAAGTGGTAGATGATTTGTTCGATTGTGTGTTGTTCAATCGGCCGTCACCCCTCAGGTATATAAGAGGCGGCTGGACTTCCCGTGCAAGGAAAAGGCTTGGATTCACGTCCAAAACCCTAGTCAAATTCGGATTGGTTTTGTCCGAACTTTCCAAAACTGTTCGGTTTAAACTGGCTGCACCTTGCAGGTCTTTTTTGTGGTGGTAAATAATCTCGGATGGAAACGAGCCCAAAAGCAGTCTTGACAGTTTCGACGAGATGAACAACTTTTATGTTGAACATTTTTTGATCATAGGATATCTTGAGTGTCAAATCGGTCGCGCAAAACAGGCTATCCCTCGCGCTGCCCATCAGACAGGGTGTCTGGTGGGGCGCGCCAGTTTTTGCCTCTGACAGGGCTGTATTCCGATGGCTCTAACTTTTGCATACGAACTCGGATTGGAAATAATTTTATATCAAAATCGATCATTTCGACGAGACGAAGACAATCCGTGTAGATAATTTTTCAATTTGAGGTGGTCTTGGGGGCTCAATCAGCCAAACTGTACTCTGAATATAAGATCTTAGTACTTTGAGCATAGTTTCGGCCTTCGAGATGAAATCGGACGGCGATGACCCAAACTTCAAAGATGTTCATATCAACAATACGGAACTCTTTCATGAAGATCACTTCTCCATTTGAGTCCATCTTAAATAAGTTCTTGACCGTGCCAAAATCTGGTGTCAACACATGCCCCCCTGTTTTTCGGCAAAGCTTGTGTGCCGAAAAATAACTTGCACATAGCTTGCTCTAAGGATGATGTCAACACTTTATCAGCCATTTTGCATATGCTTAGGACGATAAGTTTATATCTGCCATTGCTTGTGTGAATATTTCGATGCAAGTTTGGGTGAAACTTTCCCAACTTCAATAACAATCTAGTGATAAGGTTCCATAGATCAAAACCATCCTCCGAACCATATTGTTCACCCTTTCGCTAGGACTTTGCAGATAATCAATAATGAATTTCCACCAATCCTTACTTCGCCTGCATAAAAGTTTCATTAGTGGCCGAAGCGGTGGGCTTCGATTCGGCCTTACCTATGTTGACAAAACCTAGCATCGGCTATTGATAGAAATACAATACACCATAGTTAACATAGTAGCCATATGCTTGCTGTGCTAACTCTTTCAAATTGTCATGTCTAGATATATGAACAATTTTATAGCAACCCAAGGTAAATCTTGCATCTAGTCATATCAAAAGATAAACTATAAGTGATTCGTCAAAACATTGATAACCCTTGGACATTTGTTGCACTACTAATAACGAATCACCGGAAGCCTCAATATGTATAGCACCTATAGCAAGGCAAAAATCCAAATAACAATGCATATTCGGCTTTGATCATTGTGCAAAAATATCTTAAGCGGCATGAGGCTTCACAAACTAGCTCCATATGGAGATAAATAAACAACACCAACACTTTGGCCATTGCTACAAATTGAACCATCAAAATATAATCTCCATAGTACTAAAGAGACAAAGCTAATATCACTTAACATGTACCTTGTCTCGGTTCCAATTGAACTAAGGAAGGTGTTAGAATTCCACACCGGCCATGATCAGATAGTTTCTTAGGACGATAGTTAAGTATCGGTCATTACCATGAGGTTCATGTAGAATTCATCCATTAAAACATGTATAGCCGAAATAAACAAATAAAATAGCAATAAAATATTTCGGCTCCTTTGTCTTAGCAACAAAAATGTAACTAACCAAATGTATAGTAATTTGGTAATACTCTGTCATCATATAGAAAATTATGTTGCATCCATGGATCAAAATAAATCCATGGAGGGTAACTGATCATACCTGTGGATGAATTCCATGGCAAAGGCATCAATGGCATTGTTGAAGAAAATCGATGATGTGCTAACCAAAGATTTTGATGTTGTGATGCACACCTTCGGCTTAATTGTTTGTTGCTTCCATCATTCTCCTTCTTCATTTTTATTGTACTTGTTGCAATTGAAGCATGCACATCGTTTTTGTTTTGATTGATCCTCTTGGGAACCCATGCCATGTTCCTCTTTTTAAGCTCTTGTGCACTAGGATTTTGTAATTCCTTCTTTTGCCAATACGATAAGCCGAGTGAGCACCTCGACTGTGATTTTGTTTCAACCAATGGCAACTCTTTCTGGGCCTTGTGCACCCTCAACTTATTTTCTTCAGATTTGGCACTCTGATTTTTATCAATTGATTGCTTCACTTCTTTGCCTTTTGTAGCCAATGTCAACACTTTAATTGGCTCTTTGTTTTTTAAGATCAAATCTGAAGTAGCACACTTACGACCATCTCTTTTCACGCGGTAAACTTGCTTTACCATCTCTTTCTTCTTCCTTGAGCTCTGGACCGATTCCTTATGATTGAAACGGTCTTTGATACATGATTGTTCAAATGTTGATCTTCTTGGAGCTGCATAGTATTGGTGAGATGGTCTAGAATAAGATGGAGAATGTGCCCTTGTACCATACTTGTCCCATGATGAATATGTATCTATATGAGCATAGCGAGGCATCCACGGCATTGGCATTGGCAGCCCAAAATAAGGATATGAATATGTTGCATTAAAATTATCACTTTGCCAATACCAATCCTCATATTTGCGCCTTGGGTGTGATCTTGGTTTCTTTGCATGATTTGGCCGATAAGCATTCTTCTCTTCACTCGTCTTTTGATATTTATCCAATAGTTCAGCGAAGGTGATTTTTGATCTCTTACACTTGCGCTTATTTCGGCCTTTGTTTTCTTTTGGTTTGCTTTCATCGATCATTGGATTTGCTTGCTGCCCCCCAGTCCTTGGCGTCTCCATTGTAGCTTCGATGGAATTTTCACCCTCAAGATTATGTTCATTATGCTCTTCAACAGCTTCTTTACTTGAAACCTTGATCCCATCACCTGCAGTTTTTACATTCTCTTTAAATGGATCGGCTTGAAGCAGCCAATGCAAAAACCTTTTGCCATCGGGACCATCGGAATAGACTGGTCATCCCTTGGTGTTTCAACAAACTTCAATCGTCCTTTTTCAATGGCCGATTTAACTATTTGCCGAAACATGTTGCAATCCTCAAAATTATGTTTGGACGGATCATGCAACTTACAATACATTCGTCCTTGGATTGATGGCTTAACATGGTGATCGAGAATTGTAATGTAATTATTTTTCAGCAACAAATCAAATATTTGATCACACATGCTTGAATTGAAGGTATACTTCTTGTTTTCTAGCCGATCTTGTTGTTTGAACGGCTTTGGAGATAAGCAAACGAATGGTTCAGATTTGGAATCTCCCCATTCGGCTATGCATTGTGTTTTCCACTCTATCTCCGATGTCTTTGGATAAGATATTGTATTAGCATCGGTTTTCTCAATAGAATTTAACCTTGGCTTTAAATTTCTGAAACGAAGATATTTAGAATATACATGTCTCAGTTGAGTCCAAGTGCAAGCCAAGTATGAAATAAGCAAAGCTACCCAACTAGATATGAACTTTAGATAAAGCAACGGGGAAAGCTTTGGCTGTAATAATAAGTCATTATCGGTCTTTATAAATGGCGCAATGGTTTGACCGATATGTTCCATAACAATTTTATTGCTAACAAGTAAATTACCCTTCTTCATTGGTCTTTCAAAATTACTTATGAGAAATATTTCTTATAGATGCATCAATAATGAAGTTGCGACCAAATCTGAAAATAGGTAAATTACTCGCTATGCATACCTCTTCAAATATGTTGGGAGAACATGATGGTGGTGCCATTTGAAGAATATCTTGCTCCGTCTTTGGATGGCTCCCCAACACCTTGTCATCATCTTTTTCTTGAATCCGTGCATCATTGCTTTGAAGATTTTTGTCGGCCAAACTTTGTTCGGCTACTTGTTCTTGTCCTTGAAGCTTGTCAATTTCTACGGCACGGAACTCATAGGGCAGGAAGTAGGTTCCATTAACTTCAGAAAAAACAAGCACCGTTGTTTTCCTATGCTTGCCATGCCCTTTCTCAGTAATGCTTGCCACGTTGGATTTGATGGATTCAGAATATATACTACTTGATTCGGCTTTTTCAACCGAAACACTTTCATGTTCCGAATCATCCTTCTTTTCACTGATAGTACCAATTGGCAATGCTTCTTTTATCTGAGCCAATTCTTTTTCTATTTATTTCTGACAGCGAGCGGCAAAATTAGCTTTAAGCTTTTTCTCAAATTCAGCCCACTCCGGATATGATTGCCCCCTAATGCTTTTAGATTCTTTCGGCAATGACACACGGGTGTTGCCGAAATTTTGCAATTGTGTAGGGGGTGTATAATATGATGTAGTACTAGGTGAAGGCATATGCAGTGTTGTAAGACCATACTTTTGCTCGCCAATTTTATCAATTGGCAAAGATTCATCTTCTTGCAAAACTCTAGTTTTTATTGCGGCATAATTAGGAAATAGCCCATTTTCATGTTGTTCAAGGTAAAGAGCACTAATTCTCTTATTTTGGGCTAAACTCTTCAATGCAGCCATCACTACCTCATATTCTACAATGTTGGGCACAACCGCTCCTGTAAAATTTACATTCATTCGGCTATAACCAGGAAGGTGTGAAGCCGAATTATGAGCATCTACAGTTGTGTATGGTGCCGAAGAATTACTAACATGAGGTGTAGCATATGACGGTTGAGAGTAACTGGCCAAATAGCCATTAGTAGCATGGCCAATTCTCTCATTCATCGGCATGGTTGGATTACTATATTGCACATTAGCTGCCGATGAATAAAAGGGTGAAACACTTTCTTGTATGGCATTGGAAATTCTAACTTGGGGTCTTTCAAATTGATTAATCAAACTCATCATGTTGCTCATCGGCATATGAATTTGTGGGGTTGCCGATGCATGGGAGTTGGGATACATATGTTGCATGTTGCTAAATTTATAAGAATTTGAAACATGAAGATTGTTTTGCATCGGCCCTTGCACATAATTAGATGCATGATTGATAAAACTAGGGCTAGCCGATACATTATGCTCAATAGGTGATCCAGCAACAACATATGGATTATTTGCATCTACAAAGGGGAATTGGGTATTCATATTACCTTTGTAGATTGCAGCAACTTGATGACGATCTCTTCGTAGCAAGAACGGGCTGGAGACCGTTCAAAGCTTCGTCCCCAGCGGAGTCGCCAAAAAGTGTGTTGACGCTGGAACGCGTCACACGAACACGTCGATGTGTACCCGCGGCGCCGAGGGAGATGCTCCGCAACTCACACCGCGGGAGGCCGACTTCCAGCGCAATACGCAAGACAGCAAGCCAGCGCTTTTGGGACCCGAAACCCCACACGCCCGGGAGGGACCCCGTCTGGGCGCGCGGCGGCTATGGGCTGCCCTAGGTCAACCTGATCGCCCCTAGGGCCTCGAGGTTCGCCGCCCTGCAATGAAGAAGAACGAACGGAGAACGAGGAAGAAGAAGAACTAGGGTTAAGGAGAAAAGATAAAAGATAAAAAGTGGTAGATTGATTGATCGATTGTGTGTTGTTCAATCGGCCGTCACCCCTCAGGTATATAAGAGGCGGCTGGACTTCCCGTGCAAGGAAAAGGCTTGGATTCACGTCTAAAACCCTAGTCAAATTCGGATTGATTTTGTCCGAACTTTCCAAAACTGTTCGGTTTAAACTGGCTGCACCTTGCAGGTCTTTTTTGTGGTGGTAAATGATCTCAGATGGAAACGAGCCCAAAAGCAGTCTTGACCGTTTCGACGAGACGAACAACTTTTATGTTGAACATTTTTTGATCAGAGGTTATCTTGAGTGTCAAATCGGTCGCGCAAAACAGGCTATCCCTCGCGCTGCCCATCAGACAGGGTGTCTGGTGGGGCGCGCCAGTTTTTGCCTCTGACAGGGCTGTATTTCGATGGCTCTAACTTTTGCATACGAACTTGGATTGGAACTAATTTTATATCAAAATCGATCGTTTCGACGAGACGAAGACAATCCGTGTAGATAATTTTTTAATTTAAGGTGGTCTTGGGGGCTCAATCAGCCAAACTGTACTCTGAATATAAGATCTTAATACTTTGAGCATAGTTTCGGCCTTCGAGATGAAATCGGACGGCGATGACCCAAACTTCAAAAATATTCATATCAACAATACGGAACTCTTTCATGAAGATCACTTCTCCATTTGAGTCTATCTTAAATAAGTTCTTGACCGTGCTAAAATCTGGTGTCAACACTTATCTACTAAAAAAAACTGGGACTTTGACCCGGCGAAAACTCACACAGCCTCGATCGAGATACATTCGTTGATGTGACCTGTGAGTTGATTAGGCTATTGATGGGAAAAGCATGCATTAGGAAAAAGAGCGAAAAAAAAATAGTCTAAACCATGCTATTGCATGGATTGCTTGTTTCAGGCGGAATGAGTAGTTGACTAGCTAGTCTAGAAAACAACGTTTCAGTAGATGCTTAGGGTACAGAGATTGAGATTTGAGCTGATCTCATTCTCATGCTTGTCCTTTAAGATTCGTGATGCCAACTTTTGACTTCTACGTGTGACTGCCCATACACGATCTGACGAGCTAGCTTTTGTTTATATTAGATGCCGACTTTAGCGTTCACGAATAGTCGCACAAGCTGGGATATACCAGCTTAAGATCTCGTCACTTACAAAATAAGCCAGGCCAAGCGTTACCTTTTCTTTTTTGAGAAAAAAACCATACAACTCCTTCTGTCGCAGCTCTCAACTATAATTGTTCATGATTTAGTTGAGAGCTGTGACAGTTTTTCCGGGACAGAGGGAGTAATAATCATTCCTTACATCATACGTCACGGAAGTTGGATACTAGTAGTAAGAAGAACACTATGTGGCCTATTAGCAAAGCTAAACTTCACAATCATTAGCCTTACAATTGATCTTAATGATCTTGAAATTGTTTAGAAGCTTATGATGCTAAGCCCTTCCATCTTTAGATCAACAAAGAAGGATCCGTTCGTGCTCGTTACTCACTCCTGCGAAAGTTATGGAGCCTTTGGTTACTGGATCTACCCGATGGAGATGGTAGCTCGAAATATCTACAACCCGTTTCGATGGCGGTCCAGTAATATGCTACTCCCTCCGTTCCGAAATAATTGTCTTTCTAGAGATTTCAACAAGTGACTACATATGGAGCAAAATGAGTGAATCTACACTCTAAAACATGTCTACATACATCCGTATGTTGTAGTCCATTTGAGATGGCTAGAAAGACAATTATTTTGGAACGGAGGGAGTAGTTTTTTTGTCATCTCGTCATATTTTCGTCGGTTGTGGCAACTTTTACCTTTTTTATTACTTTTTTTTAGCTCCGAATGAGCTTGTACTTGACCGCGGACCTTCAGATACTTTGCTTAATATCATTCTGATGCAGAGGCCCGGGGTGATCCTCCTTTTCTAAACAAAAGAATTGCAAGATAAGAAACCACAAAAGAACAATCAAATTCTAAAATAATGGACTTTTGAAGGTTGATACCGGTATAGAGATTGGCGAGATGCACATGAAATTCCGCTTCATCAACACTAGCGCACGACTCAA
Organism: Triticum timopheevii; assembly: GCA_963921465.1. NCBI lineage: Eukaryota > Viridiplantae > Streptophyta > Magnoliopsida > Poales > Poaceae > Triticum > Triticum timopheevii. Next base: position 475,635,893 of record OY997274.1, read on the forward strand.
TAAAATCTCATGAGGAGATGATGACTTCACCTTTATGATTTTTGGCAACGGTCCTGCTAAAAATCAGTCGACTGAGATTTAACCAAGTCTCAGTCGACCATGTAGCATTTTATACCATCATTTGCAACATTTTTTTCTACCGGACATCCATCTTCATGGTTATAGCATGTCGTCCCTCATCAGTTGTAGCACGTCATCTCAACGGTCGCAATATCTTCATTGACGGTTGTAGCATTTCAGGTAAAACGGTTGTAGCATTTATTTGTTGTTGCTTGCAATGTCGTCGCAACATTTTTCGTCGCCGTTTGTAGCATCTAGTCGTGCCGTTTGTAGCAAAGAAATCACTCTGGCGTCATTCGACTGAGACTTTGTTAAGTCTCAGTCGACTGAGTTCTAGACACACCCTTTTGGCAATAACCCACACGCTAGTTGCGTTAATGCTCTCCACAAAACTTGCATCACTGCTTGATTGGTCAGGCCATTCTCTTCATCAAGCGACATCGCCCAAAGGCGCCTTACAACAACGGGAATACACATTGCATTAGGTACGTAGCTTCGTCGAGAATTGGGGTACGTGGACCGTCGTATCAATATTTTCACTTCTAAGTTATACATGCATCCCTAGTTCTTCCATCGCTGACCAATTATACACACATCGCCTAAGGGCTAAGTCTGCAAGCTAGTTAACTTGATGCTCACAGTACTTTTCGGCATGCTGGCCTCTAGCCTATAAATGAACACCACCCAGCGCAGGTAACATCAACTGGAACCAGCAACAGCGGCCCAGACCCGCACTTGCTTAGTTGTTCAATTGATTAGCGAGAGACCTTCGATAAGTTGGCAGAAATGGCGCGGTGGGCAGCTGCCGCGGCGTGTGCACTCGGGGCGGTGCTCCTGGGCATGCTAGCGTTCTCGGTATCCGGGCAGCCACCAGCGCCGCTGGCCGCCGTGGATGGGGAAGGCGGCAACAGCAGGTTCACGTGCACGGACACCGAGAAGAAGCGGCCCGGGTGCACGGGCATCTGCCCCGACAGGTGCCCCCAGAGCTGCATCGCGCTCTGCCCCTCCTGCCAGACATATTGTCGTATGTGTACATCCGTTAGGTCAAACTTTATCGCTACCATCTCATGAATTTGTCAGCCTTTGAGGTGCATTATTCTGTGCAGCTGACCAAGTGCAGCCAGTGCGGCCGGCGTTGTTCGTGTTCGGAGACGGGTCTTTGGACGTCGGCAACAACAACTACATAGAACCCAACGAGGTAGGAGACCCTTGGAGAGCCAATCACTCTTACTACGGCATAGACTTCCCCAAATCCGAGCCCACCGGAAGGTCAGCAATGGATTCAACATGGCCGACTTCATCGGTATGCTACTTTCATCCCATCATGTTATTCTTATTTTTCATGACTTACTTACTGCTCAAGACATTGACATGACCAATTATGCACACGGTGGGTCTACTTGTTCTAAGGAAAAAGTCCATTTTAGACCTTGAACTCGTAGACATTCGGCGAAACAAACCCCCAAGTCGAAATCCCGGTCGATTGCACCTTGAACAATGCAATTCCGGTCTAAATCAAACCCTGACAAATGTTAACCGGAATTTGTCTAGCTGGTGGGCCAAGGAGCACCCGTCCTCCGCGCTGGGCCAGCCCATTTATTTATTTTGTTTGCTCAAAAAAATTATCTTTATTTTTCTGTCGCTCTTTTGCGGCAGAATAGCGGATAGCATCAAACAGGAGAGCTTCCGCATAGGACTCGTGCAAACGAGCCGGCCCATTACCAGGAAACGAGCGAACGTACGCCAGTTGGATTTGAACATGCGACATTTCGCTAGATAGCTGCGACGCCAGCCAGTGCAGCTAGCGATTGGGATTGCTATTAGAGTACAGCGTAAATTTCAAGTAGTATGGTCAGCGGCAGATCCCTTTTTTTAATCTTCATTCAAAAGGATGAACAATGTTTTCTTGAAGAAATTTAAAACTCAAACAAACTGTTAAAACGTGAACAATTATTGAAAACATGAACAAAAATTTATATACGACGAACGATTTTCAAATATACATTAAACATTTTTTAAGTGTACGATGAACAATTTTTAACTACACAGCAAACATTCTTGTGATATCCATTGAAATAATTTAAAACATATTGAACAATTTTGTGATATGTGCGGAAAAACCATTTAAATAGCCGTTGAACATTTTTTTTGTACACTGAACAATTTAAAATTGTGATTTTGTTTTTTGAAAAAGTGAATAAATAGCAGCGACAGCAACCACACTAGCTACCTACTCAGTACGTCTATACTGCAGCGCCAATTTTAAAGTACAATGTATCGCGACAGATTTCTTTTTTCTTCAAATTTTTCAACATTTCTTGGAAACAAATGTGATTTTTTTAAATACGTTCAATTCTTTAAAAATATACTTTGAACATTTTCTACATATGTTAAAAAAATTTAAATAAAAATTGAACATTTTCGTGATATACGCTGAACAATATTTAATACATGTTGAACATTTTTGTGATATCCATTGAACAATATTTAAATTTCATTGAACATCTTTGTAAGAAAATGTTTTTTTAAGTCAGTTCTATTTTTAATTTAGAACAAATATTTGTAAAACGAAAAAAAACAGCACGGGGTCGCGTGTTCAAGGCACACCGTGCGCTTTTTTTAACAATAAAAAAAGAAAAGGTGGGCCAGCCCAGCAGAGCAAGGTGTAGCGTCCTTTGTGAATTTTTATTTCTTAACGGCAAAAAAATAAAGCGGGCCGGCCCAGCAGGGTGGAGGCGTGTGCCCTCAGCGGAATGCCAGCGATCCTGGCCATCCAAACGACTCGAAGGTTTGATTTAGACTGGGATTGCATAGTTCATGGCACAATCGACCGAAATTTCGACTTGGGGGTTCGTTTCGCCAAACGTCTACGAGTTCAGAGTTTAAAATGGACTTTTTCCTTGTTCTAAACATTACTACTTGATATGAAGGCCTTAGACGTGGGATCGATGTAGGCCGCATAATTTTTTTAATACTGCGTTGGCAGGGTCTTGAACTCAAGACCTCTTGGCTCGGATACCATATTGAATTCATGCTTCAGCTAACTCATCCAAAAGTCCGAACTGATGAAGAGAGGCGGTCAATATATTTCAACACAGTCTTCAATCTAGTATATTCTTATTTTCTCATGTATTGTCTTAGCTTGTTTTACTTTACAGATAGCAGTTGAAAAACATACTCAAAGATAACACCATATATGATACCCACAAAAAAAAAAAAGATAACACCATATATGCTATCAGCTTCCAAGAAATGTAATAAGACATGAAGTTAAATAAACCAGTTATATGGGATAAAAATTCCATTATGGTTTGAAAACTACTCCCTCTCTATGTCAAAATATAATGCATATTAGTTTTCTTTGAAGTCTAACCTCATAAACTTTGACTATGTTTATAAGGAAATTTATCAACATCTACAAGACCAAATCAATACTATTAGATTCATTATGAAATATACTTGCATATTATATATATTTGGTATTGTAAAATATTCATATTCTTTTACAAAATTTACAATGTTTGACTTAAGAAAAATCTAATATGCTATATTTTGGCATGGAGTGAGCACTGAATACCATCTTCATTTCAAACTACAAGGCATATAATTGTTCTCATCTTATTTCATATGACAGGATATGCATGTTAATTTATCGATGTTTCTCCTTGTTCACTCCTACTAATTGCAGATTCTACTCTTTTATGCAAATAAGCATGGCTACTTTCTCTTTTCTTTGTTTTGGTTTCATTAGCATTTTAATTTTTATGACGACTCAAAATATGCATTGTAGTCTGAAATCAAGAAGAGTATCCAAATTTTTAAAAGGAATGGATATACTAGCTAAGTTATCCAGTTTTTTCAAAGAACATTGGTCAACCAGTGGGTATATCTTTGATTGATATGCAGCAATGGCTATGGGATTCGAGATGAGCCCTCCTACTTATATGTCTCTTAATAGTCCCCCAAAAATTGATGCCGGTTTCGCTGGAGTCAACTATGCTTCCGCAACCGCTGGGATTTGGAGAGACAGCGTAAGTGGACACTTTCATAAGCATGCATGTGCATTTGAACGTCTATATTTTTAAGGAATGCATATACTTTTATATCCTTATCTTCAGTTATCATATGCCTTACACCGATAGGTAGAGTGCTATTTCAGGAATATGTGAGCATAAAATAATTTATATGCATATATTTGGTCGCATGACATACAAGGACCATTGCGACAACATCATAGGCTTTGTACACATCAATTGTTGCAATACAGAGTGTTTGATAGCTAGTTGTAGGGGGTTGATGGACATCAACTACAATTAATCACAAAATGTTGTTTGTAGGACGATGGACTGAACATTCCATTGACTGACCAAATAAAGTACTTCGCCACCACAATAGAGAAGATGGAGGCCAACCGTAGCCGGCAAGAGTTGAGCAAGATGTTGTCCAATTCCCTCTTCCTCATCAGCGTCGGCACGAGTGACCTGAACTACATGTACAACATCATGACCAGACCGGAGCCGGATAACAAAACTGACATCCCACACCTCATATCCTCCTACGGGGACAGCATCACGGCCTTGTACAACTTGGGCGCGAGGAAGTTCGGGATAATCAACGTCCCGACCTTGTGCACGCCGATGGGTTATACGTGTGATGACCTCATGACCAGCCTCCCCAAGGACTTCAATAACGGCATCAAGCCGCTCATGTCTGGCCTCGCCTCCAACCTCGATGGCCTCCGTTACTCCATCGCTGACTTCTATGCCTTCTCAGATGCAGTCAGCACAAATCCGTCAGCATACGGTAAAATCGTTAAGAATGTCGAATATTCCTACAATGTCATGAATTCGGCAACTATATTTATGTTGTTATGACATGTTGATGGACGCACAGGATTTGTGAACACCGGAGCCTCATGCTGCGAAGGCCCGTGTGCACCTAACTATAGGCCACCATGTGCCAACCGCATGGAGTATTGGTATTGGGACACCGAGAACCCGACGGAGCAGGCCGCTAAGCTGGCCACAACTACATTTCTCAATGGCACAACCCAATTTACAGCGCCCATGAACTTCAAGACGCTGATCAACCAAAAATGATTTATGTTTATGTTTTTGGGTTGTATCCACCATAAAAGCGAGCTGATCAACCAAAAGTGATTTATGTTTATGTTTTCGGCTTTTAGTATCCACAATAAAAGCAACTCATCTATGTGAACCATATATATTTCCATTTGCTATGAATTCTAAGGTGTGGCATTGTGATGATCATAGCTTTCAATGGTACACTGGCGCGTTGAGTCCGTTGTTGAGTCCTGAACAGTATTGAGAGTTGATGGTGATGAGGACATGACTACCTTGGATATGACCAAATATATGCATACATATATATTTGTAAGGTGATTTCTAATGCAAACTATGCAATAATTTATTTATGTCATCCAGGACAAAAATACTTCACAAACTTTTGTGCCATGTCTAATTGCATGTGTATGGGACATTTGTACAATACACATATGAAGATAAGGGAGAAAGAGATGTTTACTTGCTGTTCAAAAAGTTCTCTCACGTCACTTTTGGCCCAAGAGAAGATAGAGTCCAAGTCTCTCACGTTCTGGACTCAGATTCGGACTGCACAGACACACCTGATTCAAAACGCCAAGAACTCTTTCATCCGGACTCCGAATTGGGTGATTTGTTTTCGTTGGAAAGTAGATTTCATGCTCTTTCCAACCCAATTGGAATCACCTTAAAATCCGTCCGGAGCGTTGAGTTATGGACGAAACAATCTGACGCTGCACCAGAATCCGAGTCAAACTACAAGTCCAAAGGTCTTACGTCACCCCCACTTGGGCCCATTGGCCTTGTACGACCTAGGGTTAGTTTTAGCCTGCCTTGGGACGTCCTCCCACCTCCTTGGCCGCCACCCCTTGCTTCTATATAAGTAGATCCATCTAGTAGCTTTTACGGGGGATTTGTTTAGTTAAAAAGTTAGCCATTGCAACTTCGTGTACTTCGTTTGTGTCCAACGACCAGACCAAGACCACTTATGGATCCCCACCTTTATCAGTAGTTCATATATATTCACAATATTCAGATTGCTTTTATCATATTCTTGCTTGTTCTTCGATTGCTTGCAGGAATAGACCTTCATGGTCAGGTTGATTGTGCTCCGGCGTGGTCAATAACCTCTCGGAGTTGGTTTAGCGATTGCTAAGGCGCAACGTCGTGCACGTTTGTAGTTGGATCGTCAAAGTCATCTTCACCAAATCAATAGTTATTGACCACGCCGGAGCACAATCAACCTGACCACGAAGGTCTATTCCTGCAAGCAATCGAAGAACAAACAAGAATATGATAAAAGCAATCTGAATATTGCGAGTATATATGAAGTATTGATAAAGGTGGGGATCCGTAAGCGGTCTTGGTCTGGTCGTTGGACACAAACGAAGTACACGAAGTTGCAATGGCTAACTTTTAACTAAACAAATCCCAAGGAAAAAGCTACTAGATGGATCTACTTATATAGGAGCAAGGGGTGGCGGCCAAGGAGGTGGGAGGACATCCCAAGGCAGCCTAAAACTAACCCTAGGTCGTACAAGGCCAATTGGCCCAAGTGGGGGTGACGTAACACCTTTGGACTTGTAGTTTGACTCGGATTCTGGTGCAGCGTTAGATTGTTTCGTCCATAACTCAACACTCTGGACGGATTTTAAGGTGATTCCAATTGGGTTGGAAAGAGCATGAAATCTACTTTCCAACAAAAAAATCACCCAATTCAGAGTCCGGATGAAAGAGTTCTTGGCGTTTTGAATCAGGTGTGTCTGTGCAGTCCGAATCTGAGTCCAGAACGTGAGAGACTTGGACTCTATCTTCTCTTGGGCCAAAAGTGACGTGAGAGAACTTTTTGAACAGCAAGTAAACATCTCTTTCTCCCTTATCTTCATATGTGTATTGTACAAATGTTCCATACACCTGCAATTAGACATGGCACAAAAGTTTGTGAAGTATTTTTGTCCTGGATGACATAAATAAATTATTGCATAGTTTGCATTAGAAATCACCTCACAAATATACATGTATGCAATATATTTGGTCATATCCAAGGTAGTCATGTCCTCATCATCCTCCCCTTCTTGAAAACAAAGCCGTCCTCGGCGTTGCTTAATCTGAAATGTGGCTAACAAAAGAGACAAGTTATATATGTATATGTCATCAATTTTACTTCCCTTGATTTTTGCACATATGACACATGTATACATGAGTAACTTTCATAGATCATAAAATATAAAGCCTAAATATTATCATAAGTATAAGGCATGAAAATATTGCAACTCAGTTTGCACATATAAGTGAAGCTCTTATTCATATCAAAAGATTGACAATATTCATCATTAAACCATCCCAACATTGGTGAATAAACCTTACTTGCATCAAATTTACATGCTACAACATGCTTAAATAAGCAAACATGCAATAATTCATTCAACACGGAATCATCACCAAGATTAGAGGTCATATCAAAATGATTAAACATTGATTCTTTTGCATCAACAGTTAATTCAATGGGTGCACTCAAAATTGTTGGTATTTCAGTTGTTTGATCACATGACGCATTCATGACAGTATCAAGATTCTCTAAAATAGGTGATGTGCTCAAATCACCAGGTAACTCAACACATGATGCATTCAAGTTAACTAGGGATGCATCATTCTCATGTGAAGTTACATCATCAATACCTTTACTGTTACCTTGTCGCAAAGACGTAGCTGATGTAGGTACAGACATAGACAATGCACCATACTCTTGAGATGATGTCTCGCTCATAATCCAAGGTGGGGCTGCTCTAGTAGGTGCAACGGTGGAAGAACCAACCGACGGTGGTGAGCATGAACTGGAATAGTAGTTGTTGTAGTCACCCAATGCATCCTCCTGTAACTGTCTCTCAAAGGTACAAGCACGAACATACATACCAGTAATGCAACAAGGAATATACTGAAATCTTGCCTGAATATCATGGTTCAAACCACCAAAAAATCTATTCATTGTATCATCCTCAGATTCTTCTATGTCATAATGATGCATATAAGATTTGAACTCTTGGTAGTAAGCATGCACAGTGTTGTTGCCTTGTTTAAATTGTTCAAATTTGCGAAGCAATTCACGACGATAGTAAGGACGGAAAAATTGTTGTCTCATTACATCTTTCAAATGTTTCCAAGTTGTGGGTTGGTTATCAATGTTTTTCTTACAATGCACACTCCACCAAACAGAAGCAAAACCAGTAAATGCTCTAGTGGCAGCTCGTACTCTCTCAAGTTCAGAAAAGTCATGGTGACGAAAAACTTGTTCTACTTCAAGCTCTCAAGCTAGATAAATAGCAGGATTAAATCTACCCTCAAATGACGGTAAAGAGATAACCTGACCATGTGCTTGTGTGTGTTGTCCCAACTCTCGTGATGGTGAAAATGTGTCTGTCGTCCAAGAACTTCTATCTCCGGAACCTGTCATGATTAGTAGAAACAAGAAACAAAATTCGAGAATAATGTTCCTATGCACTACTAGGATGTGGTTGTAAAGTGCTCACAGTAAAGCAAATATCAATATCTTACAAGTTCTTGCCATGCGGCAGGTGGTGACAGACAACCAGCGGTGTCAAGTAACTCTGAAGATTGTGTAAAGCGATTGCCAAGGGAATGTACGTATACACGGTGTAGAAATATGTGGAGCTGGGTTGGCTATATATGGTAGCAAAAGATTAGCAATAATCAATTCAGAGATGCAATGTTGAATAAACGCTCAACGACGGTACTGTGCTGGTCCTAGGCTAGACCGGACTAGAGACGCGAGCCTAGAACACTAATGAGGTCACAGCGTAGCACAACTATCATCAATCAAGGATACTAAATAGCTCTGGACAGCAAGATATAAGTGAAGATCACAACAGCAGTGAAGATAATGATGAAAAACAACTGCCAAGCAGGATATACAACAACTCTCTCCAACTTTCCTCTTGAAAAGTTTGAGCCAATTTTCTGATAAATTTTCAAAGAATGCTACTAACTCAAGCTTTCCAATGCAAAAAGAATCACTCAATTCCGAATTGATATGTGGAGTCAAAGAATTCTAAAACTGGCCTGAAAATTGGAACAAGCTGTGTTCACGAACTTCGAAGGGCAAAAAGACCTATTTAGAAGCCGATTTTGAGGTGTCAAATATTTAACTAGCTTTTGTAACTATTTAGATGCGGCTTGTCGCTAGCTTTAATTTGAGTACTCATAGAGCCAAAACAGACTTCGTATGAGGAAGATATACCTGTTTTACTGAACAGTGCACAAAACAGATTCCAATCCGAATTCAGGTACGGGATTGATTCTAGATAGATCTGAATTTTTTTTCTTCTCTCTTTTTTTTCTCACACTTTTTTTCTTTTTCTTCTCTCTTTTTCTTTTTCTTCTTTCCTTTTTTTCTTTTTTTTCTCTATATTTTTTTCTTCCTCTTTCCAAGACAAACTAGATAAGATGCAGATTGGATCAGGCCAAGATGTGAATGACCTCAACTATGATTATCACAATGAACAGTGCGTAGCACGTGGTGGAAATTGATGGATGGGATGATGGACAGCGAAAGGGATAATGATGCAGCGGCAGCGTGACTAATGTGAACAGAACTCGAAACTCTAAAGGAACTAAACACTAAGACCAGCAACTCGACACGACGATGCAACCTATAATTCAATAATTCAGACAATGAAAAGAAAATTGCAAAGGCTTGGACTGGCTAGGACAAAGGATGAATAGATCTAACTTTTTTTTCGCTTTTTCTTGGACAATAGGTAAGAAAATAAATCGAATCTAGGGATAACTGGAAAATCTCACCGAGCAACCTGAAAACTGATACCACTTGATAGAGGCGAGGGTGTCCCGATCTTACGATGAGATGGTAACTATTGATTTGGTGGAGTCGACTTTGACGATCCAACTACAAACGTACAAGACGTTGCGCCTTAGCAATCGCTAAACCAACTCTGAGAGGTTATTGACCACGCCGGAGCACAATCAACCTGACCACTAAGGTCTATTCCTGCAAGCAATCGAAGAACAAGCAAGAATATGATAAAAGCAATCTGAATATTGCGAGTATATATGAAGTATTGATAAAGGTGGGGATCCGTAAGCGGTCTTGGTTTGGTCGTTGGACACAAACAAAGTACACGAAGTTGCAATGGCTAACTTTTAACTAAACAAATCCCAAGGGAAAAGCTACTAGATGGATCTACTTATATAGGAGCAAGGGGTGGCGGCCAAGGAGGTGGGAGGACGTCCCAAGGCAGCCTAAAACTAACCCTGGGTCGTACAAGGCCAATGCGCCCAAGTGGGGGTGACGTAACACCTTTGGACTTGTAGTTTGACTCGGATTCTGGTGCAGCGTCAGATTGTTTCGTCCATAACTCAACGCTCCGGACGGATTTTAAGGTGATTCCAATTGGGTTGGAAAGAGCATGAAATCTACTTTCCAACAAAAAAATCACCCAATTCAGAGTCCGGATGAAAGAGTTCTTGGCGTTTTGAATCAGGTGTGTTTGTGCAGTCCGAATCTGAGTCCAGAACGTGAGAGACTTGGACTCTATCTTCTCTTGGGCCAAAAGTGACGTGAGAGAACTTTTTGAACAGCAAGTAAACATCTCTTTCTCCCTTATCTTCATATGTGTATTGTACAAATGTCCCATACACCTGCAATTAGACATGGCACAAAAGTTTGTGAAGTATTTTTGCCCTGGATGACATAAATAAATTATTGCATAGTTTGCATTAGAAATCACCTCACAAATATACATGTATGCAATATATTTGGTCATATCCAAGGTAGTCATGTCCTCATCAGATGGTGTGCAGTAACCGGTTTTAGAGTTGAGGATTCAGTCCTAAATGAGTAGTAATTTCAGGGTTGAAAAGTGGATTTCTTTCATCCTTGGATCGTTACAATCGTGGTTTACAAGAAAGAAACTAAGCGATCTCTCCAGTTTATAATCTTACCGACTTACAACATATATCTGGGAGCTACGACTAACGAACTCTATACTCTAAGCTTTATCACTTAACATCCTCCTTCAATATCAAGAGTCCAAGTTGAGGTTGTTCTTGAAGGCTTTGGAGTTGTTGAACTTACAGTGGCTTCGTGAAGCCATCTGTCCAATAGCTTTAGTAATGTCCAATTTCAGCATAACCGTCGGATCCTCCAAAGCATGCAGACGGCGTTGTGCATAGCACCGGCATGAAATTATCGTGTAGTAATCTTCCTGTGCTTTGGTGCTTTCCCACAAGGTTAGGCAGATCCTCAGCAGGCCTATTTGAAAGAATTTGTCGAAGATCTTTATAGCTCCATGAACTAGACTAACTGGTCTGTAGTCCAGTATGTCAACATCACCATCCATCTTAGAAAGTAGCAAAACCTTGTCCATGCATGTCCCAAGTAGAAAAAGTCATGTGCCCTCAAAAAATCATGCTCAATGATGCTCCAACATGAAGCATTAAATATTTCGATAAATCCATCAGGTTGTCGGAGGCATTGCCTTGATAACTTTCTCCACTTCATCCTCTGAGTAATGGTAGCTTTGGGTTATTGATCCGTGTACACCCATGAATCTAATAATCAAAATGCTGCATGATTGGAATATTTTGCAGAGAAACCCAGAAAGAGAAGAAACAATTATGTGGGGCATAAGAACGGTTGAGCTGATCGCTGATGAGGTCTTCAAAGCTACACTTGGGTGGAGGATGATCAACAAGATTGTTGTTGGATGAAGCATCAAAGGAGTCCTTCTGCCAGGCTGAAGATTTTAGATTTCATCGGTTGCCTATCTTTTTATCCAGTAGTAATTTGCTTAATACTTGTTAGAAATGTTGTCTGTTTAAACCATCTCCTGGAGATCCGACTTGTGGAGTCTCAGGATGATGGAGCCTGGAATTTGGCAACTATGTGGGTTATGGACTTATAGCTGATATAGTCTGTTGTGGTCTGTGTGGGCAGATGAGGTTAGTTCATGTTGTTCAGGTAGATCATGCATTGTTTATTTTATTTTCCTTTATGCTGGTCCTGGTAGCTGTATCAAACATTGTGGTTTCTTTTAATAGAAATCCGAGAGGAAGCTCTCTTTATCAAAAAAAAAAATTACTTAGGTGCTAATTTTTTTTTACTCCGAACAAGGTGCCACTTGTTAATATACGTTGTGCAGCCATGAAAAATGGTACATAGGATAACTGGGTACTGGTTTTAGTGGTAACAGCCAACAAAACTTTGATTTGTTAACACATCTGCAGCGCAAAGCTTCAAACATCAGCCAGCAAGTAAAGTGACAATGATTTTCGCCAAAAAATTAAAGCGGAAGTCCACGTAGAACGTGGACACTATAGATAGTACAGCAAACTACTCCCGAACGAAGTTCAAACACCAGGAGTATCAGTTTTGATCGATGTCGCACCGCACCTTGGCAAGAAAGGTCCATGTCCAGCGAAAGTGTTGTTCTAAGCCCGAGCTCAAATGTGTTCGGGTGAACAGTAAAATTAAGAAAATTGAATAAAAATTCAAAAAAATCTGATTTTTTTTTGCGAAATATTGATAAAATGTTAGTTGGCTTGCATATGAAACATTTTGGAGCATCGATTTTGTGTTTTTTGCCACGGTTTTCGCAAATGTCATATGGTGATGAATTTTTGCAAGCCAACAAACATTTTGTCAATGTTTCAGACAAAAAAATTAGACGTTACAAAAAAATCCATTTTTTCCTATTTTACTGCCCACCCGAGCTCACATGAGCTGAGGATTAGGACTGCCGGTCCCATGTCCAGTCTGACTTTTCTCAAGGGCACACTATCTCGAGTCACATGCCATGGCCCAATAAGCCAGTTATTTTAGTAACCAAAGAGATGAATTAATTATTGTCCAAAGAGAAAAACAGTTACTCAAATCACGCCGGGCAGTCAAAGCACCGACGAGAACGCTCCCGGTGAGACTCGTCCTTTGAATAGCACTGTGATTGAAAAGTTTGTCATGTACCTGACCACTAGGCTCTCCAATGTGACGATGCTAGCAATAATGGGTAGACCGTAGGCCCCTGGTTTTGAAATTGAAAAGAAAAAGGAAACAATGGGCAGACCATTACGTGTGCGCACTGAATCATGTGTTGCAGCGCATGTAGCCATAAACCGTTATTTTCCTGTATGAACATTCAACGCTTACGTTTTCTTGTAATTGTAAGTAATGTTCATCGGTCGGTCCCACGTCATTTTCATCTGCAGCAGTGAAATCCAGGTTTCCCAAGCTTACCAGTAGTACTGATAGTATTTGAGGTCTTGCCGACGACCTGTGTAGGAAGTAGCACATCAATAATTGCTCATGTATACCATTGCCAACACATTGTTGGAATAATTAAAATTTAATTTTACATTTTTTCCTACGCCAGATGATACTTTTCTTTTTCAGAATATAAATATTCCGTTAGTCTTCCAATTTTATTTTATTTACTGAGCAGCACCATGATTGGAAAAAGAGCCGAAGGTTCAAAAAACTGTGAAATAGGTAAGTTCGAAAAGAGGATTCAGGTACCTCTGTGAAAAACAGCTCCCCATGTCTTTCTAGTGAGGGTTGCGCACCATCTCTGCATAACAACATAGACCAAGGAAAACCTAGCCCTTAAGCTTTTGCACCAATGCTGTGCAGACAGTTACCAAACATATTTAGCAACAATGTGTGGTGGATACAAACCGGATGCCATGAATGATAAGTGGATCATGCATGCAGACGGGGCACGGTGAAGATTCCGTTCCGCCTACAGCTGCACGATGGTTGGTTGGAGGAAGCACCAGTGATGATGCAAATCACACCCTGGAGCTTTATTTTAGGACTATACACCAGCCAGCTGAAAGCCTGAAACAAGGGAAAACTGTATAACGCAGGAACTTGGAAGACAAAGACTACACAGGATAGCTGAACTGTTGACTGAATACTGCGAAATTTTGTACTAAATCAGCGACACTTATTTTAGGACCGAGGGAGTATAAGTTACCACTAAAGAAAGAATAAGAGGCTGCTGAGAGAAAGCCATGTGCAACAATGAGATCCATGCTGCAAAGTTGACCATTTTGTCCTGAGAAAGAAACTTGGACCCGGCACTCTTTTGTACTAATATAAATACAGCACAGCTTGAGAATAAAGACTTCCACAGCTAACTATTCATGGAAGTGACCAGAACCTAACACTTGCGTTGTATTAGATTAATTATAGCAGTAAATCGCTTCCTCTGGGGGTGTACTGCTAGTGGATTCCTATAATAGCATTCTTCTGTGATCATTCTGAAGATCAACTCAAGTGCATCAACCCTGCAAACAAATATGGATGCGCGCTCTACCTCTCTGCTCTTACTGACTTTGATCCATCTGCTTTTGCGCATCTCGGCTCGCGAATTCCTCTTGCCAGGCTCCTCTCTCTCCGTAGAGGATAGCTCCGGCGCCCTCCATTCGCCAAACGGTGCTTTCACCTGCGGCTTCAACAACATCTCCCCAAATTCCTCTGTCTTCTCTATTTGGTTCTCCGACACGGCTGAGAAGACCGTCGTCTGGAGCGCAAATCATCTCCACCCGGTGTACTCCTGGGGATCCCGAGTCGTGCTGCATGCAGATGGCAGAATGGTTGTGGAAGATTACAATGGCCAAGACGCGTGGGAAAACAATGTCAGCTCTTCATCAACAGCCGAGCAAGCTCAGCTGTTGGACACAGGAAACCTCGTCGTCAGGGGCCAAGGTGATATCATTCTCTGGCAAAGCTTTGATTCTCCTACTGATACGTTGCTGCCCAATCAGAACATTACTGCTGCTACAAAGTTGGTATCTACTCATAGATTACTTGTTCCCGGGCACTACAGCTTCCATTTCGATGATGCGCATTTACTCTCACTGTTTGATGATCAGAAGGATATCTCCTTTATCTATTGGCCAAAGCCAGATCTTACTACCTGGGCAAGGCAAAGAAACCCATTTAGTACCACCACCATTGGGCTTCTTGATAGCTGGGGGTATTTCCATGGAAGTGATAATTTGACTTTTAAGTCTACTGACTGGGGTCTCGGGATTATGAGGAGGCTAACATTGGATTATGATGGCAACCTTAGATTATACAGTCTAGAAAACAGAGAATGGTCAGTCACATGGATGGCATTTCAGACCTGCTTCGTACACGGTCTGTGCGGTATGAATGGAATATGTGTGTATACACCTAGGCCTGCTTGTGCATGCGCCCCTGGACATGAGATCATCGACCCAAGTGACCGGAGCAAAGGTTGCCGGCCGAAGTTCAACCTCAGTTGTCATGGGCAGGAGATGAAATTTGTGAAGCTACCCTCCACTGACTTCATAGCTTATGATCAAAGTAAGCTTAGCTTAGTTTCCTTCGATACTTGCAAGAAGATATGCATGAATGACTGCAGTTGCAAAGGTTTCTCATACTGGCAAGGAGGTGGATCTTGCTATCCAAAGTCATCCCTTGTTGGTGGTGTAACCAGCCCAGGTTTACCTGGTTCTATCTATCTGAAGCTTCCAAAGACATTACAGGTCTCAGGGTCCTCAATTCCTCAATCACAGCCTTTTGGTCTCAGATATGCTCCTAACTGTAGTGCAAACAACAAATATTTCACTGCAGATTTTCTGGATATACCTAAGAGCAGTCGGAGTGGATCAAAGTACTTGTACTTCTATGGGTTCTTATCAGCGATATTTTGTGTGGAGGTAATGTTTGTGGCATTAGGATGCTGGTTTATGTTGAGATTGGAGGGCAAGCAGTTAACAGGAGTATGGCCAGCTGAGGTTGGCTATGAGATGATAACCAACCACTTCCGCAGATATACTTACAAGGAGTTGCAGAGAGCAACTCGAAAGTTCAAGTATCAGATTGGGAGGGGCGCATCTGGTCTTGTGTACAGGGGGGTCTTGAAAGACAAGAGGGCAGTAGCGGTGAAAAGGTTGGCCGACATTTTTTTTTGGAAATGCATACGGCTCATATTATTAAAAAGGTAAACCAGTATCATAGTGTCTCAAAGTACAAACTATAACAAAATCTGTAAATAAAAAAAGCCTAAAGCCACAACCGGCTGGCAAAACAATAGGATCACTACAACTCTATCCTATTACATGACCGCCATCCAAACCAGTTGAAAATATCACGAGCTACCATCTCCCATCGGGTAGACGCAGTAACCAAACGCTCCCTGGCCTCCGTCGGAGTGAGTAGCGACCACATACGGATGAACGCCGTGGCCCTGAAGATAACCTGCAAAAAGTGAATGTTTGTTGATCGGTTAAAGACTAAGTCATTTCTGCAATTCCATATTGCCCACAAAAGTGCACAAACGCCAACCCGAATGTGTCTTGCAATGTCAGAATCCACCCCATCTAGCCATGTTCCAAATAACATGCTAATAGAGGTGGGCTGACTAATATTAAAAGCAATATGAATCGACCGCCACAGAATCTTAGCCAACGGACAATCAAGAAAGAGGTGTTTGATGTTTTCATTATGATCACAAAAGCTACATCGAGACGGACCTACCCAATTACGTTTTGCAAGGTTATCCTTAGTCAGAATGGCTTGTTTATGCACAAACCACATAAATACTTTAATATGTAAGGGTACCTTAACTTGCCAAACATGTAAGGAGGTAGGGATGACAGTAGAGTTAATGACATTCTGATACATTGATTTGACCGAGAACACACCGTTCTTAGTAAGTTTCCAATGCAACTGATCAGGGTGCGAAGACAACCGGACATCCATTAAACGACGAACCAGATGGAGCCAGGCCTCCCAACGATTTCCAACAAGCGTCCGCCTAAAAATGATATTGAGGGGAATTGATTGTAAAACAGTAGCAACATAGGCACCTCTACGTTGGACAATGTTATACAAAGAAGGATATTGAAGTGCTAGTGGGTCTCCCCAAGCCACGTATCCTCCCAAAACCTCGTCCTTGTACCATTCCCAACAATAAATTTAGTCTTGTTGAAAAAGATTTGTTTAACTCTCATCAAACCCTTCCAAAAGGGCGAGTCGAAAGGTCTCACAGTCACCTGAGCCAAGGTTTTAGCAAAGAGATACTTATTGCGTAAAATCTGTGCCCAAGTACAACTTAAAAAGCCACTTGCTAAGGAGACATACATTTTTGATTTCCAGATTTTCAATACCTAGTCCACCTTGGTCCTTAGGTCTGCAAATAATATCCCACTTCGCAAGTCTATACTTCCGTTTAAGCTCATCAATTTGCCGAAAGAATCGGGATCGATAGAAATCTAGCCTTTTCCTAACTCCGACCGAAACCAAGAAAAAGGATAATAGAAACATAGGCATACTAGTAAGGACCGAATTAATCAGAATTAATCGACCTCCATATGACATGAGCTTTCCTTTCCAACAGCTCAGTTTCTTTTCAAAACGATCCTCAATACATTTCCACTCAATATTAGTTAGCTTACGATGATGAATGGGTATACCTAAATACGTAAATGGTAAAGAGCCCAATTCACATCCGAACAATTGTTGATACGAGTCTCGGTCATCATTTGCTCTTCCAAAGCAAAACAATTCGCTCTTGTGGAAGTTGATTTTAAGCCCAGACAATTGTTCAAATAAGCATAACAGCAGCTTCATGTTCCTTGCTTTCGCCATATCATGCTCCATAAATATGATAGTATCATCAGCATACTGAAGAATGGATATCCCGCCGTCTACTAGATGTGGAACCAGGCCACCTACCTGTCCTGCATCCTTTGCCCGACCTATTAAAATAGTCAGCATATCAGCCACTATGTTAAACAGGATCGGTGACATAGGGTCTCCTTGTCGTAGCCCCTTGTGTGTTTGGAAATAATGACCCACGTCATCATTCACCTTAATCCCGACACTCCCTTTTTGCGTTAAAGAATCAATTTGGTTTCTCCAGGCCGGATCAAAACCTTTCATACGCAAAGCTTGTTGAAGGAAAGGCCATTTGACTTTATCATATGCTTTTTCAAAATCCACTTTAAAAACTACGCCATCAAGTTTTTTGGAATGGATTTCATGGAGCGTTTCATGCAAGACAACAACCCCTTCCAGGATGTTTCTATCGGGCATGAAAGCAGTCTGGGACGGCTGAACTACTGTGTGTGCTATTTGTGTAAGCCTATTTGTCCCCACCTTAGTGAAGATTTTGAAACTCACATTTAGCAGACAAATGGGTCGAAACTGCTCAATCCGAACAGCCTCTGTCTTCTTAGGCAGCAGAGTTATCGTCCCAAAATTTAGCTTGAACAATTGAAGCTGCCCCTCAAAAAACTCGTGAAACATGGGCATCAAGTCTCCTTTGATAAAATGCCAACACTTCTTGTAAAACTCCGCCGGAAACCCGTCCGGACCTGGAGCCTTATTATTCTCCATTTGAGTAATAGCCTCAAACACCTCTTTCTCCGAGAAAGGAGCAGTCAATAGCTCATTCTCGGCAGTCTCAAGTTGCGGCACATCCTCAACCCTAGACTCATCCAACGACACGAAAGTATCTACCGGGGGACCAAACAACTGTTTGTAATAATTGGTAATATAATCTTTGAGATTATCCTGACCAACTATCGTCCCTTCATCTTGTTCTAATTGGAAAATTCTCTTTTTACGATGCTTCCCATTCGCAATCATGTGAAAGAATTGAGTGTTATCCTCGCCTTCTATGATTTTGCGAACCTTGGCTCGCAATGCCCACTTCAATTCCTCCTCACGGAGAAGCTTTTTAAGATGCATCTCTGCCTCTATCTTTGCTTCCAACTCATTGGAATCTAAGATAGAGGTTTCTGCTTTAGCTTCAAAGTTTTGAATGATTAGGAGAAGGCGGTCCTTCTCCACCTTATAAATCCCATGCGTGTGTTTAGCCCAACCACGAAGGAACTGACGGAGATGACGAATCTTGGATTGCCATCTGTCAATAGGCGACCTACCTCCCAAGTCCATAGCCCACTCTCTAGCTAGCAGCTCGAGGAACCCTTCTCTTTCAAACCAGGCAAGTTCAAACGAGAAAATATTCTTGTTACCCACGAAATTTTGAACTCCGGAGTCGACTAATAACGGTGTATGATCCGAGACACCTCGAGTCAAAGCCTGCACCGTTACCAGGGGAAACTTCTGTTCCCACTCGACACTAGCTAGCACACGGTCAAGTTTCTCAAAGGTCAGGACCGGTAACGAATTAGCCCAAGTGAATTTCCTACCCGAGAGCTCGATCTCTCTGAGATCCAAGCTTTCAATGATAGTGTTGAACATAAAGGGCCATCGACCGTCAAAATTGGCATTATTCTTGTCCTCTCTTCTTCGGATTATGTTGAAATCCCCTCCCACTAAGAGAGGGAGCTGTTCATTACCACAGATGCGCACCAAATCCGCCAAGAAATCTGGTTTGAGTTCTGGTTGTGCAGCTCCGTAAACTGCCACCAAAGCCCAATCAAACCCATTTGCCTTAGATCTAACCCGAAACTTGACAGCGAACTCGCCCATAACTACGCTTCGAACCTCCAACGTATCACACTTAACCCCAAGTAAAACCCCGCCGGATCTTCCCCGAGGTGGGAGGCAATGCCAGTCAAAATCTACCCCCCCAGACAAAGTGGCAAGAAATTGAGTAGTGAAATTGCTTCTTCCAGTCTCGGACAAAGCAATAAAATCTAAATGATGTTCAAGAGAAGCATCCGCCAGAAACCTCCTTTTAGCCAAGTCTCTAAGACCTCTGCTATTCCAGAAAATGCCTCTCATAAGTCATCATGAAATTTTTTGGCAGTACGGATCCTAGCACTCCTACGCACTGCGGAAACTGGATAAACCTTTCTTTTCCATGTCCGCTTAGGCTTCACTTGACCATCAATCTGAACATCGCCCTCATTCTCAACTTCTTGCACTAAAGGCTCATCTACATGAAGAGACGTCTCAGGATGGGAGTCTTCCTCTGTCTCGAGACAAGCAGGGTCAAGATCAGCACACATACCATCGAGAACCCTAACCCCAAGCGCATCAATCTCCGAATCATTCATTGGTTTAACTGCAGCTATGTGACGAATCATATCTACCGCACGCTCAGCTTCCAAATCAAGAATGTCGTTAATTGATTTAGCAATCTGAAGATCATTATTACCAAGTGAAATTCCTAGTTGATTTGCATTATGGATGATTTCATTATCAGTGAAATGCAAGATGGAATTTGACTTAATAACAGACATACCAGTGGTGATCTCGACGTCCTGCAACTTGGCAGCCCTCAAAGCACACCGCAGTTGTATGTCATCGACGTCCGGCAGCTCCTGCAACCTCCCGCTGATCCGCCTCCCCTGGGAGACAGGGTCCGGGATACCACCAAAGGCGATGACCTCCTCGCGGGAAGCCCTGCAAGGGGAGTGGCCGTCTGCCCCTCCCCCCACAGCGATGCCCCGGGTCGCCGTCACCAACGCAGGAGAAGAAGTCGGCGGCGCCGCCTGCAGCCCGTCAACAGGCGACCCGCCAGCAGCTGGCTCCGGGGCAGCCCACACGCCGCGCACCAAAGAGGAGGCAGTAGCAACGGTGGCTTCACCCAGCCCACCCAACACAGTGGGGACCGGTGAGCCGACTACCCCCTGCCCAGGTGCACTTACGGCGGCGTGAAGAGGTGAGTACGCCGCCCTAGCCAGAGGGACCGGACTGGCCGGTGAAGACACCGGTCTGTGACCACCTACAACAGCCGACCCTCCCAGAAGAGCAGCAGCCGCCTCAGATGACGCCATGGAAGGAGAGCACGGTGCGCGGGCCTCCTGCCCGCTAGACCCATCAGAGGCCCGCCGAGCCTCCGGAGTGGTCGCAACTGCTGCGCTGGCCCTGAGCCCCAACGAACCGATCACCGGCAAAGCAGAGAAGGACCTGACCATACTCCCGGCCAGCTCCGCCGAGTCGTCCAAAAGAGTCGTCATGTCCAGCCGCGGTACCGGCGATGAAGGAGTAGAAACAACCTCCTGAGCAGCAAGTCTGACTGTTTCCTCAGCCCTCAATACCTCCGAAATCACCAGTGGCACATGCTCAGATGGATCATCCAACTCCACACGATCACTCCAAAGACGAGGAGGCGCTGAGAAAGCCCCTACGGAGCCAAGCTGAAGCATGTTGGACGGTGCCGAAACCGGTGTTTTCCCCTGAGCAGACTCTGCTGGCTTAGACGAATCCACAGGCCTGGAACCCCTGTCACCATCACCGGGTGCGTCATTTCCACGGTTCCCAGAAGCACCTCCCCCCTCAGAAGTATCCATAGGTAGCATCTCCTCAAAATCCTGAAACAAGTCCGGGTCCTCATACTCGACATTCAACATGTAAGCAATACCCTCATAACACCATCTGACCACATCCGGCAAGAACTGAATGTTAGCCACGCTACTCAACAAGCGAGCCACACCGTGAGCACGAGTGAAAGGCATATCCACCTGCTCCGTCTTACCGAGTAAGGACCCCAAGCTCCACGTGACAAAGAAATCATCCAAGGGCTCGGAAGGTGCCCCCGAAAAACGAACCCAGATCTGAGTTAGTGGTGTGCCCTGCGGTTCCTTCTTTTTCCACTCATCAAACTGCAACACAAAGCTAGTTCCTGTAACTCGACTCATGCCAAACTTGAGAATCCTCTTCTGATCCTCTTTAGAAGGAAAATCCACTTTGTAAGACTTGTCAGAAAGTTTCAACAAGGACCATTTGAAATTCCCTGGAGCCAATTCCCGCAACTGCTGAATAATCTGGGCTTCAGTGAGCGGTCCGGTGACCACCTTAACCACCCCAGGGAAGGAGGTTTCAACGACAGGAGCCACCGGAGCCACACTTGGTGACTCAAAGAACATCAACTCAGAGCAATAGAGCCCGTAGATATTAAGTGTCGGTTTGGGACCGAGAAGAAGCGGACACTCAGCCGCAACATGCTTAGGTTTCCGACAAATATCACATAACTCAGCAGAGCAGTCAACCATGAAGTGACCCGTCTCCCCGCACCGGAAACAGACTAATTTTTTCTTCTTAGCCGCTCACTTGGGCAACTTGTCACCTCCGGCCTTCTCCGAACCTTTATCAGACTCCGCATCATCTGGTTGTACTATCATCGGTACAGACACATCGGCGAGAGCCTTAACCGTCTCCACCACTGCCTGGGTTAGACCCGCCTCATCAGTGGCCATCTCAGAAGTCTCCGAGCCCACGGCACCGGGCAAGTTACGCGGAGGGCGCCGATATCCACCGCGACCACCACGGAAGCGGCCTCGAAAGCGGCTCGGGCCAACCGCGCCCTCAACAAAGTTCCCTGGTGGACCTTGAAAGCCCCGGCCAGCATTACCATGATCTGTCCAAGCGTAGCCTCGCCCACCACCGGTGGACGACGAACCTCGGTGAAGACCCTGACCGTAAGCGTCGTATCCATCATCTCCCCACTGACCACGGGGAGGATTGCGGCTATCCCCCGCGAACGCACCCGATCCACGGCCGGCTACACCATTGGCAGCACTTCCCCGGCCGGCTACACCATTGGCAGCACCTCCCCGGCCAGCAGCCATTTGCCTAGGCCAAGGTCGTTGCGGCGGTGGCGGTGTGGCCCCATGCGGTGGCGGCGCCGCAGCCCTGGCAGCAGCAGCCGCAGCCGGCGCCGGTGCCGAGGCCGCAGCCGAGGCAGGCACAGTCGCGGCCGGACCCCCCGGCGCAGCCCTCGCAGGCGGCTTCGCCGGAGGCGGACCCTTGGCTGGCGGCGGGGCCTTGGGCGGCATGACATCGCCAGCAACCGCAGGAGCTCGCTTCACCCGTCGCACCCCAGCCGGCGGAAAACCAACGTGCCCGCGGCGGCGAACCCTAGTGTGTACGTATCGCAAGACAGGCAAAGATCGTGCATGAGATGGCACTCGATCCGATGCGATCTCCTGTACGTCGAGGTCAGCCGGTTTTGCCTGGGTCGGTAGCCCAGCTAGTCCCGGCCCAACCCTGGTAAAAAACCCTTGGCCCAAAGGCTCAACAACGGACGGGCCCTCCGAACCATCTTCCGGTTGAAGACCATCAGCGTTAAGCAGAAGATTCAAACGCGAGATCCGATCGGCACGGATCGCGCTGGTACTGTCAATCGCCGGCGCCGGCGCCGGCGCCGCCGATGATCGCCGAAACTTCTTCCTCTTCACCACTATCCACGACCCCTCAGTAATGAAATCAGACAAGGTTGGTTTTGGGAGACTTACCTTTGGGATCGGTCCCTTCCATGGCCGAATCGCCGCTGCCGCCGTCCGCCTATGAACCATCCGACGCACGATCTCGATCTTGTCCTCTGGTCCCAAACCTTGCCGTGCTGGATCATCAACTGGCACAATGCCATCGACAATGGCGGCCACATCGTCTTCCGAGTAGCCAGGGTCGAAAGCCTCGCATATGACCGATGACGGCGTCGGCGAGTAGGCCTCCGGCGAACCTCCGGCGCTGTCCCCGTCATCTTCATCCTCTGATTCAGACTCCGCGAGAGCCCAAAACCTCCCACCGGCGCGCCCCACACCGGAGATGGACGCCGGCGGCAGGCCCGTAGAAGCCGCCACGGGCGTCGCCCGCGTCGCCCGCGTCGCCCTTACCATCGCCCGCGGCTCCCTTCAGGTTGGCAGACATAAACCAAGGAGAAGAAGAATTCCAACATGAACTGAGTGTGATTGGAAAGATTTACCATATGAATCTGGTCAGGGTTTGGGGATTCTGTTCTGATGGTCCCCACAGGATATTGGTTTTAGAGTATGTTGAGAATGGTTCGTTGGATAAAACCCTGTTTAGTGGAAAGGGCTCACAGATATTACTTGAATGGAATGAAAGATTTAAGATTGCTCTAGGGGTGGCAAAAGGATTGGCTTATCTTCATCATGAGTGCTTGGAGTGGGTTATACATTGTGACCTCAAGCCTGAGAACATACTGTTGGATGAGAACTTGGAGCCAAAGATCACAGACTTTGGCCTCGCAAAACTTCTGAATAGGGGCGGATCCAACAAAAAAATATCGCGGATCCATGGAACCAGAGGTTATATAGCTCCCGAGTGGGTTTCTAGCCTCCCAATAACAGCAAAGGTTGATGTCTACAGCTTTGGAGTGGTTCTCTTAGAACTACTGAAGGGGGCTCGTGTTTCAGACTGGGCGTCAAATGCTGACGAAGAAGTGGAAATGGTCCTTCGAAGGGTCGTTAGGATGCTTGCAGAAAATCTGATGCTGGAGGGTAGCAAACAGTTATGGATTGCTGACTTCATTGACTCCAAGTTGAACCGCCAGTTCAATAACCTGCAAGCAAGAACAATGATCAAGTTGGCTGTTTCATGTGTAGAAGAAGATAGTAGAAAAAGACCCACAATGGAAAATGCTGTGTGAATGCTTCTTTCAGTTGATGAAGCCAAGCCAGTGGCATAATGCAGCATTATTCTACCAACTGAACAAAGAGTTTGGTGTTTGATATAGCATACAGCATCAATGATTATGATTGGATCCAAAACAAGATATCTATGAAGTGTGTCCATGTAAATCAAGAACTGCATGAGCCACTTGTATGGCAGTTTTCAGTTTCGAATACTAATATTTGTGGAATCGTTATGCTAGTTTGTGTTGTAACAGAACAAGATTTCGTGTGACCATGTGGTTTACCGTGAATGCACAATATGTTCACGTTTGTGGCATTTTCTTTTTGAGAATACATGTTCATGGGTCTTGCGATTTTGGATGAAACAACTGTACAAATATTCAGATCTAGCGCATCTTAGGACCACCTGTTTGCAAGCAAATTCCGTTGACACCTATTTTGGTTATATCCAGGAGGCAAGGTCATTTGTTCAAGACACCTGCCCAACTAACAATACATAGTTCAGTCCTTTCACCGTAAAAGGAAGTTCAGAGTCAGAATAATATTTAGCTCAGTTTATCCTAACGATTTCTTAACCACAAATCAGATTCGTCATTCTTTCACCTTGACTTTTCCATTGTTGATAGAGTAATATGTGTTAGATGTGTATAGTCCCTTTCCGGTATATCCCCGTTCTATAAGGGGTTTTCTGCACTTTGACACACATGTATATGTAATGGCCTTTGGCCCTCAGGAAATGTTAGTTGCCCATTATCCAACATGGTATCAGATGCTTAGGTTTCCCTCGCTCCCTCGCACACTGCAACTCCGTGCTCCTCTGCTCGATTCTGGCTGCTGCCGTCGCTTCTCCATCCCCGAGTGAGTCAGCCCCTGCTCGATTCCGCCTAGGGTGCTCGCTTGGCTACTGCCAGTGCAGACCAGTGGCTGCTCCCTCCCCCGCTCATCTCCTCTCCGTCCTTCGGTCGTCGCCCGTCGCCCCGTTCGGCTGCTGCCGCTGCCGAACTGAGGCTGTCTCGACCGGCCGCCTCTATTGCCCTGGTCCGCCCAGGTCCGGCCGCCGCGGGCCGCCGTCACCGCCCCCAGGTCCGGCCGCCGCGGGCCGCCGTCGCCGCCCCCAGGTCCGGCCGCCGCGGGCCGCCGTCGCCGCCCCCAGGTCCGGCCGCCGCGGGCCGCCGTCGCCGCCCCCAGGTCCGGCCGCGGCGGGCCGCCGTCGCCGCCCCCAGGTCCAGCCGCCGCGGGCCGCCGTCGCCGCCCCCAGGTCCGGCCGCCGAAGCCGCCTGGTCCTGCCCGCCCCCTGCCCTCTCTGGTCCTCGTCGTTGCCGTGCGCACGAGGAGGGGCGTTGCGCTCGGGCTTTTTTCCCTCGATCTAGATCTGGTTGAGGGCCCGTTGACTTCAAAAAAAAAACAGCAGCAGAGTGATTTCCTCATGTCCTCTTCGGGCTATGTCGCCGTTCCTCGGTGCTCGGTGATCTTTGATGGCACCAATTATGCTGAGTTTGTGGGCTTCATGCGCATCCATATGCGTGGACTCCTTCTGTGGGGGGTTCTCTCTGGCGAGGTCCCCTGTCCGCCATGTCCGGTGGCACCCGTGGCCCCAATCCCACCCGTGCCGCCGGTCCTTGCTGCTGATGCCTCTCAGGCTGACCGGGATGCTGCCAAGGCTCTAGATGATGTTGCGGTTGATGCTTATGATCAGCAGGTATCCGCTTATTCAGATGCTCTCTCTGTGTATC
Organism: Triticum timopheevii; assembly: GCA_963921465.1. Taxonomy (NCBI): domain Eukaryota; kingdom Viridiplantae; phylum Streptophyta; class Magnoliopsida; order Poales; family Poaceae; genus Triticum; species Triticum timopheevii. Next base: position 475,662,105 of record OY997274.1, read on the forward strand.
GGGATGATCTGTCTACTTACACTCAGTGGTGCAATGATGATGCTCGAGCTGCTGCTGTTCTCACTGCGAGTGTTCTTCCTCAGTTTGCTTCGGAGTTCATGGGACTTGGCACTGTTGCAGCGATGTGGTCTTACCTCTGTCAGCGCTATCAGCCCTCTGGTGATGCTCTCTACCTATCTGTCGTGCGTCAGGAGCATGCACTCCAGCAAGGTGATTCCTCTGTTGATGAGTTCTATTCACAGTGCTCTGCCATCTGGCGTCAGCTTGACACTCTTCGGACAGTTGTTTGTGGCACCTATCGTTGCTGTCAGACTACTTGGTTTGATCTGGAGTTTCAGCGGGTCCATGAGTTCTTGTCACGTCTCCGCTCTGAGTTTGAACCGCGACGTGCTCACTTGCTTGCTTTTGGTCGTGTTCCTATCTCGGAGGTGCTTGCTGAGCTTTGTGCTGAAGAGACCCGCCTTCGCTCTGCTGGATTGCTGGTGGTCCCGTCTGTGTTGGCTGCTCATGCTCCTGTGTCGTCTGCTCGGCTCCCTGCTCCACCGCTCCTCCCCACACCTTCAGGGGGGGTGAGTCGACCTGCTCACACTGATAGGGGTCGGTCGCGCCGTGACATCTTCTGTGGCAACTGCTCTCGACCAGGTCACCCAGAGTCTGACTGCCGTGAGAAGAAGCGAGACCAGCAGCGCTCCTCTTCCAGTGGGACTCCTGGATCTTCCCTGACTCCGTCACTCACTGACCAGGACATTGTGAGGCTCAAACGTCTGTTGGCCTCCTCAGGCTCTTCATCGACTGGTTCAGCTGCAGCTGTGACTGCAGCCACTTCTCCATCACCGCAGGCATCTACACAGTTAGGTACATCTTCGTGGGTTTTGGATTCTGGAGCCTCCTTCCATATGTCTTCTGATTCTTCTGTATTGTCTTCTCTTCGGCCGCTTGATTCGCCTATTAATGTTTTCACTGCCGATGGCACATCTCTTCCTGTTGCTAGTCGTGGTATTCTTTCCACTCCGTCCTTCTCTGTTCCGAGTGTTTCACATGTTCCACGTCTTACCATGAATCTTTTTTCTGCTGCCCAACTTACTGATTCTGGTTGTCGTGTCATTCTTGATACCAACTCTTGCTCCATTCAGGATCGTCACACCAAGGTTTTGGTTGGAGCTGGCCCTCGGCGCCGTGAGTCAAAGGGCCTTTGGGAGGTTGACTGGCTTTGTGTTCCTTCCGCTGCCACCACTTCTGCCAGCTCCCATGCTCTTGATGCCTCTTCGTCTGCGTCCTTCTAGCAGTGGCATCATCGCCTTGGTTACATCTGTGGCTCTCGCTTATCTTCTTTAGTTCGTCAGGGCCTCTTAGGGTCTGTATCTGGAGATGTCTCCTTACATTGTAATGGTTGCAGACTTGGCAAACAGACTCAGTTACCTTATCCTACTAGTGAGTCAGTATCTCAGCATCCGTTTGACTTAGTCCATTCTGATGTCTGGGGTCCTGCTCCCTTTGATTCAAAAGGTGGTCATCGCTACTATGTTTTGTTTATTAATGATTTCTCTCCCTACACTTGGCTCTACTTTATGAAATCTCGTAGCGAGGTTCTCTCTATATACAAACGTTTTGCTGCCATGGTTCACACTCAGTTTGCCACGTCCATTCGCACTTTTCGTGCTGACTCTGCTGGGGAGTATATCTCTCAGCTGTTGCGTGGTTTTCTCGCGGAACAGGGTACTCTTGCCCATTTCTCCTGTCCTGGGGCTCATGCTCAGAATGGCGTTGCCGAGCGCAAGCATCGTCATTTGCTTGAGACGGCTCGTGCGCTGATGATTGCTGCTTCCCTTCCACCCCATTTTTGGGCTGAGGCTGTTTCCGCATCCACCTATCTCATCAACATTCAGCCCTCGACCGCTCTGCAGGGTGGCATTCCTATGGAGTGTCTCACTGGTCGCTCCCCCGACTACTCAGATCTTCGTATGTTTGGATGTGTCTGCTATGTCCTTCTTGCTCCCCGAGAACGCACCAAACTGACTGCTCAGTCGGTTGAGTGTGTTTTCCTTGGCTACAGTGATGAGCACAAGGGCTATCGATGTTGGGATCCAGTGGGTCGTCGCTTGCGCATCTCGCGTGATGTGACTTTTGACGAGTCTCGTTCTTACTACCCACGTTCTTCTTCCTCGAGTTTCTCTGTCGACGACCTTTCCTTCCTTCTTCTTCCCGATACGCCCCGCTACGTGCCTCCTGTGTCACCTCTTCCTCTGGCACCTCTCCTTTCTTCTCCTTCACCACCGACCCCATCTTCTAACTCCTCCTCCTCCACCTCTCCACCATCATCTCCAGTCCGTCGTCCTCTCTCCCCGTTTCCTCTCCACTATACTCGTCGCCCTCGTCCTGAGGATGTCTCCTCTGACGAGCCTTCCACCTCTACTGCACCTCTCACGCCTTCCCCGGTTCACAACCTCCGTGCCCGGCCTCGCCCTCCGCCTGATCGCTACTCCCCTGATCGGTACGGTCTCTCTGTTTTGACTGAGCCCACTTCCTATCGCACTGGTCTCTCTGTTTTGACTGAGCCCACTTCCTATCGCACTGCCATGACTCAGCCTGAATGGCAGCTTGCGATGGCCGAGGAGCTTGCTGCCATTGAGTGCTCTGGCACATGGGATCTCGTTCCCCTCCCTTCTGGTGTCCGTCCCATCACCTGCAAGTGGGTCTACAAGCTTAAGACTCGCTCCGATGGTTCTCTTGAGCGCTACAAAGCTCGTCTTGTGGCCCGTGGCTTTCAGCAGGAGCAGGGGCGTGATTATGATGAGACCTTCGCTCCTGTGGCCCACATGACCACCGTTCGCACTCTTCTTGTTGTGGCTTCTGTTCGTCAGTGGTCTATCTCTCAACTTGATGTTCAGAACGCTTTTCTCAATGGCGAGTTGCGTGAGGAGGTTTATATGCAGCCACCACAGGGGTACTATGCTCCTGATGGTATGGTCTGTAGACTTCGCTGCTCTCTCTATGGTCTCAAACAGGCCCCTCGCGCCTGGTTTGAGCGCTTCGCATCTGTGGTTACCGCGGCTGGCTTCTTGCCCAGTGACCATGATCCCGCGCTGTTTGTTCACACGTCTCCTCGTGGTCGGACTCTTCTCCTTCTCTATGTTGATGACATGATCATCACTGGTGACGAGACTGATTACATCGCCTTTGTTAAGGCCCGCCTTCACGAGCAATTCCTTATGACTGACCTCGGCCCTCTTCGCTATTTTCTTGGGATTGAGATCTCCTCCACCTCTGATGGCTTCTACATCTCTCAAGAGAAATACATTCAGGATCTTCTTGCTCGAGCTGCTCTCAGTGATGACCGCACTGTTGTGACTCCTATGGAGCTCAACATTCAGCTTCGTGCCTCTGATGGTGACCCTCTCCCTAATCCCACTCGCTATCGCTACCTCGTCGGTAGCCTTGTCTATCTTGCTGTTAGGCGTCCTGACATCTCCTACCCCGTTCACATCCTGAGTCAGTTTGTTTCAGCCCCCACCTCTGTCCACTATAGTCATCTCCTCCGTGTCCTACGATATCTTCGTGGCACGATCTCTCAGCGCCTTTTCTTTCCTCGCTCCAGTTCTCTTGAGCTCTAGGCCTACTCTGATGCTACCTGGGCTAGTGATCCATCTGATCGACGCTCGCTGTCTGCTTACTGTGTCTTTCTTGGTGGCTCTCTGATTGCCTGGAAGACAAAGAAACAGACTGCAGTTTCTCGCTCCAGTACAGAGGCTGAGTTGCGAGCCATGGCTATGTTGACGACCGAGGTGATCTGGTTGCGATGGTTACTTGAGGATTTTGGTGTGTCGGCTCCTACCTCGACTCCCTTACTGTCAGACAGTACTTGTGCTATCAGTATTGCGCGTGACCCGGTGAAGCATGAGCTCACTAAGCACATTGGTGTGGATGCCCACTTTGTGCGTGCTGCTGTGCAGGATCAGATTCTCGCTCTTCACTATGTGCCCTCAGAGTTACAGTTGGCTGACTTCTTCACGAAGGCACAGACTCGAGCGCAGCATACCTTTTTCCTCTCTAAACTCAGTGTTGTTGATCCACCATGAGTTTGAGGGGGGGGGGGGTGTTAGATGTGTATAGTCCCTTTTCGGTATATCCCCGTTCTATAAGGGGTTTTCTGCACTTTGACACACATGTATATGTAATGGCCTTTGGCCCTCAGGAAATGTTAGTTGCCCATTATCCAACAATATGCATATACATGAACATTTGCGGAAAGTAAAGAACCTTGCTGAGCCCTCAGTTGTGTCTGTTGAATCAAAGAACTGTGCCAAAATAGCAATTACAAACTTGCCTATTTATCTCCCAAGTTGGTTTCAATTCATGCTCTAGCAATTAGCTTGTACTCTCAGCGATTTTGAGAAACGGACAAAGAAATAACACAGGGACCAATAATTAAATTATTTCTTGCTTATATAGTTTTTTTGGAACGGAGGCTCAAGAAGAGCCCGGCTTTGAATTAACAAAGCCATCAACCGGCCAGGATTACAACCACTGCAATACAAACTCGAACAAAATAAAAAACAAAACACGACAGGATACAAGGGTGCTGGACGGCAACTCTCATAACCTCACACACTACAGCTAGAAGATAGCACATGGTAAGCATAAGCTGAAGCACGCAGAGGCCCTCGTCCACCCAAGGCTCACCAGGGAAGAAGAAGTGAGGCTCTGGGAAGCGCCCGCTGTTGAGGATAGGCTATGACGGCACCAAACACCAGCCCTGGAACAACCTCACCATCCATTCCCACTGTCGAAAGAGGCCCCTGCCTCCTCGCCTGGCTCGAAAGGCGCCGAACCGTCGACATATGGGGTTGCTCACCCTAGAACATGGACAGAAGGATGCAACCAGACGGAGTAGGAACAGAGCACACCCTACATGACTAAGAAACTTCACCAGAGACTCCGCATCACCGCTGCCCACTGACGATCCTCTGGAGAGGAAAAGATGCCGGTCAGACAACAACCGGGTGTCCAGGAATGGTGGAGCAACGGGGAGGCAGGGCCAAGGCCGAGGAATGACGCTCCGGCTCTCACACTCGCACTACTGTAGCCGCCGGAGGAGGGGAACCCGATCCCCTCCTGGCCAGAGGCCGCCGGACCAAGCTGTCACCAGATGCACAGAGAGCACCAGAAGAAACCCAAACTGCCGGACCTGCCGAGCTGCCGCCGCCGCCACGTGGGCTACACAGTCGCCGCCGCCCGACAACCACCACACCGCAGTGCCCACAATCCAAAAAGCCTCCAAGGCGACGACTTCAAGAAGCAAACGGAGCCAAGAGCACCGTCGCCGCCCAACAAAGTTCGAGCTTTCACCCGGGAGACTAGGGGAAGGGGAGGGTGGAGCAAAATACCTGAATGGCGCCTCCAAGAAGGGGAGCGGCGTCCATGGACGTCGCCGCCATGGATTTCTCCCGGTCAAGGCTCCGCACCACCAACACCACATCCAGCTCCAGGCACGGGAGAACCAAGTCGACCCAGACCAGATCTGAAGGGGTGGAGCACGCAGGGCAGCAGAAGGGGGAAGGGGCGGCCAGATCCGGCGCCGAAGAGGCCAGAAGCCCCACCGTCGGCGCCGCGGATCTCGTCTGCCGGGGAGCTTGCTGCCCGCGCAGCCAGCCCACCGGACCACACCCGCGCCACCACCAGCCGAGGAGACGGTGGCGCCTCACCAAACGAGGCCGCCGCCCCGGATTCCGACGCCCCCCGCTGGAGAAGCGGAGCAGCAGAGGCCCCGCCGCCACCTTCCTTGGCGACGCCCCGGGCTTGCCCGGCGGATGCCTCTGGTGGCGGCGAGGAGGGAGGGGAGGAAGGGGGGAGGCGGCGAGATCTAGGGTTGACGCCCTCGAGCCGCCCGAGAGGGGCGACGCGAGGGAGGGAGGGAGGGGGTTCCTTAGCTTGGCCAGCCTCTTGCTTATATAGTTATCAAGTGAAAATTTATCTACAAGTTAGACAAATAACCATATCATGTTTCGGAAGCATGAGGGCTGCGTCTCTTCAAATTTGCAATTTACTATTTTTTGACCCAAACCAGCAGGAGCTCTGCTTTTGCATTATAGAAGGGGGAAACGAGACGCAGGTTGAACTTGCTTGCCTTCAAAAACTCAACAATTTTTTTCCTCCCACAAGTGTCAAGTTGTGTAAGCAGCATACGAAACTTCAGCCCCTCTGGTCTCCTTGCAAACCCCTCTGTTTAACTTGCGCCACCACATTTGACTGTTTGAGATCCCAGAGCAACGTCAGCCATCCTCTGATGAAAATGCAGCAGAAGGCGCACAGGCCGTTTCAGGCTCCCGGTCACACAAAAAGCACGCATTGTTGTGCGGTCAGTTGCACGCCCCCAAACCTGTCCACCGTCCAGTTTCTGTTCTGAAGAAGCAACCAAACATAGAACTTTACTTTTCCCTCTGCCTTGATCTTCCAAAGCTGCTCCAGATGTGGCTGCTGATTCTGCCAATCAATTGAACGTTTTTTTTATTTGGAAATTTCAAGAAACGGACGCTAGCCGTGGAATTCACTTTATGAGATCATCCTGATCCGAGAGCGCTGAACCAACTGAATTTTTTTCCAAAGCTTGATGTACTGGTAGAATTTTTCATAGTTATCAGACAACAGTTAAATTTTATGTAAATTCAAAAAACCAAGTTTATGTACTTTCCTAAAATATAGCAAATAATGAATCCTAGAAAGTTCAAACCATTTTCCATATAATACCATAAAAACATAGAACAGTAAAAAATACTAAAAACAAAATACCTAAATATTATAGTAGTTGTGGGCCAAGCTAGGAGATCGCCACCGGTAAGGACTGTCCCACGGCTAATCTGAACCAGACTACTATTGGTGAGTGCACTTTGTCGCCCGCCACAGGTATCTGGCCAGATTAACAATGGAGTGTGCCATTACTGAGAGCCCGCCTATAAGCAGTTTCCAGTAGCGTCCGTTGATGTGATTTGCGCCGGCAGAGGGCGTGTAGAACCGTGTCTCCAGTGAGTCTTCCGGAATCCGGCCGGCCAATGTGTGTGGAGCCATGTCTCTAGCAAGTCTGCCGGGATCCGGCCAGTTTATGTTTACGGTGCATCTGCCGGGGTTTGGCCGGCTTTCGTGGTCCTCAGGGTTTTGACATATCCTTATTGGCGTTTTTTCCCTAGGGCGACGGTTTGCTTTGTAGATTACGGTTGCCGGCGTCTCCTGGTCTGCATCGACTACTACTCGGACGCTACTTCTGTAAGCTCCTGAGTTTCAATACTTTGCTCGCCGAGGCGACATCGAGCTATGCTCACGACGCGCCGCTTGTGGATGCAGGACAAAGAAGTCTTCGGCACCCACAAGATTTTAAATGCAATTTTATTTTCTGTAAAGGTGTATTTCTAAGGACCTGTGATACTTAATACTATATGGCTTTGTGCCTTTTTTTAAAGAACTAGGACAATGCTAGTGCCTTGCAACAGGATATTGTTGACGTATAATGTGCTGCCTAGTCTCTTCCATCAGATCGGTTTTTTGGTTGCATTGGCTAGAGCATGCACTTCTACATGGTATCAGAGCCAACAGGTCTTGAGTTCAAGACCCGGCTGGCGCAATAAAATTGCAGCCCACTTTCGGTCTATGTTAGGCCTGAGAGAGCCACACGTGAGGGGGAGTATTGACGTATAATGTGTTGCCTAGTCTCTTCCATCAAATCGGTCTTTTGGTTGCATTGGCTAGAGCATGCACTTCTACAGATATAAATATTTTAGTACGTTAACTCGTGATTTATTTGCCCATATTAATATGATTGTGTAAATAAATATTTATCAAATTATGCGCCTGATTTACTTAATACTCCCTTCGCTTCTTTATATAAGGTGTATTTGTTATTTTTTTGATAAAATTCCACAATGTAAGGTATATTTCTTATTCCTCGTAATTCCGTCTTTAGTCCTCTAGAAAAAGGAAAGAATCTCTCTCCCCATTGCATGTATCTCTCATTATATAGAAGAAGAAAAAAGTATCTCTCCCCCAATTACGTGTATCTCTTCCTTTCCAAACCTAAATGATTTACTTGCCACTAATCAATGATTTGGCCAAGGTTAATTTCGTCCTAAATTGTGTAAAATTATGTGCCTTGCCACCGTGTCAAAAATTATACACCTTACATAAAGAAATGGAGGGAGTAGTTTGATAAGTAAATTAAGGTGAAATTAGCGCGGAAGGTAAGTAAACTAAGGTGATTGATTAACCTACGGGGAAGGTGCAAAAAAATGTGGTGGGACTAAAAAACGGGTTGGACGAAAAAAATCAGTGAAGAGACGTGGTGGGGAACAAACGCTACTTTTTTAAGTAAAAAAAATAAAGAAAAAGGTGCTACGGGGTCATCCGAAGAACTGCAGCGACAAATATTGCTAGCACTAGGAGGTGACTTGGACATATTCCGTCCAAAATTCATGAAACGGACGCGAGGCGACAAACATACCATTTTACCCATCGCGTCTGCCATCTGCAGAATGCGCCTACGCGTCTCTGTCTGGGCCGGCCACCAGCCAAGACTGGTCCATTCCATGAGTAGAAAAGCCCGACTCCACCATTCACGCATCGCCGGCTGACTGACCTTTCGTCTAATTGGAGAACAAAGTCCACCTCCGTTCTTATCTCTTGCGTACTTGCTTTACATGACTCTGTCCAAGAGCTTCAGCGAAGTTGTGCCCATGCCCAGCTTTGCTACATTCTGCAATCGTACTTTGATCAGCGGCTTGTCAATTTACCCGGGCAAGGTACTGTACTACTCCCTACTTTTAGCTTGTTATTGGCATGAACTGGAATTAAGCATGATTTCCTTGAGTTGATATTGGCTATAAACATGCTGTTCAAAACCTATAGGCCGCATAAATTGCTGGAGTCCTATAGCTCCAGTATGTTGTTTGTTCGAAATCTAACAAATATCTCTGACTCCAGTATCTTGTTTGTTCGAAATCTAGCAAATATCTCTGACTCCAGTATGTTGACGTTGTTTGTTATCGAAGCTTGCCTAGTGTTTGTAAGAGGCACTCTAACACATGTTATGCATGCTTTGCCAGCCTGCCGGATAAGCCACGTCCTGTATTTCGGTGGAATTGTCTCTTCAGGTTGGTCAGATGGCAAGCATACTAGATTATCTTGTTAAATCATGTGCCAAGAAGTTGGAAGCTATCATTACGGATGAGGCAGTTCTGATTCTAGGAGTACAAGAAGACCTCAAACAAATGCAGCGAACAATGACCCAGATACGATGCTTTCTCGATGATGCCGAACAAAGGGGAACACAAGAGTCAGCAGTTAATAACTGGCTTGGTGAGCTGAGAGATGCTATGTATTATGCCGACGATATTGTCGACTTAGCGAGATCTGAAGGTGGGAAGCTTCTACTGGAACGGGATCCTTCTTCATCATCAAGAAAGGCAACTACATGCAGTGGCCTTCCGTTTCTCAATTGCATCTCTCCTATTCAGAAGCGTCACAAGATTGGTGTTCAAATCCGGGACTTCAATGCTCAACTTGACAAGATTTCAAAGTTGGGTGAAAGATTTCTCAAGCTTGAAAATATGCAGCCCAAACCACAAGTTCTGACTGTGAAGCATGTAAGAACTAGCCCCCTTGTGGAGCCTAATCTTGTGGGAAAGGAAACTTTACATGCTTGCAAAAGTTTGGTTGAACTGGTTCTTGCACACAAGGGAAAAAAGCCATACAAGGTTGGTATTGTTGGAACAGGAGGGATTGGGAAGACAACTCTAGCCCAAAAAGTATATAATGACCGAGAATTAAAAGGAACCTTTAGCAACCAAGCATGGATATGTGTTTCTCAGGAGTACTCTGAAATATCTCTTTTGAAGGAAGTCCTGCGGAATTTTGGGGTACCCCATGAGCAAGATGAAACTGTGGGAGAGCTCAGCAGCAAGCTTGCAGTCGCCATCACAGATAAAAGTTTCTTCATTGTGTTGGACGATGTTTGGCAGCCTGCGGTCTGGACCAATTTACTGAGAACTCCATTACATGCTGCTGCAACAGGAGTAATTCTAGTGACCACTCGGCATGATACAGTTGCACATGCAATTGGCGTAGAAGATGTGCATCGAGTTCAATTGATGTCAGCAGATATAGGGTGGGAGCTGCTTTGGAAGAGTATGAACATTAATGAAGAAAGAGATGTGGAAAGCCTTCGGAATATAGGGGTAGAAATTGTCCATAAGGGCTCATTTGGTAGGCCGGGGAATATTTCCCAGGGAAGCAAATCCCATCGGGGATAGGTGGAGAGATGGGGAAAATTCTTCTGGTGTGCTGAGATCGGGATTTTCTACCCAGGGAAATTAAGGGGATCCCGGGTGGATCTCGACTTACCAAACGAGCCCTAAATGTGGTGGACTTCCTCTCGCAATCAAGGTTACTGCTAGTGTTCTAGCAACTAAAGAGAAAAGTGAGAGGGAATGGAGAAAGGTTGCAAAAAGAAGTGCTTGGTCTAGGGGTAATCTTCCTACCGAGCTCAGAGGTGCCCTGTATTTGAGTTATGATGATCTACCACGGCATCTGAAGCAATGTTTCCTCTATTTAGCCTCATATCCAGAAGATTGCCGCATGAGTCGTGATGATCTTATCAGGTTCTGGGTAGCTGAAGGTTATGTGGAGGAGCATGAAGAACAACTTCAAGAAGATACAGCCGAAGAATATTACTATGAGTTGATACATAGGAACCTCCTACAACCAGACCATTTCTATGCAGACCATAGTTGGTGCAAGATGCATGATCTTCTAAGGCAGCTTGCTCAACATATATCTGGAGAAGAAAGTTTTTGTGGAGATCCACAATCACTGGGGCCTAAAACTTTGTCCAAGCTAAGACATGTTTCAGTCGTCACTAACAAGGATTATGTAGCACTGCCCAATATGGACAAAGTGATGATTAGAGCAAGGACACTGTTGATTTTTTCTATCAAGAGATCAAGTGTTGAGAATACAGTTTTCAGGAGACTTTCATGCATTCGTGTTTTAGATCTGACTAATTCATCGATTCAAAGCATTCCAGATAGCATTGGAAGTTTGATCCATCTAAGACTACTTGATATTAATGATACAAACACATCTTATCTTTCGGAGTCCATCGGTTCCCTCATAAACCTTCAGACACTGAACCTGGAAAGGTGCAAAGCTCTGCACAGTCTTCCTTTGGCGATCACTGAATTGTGCAATCTAAGGCGCCTTGGTCTGACTAGTACTCCAATAAATCAGGTTCCAAAAGGTATTGGCAGATTAGAGTTCCTCAATGATTTAGGAGGATTTCCTATTAGTGGTGGAAGTGACAATGGAAAAACACAAGATGGATGGAAGTTGGAAGAGTTGGAACATCTCTCACAACTAAGGCAGCTTGCTATGATTAACTTGGAAAGAGCAACTCCTCGTACTAGACATTCATTGCTAGCAGACAAGAAATACCTCAAACGTTTGAGACTATATTGCAGAGTTACATATGAACCAGATTCAGAAGATGTTGAAAATATTGAGAAGATCTTTGAGCAGCTAAGCCCTTCACACAACCTGGAATATCTAGTCATTGATGGATTCTTTGGCCGGCGGTACCCCACATGGCTTGGTACCACCCATGTGTCGTCACTTATATACTTGACACTCAGAGATTGCAATTCATGTGTACATCTTCCATCAATCGGGCAGCTGCCCAGCTTGAGATATCTGAAAATTCAGGGAGCAGCAGCTGTTACAAAGATTGGGCCCGAATTTGTTAGCTGCAGGGGGGCTAATCCCACATCCACGGATGCAGTTGTTGCTTTCCCCAAGCTTGAAACGTTGAGAATTCAGGATATGCCCAGCTGGGAGGAATGGTCCTTTGTTGAAGAAGGGGAAGAGGATGGATCTGTTGAGATACGAAAGGGGGGAGCCTTGTCTCCAAAGATGCAGATGCTGCCACGCTTAAAATTGCTGATACTTGAAGGCTGCCCCAAGCTGAGAGCTCTCCCGCGACAGCTTGGACAGGAGGCAACCAGCTTGAAATCCCTCCATTTAAAAGGAGCAAGCTGCTTGAAGGTGTTGGAGGACTTCCCGTTCCTCTCTGAGATGCTTGTGATCGCTGGATGCCAAGTCCTGGAGAGGGTTTCAAACCTTACTAAACTGAGAGAGCTCCGTGTGACAGGTTCTCCAAACTTGAACTTAAAGTTTGTTGAGGGATTGCGTTTGCAGCAGCTGTGGCTGGATGCACAACATCTCTACCCTGTTGGCGCCGGGGCTTCAAGAGCAGCACAGGAAACTTGACGGCAAGGACATGGATGTCTGTCTACACTACATCTAATTAGTACTCCCTCCGTTCACAGTATAAGATGCTCTAACTTTTTAGTGAATCGGATGTATATTAGACACGTTTTAGTGTGTTTGTTCGTTCATTTCAGTCCGTATGTAATCTATATTGAAATATCCAAAACATATTATATTTGTGAACGTAAGGAGTAGATGGCAACGGAGACACATGTTAGATAATAACGAGAATAAAACGAGACAAAGAGAGACACGGATTTTTACGTGGAAACCCTTGCGGGAGAAAACCACGGACGCACGAAGACGCAATCACTATAATGGAGGAGTATTACAAGCACGAGACGACAGACCGTCTGAGGTGCGACTACATGGGGTATATAAGAGGGCAATACATGAGAGTCCTTGGAGGACAAATAAACGAGTTGTACTCGAACGCGTCGACGTCAACGCAAAGGCCCACACCGGTTGTACTATGTCTAGTCAATCCGGTACTAGAATTTGGATCACAATTTAACAATCTCCACCTGGAGCCAAATTCCCTCCAATAGTCGAAGAAAGTGGAAAACTCCATCCAAATCAGCATAAACACCTTGTGCGTCAAAGTCCATAGGACTAGTGAGAAATACCAACTAAGCTTGAGCAAAGCTCAAACTTATTGGTAGGAACTGGCTTTGTCATCATATCAGCAGGATTATCATGATTACTTATCTTGCATACCTTCAAATTGCCTTCAGCAACAACATCTCGAATATAATGAAATCTGACATCAATGTGCTTTGTCCTCTCATGATACATTGGATTCTTTGTAAGATATATGGCACTTTGACTGTCAGAAAATATGGTAGGGCAAGATGAATCTCCACAAAGCTCAATGTACAAACCTCTCAACCAGATAGCTTCTTTGCATGCCTCAGAAATAGCCATATACTCGGCATCAGTAGTGGAACAAGCCACAATAGACTGCAAAGTTGCTTTCCAACTCACAGCACAACCACCAATGGTGAAAACATAACCTGTGAGTGATCTTCTCTTATCCAAATCACCAGCAAAATCAGAATCAACAAAACCAACAAGTCCATCTCTAGTTTTCCCAAACTGTAAATAAGCATTAGAAGTACCATGCAGGTATCTAAAAATCCACTGAACTGCTCTCCAATGCTCTTTTCCGGGATTAGCCATGTATCTACTGACAACACTCAATGCATATGATAAGTCAGGACGAGAACAAACCATGGCATACATAAGTGAACCAACTGCACTTGAATAGGGAACTCTAGACATGTACTCAATATCTGCATCTGACTTAGGACATAAAGCTGATGACAATTTAAAGTGTGCAGCTAACGGTGTACTCACCGGCTTGGCATTATGCATATTAAAACGACGAAGAACTTTATCAATATATCCCTTCTGACTTAGATATACTTTTCCAGACGGTCTATCTCTGGATATTTCCATGCCAAGAATTTTCTTTGCTGCACCCAAATCCTTCATCTCAAATTCATTACTCAATTGCTTCTTTAGTTCATTAATCTCTGACATACTCTTTGCAGCAATAAGCATATCATCAACATAAAGGAGCAAATAAATAGTTGAACCATTGACAGTTTTCAAATAAACACAACTATCATAATTAGACCTTCTGAAACCTTGAGAGAGCATAAAGGTGTCAAATCTCTTGTACCACTGTCTAGGGGATTGCTTCAATTCATAAAGAGATTTCTTTAACTTACAGACAAGCTTTTCTTTTCCAGGAATAACAAAACCTTCAGGTTGTTCCATATAAATATCCTCTTCTAATTCTCCATGTAAGAATGCAGTTTTAACATCCAATTGTTCAAGCTCAAGATCATGCATCGCAACAATACTGAGTAAAGTGCGAATAGAGCTATGCTTCACAACAGGAGAAAAGACTTCGTTATAGTCAATACCTGGAATCTGACTGTAACCCTTAGCAACTAACCTTGCTTTATATCTTGTCTCATCATTAGGAGAAACACATTCTTTCCTCTTGAAAACCCACTTGCAACGAATAGGTTTCTTCTCTCTAGGTAATCTTACTAAATCCCAAGTGCCATTCTTTTCAAGTGATTCCATCTCATCATGCATAGCGGTCATCCACTTATTACTATCACCAAAAATAATAGCCTCGGAATATGAAGAAGGCTCAGCATTACCTTCAATTTCTTCTGCAACAGATAAAGCAAAAGAAACAATATTGCACTCTTCAATTAACCTGTCAGGTTTATTAATACCCCGTCTAACTCTGTCACGTGCGAGATTCCAACTGGGTGGAACAATATGCTGATTTGGAGTAGGAGTGGCATGATCATCATTAACGACGGGTTCATCCTGTGCATCAACAATTTCATTACCAGATGTATCACTTGAGTCAATAACATGCTCCACCTGAACAGCAGGCTCCTGAACAATAGGTTGCTGTTCACTCTCAACGGGAACATTAGTAGATGAAACATCATGTAACATAGCAGATTCATTAAAGATAACATTTCTGCTAATAACAACCTTCTGGGTTTCAGGATTCCACAATTTAAAACCTTTAACACCAGACTTATAACCAAGAAAGATGCACTTAACAGCCCTAGGCTCCAACTTTCCATTATCAACATGAGCATAAGCAGTGCAACCAAAAACTCTCAACTATGAATAATCAGCAGGTGAACCAAACCATACCTCAATTGGAGTTTTTTTATTAAGAGCAATAGATGGTGAACGGTTAATGAGATAACAAGCAGTGGAAGCGGCCTCAGCCCAAAAACGCCTATGCAAACCTGCATTGGACAACATGCAACGGGCTCTGGAAATAATGGTCATGTTCATACGCTCAGCAACACCGTTTTGTTGAGGAGTATAAGGAACGGTGTAATGTCTGACAATGCCTTCAGACTTGCAATAATTCTTAAATTCCTTAGAACAGAATTCCATACCATTATCAGTGCGAAGTATCTTTACCTTCCTTTCAGCTTGTCTTTCAATCATAATCTTCCACTCCTTAAAAGCTGAGAATGCTTCATATTTATGCTTCAAGAAATAAGGCCAAACTTTTCTCGAATAATCATCAATAATAGTTAGCATGTAACTTGCACCACCTAATGACTTCTTGCGAGATGGTCCCCATAAATCAGAATACACATAATCAAGAATACCTTCAGTTGTATGGGTCGAAGTATTGAACTTCACCCTCTTGTGCTTGCCGAAGATACAATCCTCACAAAATTTCAATTTACCAGGTTCATATCCATCAAGAAGACCTCTCTTATTTAACTCTGCTAAACCAAGTTCACTCATATGTCCAAGACGCATATGCCAAAGGTTAGCAGCATCACAATCAGAATTCTTTGAAACAACTTGAGTAGCGTTACCTGAAACGGTAGAACCTCGAAGGTAATAAAGACCGTTGGTCGAACTTAAGTCACCTTTCATCACAACAAGGGAACCTTTGGTGACCTTCAAAACACTATCCCCACCTGAATACTTGTATCCCTTTGCATCAAGGGCACTCATAGAAATAAGATTTCTCTTCATCTTCGGAATATACCGAACATCTGTCAAAGTTCTAATCATACCATCAAACATCTTGATTCGAATAGAACCTATGCCTTCAATCTTGCATGGTGAATTATCAAAACCCAAAACGGAACCAGCAGAAGTAGTGGAATCAAAAGTATTAAACCAATCTCTATGTGGACACATATGAAAAGTGCATGCACTGTCAAGTACCCACTCATCATTGGTCTCAGCACATCCAGCAATAACGACAAGAGCATCATCGGAACTATCATCACGAGCAACGTTAGCAGAATTTTCACCTTGTTTGTTACCGTTCCTCTTTTCCTTGTTCTGCAACTTGGAACACTCGGAGATGTCATGCCCGTCTCTCTTGCAATATCTGCAATACTTCTTGTCTCTGGATTGCGACCGGCCCCTGTAGCCGTTCTTACTTTTGTCTCTGTTTCCATTATTGGAATTCTTCTCCTTTGTCCTGCCACGAACAGACAATCCCTCGGCTTGGGATGAACTCGAACCATCATGAGGCACCATTAATTTCATCTTCTCCTTGGAGTTCAAAGCTTCATAAACTTCATTAAGCGTGAGAGTATCACGACTGTATAATATGGTGTCTCTAAAATTGGTATAAGAACTTGGCAGTGAACAAAGTAACATTAAAGCAGTATCTTCCTCTTCATATTTAACCTCCATTGCAGCTAGATCAGATATGATCTCTTTAAATTCTGAAATATGATTCAAAACATTACCTCCCTCGGGTAACCTGTGCAGGAATAACTTTTGCTTCAGATGCATCTTGCTGGTGAGATCTTTAGTCATGCAAATCCCTTCCAGCTTTAACCATAGAGCGGCGGCAGTTTTCTCGCTCAAAACTTCCTGCAAAATATTATTATGCAAATGAAGTTGAATTTGTGATAAAGCCTTACAATCAATTCTTTTCTCCTCATCAGTCCAGTCCTG
Source organism: Triticum timopheevii (assembly GCA_963921465.1). NCBI lineage: Eukaryota > Viridiplantae > Streptophyta > Magnoliopsida > Poales > Poaceae > Triticum > Triticum timopheevii. The sequence goes on from OY997274.1 coordinate 475,678,896, forward strand.
AATTCGGTTCTTCCCAAAACTATCCAGTGTTTCATCATAGTCAGACTGTGCCAACAACGCTCGCATCTTGACTTGCCATAGGGTAAACCTTGTGTCACGGTCCAGCAGCGGAAGATCGTACTTCATGGATGCCATGAGTCGATAAAACTGTGTACACAAAGTAGTACAAGCCCGTAGAAAAAATTCTTGATAGAATTAAAGTTGCGGATCAAAAGAAATAGGATAAATAACACCTGGTAGATATTGGGCAGTGGACGTAGCAAACAAAAGGACGAAGCAAGGATCAACCAACTAGTACTAATACTCCTGTAGTACTGTAGCCGTCACGTGAGCAAGCAATCAACAAGTAGTAGTAGTCTTCAAGTAGATTAACTTCAAGTAGTAGTAGCAGCAACGCGATCCACTTCATGCAAAGAAAACGCTAGCGGCTGCCTCGGGACTTGAGCAATACGTGGAGAAGCACAAGAACTCGGCGACTTGCGATTTGACAGCAGCGTTGCAGCCTTGACTTGGGCCCGTACGGAGTTCTTGTCGGTCTCGGCTTGGTATGGTGCTGCAGCGAATCGATCCGAAGCCGGATCGCCTGGTCACGTACGGACGGCGGCGCACGTAACCCTAATCCTCTCGTCTCAAACCTCGTATCCGTAAACTTGGCTCTGATACCACTTGTTAGATAATAACCAGAATAAAACGAGACAAAGAGAGACACGGATTTTTACGTGGAAATCCTTGCGGGAGAAAACCACGGACGCACGAAGGCGCAATCACTATAATGGAGGAGTATTACAAGCACGAGACGACAGACCGTCTGAGATGCGACTACATGGGGTATATAAGAGGGCAATACATGAGAGTCCTTGGAGGACAAGTAAACGAGTTGTACTCGAACGCGTCGACGTCAATGCAAAGGCCCACACCGGTTGTACTACATCTAGTCAACCCGGTACTAGAATTTGGATCACAATTTAACAACACAAGGTACGAGCACTGGTTAGACATCTAATCTTCTTATTTGGTCTGCGTTCTGTCCTGTTAGATCGTGCATCTAGTGCTCAGATCAGGTTAGGTGCACTATTTTCTTACATAAGTACAAACGCATGACCCTCTAACGTTGAAATTGAATTTGCGTACCTTCCATAATATAATGCAGTCAATCAAGATAAATGCAGAGAATATTCTTCTACTATCATACCTTGTACTCTTTGGTGTACCCGCTACTGGTACAGTGGTACTGACCGACACCATATATATCGATGGGGTTGCTAAAAAACTAGCAATGCACAAGAAACTGCGAAGCTCATCTTAAGGTCCTAACGAATATTGATGCTGCAAAGCCTATTGTGATGTTTAAGTCTGATGTGCTTCAGTAATGTACATACCCATATCCAAAAGTAGCTTACCATTTAGATGAGATCGGTTGAAAGAATAAGCTGTTGTATGCCAGTATATGGATACTTGCAGGATTCAAATTGGTCCTCAACTAGTTGCGTCTCTGTTCTATCTTTGAACCAACCAAAGCGCACATTCTTGTTCAGATTATCCTCTCGAGAGGTCATAACATCTGCACATAAACCTGTTTTGCGTGTACATGTAAACTCATACTCAACTGGGTGCTTCCATAAATCAAGATTACTGACACTAATTTTGATGAAGTGCACGACTATAACCCTGTAGCGCTATGCTCATGCAGGATGTCCACATACGTAGCAACTTGTGCGAGATTTCTTATGCTGGTCAGTGGTCAACTGAATTGTAATTCTGAACTCACACAGTAGAGGTAGGTGTAAAAAAGGGATTGGACTCGGTGCACTTTATTACTGATCGGGTGCAGCTATATATACTGGTTTACAGGAGCACAACCGATGCCAAAATCGCATGAGAGGCACTACGGGCACTAGCTAGGCCACGATCCCAGAATGTGGGACATACGTGATCAGCACGCACGCATACACTACACCCCCAGCCCCCGCTGCCCGCGCAGTCTTGACGTCGGGTGTCGAGACACAAAGACTGAAGCGGAACGCTTGAAAAACATTCGTCGGCAGTCTGTTGGTCATGACATCCGTGAACTGCTGGCGCGTTGGCACATGAAGAACACGGAACTCGCCGAGTGCGATGCGCTCACGGGCTTGGTGAAAACTCACAGCAGCAGAAGGTACACAGTCCGTTTCAGGCCCCCGGTCACACAAAAAGCACACATTGTTGTGCAGCCAGGGCCGGCCCTGGGGCATGGGCAGGGGGGCGACGGCCCAGGGCCCAGCCCAGGGAGGGGCCCATGATGTAGTGCACATATATAATATAGCCAAGCAAAAAAGGTGAGAAAAAAATTTATGAGAGAAGAAAAACGAGATGAGGTAGGCCATCAGATAGCAGGTAGCGATTAGCGAAGCGTCACGCAAGCCGCACGGCAGGGCCGCTCGTTTCGATTGTGAAACAAATCAATCGAAGGTCTCGCGGACGCCTCGCTCGTCTGTTCGTCCACTCGTCGTTGTGGTCGCCTCGGTCACCGCTGTGCGCGTCGCCCGCCGTGCGGCAATCCAGCAGCCGCAGCCCGCAACAGTACGTATACGTATGTATGTGAGCAGTGAGCGCAGCCCACAGCAGTACGTATACGTATCCATGCATAACTCTCTGTACCATGTTCCTGATCCATCCCTGCAAACCCCAATTTCAGTAATTTCTTTTATTTTTTAGAACGTATTCAACTATTCATCCATGATCCATCCTCTAATTTCAGTGTACACGAAGTTCCAAATTTTAATGTATAATTTTCGAATTCAATCTTTCATAGTATGTATTCAACCATCCTTTTTTTGTCATTCTATGCACATGTCTACGGTTCCAATCATTCAAATCATCCGATGTATAAATTTCTAATTCCTTGAATAATTTTTTCTTCATAATATTAGGACATTAGCCCGCCATGTTGCCTAAGAAGCATTTGTCAGTTGCTCAAACAAGGAGAAAAAAGATAGAAAGGGATCTGAAGATTCAACAACTGAAGGGTACTTAAGTATTATTGTTGTCGATGGAGTCAGTTGAATTTGGTTCTTATTTAAGGTAATCATATCATGTTACTTTCAATTTTCTATCTTTTTAGTATTTCTGTCGTAATATGACATTGTCCAATAATTATTATGTTTAAGTTTATGTATCACGCACGCGCATACATATATATATGATCTTAGGACATAGGGGCACATGGCATCGAATTCGCCTAGGGCCTCCCGAAACACAGGGCCGGCCCTGTGTGCAGCCAGTTGCGCGCCCCCAACCAGTCCGCCGTCCAGTTTCTATTCTGAAGAAGCAAACAAACATAGACTTTTCCCTCTGCCTTGATCTTCCAAAGCTGCTCCAGATGCTGCTGCTGGATTCTGCCAATCAATCGAACTTTTTATTTTGCAAATTTCAATGAATTGAACGTCATTAGTAGAATTAGCAGAATAACTGACGCTAGCCGTGATATTCACTTGATGAGATCATCCTGACCGAGAACTGAACCAACTGAACTTTTTCCCAAAGCTTGATGTACTGGTAAATTTGCTCCTCCATGTTGACTCTCTGAAGGCCCCTCATTCATTTTTGCATCCATAGTAACGTCCTTCGCCGACAGTTTTTTTTTCCGCATGCCAGAGGAACAACAGTAGTAGCTATCTCTCGAAATAGGCTTTCGCTCCGAATTATAGATAAATCAAACAACCAATCCATACAACAAGTCCAAGTGCAGCAAAGGAAATAAGAATGTCTGTTGGGGCATCAGCACAAATATGCCCAATGAAATAGCAGGAGCTACCTCACACGGCGCCATCCCCTGCAACCATTTGTCATTTCAGAATTTCGCTTCTTACCGTTGCCCAATGCAATATTTGAGCAGGGCAGCAAACAGGGCCCTGTCAACAGAATCACAATGGAGCTGCTGCAAGGCCTAGCCAGCGCACCGGACAGAGATCCAGTGCCTGCACCCCATTCAGACCATGGCCAGCCAGCCAACCTCAATGCACGGCTATAGCATACAGTATCCCTGATTCCGAGGCCCCCATACTTTCTTTGGCGCACAAATCTTATGCGGCGTTGTGTTGTTCTAGTGAGAATAATCAGGACTCTAAGGTCTGAGCTATTGAACTTGTTGTCCATTGCATACTTTCAGATTTTCTTTTTCTTTTTTCTTTTTTTCTGGCGGAAAACATACTTTCAGTTTTTCATTTTGGGAGAAAACGGGCGTCATGAAAATCCTGGTTCCGTCACAAAGGGCAACCCGGGAACAAATCTAGGGAGTCACGCAAGCATGTCACCACCTCCATGGCAAAAAAAATTAGTAAACCAATTCCCAAGCTGAAGGCCCCAGGATGTAGTATACTACGGAACTTTGCGTCAACCGATGTTACCGGGCCCCAAGAAGCCATTAGCGGAACTCACTAGGGAAGTGGGAATGCAGCACGGCGATTCAAGCAGGGGAGAGGGAGTGACCTGTGGAGCGGAAGCGGAGCGCTGGTTCTGCGATCGGCGCCGTGGGATCAGGCGGCGACCTCGCCGGCACGGTGCGCAGGTCGGGAAGGAGGCGACGAGGGGAACGGGAAGGGGCCGAGGCCCGACGCCTGGGATGGCGGGAGCTCCTATATTCTGTGCAGCTGACCAAGTGCAGCCAGTGCGGCCGGCGTTGTTCGTGTTCGGAGACGGGTCTTTGGACGTCGGCAACAACAACTACATAGAACCCAACGAGGTAGGAGACCCTTGGAGAGCCACTCACTCTTACTACGGCATAGACTTCCCCAAATCCGAGCCCACCGGAAGGTTCAGCAATGGATTCAACATGGCCGACTTCATCGGTATGCTACTTTCATCCCATCATGTTATTCTTATTTTTCATGATTAACTTACTGCTCAAGACATTGACATGACCAATTATGCACATGGTGGTCTACTTGTTCTAAACACTGACATGAAGCTTTTCTCAACCATTGTTTGCCAACAGTCTTTGATTTGATATATTCTTGTTTTCTCATGTATGGACTTAATTAATTTGTTCTACTTTACCCATAGCAATTGAAAAACAATACAGAAAGATAACACCATATATGCTATCAGCTTTTTTAAAAAAATGGATGAAGACCCCCGGCCTCTGCATCTGGGCGATGTATGCAGCCATTTTATTAATTATTCACACAAAACCTTACAAAATAATACAACAGTAAGACTAAAGCTACCGTCTAGACAACATCTATCACTACTCCTATCCAATTGATGTAGGGATGCTGATAGTCTGGGCTTAATACTAAACAGACCTCGCAGCCAAACCTACCATCTAAGACCTGAGGTTCCATCAAGGACGCCTGCCGGGTATGGGGCACCCACCGGTCTGGCGCACTCCTCAACCAGGACGTCTGCCGGGTATGAGGCCACCGCAGCCACCTGCCACCAATCCATCTTCAGAATTGTACTGCTACATCTACCTTGCCCGTTCTAGCTGCCGTCGACGCCACCACGACGCCAGACCGCGTCACCCTCCTGCGCGAGTCCATCTCCGCGCATCGGATGCCGAGTCACCACAGCGCCATGCCGCCGAGATCTGCCGCCGTCAATGAGTGAGATGAAGCACCGCTCCACCAAAGAATCTGTCCTCTGGTCCCTCGATCACGTGTGTACCTCCAAGAATGACGCTCCAAAGGGGGGAACTACACTAGAGCGCCACCATCATCCGATCATCCGATCTAGGGTTTCCCCGGAGGTAGCAGAGAGTGTCCTTGAACTTCTCCACGGCGATGCCTTCAAGAAGGGAACGATGCAGATAGCGCCGCCACCGCCGGCATTGGCAATAGCCGAAAGCAAGTTTTCACCCAGATCTGTTCGAAGGAATCCAACTCCCGTGCACGGCCGCCGCAACCACCAGGCTAAGCACTCGCCGCCGCCACCACGCCTGGGACGCCGGCCACCGCTGGCAACACCAACCCCACCATCCACCAGATCTGGGCAGGGATCCCAGATCCATCCCCCAGCACCCACCACCACGGAGGGAAGGAGGCGACGCCAGCGAGGGACGCCGGGAGGGGGAGAAGAAGCCGAGGCAGGGCCAGCCCGACGCCCAGCACCACCAGGCAGATGGGAACGCCCCGCGTAGTCCCCAACTGTGTGCGGGAGAGAGCCGTCCCGCCGCCACCAACGCCACACGGCCTTTGGCCGGCGACGCCCCAGGCGGCGGCGAGGGAGGGGGTTGAGGCGAAGGGGGCGACGGGGGCAGTGCTAGGGTTCGTCCCGGGGGCGCCCGCGGGAGTGCCTCGGGGAGGGAGGGGGTCCAAAATGATTTGACTACTACTCCCTTTCTATGTCGAAGTACAATGCATATCAATTTTCTCTGAAGTCTAACCTCATAAGGTTTGACTATGTTTATAGGAAATTTTATCAACATCTACAATACCAAATCTATATTATTACATTCATTATGAAATATACTTCATATTGTATACATTTGGTATTGTAAAATATTCCTATCCTTTTACAAAATTTAGAGTGTTGGACTTAAGAATAATCTAATATGCACTATATTTTGACATGGAGTGAGCACCAAATACCATCTCCATTTCAAATTACAAAGCGTATAACTTTTCTCATCTTATTTCATATGATAGGATACGCATGTGAATTTATCGATGTTTCTCCTCGTTCACTCCTACTAATTGCAGATTTTACTCTTGTATTTGTATGCATATAAGCCTGGCTACTTTCTCTTTTATTTGTTTTGGTTTCATTAGCATTCTAAATTTTATGACAACTCAAAATAAGCATTATAGTCTGAAATCAACAATCAGAACATTATTTTTAGAATGAACGGAGATATACTAGCTAAGTTATCCAGTTTTTCCAAAGAACATTGGTCAACCGGTGGGTGTATCGTCTTTGATTAATATGCAGCAAAGGCCATGGGATTCAAGATGAGCCCTCGTGCTTATATGTCTCTTAATAGTCCTGCAAAACTTGATGCCGGTTTCTCTGGAGTCAATTATGCTTCCGCGACCGCTGGGATTTGGAGGGACAGCGTAAGTGGACACCTTCGTATATATGCATGCATGTGTATTTGAATTTACGTGCATATTTTTCAGGAATGCATGTACTTTTATTGTCTACTTATCTTCGGTTATTATATGCCTTACATCGATAGGTAGGGTACTCTTTCAGGAATATGTAAGCACAAAATAATTTATATGCAATATATTTGGACGTACGACATACGAGGAACATTGCAACAACATCATAAGCTTTGTACACATCAATTGTCGCAATCCAGAGTGTTTGATAGATTGAACTCCTAGCCTATTATTGTGGGCCCCTAAAAAAACTAGGAATAAGGGGTTGTTGGACATCAACTGCAATTAATCATAAAATGATGTTTACAGGATGATGGACTGAACATCCCATTGATGGACCAAGTAAAGTACTTCGCGGCCACGATAGAGAAGATGGAGGCCAACCGTAGCCGGCAAGAGTTGAGCAAGATGTTGTCCAACTCCCTCTTTCTCATCAGCGTCGGCGCTAGTGACCTATACTATATCTACAACATCATGACCAGATCGGAGCCGGATAACAAAACCGATGTCCCACACCTCTTATCCTCCTACGGGGACAACATTACGGCCTTGTACAACTTGGGCGCGAGGAAGTTCGCGATAATCAACGTCCCGACCTTGTGCACGCCAGTGGTGAGCCATACCTGTGACGACCTCATGACCAGCCTTCCCAAGGACTTCAACAACGGCATCAAGCCACTCATGGACGGCCTCGCCTCCAACCTTGATGGCCTCCGCTACTCCATCGCTGACTTCTACGCCTTCTCAGATGTAGTCAGCGCAAATCCGTCGGCATATGGTAAAATCCATTAAGAATATCAAATATTCCTATAGGGCCACAAATTCGTCAACTATATTTATGTTGTTTATGGCCTGTTGATGGATGCACAGGATTTGTGAACACCGCGGCCTCATGCTGCGAAGGCCCATGTGCAGCTAACTATAAGCCACCATGTGCCAACCGCATGGAGTATTGGTATTGGGACCAGGAGAACCCAACGGAGCAGGCTGCTAAGCTGGCCACAACAACATTTCTCAATGGTACAATGCAATTCACAGCGCGGATGAACTTCGAGATGTTGTTCAACCAAAAGTGATTTATGTTTATGTTTTAAGCTTGTAGTATCAACAATAAAAGCGATCTAATCAACCAAAAGTGATTTATGTTTAAGTTTTCGGCTTGTAGTATCCATAATGAAAGCGACTCATCTGTGTGAACCACATATATATTTCCATTTGCCCTGAATTCTAATGTGTGCCACTGCGTTGATCATAGCTTTCAATACTGTGGTGGCATGTTGAGTGCAGAGTTGAGTCATGAACGGTACTGAGAGTTGGTGGTGCGCAATAACCGGTCTTAGAGTTGAGGGTTCCGTCCTAAATGGACTTCTTTCATCCTTGGATCATTACAATCATGGTTTACAAGAAAGAAACAAAGAGATCTCTATGGTTTATAATCTTACCATTTTACAACATATATCTAGGAGCTACGACTAACAAACTCTAAACTCTACGCTTTATCACTTAATATCCTCCCTCGGTATCAACAAGTCCAGGTTGAGATTGTCCTTGAAGGCCTTTGTAACGCCCCGGACACATTCACCGATTCTGGTAGTTACACCTGGCGGGATCTAGACTAGCTCCATAGACCAACACTACTCTGTCCTACGCACTTTGTTCTCACTCATGCGCACTCGGGATCAACTTCCCAGTCAGGCACCCATCTTTAAATCTCTCCAAGCCAAGCATGCTTAACTTTGTTGTTCCTTGCGAATGGGCTCCCGAAAAAAGAAGGAATTACTTGTTTATATGAGTAGTCTATCGTTCCTATTAAGTCAGGCTCTCACATAAACCCCCACTCAAAGGAACCGACGTCCTCGTTGGCCCACGAGAACGTTCCCTATTGGCACACTATGTACGTCCAGTCTGGCACATGTGCCATGTCGTGTGCCACGACGGGCCACATGTGCCATGCGCCACATGCCCGCGCGCCTGACTCGAACACGCCTATGTAGCCGTGAGGGTCAGCTTTGATACCAATTGTAACGCCCCGGCCACGTCTGCCAGTTACTGGATGTTATGCCTGGTGACATCTAAAGTGACCCCATGGACCAACACTAGTATCTCCTATGCACTTTGTCCTCACTCGTGTGCACCCGAGAGCAACTTCTGGGTCGGTCACCCATCCTTAAATCACTCCAAGGCAAGCACGCTTAACTCTGAAGTTCCTTTCAAATGGGCTTCTGGAAAAGAAGGAATTCCTTGTTGATATGAGTACTTTATCATTCCTATTAAGCCAAACTCTCCTAGCCTTGGATTTATCGAACTTACAATGGATTTATGAAGCCATATGTCCAATAGCTTACGAGAAACTATTTACCTAAAAAATGGAAGTCAATATATATGTTTTATTCTAGCATGGAAAGAGGGTTGGCTGAAAAATATGTTACTCCAATATTACCACACCAAAGACAGGATGTTTCACAACTATCTTCAGGAACCTTGATGCCACCATGTCCATGTGTGAGTAGTCTTCCTTGGTCTATGAGTCCATAACAATATCTAGATGTAGGGGAACATGTTATGCAAGAAAAAATATGTGCACATGTAACGCCCAAAACGAAACTGGACGATGCTATGCAAAACTGACCATAACAGCAACATGGAAAATTAGATGCAACATTTAATTATGATGCAGAACCCAAACAAGGGAACAAATGACATGGCATGATAGTACATAACATCCACTACAAAACATGATTACTGAATGATTTCTAGATCTCCTTAAATCATTAGGAAAACAGCATGGAAAACTGACAAATGATACCAATTTTTAGACTGTGAACAACACAGTTCATGGCAGAAAACAGATTCAGGATGCAATGTATAGGGCTAGCAAACTACATGCAACAGGAGCTTTTTATGGCAAATATGAACATGGAAGGCTTGTACTAAATGCACTTAACAAAACTCCCTTACTGAACATGCTCCAAAGATATACAGATATAATGATAGCATCAATGCAAAATGACAAGTTATGCTGACAGTTTCAGACAGCAAAATAAGCATGACATGGCAAAAACAGATTCATGTTGTCATGTTTGCAAGCTTGTGGCACTCACTACAAAGCACTTCATGGCATGAAACAAAATCTAGCAGTAAGATGGCATGTTCATGCTCCAAATCATGTGATAACAATGCTCATATGAAAATCACACAAAATCATGCAAAAATGATAACATGGCATATGCTGTAAAAATAACATGTTCCAAAACTTGCCCAAATGATGAAACTAATGCTACCAATGGATTGGTTGGATTTTTCTACCCCAAAATGGTATATAATATGTACTAGGTAATTGCACGTGCGTTGCAACGGGTACATGAATATTTTATTTGTAATCATTGTAATTTATTTAGCATAGCTTTCGCATTGTGCTTCATAACCGCAATAAGAGATGCGAGATCATAATTTGTCAAATGAGTACACAATCAACTATCATTTTTTTTATTTTTTTATTTTTTCAACTATGACATAAAGCAACGTCCGATATTTCAATTCCCATTTCTACTATATTGGCAATATAGCTATATTTGTAGTAGTTATAATACCAATGGTGCACTGAAGTGCACCATAGACTCGTGCCAAACCATAGCATCAATCCACAAGCCACTGATTTGAAGATGTGGAAGTAAAAAAGGAAAATCTAGTATACCTTTGGCACTCGCAAAAAAATAGTAGAACTTTGGAAGACAAAAGAACATCCGAAGATCTTGTAAGTTGTAAGAGTACTCCCTACACAAACCAAAATATTTTGGCAGCGTGTGCTTATCTAATAGTTCAAGGAAAAGCAAAAGCAATCATTCCTAGATACCCTGAATCTTTCACAACAAAGACCTTGCATTGCAAGTTGTTGCAGCAGAGAATCATGATGTATGCTGCCGCCTACACGCCCCTGCAGAAGCAAATAGTGCACACCGGCGCCATTGGCCTAGGAAGTGCCGCTGGCCTACTACACATGAGCTGCCAACCATCGTTCATGTACACTTTGACTTGAGAGCCTGTTGCAGGCAAGTGAAAACTGTTTCTGAATTTCAGAAAGGAAATAGAAAAGAGGGTATGCGTTATATACCTTCAGAGTTTGTCTTCATCGAAAACCTTACCATGCGAACAACTATGCATTAAGAAACCGTATTCATAATGCATGAACATTCTCTTCATAAAATCCATGCATTAACCATCGGGGAGCTCTTCCATATCCTTGCAAAAATAGTGTGGCAGCCTTATGTTAGCGACAACTAAAGAGCACACGAATATTGAACATAGCATCCCAATGGCAAGGACAAATATTAAGAAATAATATGCACTATAATGCAACTAATTAATCAAAGCAATTCACTTCCTGTAACTACAGATCTGTAATTAGTAGGCATTCAATCACACTACAATCACAACTGCATATGCATCTTGAATGCCACCAGTTGAGCATAGCCAACAAGTTGATTGTAGTTGGATAAAAATGAAGCGGATCCGTTTGAGCAACACCTCTGCAAGGCATGGTTTTCTCACAAATGACAATTCAGACTACAGCCAAAGGAATAGAAGTACCAAACTGAAAGTTTTCACATATCACATTGTGTGCTATGGGAGCTCATTACAGACCTCTAAGCTTGCCGAGGGTAGGGCTGACCTTGATCCCATGACAAGTGGTTTGATATTAAGCCCGCCGACACTTCTGGTTGCGATAAACATTACCTATTGATGCTATAATAGGCAAGGAACAAAAGAATAAGCAACACACCCGACATTAGACCTGAATCACCTGATCACATGGGCACAGTCGACTTGCTGCTTTAGGAAACATCGGGCGCCTAGAAGCCGGAGAGGTTGTCCGCTACGCCATCAGGGGTCACTAGGCAAATGACGCCTGGCCAATGCTGCGACCCTTCCTGCTGCATGGGTGGATTATGGAGTTGTGGGCGCTGCTAGAAGGTCCACGGTGAAGGACATGAGAGAAGATGCCGGTATGGAGAGGAGAGACTCTTCCAGCCCCGTCCGCCATTTGTCTTGTTCCCGCGAGATTGGAACAAGAGTAGGCCACCACCGACCGTTCGATGCCACTCTCAATTGACTCTCGCATAGCCGGCCACCATCGGCCCTTGTTCCATGGTGACACCATTGCCAATGATAGCAGAAAGGGAGAAGAGATGTCAGGGTGTACGTCTAGAGATAGCTAAGAAGAGGTGCAGACCTGCAAGAGCTCCCTATCACCCGTGTCATGTATCGCTGCTGCCACCCCGAGAGAGAGATGATGAATGCGTTTCAGGAGGAAAATAGGGTTAGTGGAGAGAAAGCTGAGGGGGTTGAGGGGAACCGGTTGAGTGGACACATGGAGGAAAAAAACCAGTGAAGGGTTGACGATAAAAATCGGTGCAGAAGGGACGTGCGGGAGGAGGGCAGGACGAAAGACAACAACGTATGACGGGAAACAGAACGCTCCGTTTCTTTTAGATAGTAGAGATATGTAGCTGTATGGAAATGCTCACAAAAGCCACAAGTGAAAAACTGCCCTAAATGGAAACCTTAGGATATGCCAAAACTGGCATATTCTGAATCTGGAATAAAAACAGAAATGAGGTGAAACTGGCAGATACTCACAGGGCTTCTCTAGCCCTCCGACTGGCCAGTGGGGCCTGGTGCCATGAGGCAGGGTGTGTGCGTGTGTGTGAATGGCAAGTGGGGTCCGAAACGTCAGGGGGTGTGCGTGTGTGGAGCCTGGGATTCGAACCCGGGTTTCCCCGGTAGAACCCCACGGTCCAAGCCACTGCGCCTGATAACCCACAAGTATAGGGGATTGCAACAGTTTTCGAGGGTAAAGTATTCAACCCAAATTTATTGATTCGACACAAGGGGAGCCAAAGAATATTCTCAAGTATTAGCAGCTGAGTTGTCAATTCAACCACACCTGAAAGATTTAATATCTGCAGCAAAGTATTTAGTAGCAAAGTAGTATGGAAGTAACTGTAACGGTGGCAAAAGTAACAATAGCAGTTTTGTAGCAATTGTAACAGTAGCAACGACCAAGTAACGTAGCAAAGATCAATATGTGAAAAGCTTGTAGGCAATGGATCAGTGATGGATAATCATGCCGGATGGCATTCATCATGCAACAGTTATAACCTAGGGTGACACAGAACTAGCTCCAATTCATCAATATAATGTAGGCATGTATTCTGAATATAGTCATACGTGCTTATGGAAAAGAACTTGCATGGCATCTTTTGTCCTACCCTCCCGTGGCAGTGGGGTCCTAATGGAAACTAGGGGATATTAAGGCCTCCTTTTAATAGAGAACCGGACCAAAGCATTAGCACTTAGTGAATACATGAGCTCCTCAAACTACGGTAATCACCAGAAAGAATCCCAATTATTGTCACCTTGGGGTATGTGGATCATAACTCGTAATAGGTGTCTACAACTTGCAAGAAAGTATCAAGAACACAAATATATTCATGAAAACATAATAGGTTCAGATCTGAAATCATGGCACTCGGGCCCTAGTGAAAAGCATTAAGCATAGCAAAGTCGTAGCAACATCAATCTCAGAACATAGTGGATACTAGGGATCAAACCCTAACAAAACTAACTCGTTACACGATAAATCTCATCCAACCCATCACCATCCAGCAAGCCTGCAATGAAATTACTCACGCATGGCGGTGAGCATCATGAAATTGGTGATGGAGGATGGTTGGTGATGATGATGGCGATGATTTCCCTTCTCCGGAGCCCAAAACGGACTCTAGATTTGCCCTCCGAGGAAGAATAGGAGGTGGCGGCGGCTCTGTATCATAAAACGCAATGCATCCTTCCCTCTGATTTTTTTCTCCCCGAACATGAATATATGGAGTTGAAGTTGAGGTCGGTGGAGGTCCAGGGGACCCACAAGGTAGGGGGCACGCCCCATGGGGTGGGCGCGCCCCCCACCCTTGTGGACAGTTGGTGGGTCCCCTTGGTTTATTCCTTCGCAAATATTTTTTATTAATTTCAAAAATATTCTCCGTGAAGTTTCAGGTCATTCCCAGAACTTTTATTTCTGCACAAAAATAACACCAAGGCAATTCTGCTGAAAACATCGTCAGTCCGGGTTTTCCATTCAAATCATGCAAATTAGAGTCCAAAACAAGGGCAAAAGAGCTTGGAAAAGTAGATACGATGGAGACGTATTTACTGCTGCTATGATTTGTTGACTAGAGTAGGCTCAGGATCTTATGAATCAGTCAAGTGCCGGCCTTGGCTTGGACACACCATGGCCGGAGACGATGGCGATGACCAGCGTGGCGGTGGCGGGGCCCTAGAGGCGGCAGTGGTCATGCGGGACCCTACGGGGGGGTGTGTGGCGTGCGGATTAGGGTGGAGCAGGTCGTAGCGGTGCTCGAGCAGAAGCTCGGCTCCGACCATTGTGTCTGCGGCGAGCAGGGAAGCGAGAACGGCAGCGCGAGGCAAGGCCGGGCGCGTGGCGAGCGGGCATGCACGCGTGGCGAGGCGACGCGAGCGTGTTTCTGGCCTGCGAGCAAAAGGAAGTTGCACTACACCTAAGGTGGGAGCTTTGAACTCACTTTCGAGATCGACCATGGTGGACGAGCATGGAGCTCTCGGATCAGCGCCCTACGACGATGCAACCTCGATACCAGAGAGAAGGGAGGTGTGGGTCATCACCGAGGGACTGTAGGCATCAGCGATTGGGTTGGGGAAGCGACGGAGGCGACGACGGAAGGCGCAAACGGCGTTGCTGTCGCGACCGGTTTTCCAGGATATATTTCCCAGAAAATGGTCCTTGTGCTCACCAGCCCCAGGATTACTGTTAGCTGATGAGACACCAACTTGATACAGAAATTCCAAGAAAAATACAAAATATGTAGTACAAGACCATTCTGGCCTATGAGTACAACAAATGGTTTCTAGTAGTAGATGGCGGAAGCGGTTTGTGGTACATCAGTGGCCATGGGACTCCATTTCCCACTGGAACAGCTGACCAAGATAACTCCTATCTTCGCGAGGCTGCTTTCATCATTGCGTAGGTTCCATGTGTGTCATCGCAACGCTCCTCTCCATGCACGAAATCTGGCCAAGACAATAGCCAGGGACAAGCCAGTGAGTACTTTGAATGTACTCACAAACATTATGAACACTAGTATAATATAACAAAAGAGAATCATGCTCCGAAATATTCTATGACCACAACGTCAGTCACGAAATAAAAACCCATGATGCATGCAAGCGGGTTGTTTATATAAAACTTGAATATGCGATCAGAGAGTAGGGATAGAGTGCACCGATCGGGTGTCTGAAGCGACGCCTCGAAAGGATAATAATATAAAGCATGCCTCAGTCGGGCGTCTGAGCGACACCACATAAAGGGCTTATAAATAAGAGAAATAACAAGCATGCCACAGTCGGGCGTCTGTGCGACACCACATAAAGGGCTTATAAATAATAGAAACAACAAGCATGCCACAGTCGGGCATCTGTGCGACACCACGAAAAGGGCTTATAAATAATTTAAATAGCAAGCATGCCACAGTCGGGCGTCTGAGTGACACCACATAAAGGGCTTATCAGAGGATAATCACAGTGAATATCCAGGAGGTAGAACCGTCCCAGGGATACTCAATAGTTCAAATAATGTAAATGGTTAGTCCACAATAATAGTAATCATAATCATCATGAGTCACAAGTCATAATCCATGTTCAGGTTTAGCAATCTTTCCTCCGAAGACCGACACTTGACCCATCCCAGACTGTAGTCCTTAACCATGGACACGGCTATTCGAATAGATATAATCTCTGCAGAGGGTGTACTCTTTACCCACGAGTAACGGGTTTCCGTTAGTCCATCGGGACTAATTCCGTCCACGGTCTTTTAATTGAAAACACAACTGACCGCACACACCAGCCTGACTTACCGGTGTCTGGAATCACCCACGACACTCGTTAAGCAAAACTCTAAGTGGGGAGGATACAACCTCGACTAGCATGGGATCACAAAATTTATAACATGCGCAAACTAGGGGAGCTACCCCCTCGGCTACAACCGGAAACACCCATGCCCCCAGACCAGGTGGCATGCCTACCGGATGCAGCCGGTATCTTCCACCATGGCCTCTCTGTACGGTGTGTGCTAGGAAGGGGTTGACAACTTACTGAACCGTACCCTACCTATGGCAGGGACATGTGGTAGTACGAAACAAGTATGGGGGTTACTGGAACAAGACTCGATCTACGGCCGACTCAGGAGGTTTAAGTATTCCCTCCATGATTAGCACAACAAATATGTTTCAACCAACAGACAGAATCACCACTCATCATACCTCACTATGCCATACCGGACACAACCGTCTCGACGAAGACTAGAGACAAGCCCGTGTCTACCCAAGATAGAGGCTTTCCCGGATTCCTTCCGATAGGCATGAAAGGCATACGAGGGTTATTACTATCACAAGCATATCAAATTCCAACAGCAAGGAACATTCATTATGCACTCATGAGTACGATCATATCATCACATAAAATAACGAGTACTTCGTGTTAAGGTGGTGTTGTAACTGTATCAAACAACACACAACAATATTATGCCAGGGTCCAGAATGCTTGCCTTCAAGAGTATGCAAGTGGGGGTGCACTTTTTGAAAGTTGCTTCCTTCTTCAAAAATCCTATTTTGAGAAAATTCAAATTAAAACATAGTTTCAAAGCAGTACAAAAAAGTTGTTTGGAAAATTTTCAAATAAATATGAAAATAAACTAGACGGAATTTGAGAAACAACAGAAAAAGAATCAAGTCATTTGGACTTATATTTAAAAAGTTATAGCCAGTCAAAATTCTGTTTTTAAAATAAACTGAAAAAAAGAAAAACGTTTCGAATAAAAAAACGGAGGAGGCATACTTCTGGGTTTACGCTTTCACTTAAACCACGCGGGCCGGCGCGGGGTCACTCACAGTGGGTCCCTTGGGCCCACTGATCAGGTTTGACCAGTCGCCCGCGCATCTTTCCTCCTCTGTCCGAGCGGTGGCGGAGCTCCGGCGATCGCCGTCGACGAACCGCGGCTCCCCACGGGGTTCCGAGGGCAGGGATGGATCCACCACTCCCGGGCAATCCTCCTAGTGGTTGCTAGGTTGGCGGGGGTGGAGGGAGTCGCCGGCGGCGAGCTCCGCAGTGGAGGTGGCTTCGGGAGGATTTGGGGGTTTGGGCTACGGTGGTTCCCGGTCGAGGCTGAGGCGTTGGGTGGCTCCGCACGGTCGAGGGGAGTAAGATGATGGCGTTGGAAGGGCAGGGGAGGCTCTACTTGTGACGCACGGCCCCAGAGTGTGGCGGCGGCCGAACTGACCGGAGATGGGGAAGACGGCCTTCCTCCATCGATTGCCGGCTAAGGGAGCCCTAGGGTGATGGCTTGAGGTTGCCTGAGGGACTGGACGAGCTTGGGAGCCCCTTTTATAGCATATCTGAGTCAGTTCCGCGGCGGCCATGGATAGGAACGACGAACCACCGTCCTGTTGCAGGCAGGGCGATGTGGCGGTGACGGGCGCTAGCGGACGGGCTCGTGGATGAGCTCAAGATGTTCCAGAGGGCAGCTGGCGGGCTGGAGTGGCTCGGGTGGCGCCGTCCATGGTAGAGGCCTGCTGCGGCTGTCGGCGGCTTGCGGTGGTGGCGCTGTGGGGCGCCAGGAAGGGGCCAGGGCGGCTCTGCGGTGAGGGAGGGGTCGGGCGCGTTGGCTGCGAGTGGCCAAGGGACCAGAACGGGTGCGGGGAGGGCGGCAGCGAGACGCGGCGACTCGGGCGCACCCACATGCAAAACGCGCGCTCTGGCCGCGCCTAGAGGACGCACGCGAGGTGCTCGGCAAAATGCCAATGCCTGCCAGGGGGCTCTAATCCACATGAGGTTTAGCAGGGTGGGGTTATGGACGAAGGTAGAGCCATGAGACATGCTGGTTAGGCAAAGCAAGCAGGTCCAATGTGCAAACTAAAAACTATGTCCAAACTGACCATGCACACAAGGTGCTTGACAGAATGCCAAGGGCATCTAGGCAACTCTTGGGGTGGCCAAAAACTCCAGATCATAGTCTCTTTAGGTACAAGTGATGATGGCAAGGTTGTTAGGGCAAAACCAGAAACTTGTTAGTGCACGTTTTTGAGAAAACCAAATCTGGACAGAAACTAAAGGGTATCATTGCATGGACCAAAAATACTCCAATGGGTCCACTCTCCTAGACTAACGGGTTCTGTAGGGTGGTTTATAAGCAGGAGAAAGATCATGGGTGTCGTGGTTCTAAGCCTGACAGTAGAAAGGGGGGTAGGTATGGAGAGGCAAGATCTTAGCTATGGCGAAGATGTACACACGATGTTTACGAGTTCAGGCCCTTCTCGGAGGAAGTAATAGCCCTACGTCTCGGTGCCCGGAGGCTGTCGATTGGATTATGTGTGTTGAATTACAGAGTGTGCGAACCCTTGTCTCAGAGGAGGGGGGCGGCTTATATAGAGTGCGCCAGGACCCCAACTCCCCTCCATTACAAGGGGCTTAATGTACATAAAGTAAGGGCGTTACTGGTAACGCCAGCATTTAGTACTCTTAATGCTCATGAAGACTAAGGAGTAAATATCTGGCAGTTGTATGCTCTTCCGGCTTCTGGTCTTCGATATGGTTGACTGATCTTCCTTGTGGTCGATTGACGACAGGTAACGATCGTTGAGTGGTGCGTACGTCAAGTGGATTGCACTCGACGTACGAG
This sequence comes from Triticum timopheevii, assembly GCA_963921465.1. Taxonomy (NCBI): domain Eukaryota; kingdom Viridiplantae; phylum Streptophyta; class Magnoliopsida; order Poales; family Poaceae; genus Triticum; species Triticum timopheevii. The sequence continues at coordinate 475,697,739 of OY997274.1, forward strand.
ACTGGTGTTCTTTTGTTGACTCTTGGTCTTTCCATCTTCCAGGGTAGTGACCTTGGGTAGGACGTATAGGTCGAGCCTATGACCCTATCCCGGGTCTGTATCCTCGTCAGTAGCCCCCGAATGGATTAAGGTGTGAGAGGAAAGTAAGACAGCATTGGACCTGTCCTGGGCTTTGTGTCTCCGCGAGTGTTTCTTGTTAGGCTGAACACATGTTTTGATACTTCGGAGTCGACTCGCTTGCCTTGATCCATTCAGGAAGTCGTCGACTGAACTGGTGGCCTCATGCATCGAGTGTCGTGTGGGAGCATGAGATCTCGGGCGAGATTGTCTGCGGGGAATCCCGGATTCTGCGGGATATGAAATTTCGGAGACGCACGCGGGTAGGAGGGCGCCGAAAAAAGGGGTACCCGAACAAGCCGAGACGCCTCGATTATCGCGCCACCTTTTTTGCCACGTTCGCTGCGCGCAACTGTAGCAGGATTTGACGGGATTGCCCAGCCCCACGCGTCAGTCACTCGGAAGTGAGCTTTTATAAGGCGACGGGGTCGGGGTGCTTGCACTGTGCACGCCCGTCTCTTCTTCTTCTTTCTCTGCTCCTCCGCCGAACCAAGCGCTTCCGCCTCCGACGTCGCCGCTTTCCCATCATGGTGAAGGACAAGACGGCGGCGCTAGAACGCGCCAAGAAGGCAACGGGGGTGGCGAAGGGCAAGAAACCAAGCCGCGGATCGTCATCGCGCTCGGGGTTGCCATCAGGCTGGATCCAAGGCGATTGGATCCGGTCTTCGATCCGGCAGGAGGATCTGACCGAGCTGGAGGAGACTGGGTTGATTGCAGAGGGAGCGGCGAGGCTGCAGAAGGGAGAGACGGAGCCGCAACCTCGACCGGGTGAGTGTGTCTTGCTCGCCACCCATGTCAACCGGGGCTTCTCGCTTCCTCCGCATCCTTTCTTCCGAGGGTTTTTGAACTTTTTCGGGGCACAGCTCCATCACTTTTCCCCCAACACCATCACGTATCTAGCCGCGTTCGTGTCGATGTGTGAGAACTTCTTAGGGTGTCGACCGCACTTGGGTCTATTCAAACACATCTTCACCATTCGTTCCCAGTCGGTTAAGAAGGCGAAGTCGTGTGACTCGAAAACCCACATTATCCAAATGTGCGGGGGTTTAGGTATCCAAAAGAGGAATAGGAGTGCTTTCCCCGCTATGATCCTCCCTGAATCCGTCAGGGGCTGGCAATCGACCTGGTTCTACTGCCAGGACGTGGCGACTCCGGGCCAGTCGACCGGTCTTCCTCCATTTTCATTCGACCGTGTCCAGACTCCTGCTCCACTGAAGGTTACTGCTGCTGAGACCATGGAGACGAGGATGTTAGTGGACTGAGTGGTCCAGCTCATCAATGATGGTGTCACTGGAATGGACTTGCTGGAGGTGTTCCTCGCTCGGCGTATCCAGCCTCTCCAGTCTCGTGACCACCCGATGTGGTTGTACTCTGGGCCGGGCGACTCCACTCGGGTCCATCCAGAAGAAGTGCCGCTCGGCACCGTGGCCTTGTGGTTGAAGGGTATCACGGGCAATCAAGATAACCCTAGAGGATCCAGGCAAGCCGCCCCTTTCGAAAGTGACAACCCACCCGACAAGGTACTTTCTCCGTTCTGACTGTTTTCCGCTTGCATTCCAACTGTGTTTGGTGTTGGCTAACTCTTGTTTTGGCCAACTTGCTTTGCAGGTATTCACAGAGATGTACTCAATGCCCAACGGCGAACAGGCTTTGGCTCAGGACCAAGAGGGGGAGGACAGCGAAGAGGAGAGTGGCGAATGGGAGTCCCCGGGAGAGGAGGAGGAGGAGGAGAGCAAGGAGTCGGACGAGGAGGAAGAGGTCGACTCACCACCGCACTCTGAGCGTCGTTCCAAGCAGCAACACGATCCATCCGGCGATCGAGTGAAGAGTGTGGCTCCAGGCGCCACCACCCAGAAGCGCACTCGGACGTCGACTCTAGAGCCGACGGAGAAGGTGGCTAAGCAGCCTAAAGTCACCCTTTCCAAGACCCGCAAGACGCTGCCGCGCATCAAGATGGACGTCCCCTTTGCCTCAGGGTGGGTATCTTGTTTGCGTTTCTGTAAGTCGACTGAAGGTTTTCCCGATCCGACTGACTAGTTCTTGTGTCTTTTCAGCCCCACCTCCGCTGCCACTGACATGGACATTGATAAGGCACCAGAAGACGAAGAAGCCACCTCACGGGCTGGTAAGTTCATTCAACTCAGTCATGTTCAACCGAGTGGGTGGTCGATTGACCAAACAATTGGTGCTTCTCTTCTTATGTAGCTCCGCAAGATATCGTTGTGCTTCCTGATGACGAAGAGGAAGAACCCCCACAAGAGAGGAAGAAGAAGAGTGGAGGTTCGAGCAGAAGGAGACTTGAAGTCCAAATCCCTCAGTCGACGCCGGCACCCGAGGCGACAGCTCGGACTAACGTCACATTTGCCAACCCGTTGACGACTGATCGTCCATCGGGGTCGACTGCACAGATGCATGCAGCATCGGTGCAACTCCATTCGTCTAACCTGGCCACTGCTTTGACCCCCCTAGAGCCATCCCTTTTTGCTACATATCAAACTCCGGACGATTCGCCAAGTGCCGCTAGGGAAGCTCTTCGCCTGGCAAATCTTGTCATGGAGCAGGTGAAGGTGATGCATGAGGCTAGTCAGATAGTCTACAATGCCAGCACTGCCCTTCAGACCAATGTTCAGGTTAGTAAACTTCCGACTGAACTTTTGAATGTTGCTTTATATCTGATCACCCACCGGGTGTTCCTTCATTTAGAACCCAAGAAATCTCTGATTTTGCACTTTCCGAATCAGTGGGGGCACATCGAGTGCACCCACTGGGTGTAGTCCCCGAGACCATGGTCGGCTGCTGGCAGTCGACTGAGGTCTGATGAGTGTTGGTCGTTCTGCCTCTGCCTTTTTTTACTGAGTATTGATCTGATCCAGTGGGGGCACGCTGAGTGCACCCACTGGGTGTAGTCCCCGAGACTACTGTTGAATATTTTATTTGGCAGTAGTCTTAGAGTAAACCTTCTCTTTCGCTGTTGTTTGTATGTGTCGACTGATATGTCTGTCTTCCTGTCTGCAGAGGTCTTGTGATCTTGGAGCTCGGCTCACCGAATTAAAGAAGAAGCATATCAGTGTGGAACTTGATCTCGAACTTGCGAAGAAGAATCTGAAGAAAGCTCAAGAAGAAACTGCCATCATGGGAGGTAATCACTCGGCCATTTTGTCTGCTTTGTAGCTTTACACTTGGCACTGGCTTTTCTTTCAGTCTCTTTGAACCGAGTGAATTCGCATAAGCAGATGTGCGTAGTGAAAATCGCCAACTCCAGTCTCATCTGAATAATGTTGTTTCTTTAGAGAGGATGAAGGAAGCTCTGGAGCAGAAGGATCTGGACCTTGCAGCTGCTCAAAAGGAAGCGTGCGAGAAGACGAAGCTTGCGGACGAGAAGCTGGCTTCAGTCGGCAAGCTGGAGGATGAGAACGCGACGTTGAAGACGGCTGTCTCGGACGCTAATCGTGAAGTTGAGCAGCTGCGGAAGGACAAAGAGAACTTGAACGCTGAAGTCGAAGGCCTCAGAACCAAGACTGGCAAGCTAGAGTCTCATTTAGAGCAACTTGCGGCAAAGCTTGTCCTGAAGCTTGAGGGTACGTCTGTCCCGTTAAATAACTGTCGTCGACTGAGATTTGTAATATTGTTGACTCATTGTTTGTTGTGATGAAAAAGAACTCTGTCAGGACTTCGAGGCCGAAACTGGACGGGTCGAGACAGGTCTCGACCCTATCAACTGCCCCATGAAGGATGAAGTTGCGATGTACTTGCTCCGACTGGAATCGCGCTTGAATGACGCAGTTGACTATCTGGCTTGACTGAAGGCGGTGATGACCCAAGTGGATGCTAAGCTCTGGCCTCGGGAGGAACTATCGCAAGACCTCGAGTCCTTGATGGCTCGGCTAAACCAGATTCCAAGTCGAGTGCAAGAGTGGAAGAAATCCTCTGCCCGTTGTGGTGCTGATGTCGCTTTGTCTCTGGTCCGAGTGCACTGCAAGGAAGCTAAAGAGGAAAAGTTGGCATCTCTCAAAGTGGCGAATACAAAGAAGCACTCCTTCCAGGATTTCATGGACACTTTCCTCGAGGCAGCCACTCGCATCACCGACAGCATTGACCTCGACAGCTTCTGCGACCCGGCCAGTCCTTCTCTCGCCGAGTAATCAAAAGAAAAACATTATTCTTATCACTTTTATTTGCCTCGGAATGCCGAGTGAATTTGTAACCGTTAAAACTCCTTCGAGCCTGATGCTTGAGCATTTTATTCTGTGGTTAAGAAACTTTGGATTTGTCACCTCACACACTGCGTCTGTCTTCGAATGAAATTCGCCTTTCTATCGAATTATTGTCTATTTGCTTAATGCAGCTTCTGTAGGAGGATGGTCATTCGCCTGATCGAGCAACCTTTGAGTAGCATTGATCAGCTCATCAGCAAGGTACTCAGCTTCTGGAGAAGGACAGCCAGTCGACCGGTTGGGTGATCCTTGAGTAACATTGATCAGCTCATCAGCAAGGTACTCAGCAATGGTCTTGACGTTCCAGTCGACCAGTTGGGTGATCCTTGAGTAGCATTGATCAGCTCATCAGCGAGGTACTCAGCTTCTGGAGAAGGACGGCCAGTCGCCTAATCGAGCAAACTTTGAGTAGCATTGATCAGCTCATCAGCAAGGCACTCAGCAATGGTCTTAACGTTCCAGTCGACCGGTTGGGTGATCCTTGAGTAGCATTGATCAGCTCATCAGCAAGGTACTCAGCTTCTGGAGAAGGACGGCCCATCGCCTGATCGAGCAACCTTTGAGTAGCTTTGATCAGCTCATCGGCAAGGCACTCAGCAATGGTCTTGACGTTCCAGTCAACCGGTTGGGTGATCCTTGAGTAGCATTGATCAGCTCATCAGCAAGGCACTCAGCTTCTGGAGAAGGACGGCCAGTCGCCTGATCGAGCAACCTTTGAGTAGCATTGATTAGCTCATCGGCAAGGCACTCAGCAATGGTCTTGACGTTCCAGTCGACCGGTTGGGTAAGGTTTTTGAAACTTAGGCAAGTACAAGACTGCGGCTAAGCCTCCCGAGTGAAAGGATTGCTCTTCACTCGGTGAGATATTTCAAACTTAGGCGAGTACGAGACTGCAGCTAAGCCCTCCGAGTGGGAGGATCGCTCATCACTCGGTAAGATTTTTATCACTTAGGCGAGCATTGGGCTGCAGCTAAGCCTCCGAGTGGGAGGACCGCTCTCCACTTGGTAGGATTTTTCATTACTTAGGCAAGCACTGGGCTGCAGCTAAGCCTCCCAGGTGAGAGGATTGCTCTTCACTCGGTAGGATTTTTTCGAACTTAGGCGAGTATGAGACTGCAGCTAAGCCCCCGAGTGGGAGGATCGCTCTCCACTTGGTGGGATTTTTCAAACTTAGGCGAGCACTGGGCTGCAGCTAAGCTTCCGAGTGAGAGGATCGCTCTTCACTCGGTAGGATTTTTGAAACTTAGGCGAGTACGAGACTGCAGCTAAGCCCCCGAGTGGGAGGATCGCTCTCCACTCAGTAGGATTTTTATCACTTAGGCGAGCACTGGGCTGCAGCTAAGCCCCCAAGTGAGAGGTAGACTCATCACTCGGTAGGATTTTTACCACTTAGGCAAGCACTATGCTGCAGCTAAGCCCCCGAGTGGGAGGATCGTTCTCCACTTGGTGGGAGTTTTCAAACTTAGGCGAGCACTGGGTTGCAGCTAAGCCTCCGAGTGAGAGGATCGCTCTTCACTCGGTAGGATTTTTGAAACTTAGACGAGTACAAGACTGCAGCTAAGCCCCCGAGTGGGAGGATCGCTCTCCACTCAGTAGGATTTTTATCACTTAGGCGAGCACTGGGCTGCAGCTAAGCCCCCGAGTGAGAGGCAGACTCATCACTCGGTAGGATTTTTATCACTTAGGCGAGCACTAGGCTGCAGCTAAGCCCCCGAGTGAGAGGCAGACTCACCACTCGGTAGGATTTTTATCACTTAGGCGAGCACTGGGCTGCAGCTAAGCCCCCGAGTGAGAGGCAGACTTACCACTCGGTAGGATTTTTATCACTTAGGCGAGCACTGGGCTGCAGCTAAGCCCCCGAGTGAGAGGCAGACTCATCACTCGGTAGGATTTTTATCACTTAGGTTCAGGCGAAATAGATTTGCGGCTAAAGTAGCATATACGGAAAGAGATAAACAACAACCACTCGGAAGGAGTAAATTATGTCTTTCGATAATTAAGCTAACAGGTATCCCTTATTACAACCGATCGGTTTAACTATTTAAGAATAGAAACAGCGGAGCAGATCCGCATTCCAGGCGCGCGGCTCATCTCTATTGTGTTCGACGTTGAAGAGACGGTATGCTCCATTGTGGAGCACCTTGGTGATGACGAAAGGGCCTTCCCAAGTGGGGGCGAGCTTGTGTGGCCTTTGTTGATCCACTCGGAGGACCAAGTCCCCTTCCTGGAATGCACGACCCCTTACGTTCTTGGCGTGGAATCGACGTAAGTCTTGCTGATAAACGGTCGACCGGATCAAAGCCATCTCTCTCTCTTCCTCCAAGAGGTCGACTGTGTCTTGTCGATCTTGCTCTGCTTCTTCTTCTGAGAAGAGTTCGACCCGGGGAGCGTTGTGGAGCAAATCGCTCGGCAAAACGGCTTCAGCTCCGTAGACCAGAAAGAATGGAGTCCGTCTAGTCGACTGATTGGGGGTTGTCCGCAGTCCCCAAAGCATCGACGGGAGCTCGTCAACCCAAGCCCCTGCCGCGTGCTTGAGGTCACGCATTAGCCGAGGCTTCAGCCCTTTGAGAATCAATCCATTCGCTCGCTCAGCTTGTCCATTCGACTGGGGGTGGGCGACTGAAGCGTAATCTACCCTCATGCCCTGGGAGGCGCAAAAAGCTTTGAACTCTTCACAATCGAAGTTCGAGCCGTTGTCCGTGATGATGTTGTGCGGGACGCCGTATCTGAATATAAGTTCTCTGATAAAACTCATGGTTGTGCTCGCTTCGAGGCTCTTAATGGGCTTGGCTTTGATACATTTGGTGAACTTGTCGACTGCTACCAGCACATGAGTAAATCCACTCCTGCTTGTCCTCAGAGGTCCTACCATGTCCAATCCCCAAACGGCGAAGGGCCAGACAAGTGGAATAGTCTTCAGAGCTGACGCGGGTTTGTGAGACATGTTGGAATAAAACTGACAACCTTCACACTTGTCCACTATTTCCTTTGCCATCTCGTTAGCGTGCGGCCAGTAAAACCCGGCTCAGTATGCTTTGGCTACGATGGTCCGAGAGGACGCATGGTGACCACAGGTCCCCGAGTGGATATCATTAAGGATCATTCGGCCTTCTTCTGGCGTGATGCACTTCTGGCAGGCTCCAGTTAGACTCTCTCTGAACAATTGTCCTCTTATCACAGTAAAGGCTTTAGATCGTCGGACGATCTGTCGAGCTTCTTCTTCATCCTCTGGGAGTTCCTTCCTAAGGATATATGCGATGTATGGTACTGTCCAGTCAGGAGTGATGACCAAAACCTCCATGATTAAGTCGACCACGGCCGGAACTTCGACTTCAGTCGGATCTGTGGCACTCTTGGGCTGCGGTGACTCTTCGGTGAAAGGATCTTCTTGAACCGAAGGTGAATTGATATGTTCCAGAAACACATTTCGGGGAATAGCCTCTCTCTTTGAGCCTATCTTGGCCAACTCATCTGCAGCTTGGTTTTTCAGTCGGGGTACATGGTGGAGCTCCAAACCTTCAAACCTCTTCTCCAGCTTTCTCACTTCATTGCAATAACCGGTCATGGCTGGGCTTCTGACATCCCATTCCTTCATGACTTGGTTAACCACTAAATCGGAATCGCCATAAACCATAAGGCGACAGACGCCGAGTGAAATGGCCATACGCAACCCGTATAGAAGTGCTTCATATTCGGCTTAGTTATTGGAGGAATCAAAATGAATCTGGAGAACGTAACTAAGCCTGTCTCCACGGGGGGATACCAAAACTACTCCAGCACCTGAACCATTCAGCATCTTGGAACCATCAAAAAACATAGTCCAATGTTCCGAGTGAACTTGAGTCGGCAATTGCTGTTCAATCGACTCGGCCAGAAAATCTGCAATTGCTTGGGACATGATGGCCTTCTTTGCCTCGAACTTGATATCTAAAGGGAGGAGTTCAATCGCCCATTTGGCCACTCGACCAGTTGCATCTCTGTTGTTCAGAATTTCGGATAGTGGCGCATCGCTGATGACTGTAATGGAGTGGTCAGAGAAGTAATGCGCAACCTTCTTCATGGTCATGTATATTCCATAGAAAAGCTTCTGATAATGCGGGTATCGTTGCTCGGATGGAGTCAAAACTTCAGAGAGATAATAGACTGGGCGCTGAACCTTGTAGGCTTTTCCTTCTTCTTCCCGCTCGACCGTGAGTACTGTACTGACAACTTGTCCAGTGGCTACAATGTAGAGCAGTAAAGGCTCTTTGTTGATTGGCGCAGCGAGCACCGGCTGGGTGGAAAGCAGGGTTTTGAGCTCTGCAAACGCTACTTCAGCTTCATCAGTCCACTCGAACTTATCAGACTTCTTCATCAATCGGTAAAGAGGCAAGGCCTTTTCACCAAGATGAGAAATGAATCGACTCAGAGCGGCCAAACAACCAGTCAGCTTCTAAACGTCATGCACTCGCACAGGGCGTTTCATTCGGAGGATGGTATCAACTTTCTCTGGATTGGCGTCGATCCCTCGTTCGGAAACAAGAAAACCGAGTAACTTTCCTCCTGGAACTCCGAACATGCATTTTGACGGATTAAGCTTGATATCGTATCTTCCGAGGTTGGCAAAGGTTTCTGCCAGGTCATTCAATAGGTCGGAACCTTTGCGAGACTTGACCACAATGTCATCCATGTACGCTTCCACATTCCGACTGATTTGAGTGAGCAGGTACTTCTGAATCATTCTCATGAATGTGGCTCCAACATTTTTCAAACCAAAAGGCATGGTGACATAGCAAAAGCACCCGAATGGGGTGATGAAGGCTGTTTTTATTTCATCGGGACCATACAGTCGGATCTGATGGCATCCGGAATATGCATCTAAGAAAGACAAGCGTTCACACCCTGCAGTCGAGTCAACAAACTGATCGATGCGAGGGAGAGGAAAGTGATCTTTCGGGCAGGCCCGATTGATATGCTTGAAATCAATGCACATACGAAGTGAATTATCCTTCTTAGGAACCATGACTACGTTGGCTAGCCACTCGGAGTGGTAGATTTCACGGATGAACTCCGCTGCCAACAGTCGAGCCACTTCTTCGCTGATTGCTTTCCTCTTCTGCACGGCGGACCGCCGAAGATGTTCTTTGACGGGTTTTATTTTGGGGTCGACACGCAAATGGTGCTCGGCCAATCCTCTGGGTACACCTGGCATGTTAGAAGGTTTCCACTCAAAGATGTCCCAGTTCTCACGGAGGAACTGGACGAGCGCTTCTTCCTATTTGCTGTCGAGTGTCGTTGATATATGCGTCGGTGCGGCACTAGGATCCGTCGGGTGAATATGAATTGGCTTCATCTCACCAGTCGATTGGAATGCAGAATCTAAGGCAGGTTTCTTGGCTCTGAGCAGATCACTCGGATCTGCGTTCTTCTGATATTCTTGGAGCTCAACTGCTGCCATCTGCTCATCGGCGATCTTGGAGCCTTTCTGGAAACACTCCTCAGCTTTATGTCGACTGCCTGTAACTGTGATCACGCCTTTGGGGCCAGGCATCTTTAGTTTGAGGTACACGTAACACGGCCGAGCCATGAAACGCGCGTATGCTGGCCTCCCCAGGATGGCGTGATAAGCACTCTGGAAATCCACAACTTCAAACGTCTACTTTTCCTTTCGATAATGCTTGGAATCACCGAAAACCACGTCGAGAGTGATCTGGCCGAGTGATTTGGCCTTCTTTCCGGGAATAACGCCGTGAAAGCTCATGTTGCTCTCGCTAAGATTGGACATCGGGATGCCCATCCCTTTCAAAGTTTCAGCATACAGGATATTCAGGCCACTGCCTCCATCCATCAGCACCTTAGTCAGTCGAGTGCCACCAACCACTGGGTCGACCACTAGTGCTTGCCTCCCGGGGGTGGCTACGCGAGCTGGGTGGTCCGACTGGTCGAATGTGATGGCTGTCTGAGACCATTTCAAGTATGTGGTCGTTGTCGTCGGAGCAACCATGTTCACCTCTCTGTTGATGACCTTCAACTGACTCTTGCTCTCAACATCAGCAAAAATCATGAGGGTGGAATTGACTTTGGGATAACCATCGTCCTCCTCTTCATCTTCACCTTGGTCCGACTCCTTCTCCCTTTCAGTGGGTTGTTTCTCTCTGAACTGCTGGATTAGGAGTCGACACTGCCGGGTGGTATGTTTCGGGTAAATCAGATTTCCTTCCTCATCTTTCTTCGTGTGGATGTGGCACGGCAAATCCATCATGTCATTCCCTTCCTTGTCCTTCACCTTCTTAGGGGCCCAGGGCCCTTTAGGTTTTCCCTTAAACTTTCCTTGATTCACTGCCACAATCTCTCCGGGCACTGTCGGCTCGGCCTTGCGCTTCTGCTTCCGACTGGAGTTACCTCCACCGGTATCTTGCCCGACTGGTTTGCTCTTCCCACTAGGGAGTCGATCCTCTTCTTCTCCGTTAGCATACCGGGTGGCTATTTCCATCATTCGAGCCAGAGTCATATCTCCACTCCGACGAATTTCAAGACCAACTCTCTGTATTTGACGCCTTCCTTGAAGGCGCACAGGGCTTGATGCTCTGAAACATTCTCGACGGTGTGGTGCAGGGTGGACCATCTCTGGATGAACTCTCTCAAAGTCTCATTCGGCTTCTGCACGCAGTGCTGCAATTCAGGCAATCCTCCAGGTCGCTTGCACGTGCCTTCGAAAGTCCTCACGAACACTCAGGATAGCTCTTCCCAACTGTGAATGCTGCCTGGAGCCAACTATGTCAGCCATGCTCGGGCTGACCCTTCCAACATCAGGGGAAGATGCTTCATTGCTAACTCATCGTTACCGCCTCCGATCTGCACAGCCACTCGGTAATCTTCAAGCCAAGTTTCAGGCTTGGATTCACCATTGAACTTACTGATCCCGGATGCCAGCCTGAAGTTGGGAGGTATCACTGCTGCCCTGATGGCTCTGCTAAAACACTCGGGACCAGAAACATGCACTCGGCTGCCACTTGTACGGTCTCTGCCATGGTCTTCTCTGTGTGCTCTGTTCCGGTCGACCAGGCCTTGAACGAGGATAGACCTCGCATCGAAGCCCAGTTCCCTCGGGTCGACTGAATTCCTGTGCTCACCACTGTGACAGCGCCTATCATCATTCCGCCGAGGCGCGTATGACGCACTCCTCGGAGGAGGCGTGGGTCCTCGACGACGATTGTCACGGTCGAGTGGATGATCATACTGCCCACGGCCTTCACGCCACGGAGGCGATCTTGGGCTGTGAGCCGACTGAACCATGTCCGCTGTGACGGATCTGCTATGAATCATATTTCGCGACTGAGATACTATTGTATTCTGCTCTCCTGCTGCTCTGAGCAGGGCCCGGATCTGCATCAGTCCTCTGCCAGCTTCCGACTGGGAAGGTTGGATGGACTCTACTATTCGGGCCGCAGCTGTGAGATTCTGAATCGGCGTGCGGTATACCTTATGTGGAGGTGGGAAAAGTTGTCGTCGACTGGATTCATGGATCCGCTCCTGGGCGCGCTCGTCGAGTGCGCGCTGAAGGTTATCCAGTCGAGTGCGCTCAGCCAAGTTGGCTAAGCGCGCTTCCTCCAAGGCTCGAGCCTCGAGGGTTTCTCCGGCGATGGGCGTGTGAAGTGCGTCCATATTGCAACGACGAAGATCCTTTCTCTGCAGCGAGGAGAGAGGTTCGGGACGATACTTCCAGTTGACCCGTGATGGATTACCACCAGCCTCTTCGCCGTCCTCGCGGCAAAAACCAGGTGGGCTACGCGGACCATCGACCATCAAGACTTCAGCCGCAGGATCGCTACTATCTCACTCGGACGCCGTCTCCTCGGAGCCAGTCGACAGATCGAACAGGCCGTGGAGAGTTTCGTCGGGCTCGATTGCCGCGACTTGATGGGTGGCCGAACGTCGAGCCACTGCATGCCTCACCCACCGCTGAAGCCGTGTCCGACCGGATCTCTTGCGGTGACGGATAGCGGGAAGGGGGGACGCCACTGGAGCCGACTGATACTGAGTCGATGGCTGTGGAAGAAGAACACCACGAATGCACGCGCGAAAGTGCGTCGCCCCTCGGATGGGGAGCGCCTTGACATAGAGCGGAGCTTCCTGAAGCCACGCCGAGTCGTCGGCGATGAAAACGAGCGCGCCAAGACGGATCTCGCGGCCCTCAACCATCTCGCCGCCGGAAACCATGATGATGATCGGAAAACGAACTTGCAACTTCACCAATAAGTCGCTAAGACACCTGCCCCACGGTGGGCGCCAACTGTCGTGGTTCTAAGCCTTACAGTAGAAAGGGGGGTAGGTATGGAGAGGCAAGATCTTATCTACGGCGAAGATGTACACGCGATGTTTACGAGTTCAGGCCCTTCTCGGAGGAAGTAATAGCCCTACGTCTCGGTGCCCCGAGGCGGTCGATTGGATTATGTGTGTTGAATTACAGAGTGTGCGAACCCTTGTCTCAGAGGAGGGGGCGGCTTATATAGAGTGCGCCAGGACCCCAGCTCCCCTCCATTACAAGGGGCTTAATGTACATAAAGTAAGGGCGTTACTCGTAACGCCAGCATTTAGTACTCTTAATGCTCATGAAGACTAAGGAGTAAATATCTGGCCGTTGTATGCTCTTCCGGCTTCTGGTCTTCGATATGGTCGAGTGATCTTCCTTGTGGTCGAGTGACTACAGGTAACGATCGTTGAGTGGTGCGTACGTCGAGTGGATTGCACTCGACGTACGAGACTGGTGTTCTTCTGTTGACTCTTGGTCTTTCCATCTTCCAGGGTAGTGACCTTGGGTAGGACGTATAGGTCGAGCCTATGACCCTACCCTGGGCCTGTATCCTCGTCAATGGGCACTAGATCAAAACAAAATAGGGTTGCAGTAGAAAACACCCAACTGGACTAGAGAGCAAAAGAGGATGATTTGCTCAAATTTTTCAAAGAACACCAGTGGGTTTTTGCATAAAGTTGAATTATACATTACTACTAACATCCCCCAATTTTGGTGGAAACTTTAAAGAAATATTTAAATAGGTTGTAGTGCAATTCACAATCTGGACCAGATTTGCAAATTTGGGGTAGGGCTCAAAATTTCTAAATGACTAAAAGATATTTTTGCATAAAAGTGATGTGGAAACATCACATGACATCCCCAAATTTTGGTGAAACTTATAACTAATTTTATCAAAGGGTTGTAGTGCAAAAGAGGCTCCAAAACTTAAGAAAAATCATTTTTAGAGAAATAAAGCTCAGGGAAAATATTTATGCAAATAAATCCACTAACAAATTATTTTTTCTTGAGAGGGTATATAAGTCCAACAATATTTTTGAAAAGTTTTCACTTGGGGTGAAAACTTCACAATTCAAGAGAAAAGAGTGGTTCTGAATCAAAAGAAAAATCCAGAAAGTAAAAAATTTAATTTGCCAAGGCAAAATTTTAATTGATAAATCATGGTTAAATTTTTGGGGTGTTACAACACTACCCCCCTTAAGAAAAATCTCGTCCTCGAGATTTGCTAAGGGCTGCTTTGAAAAAATATTACTCCTACCATCACAAGGTAATATCTCAAAAATAACCATCCTATTCATGCAATAAACTGTGGCTATAGTGAGTGGGCAATTTTGTGGTGTAAAGCTACAGTGTGGCATACTGGCGTTGCGTGGAAAAATCTACGAGGAATTTCTACTTTTGGTTACAGTAAATTTAGAATAAACTTCTAAGTTACTAAGATACGCTGGTCGTACCCAAGAGCACAGTGCTCTCTCTGGCTGACAGGTGGATCCGGGGTCCACTGTCAGTATCTTCTTCTATCTCTGGCTCTCTCTTCTTCCTCTCTCGCGCACGCTTTCCCGCGCTTCCCCACCGGCGACGTCTAGCGTGTAGGGCATCTAGGCCATACTGCGGTAGTGCCCGACATGCTAGCTGCCGGCGCAGCGTGCACTCACCTCGCGAGCCAGTGCACTGTCGGCACTGCTCACGGATTCGCCTCCGAACACCGGCGATCGAGCGACGAGCGGAGCTAGTGGACTTCGCCCACCGTACACCGATCTCGAGCTATAAAACGATCGAGGTGCTCCTTTCTTCTTCCTCACACCTGGCCTCGCCTCTCCTTCTCCTTCCTTCTCCTCCATTTCTGTTTGCAGGAGCTCGAAACGAGGCTGTAATGGTGGAGGTGATGCCGGACTGGTACGTGATCCTGATGCGCGGAGGGTTGGCGGCATTGCTGGGGTTCTCCGTGCTCTTGTGCGTGATGATCCTCGATGATCGTCGTGATGCTGCCGCTCGAGTGTTAGCTCTCCGCGGTGGCGGTGATCATGTGGATTAAGTGCGGTGTCGGGTGCTAACTGTTGCCAGTGTGCTGGAGGCAACTTGCATCCGAACAAACGCCCACTAATCTCTCCTTCAGAGGTTGTGTGTGCTAGAGAGGTTACCAGTTAGGTGCAAAAATGTGTACGGGAATTTGCAATTAGTGCATGTGGTTGAGTGGTTGTGGTGGTGCGTGTGCTGTCGTGGTGCTGCGTGAATAAACATCTATGTCGTGAAGAGATATACGCTGCAACAACTCAGGGAAAAATCTCACTTCAGGATTTACTGAGAGTGAAAACAGTTAATAAAAATTAACCGCAGTAAAAACCACTCTCATTAATTGAAACCAAAAATTTGATTAATCGCACCAATTTAGAATACCACGCATAAGTTGCAACACATAAATGAATGTTGGGACAATAAACATAGCAGTGACGTCTACAACGACAACGGTAAATGGACAGGGTCCTGAGAAGAAGTCTCTAGGATTGGGGCACACTCTTCTTCTATCGGGGGAAGCGGATTGACGAGTCGATGAACGCGTCTCTCCTGGTCGGGCCTCAGTGGTCTGCCGATGGCGATCTGAGGGTTTAAATCAGCGAGGCTCTGGAGATAACCCATCACTCGTTGGGTCAAACGCTCTTGAGCGATGACATACTGGGCCAGGTTGGCCAGTACTGGGTCTCTCTCGATTCGTCCACCGGGAAAAGATGCTACTTCTCCGGGTGCTGCACGACTCGGGAAGTAATAATACCCTCGTTCGCTGGCATAGGGTACCGCGAATTGAAGGCGAGCAAGTGTTTCGTACGCAGCAGCTTCTATGGCCATTTGCGGAGTCGGCATAGATTTTCCCACGAAGGAGACTTCCGTTGGGTCTTGGTTTGGGTTTGCGGGAGGGATGTGCACCACTGCCCAATATTTCAAGGTGGATGGGGTGATCCTCGATTTGAGCAACTCATACTGGGGTGGGTGGATAGCACTCATGGTACTGCAGGTAAAGTCCCACAATATTTTAACAAAGCTACCTGGGGTTGCATCTGGAGTTCTCAGATAAATACTAGGGCTCGGCATGGCAAATAAATGGCTATGAGAGTTGTGCACAAGGTGAGGGATACTTGGCAAGGTCACGAGGTGGCCTTTATATAGCATTGGGGCTGGTTATTTACCGTGGTGAAGGGTAACTAGTTTGTCGAATCTGCTCTATGGGGTCGGGGTCAATGCTACAGATACACATATCTCACAAAAGTGACGTATTACTGTGGGTGTCGTCGGGGTGGTTTTGGTAGCTATGCCCGGAAAAAAATGCAACCGTACGCTAACATATTTATGCAAGGCTACTATTCAAAACAGAGGCACACAAGCAGGATGCGTTTATTTACAAGGTCACACTATTATAGGGCGTGGACATACTGAGACTCGGTACTACTCGAGTGACTTAGTCTACCTTGTTTATATCTAAGCGGGCATGCCTTGTGGATGTCGAGGCTTCTCCACGAGTTTCACCATCGGGATTAGCTGGAGGGGGTTGAGGGGCTGCAGGGTCGGGGTAGCGATGATGACCATCCCGGGGATTGTTGGCCACAATCCCGTTGGAGCGTGTTCCAAAAAGGCGACGAAGCACTTCTGGGGACACCAACGCATTTTGGTCAATGGCTGGGGCTGACCTCAAGGACTCGATCGATTGTCCGAACAGCACGACTGGGTTGTCGGCGTTGGGCTCATCTTCTCCTCTCACTGGGGCTCGGCGAACCAGTTCTCCACGAGCTGCGATTAGATCAAGGGTGATTTGATCGAACAGTTCCTCTAGCGCACTTACATAGCGCACCAGATGCAACAATGCAGGATCCGTCTCGTGATCTCCGTTGGCAACCTGGGGTGGCCTACCATACCCATCACGGCTGGGGTAGTAGTAGAACGAGCGACAGTTAACTCTGGGCGACAAGTGCCGGAGTTGAACTATAGCCTCTCGAGCAGCTAGTCGGATGGCTTGTGGCTCAAAGGAAGTTGTCCTCCCGGTGAACCTGTAGGGGCGTTCTGGTGATAGGCCCCTACCATAGACGTGCACGGTGGCCCAGAATTGACGGCTCTCACCGCTCATGGGTCCTTGGTACACAACATATTTTGGGGATTCTTCTAATGCAAAGGCACGGCGGGTGAGATTTGCTAGCACGGTCACAAAACCTCCAAGGTTGGTTGTTGTGGTCTCATTGTGCACAATAGGGCCAGGCATTATAGCTCGGTTTGGGGAAGAGGTTGTGCTGTGCTGTGTTGAGGCTAGCGTGCCCTTTTTATAGAAAAAGGGGATGGAGTCTTCCTTCGCACGCTTGCGAATGAGACAATTTAGGTGTCGGTCACTGGCGCGTGATTGACAGGCTAGGCTGATAGGTTGGGCACCGACTGCCAAAAGGTGTCGGGGTCACTGTGTGACTATCTCACACGAGAAGCTTGACCAGGGTTAGGTTAAGGTCTGGTGGAATGGTTAGTCTAGGTTTATTGACCTGGCTAAGATAGGATTAGCCAATGGTCAGCCTGGCTCTGATACCAAGGTTGTTGCGACCGATTTTCCAGGATATATTTCCCAGAAAATGGTCCTTGTGCTCACCAGCCCCAGGATTACTGTTAGCTGATGAGACACCAACCGGATACAGAAATTCCAAGCAAAATACAAAATATGTAGTACAAGACCATTCTGGCCTATGAGTACAACAAATGGTTTCTAGTAGTAGATGGCGAAAGCGGTTTGTGGTACATCAGTGGCCATGGGACTCCATTTCCCACGGGAACAGCTGACCAGGATAACTCCTATCTTCGCGAGGCTGCTTTCATCATTGCGTAGGTTCCGTGGGTGTCATCGCAATGCTCCTCTCCATGCAAGAAATCTGGCCAAGACAATAGCCAGGGACAAGCCGGTGAGTACTTTGAATGTACTCGCAAACATTATGAACACTGGTATAATATAACAAATGATAATCATGCCCCGAAATATTCTATGACCACAACGTCAGTCACGAAATAAAAACCCAAGATGCATGCAAGCGGGTTGTTTATATAAAACTAGAATATAGGATTAGAGAGTAGGGATAGAATGCACCAATAGGGTGTCTGAATAGACGCCTCGAAAGGATAATAATATAAAGCATGTCTCAGTCGGGCGTCTGAGCGACACCACATAAAGGGCTTATAAATAAGAAAAATAACAAGCATGCCATAGTCGGGCGTCTATGCGACACCACATAAAGGGCTTATAAATAATAGAAACAACAAGCATGCCACAGTCGGGCATCTATGCGATACCACGAAAAGGGCTTATAAATAATTTAAATAGCAAGCATGCCACAGTCGGGCGTCTGAGCGACACCACATAAAGGGCTTATCAGAGGATAATCACAGTGAATATCCAGGAGGTAGAACCGTCCCAGGAATACTCGATAGTTCAAATAATGTAAATGGTTAGTCCACAATAATAGTAATCATAATCATCATGAGTCACAAGTCATAATCCATGTTCGGGTTTAGCAATCTTTCCTCCGAAGACCGACACTTGACCCAACCCAGACTGTAGTCCTTAACCATGGACACGGCTATTCGAATAGATATAATCTCTGCAGAGGGTGTACTCTTTACCCATGAGTAACG
Organism: Triticum timopheevii; assembly: GCA_963921465.1. NCBI lineage: Eukaryota > Viridiplantae > Streptophyta > Magnoliopsida > Poales > Poaceae > Triticum > Triticum timopheevii. The sequence goes on from OY997274.1 coordinate 475,716,015, forward strand.
GATTTCCGTTAGTCCATCGGGACTAATTCCGTCTACGGTCTTTTAATTGAAAACACACCTGACCGCACACACCAGCCTGACTTACCGGTGTCTGGAATCACCCACGACACTCGTTAAGCAAAACTCTAAGTGGGAAGGCTACAACCTCGACTAGCATGGGATCACAAAATTTATAACATGCGCAAACTAGGGGTGCTACCCCCTCGGCTACAACCGGAAACACCCATGCCCCCGGACCAGGTGGCATGCCTACCGGATGCAGCCGGTATCTTCCACCATGGCCTCTCTGTATGGTGTGTGCTAGGAAGGGGTTGACAACTTACTGAACCGTGCCCTACCTATGGCAGGGACAGGTGGTAGTACGAAACAAGTATGGGGGTTACTGGAACAAGACTCGATCTACGGCCGACTCAGGAGGTTTAAGTATTCCCTGCATGATTAGCACAACAAATATGTTTCAACCAACAGACAGAATCACCACTCATCATACCTCACTATGCCATACCAGACACAACCGTCTCGACGAAGACTGGAGACAAGCCCGTGTCTACCCAAGATAGAGGCTTTCCCGGATTCCTTCCGATAGGCATGAAAGGCATACGAGGGTAATTACTATCACAAGCATATCAAATTCCAACAGCAAGGAACATTCATTATGCACTCATGAGTAAGATCATATTAAGGACAGTATAACCGCATCTAATCCTAGCCCTCACAGCGATTTGCGTTTTCAGCCGTCCGTTTTCGCGATCTGCTTGTTCCTGGCCGTCAGATCTTCTGTGTAATCCTGTATGGCCGTCAGATCTTTTGTGTAATCCCGTAACTGGCCCAATTGTCCTATGCTGCTGCTCCAGAGGCCGAAAGGATAACTGGGCCGTCGGGCAGCCCATTATGTAGATTTTTTCTGAAGGCCCGTCGTCGATCCACTCGGTCAACACACAGAACCGGGTCGGTGCGATAGAAAGCAGAAGGGGATCCGGCGCTGCATGAGAGGCGAGAGGTCGACGCGGACGGTAGCTGCAAGAGAAAGCGGACGGATGGATCAACCGGTCATGGCGACGGTGCTCCCTATAGGTTGGCCGGCCTCCTGTTCGCCGCCCCTCCCAACGGCAGCATCATCGAGCATCCCCAACTTCCGCTCGTCGTAATCCTCCCAACGGCAGTAGAGGTGTCTTTTCTTTGGGACGTCCGTGTGGTATGACCAAATCTTTCCCTAATAATAAAGCACGGATTGACTCCGTGGGTTCACCGTCACAATACGCTTATTCCTGTGATTTTACGCTTTCAGTTTGAATTTAAAATATATTCAAGGTGGTACTAAATTTATCGACTCGATTGACCATTCTTTCTTGGTCGCTTAGCTGGGCCGCGATCCAGTTAGGCCTTGGCCCGTCTCTTTATTCTGCCCGCCCGCTCGTCGTCGTCGCACTTTTGCTAAAACCACCCGAGCCCAATCTGCCGCTGCTTTTTCACCTCACCCCCTCTCTTCCGATCTCTCTCACCCCCATCGCCTGATTTTCTCCATAATCCCACATCGCTAATTTACAGTGAATTTTATCGGTTTATATACGTGCACCTTGGTGATTCAACAAGAGGCAGCAGAAATCAACGGAGGAACCAACCCAGAGAGGTGTACAGCGAAGGAATCAAACCTGGGATTCGAGAGGAAGAAATTGATCTCTAGAGGGGAGGGGAGGCTCGGGGCGAAGGGAAGGGGAGGGAGCAACCCTGGCCTCGCTCGGCCAGGAGCTCGTGGTTGGGGCAGCGGTGCGGACCCTTGTCGGCCACGGTGGCTTGGAGGTTGCCAGACCGAGGCAGCGGCGACGACGCACTGGTGGGATGGGGAGCTCAAGGGGGCGGAGGCGATAGCACCGCGTCGGCCGCGGTGGCTTGGAGGTTTCCGGACCGAGGCGGCGATGACGCACTGGTTGGGGATGGGCGAGCGGAATCAGGCGGCGGTATGGCGCACTCCATGCCATGGCAAGCGGGGAGGGGGAGGCGAAGGGGGCGTCCGAGGAGGGAGAGTCACAGGGCGTAGTAGGAGGAGAGAAGGAGCAGGGATTCAGAGGAGCTGAGAGATCCGGCGGGGTGCTTGCCGTGGCGGTGCAGGCGTCAGCGGCGGCATGTCCCAGCGGGAGGTCGGGGAGGTCGGGGATGTGCATAAGTGGCATCACGAAAGAGAAACTGGGTCGGGGATGTGCATAAATGGCATCACGGAAGAGAAACTGGGGAGATAAGGCTCTGCGAGGTTCCGAGGGGCGCTAAGCGACACGGCTGCTCGTTTCTTCTAGACCGGCCGACGTGTGTGGCTTGCTTTTTTTAGACTTTTCTTGGGAGATTGATACTTTCAATCGTTCACGCACCGATTGAAATCTCATAGTCCATCACGCAGACATGTTAGTGTGCACGTCTTTGTTCTCCGAACCATGCACGCATTGCCTTTCGTTAAGATTGAATTTCACTCTGTTTACGAAGCTTGACTTTGACCAAAGCTAATACGCGGAGTAAATGAAAACGGAAGGACTACTATACAAACAACACACATTTGATGCTTATATGCATGCTAATGAGATTAATTTATGAGTAGCTATGTATGCTCTATTTATGATGCAGAATCTAATCTATTTCTTTTTTAATCAACAACAGATTCCCCGTCATAGAAAACTCTCATGAAGGAATTGAGGCGCAACAGACTCGGCAAAGATTCAATTGCGACGGGCGTGTGTTTTTCCTCCCGTTGCAACGCACGGGCAATTTTCCTAGTCGATCTAAAAAAGAGAAACCCAGGTATGCTCTAATCCATCCTCTACTGCTGCCAGGTATGATCCAATTCATCCTCCACTGCTGCCTGTAATCCAACATCCATTGTCAAGACGGCGGATGAATTTGTACCACATCGAATCTGCCTCAAACAGTTGTGATTCACCACCTACGCTACACCAACGAAAGAACTATGAAGGATTGGTGGCAGAGTTGTTTACCTGCTCCACACCATTCAATTTTTTTGAGGGTCACCCCTGCGAGCACTTAACAGGTAAGTAACTCAGTATCCTTTTATATCCTACTCTAGATAATCTTTACTAAAATTCAGGACTATCTATAATACTCTGCCCAGAAGGTTGATGCTTGCCAAGAAATTTTGTAAGGCAGATTTGCGGCATGTGCATTGCATGTCTAGGTAAACTGGGATGGACTAATCTTGATTTCTTCCATCAATTTTATTACTATATAGTAGAAAAATGGTCCTGGTGCACATTTGCTTCTTGCATATTTTACATACTCATCTAATTTTGTGAGATATGAGCCGGTAGAGAAAATAAAACGAGATATTCTGGTCTTGCCTACAAATGCTTCGTTATTTGAGACCTCGGGCGATGGCACCCCGCCCTATACCTTGATCTTGAGAGGCATTTGGTGGTGTCCACTGCGACACGTGACTTTGCCCGAGGTGGCACCACTGGACCGGCTTCCCCGGCGGCGTTGACAGCCTCCCTCCGGACCTACAGTTTCCATCTCTTGGAGGAGGCCGGCATTCTCGGATGCGGTAAGACCTGATTGAATACTGCATAATTCTAGAATTGTTTTTGGGTGATTTCCTTTTTGGAGATTTATTTTGGTGTTTCTTTGTATTCTAGGAATGTTATAGACGAAACTTTCCCACTATGTTGTGGAACAATTGTTAAACTGAAAAGTTGGCTCTTCTGTACTATGTTAAACTTTCCCACTAGGCCTGTTGGACCGGCATCCCCAGGCGCAGTACCATATAAGACATCCGGCTACGTTTCCGCTCGTCTATCGTTTATGTCTTCTTCATTGCAATCTAGCTCTTATTTTTATGGTAAATTCTCAATTTCTATCATAGCATAAAAACTGAATCTGAAAAATAAATCATGCGTTGATCCCTTATACAATATGTAATTTATAATTTTTAATTAGTTTAGTTTTTATTTGATATTCTTCTAAGTTCCCTATATGAGTACTCTGTTGAAATTTGCAATTCTTAATACAATCAAAATAGGCATAACGTGTGCCGCTGTTCGGTTTATGAGCGCGGTTTTTTGTAGAGCGAGCTACACGGTACCCTCTATCATAGCCGCCCAATCTAATACCCAGTGCATGTGGATGTGTGCATAGATTTAAAATTAGCAGCTAAGGCAGAACGCTAAATACTCTGGCAAGGAGTGCAGACCTGTGATAGCGACGGCCAAGACAAGCTACAGTTCTACCACTATCCAGCACTAGCACTGTTGCTGTCATATGGCAAGGAGTACTAGTTTTTCTCTGACCTCATACTATTTGACTTGCTGGCTGCTGCTATAAAAACTGACACAACGCTCTCTCTTTACTCACATAAACTACCTCACACAACTGCTCTACCTCTCTCACTTCTCTAATAAAAAAAGTCCTCTCCCTGTGACACATGCTACCTATCTCTTTAAATTTTCAACATATTTTTTCCTCTTTGAGTCTCCCATGAATTCACTTTGTCTCCCTCTCAAAAAAGAAATTTTCGCAATGAGTTTTTCTCTCACTCTCACATGCTACCTCTCTCTTCACTTTTCCACTAGCGGTGCCACACTTTTCTATTAGCTATCCCACTGGTTCTCTCTCTTGCACTGTTCAACAGTGAGCCTAGACTAGGGATATGATATAACCTGTAGCCATGCAGTGGACACACCGTGACATCGCTGCAAGCCACTGGCACCATTCTGCCACAAAGCCCACGCAGCGAACAACTTGTGATTACTATTTAGATGGACAGGACAACACCTGCTAATGAAACTGCAGCGCACTTCTGCACCGCTGGAAGCTCCTTTCTGGCACAAATCCCAAGCACACCAATGATCCAGATAAGAGGCACCGTGGAGCTCGAGCTAGGAAGAAACTTTGTGTCGGTTTATAGGTCTTCATCTCACGAATGATCATGGTGCTATGTGTGTATTAATTTTAGTTGTGATATTGCAGGTGCATTATGCTTGCATCTCGGGCTCCATTTGCCTTTGAAATACCGAAAGGATCCTATGGAAGTTTTGTTTATCTCTATTCCGGTTACTATTTGTGACTTAATCTGCTATAACTAAGATGCCCTCCCCCCCCCCCCCCCCCCCCCCCCCCCCCCCTTAAGTATTTGCTGCTGCTTGGAGGTGAGCAGAGTGAAGGCATCCCATTTGAAATATTCAGAAGACTCGCGTTATTCAATTTATCATCATGCAACTGCTTTTGGTTTATATCTCGTCTTGGAAGCAAAGATGCCAGTAGGAACTCACCTTCCTTTGTAGATATGCTCAGTCAAGGGAGCAGACTAGGAGGCTTTGCTTGGAGGGTCCAACTTGGAGTATTGTATTTTTGAAAGCTTGGCTATGTACAACAGTGTAGAGGCCATTAGTTATGTTGTTCAAGCCAATCGATTAGCTTGTTGTTGACAACTTGGCATCAAGGTTATGCGCTACATTGAAATTCGCATTTGAAAGTCAATCTTGACAGTAAGGTTATGCTTTGCCAATCTTGACATCAAGCTTATCTGTCTTTAGTTCATGTTGGCAAAGCTTATACTTTGATGCTATATTTTCCAGGATTGTGATGCTTTTGCTCTGGAGAATTTCATTGAAGCTGGCAGCACCCCGAAACTTGTTTTTTTGTGAAACTACAGCAACCTTCCTTGCCTCTTGAAATTATTCTAAAGCAGCGCTGCCAAGGTAGCCACTGACACGCCTTGCTTTTGTAAAGCTTCATTGTTACTTCTATCAGCCATAAATTGTTAGTAACGATGAAATAGAAAGGTGGAACAATAGACTCATTTACTGATGTGAGATGTTATGTATTGGTTTGAAGATTAATTTCAGCTACCTATGTTCCATGCCATGTGATGTCTAATAGTTTGATATACTATTCAAATGATCCATGGTCTTTTGCTTTCTACTCTTAAATTGACTTTTTGACAAAACAAACAATGTTAATAGGAATTTATGATTTCATTTTTTGTGTAGTTTTTTATCTCAGAAAAGAATGGTTGTCACTAAAGTACATTGCTTACAGTATATAAATGGACCTTTGATTCTCTGCGTATTAAGTACTATAAAACTTCGCTACCTAACAAGTTATTTGCATTCCTGTGGCTGTGATGTTGTGGTACATTTGGGATGCTCGTAACTCTGTGAAAAACAATGATGATTCTCCTCACCCACGAAACATTGTCATGAAGATTATAGCCATGAAAATTAAAGCATATGCTGATCTCATTCTTTTGCATCTCTACAATCCGGCACCTGTGTATAGGTGTGAAACCAATGCTTCAAGTAGATATGCTCAATCAGTGGTTATCTAGCTCTATTTACTAAGCACATTGTTGTGTATGTTGTCATATCAAGACAAATTTTTATTTGTGTACTTTGCTATATATACACACACACACATATATATATATATATATATTTCCCTTAATTACTGACTAATATAAGGTTATGTTTGTGCAAGTATTATATGTTTCATGTGGCTATATATTCGTGAAAATTTATTATTTTCTTGTACAAATAGACGGGCACAGTAACGCGCGCCATCAATGATCTAGTCATCACATAAAATAACGAGTACTTCGTGTTAAGGTGGTGTTGTAACTGTATCAAACAACACACAACAATATTATGCCAGGGTCGAGAATGCTTGCCTTCAAGAGTATGCAAGTGGGGGTGCACTTTTTGAAAGTTGCTTTCTTCTTCAAAAATCCTATTTTGAGAAAATTCAAATTAACACATAGTTTCAAAACAGTACAACAAAGTTGTTTGGAAAATTTTCAAATAAATATGAAAATAAACTAGACAGAATTTGAGAAACAACAGAAAAAGAATCAAGTCATTTGGACTTATATTTAAAAAGTTATAGCCAGTCAAAGTTTAGTCAAAATTCCGTTTTTAAAATAAACTGAAAAAAAGAAAAACTTTTCGAACAAAAGAACGGAGGAGGCGTACTTCTGGGTTTACGCTTTCACTTAAACCACGCAAGCCGGCGCGGGGTCACTCACAGTGGGTCCCTTGGGCCCACTGGTCAGGTTTGACCAGTCGCCCGCGCCTCTTTCCTCCTCTGTCCGAGCGGTGGCGGGGCTCCGGCGATCGCCGTCGACGAACCGCGGCTCCCCACGGGGTTCCGAGGGCAGGGATGGATCCGCCACTCCCGGGCGGTCCTCCCAGTGGTTGCTAGGTTGGCGGCGGTGGAGGGAGTCGCCGGCGGCGAGCTCCGGGGCGGAGGTGGCTTCGGGAGGATTTGGGGGTTTGGGCTACGGTGGTTCCCGGTCGAGGCTGAGGCGTTGGGTGGCTCCGCACGGTCGAGGGGAGTCGGACGGTGGCGTTGGAAGGGCAGTGGAGGCTCTACTTGCGACGCATGGCCCCAGAGTGTGGCGGCGGCCGAACTGACCGAAGATGGGGAAGACGGCCTTCCTCCATCGATTGCCGGCTAAGGGAGCCCTAGGGGGGTGGCTTGAGGTTGCCTGAGGGACTGGACGAGCTCGGGGGCCCCTTTTATAGCGTATCCGAGTCGGTTCCGCGGCGGCCGTGGATAGGAACGGCGAACCGCCGTCCTGTTGCAGGCAGGGCGACGTGGCAGCGACGGGCGCTAGCGGCCGGGCTCGTGGATGAGCTCGAGCTGTTCGAGAGGGCAGCTGGAGTGGCTCGGGCGGCGCCGTCCATGGCAGAGGCCTGCTGCGGCCATCGGCAGCTTGCGGTGGTGGCGCTGTGGGGCGCCAGGAGGGGGCCAGGGCGGCTCTGCGGTGAGGGAGGGGTCGGGCGCGTTGGCTGCGAGTGGCCAAGGGACCAGAACGGGTGCGGGGAGGCCGGCAGCGAGACGCAGCGACTTGGGCGCACCCACGTGCAAAACGTGCGCTCTAGCCGCGCCCAGAGCATGCACACGAGGTGCTCGGCAAAATGCCAATGCCTGCCAGGGGGCTCTAATCCACATGAGGTTTAGCAGGGTGGGGTTATGGACGAAGGTAGAGCCATGAGACATGCTGGTTAGGCAAAGCAAGCAGGTCCAATGTGCAAACTAAAAACTATGTCCAAACTGACCATGCACACAAGGTGCTTGACAGAATGCCAAGGGCATCTAGGCAACTCTTGGGGTGGCCAAAAACTCCAGATCATAGTCTCTTTAGGTACAAGTGATGATGGCAAGGTTGTTAGGGCAAAACCAGAAACTAATTAGTGCAAGTTTTTGAGAAAACCAAATCTGGACAGAAACTAAAGGCTATCATTGCATGGACCAAAAATACTCCAATGGGTCCACTCTCCTGGACTTAAGGGTTTTGTAGGGTGGTTTATAAGCAGGAGAAAGATCATGGGCACTAGAGCAAAACAAAATAGGGTTGCAGTAGAAAACACCCAACTGGACTAGAGAGCAAAAGAGGATGATTTGCTCAAATTTTTCAAAGAACACCAGTGGGTTTTTGCATAAAGTTGAATTATACATTACTACTAACATCCCCCAATTTTGGTGGAAACTTTAAAGAAATATTTAAATAGGTTGTTGTGCAATTCACAATCTGGACCAGATTTGCAAATTTGGGGTAGGGCTCAAAATTTCTAAATGACTAAAAGATATTTTTGCATAAAAGTGATGTGGAAACATGACATGACATTCCCAAATTTTGGTGAAACTTATAACTAATTTTATCAAAGGGTTGTAGTGCAAAAGAGGCTCCAAAACTTAAGAAAAAGCATTTTTAGAGAAATAAAGCTCAAGGAAAATATTTATGCAAATAAATCCACTGATAAAAAAATGTTTCTTGAGAGGGTATATAAGTCCAACAATATTTTTGAAAAGTTTTCACTTGGGGTGAAAACTTCACAATTCAAGAGAAAAGAGTGGTTCTGAATCAAAAGAAAAATCCAGAAAGTAAAAAATTTAATTTGCCAAGGCAAAATTTACTTGATAAATCATGGTTAAATTTTGGGGGTGTTACGGTTGTCTGTGAAGTAGGTGTACGAAGACGACGAAGGACGTCGTGGAAGGAGCTCCGGGCCCCGTGTGGACGCGGGCGACGTCGTGGACGAAGAGGAAGACGCCTGCAACTCTCCCATGGTCGAAGAAGGCGGCTACAGCGCCGATCGAGACAGGGAGGAGCTCGAGCTCTACTTGGCCATGGCGCGGCGACGAAAGTGGAGGATTTGGCGCGGCTTACCTTGACGGCGGCAGGAGGAAGAGAGGGGTGGAATGGAAGGAGGATGACGTCTAGGGCACCGAGGCATATCTTATAGGGCGTAGGGAGCTACTTCGGTCGTCAAATCATCAAGGCTGTCGACGTGGCTCCGGTGGATGCTCTATCGTATGAGAGGAAGGGGACGATGAACAGAGGCTGGTGCTAGTGGGCTGCTGCGGGTGCGCTGTTGGGCTGCTCCTAGAGCAAGGGAGGCCCAAGTGCAGCGCCCAGGTAAAGAAAAAAGGTGAGTTCCCTTTTCTCTGTTTTTATTAATAAACAGATTTCAAAGAAGGAAAAGGAGGGGGAGCTAGGGGGAATTTGGAAGGTTTAAAATACCCTCATGCTTCTGGAAATACGCACTATTTTATAAAATTGGTTTAGACATTTTTAGAAGTAGAAAAATAAAACAAGTTTGAATAAAGTTCAAACTTGAGCCATTTTTGAACCCAACCAAAACAACTTCAAATGAGATGGAATTTGACAGAGAGATTAAGGATGAGGTGTATGATTTATAGGGAGAAGTTGGACATTTTTCTAGGCAAGAAAAATGCACTTGGGAAAATAGCCAAAATGAAAGGAGGTGATGGTGCATGGCTAGCTTTGAGGGAGATAGATAAGGGGGTAATGCACACATACATCAACTAAAGCAACACACCATATATATATATATATATATATATATATATATATATATATATATATATATATATATATAGGGTGGGTCTATTATGATAACACCCTCTAGAGTCTTATTCTGCACATCAAAACCTTTTTATTCTGCTAACACTAGAAAACTACTCACCCCGCACCCACCCGAACTAAAGCAGGCCACCTACCACCTACCACCAACCCACAACCACGCCCCCCTCCACCTTCCTCCGCAGATGCCAATCCCCACCGCCAGCCAGCCTTCCCTGCCCCGCCGCCCGCCCCCACCCCCACCACCAACCTTCTACCGCTGGTGGCCCGACGCTAGGGGCAGTTGCCGGTAGCTCACCACGCCACCGCTCCACCTACTCCGGCGAGCCAGTGATGGGATCTGGCCCTCCCCAACAAAAATCGCACCCTACCTTCTTCCCCTGCACCTTCCTCCCCTCACTCCGCCACCGCTAGCAGCAGAACTGCCCCGGCGATCCCCTCCACCTTCCTCCTACACGGGGTGCCGCTGCCTTGCCCAGGACCACCCAACCACTACCTCCCACCTTCGTCTCCCTCCCTCCCGCACCACCGCACCACCTGCGCTCCTCCCCTCGCACCTCCCCGACAACTAATCTGGGCGGAGGCGGCCCTCCCTCCGCAACGCGACGTGCCGGCGAGCCATCGCGGCCGTGTCCCACCTCCAGCACCACCTACCCCTCATCCCGACCCCCACTTCAGATCCGGGCGACCGCTCCGCCTTAGATCCGGCCGGCACAGGCTCCAGCGAGGCACCGGCAGTGGATCCGGCCGACGCCGCCACCGGTCTCCACCGGACCCCTGCGAGAGGCGGTACCCGACTGCATCCCCGTACCTCCCAGCCTCCCCCACCAACCGCAGCAACATGTGCGGCGGCGGACTGCACTTCCGTGGCAGCTGACAACGAGTGCTACAATGTCCAACCTCCACCCCCACCCCACCTCCCATGTGCTTGGGTTTCCCGGCGAGGGCCTCCACCGGCGTGGCGTCGAACCGGCAGATCTCAGGCGTCCCCTCTCCGCCCCCGATGAGCTGCCCTCCTTCCCTTGCGGTCCATGCATCCTCGGCCTTGCAGTGCGCCGGGCGCATGTGGCCGTGCGGTTGTCGCCCCAGTGCAGTTTCCTGACGCGGACCGCCCCCACCTCCTTAGCCAACCACCGCCCGCCCGCTCCCTCCTGCTAGATCGACGCCACAGGCCACCGGACTCCACGGATCTGGCCAGATGCACCTTCATCCGCGCCCCTGATGAAAAGGATGCGCACCAGCCCCATCCAACTCTCCCTCCTACTCCGCCGTGGAGCACAAAGGACGAGTTGTCTCTCTGCAGCTCACTTGTGTTCGGGGTGCAGCTCACCGGCGTTCGGGGTGCAGCTCGCTGGCTGGTACAGTGCAATTCGAGTGACCCGCATGAGTGCAGTACGTCCAGCGAGTGCCTGCGGTTCGGCGGGGCAAGCACCTCGTTGTGTCATTTGCGTGCAGTTCAGTCATTTCGTGTGTGATGGGAGAAAGAAGACAGGAATGGGATGCAATTTTGTTACACTGCATTGTGGGTTGTTACACAGTTTGTAAAATCTTTTCTTTGTAAAAGCAGTGCGCTCGTTGAACCGAAGAAGTACATTTTTTCAAACTATTGTAGTTTCATTATTAAAAAATCTTTGTGATTCGCTTTATAAAATCTGTGTGGTTGTCGTGGTTTAATAAATTTGTTGTGCACCCAGATGTGCAGTGCAGTGCACCCGGATCCTGTGAGCAGTGCGCCACGCTCCCCCGGTACAGTGGAGGTAGATGTCCATTTGTGTAGCAGCTGATCACCCATTTGTATAAAGTGCAATTTGTTTCATTTGTCTCAAAATTCAACATCGGCTACAACAACATTTGTAGTGCACTTGGTCCTCGGACATGGTTCATTTTCGAGAGTGATGATGTTCACTTGTTCTCAATATGAAAGTGAGAAAAATTTAGCAAAACAACTCGTCTGAGAGAATTTATGTCCGACCAAAGAATTCATGAAGTTCATTTGACTCTTTGATGCAGTGTGGTTTTCTATCTGATGCGATACTCACTTCGAATAGTTCGGATGAGACTAAAAGAAATTCAACATAAACCAGAACATCTCGAAGAAGTTCTCTTCTTATCGGATGTAGTTCACTCATTTAGTCCCTACGGTCCACTTGTTAGGAAGAAAGACAAAAGTAAGCTTAACCTTTTTATAAAATGACGAAACAAACCATGAAGTTCTCTTACCCATGTGATGCAGTGCGGTTTTTCGTCCGTTGCAGTGCGGTTTTCAGTCGGATGAAGTACCCACGTCGATTTGAGTGTCGCGAAAAACAGAGTGTCCGCATTTCGGTAAATTCGAAATTCCTCTTAAACCGTAAAGAATTGGAGAGAGTGTTCTACAAGAAAGAGTTGCGTATCGTCGATATCTTTCCAACGGCGTATCGTTTGAATCATTCCGACCAGCGGTTTGTAAAAATTTCGCCAAAAACGGCCACTGCCACTCGTCGTCCGCCGCACGATTTTCAAAATTAACTTAAAACCGTAAGGAATTTTAAAAATATTTCAACATATGAAAGTTGCGCCTTGTTCGTAACTTTCCAACGGTGTATCACACGCCTTGTTTCGACAAACGGTTCAAAAACTGTAACGAAAACAGTACCGAAAATTTGAAAAATTTGAAAAATGGAATTCCGCGATTTAGTAAATTTGAATCTGCTCTTAAACCGTAAGGAATTAGAGAAACATTTATATATGAAAAAGATGCGGCTCGACCATATCTATCCAATGGTGTATCGTTTGCTTCATTCCGACAAGCGATTTAGAAGAAATCGCAAAAAAAACGCTTGCTGCCACTCGTCATGGGCTGCACCATTTTCAAAACTGCTCTTAAACCGTGTGAAATCTCGAAAAGTGTTCAACATGTCGAAGTTGCGCCTAATCCATAGCTTTTCAGTGGTATATTACACGCCTCATTCTGATAAAACGGTTAAAAAATTAGAACGAAAACAGTACCAAAAAAATAACGCGTGCAGTTTTCTCCGACGAGAAGTTCACTCGTGTGAGTACTGCAGCACACTTGGTTCAAAGAATGACATGCACTTGCGTTCAGCGTGCAGTGCGAAAGTGGTGTGCAGAATAGTTATTCTGCTAATATTAGCAGAATAGACCGTCTGTATATAGGGTTGCGCTATTCGTCATCCTGGGTGAGGAATAGTTATTCTTCACCCCTCTCTATTTTAACATGAATGCACCGTAATTTTATGTTCCGTAAATTTTTTCTTATTTCAGACATAAAAGGAGAACGTAAGAAAATATATAATCACCGTAAAAAAAATTTATGTTAAGCAAATTTCACACGTAAAAACATAATGTAAAATGTACATAAAATATAATTTTTCTGGTCTTCTGACATTTTTTTATGCCAAATTTTACGCAATGCATCTGTATGACTGTAACTATTTGTATTTGAAACATAATTTATTTATGAAATGATCATAAGATTACCTCGGGTGAAAAATAACGTATTCTGAACCCTGGATGATGAATAGTAACAATATATATATATATATATATATATATATATATATATATATATATATATATATATATATATATATATATATATATATATATATACGGATGCGCTAAAGCACGCGTGAGTGCAAAAACTGCTTATCCTGCGCTCCGGCCGCTGCACTTCCCTGGCAGCGCGTGCTAGTAATTCATCCACCCTAATCGATAGTAAAAGTTGTAGCATATATAGTAACACAATTAAAGCCCATTACCATATAGTACTACAAACGCACTTCCGCCTGGCAGCCCTATGACTAAGTGGGAAATATTCTACTATCTATAGTAACGTGATTAAAATTGGTTACCACCATACCACACCCCCTCCCCGCACACCTTCTGCTAATTCAGTGGTAAATATTCTAGTACATATGGTAATGCAGTTAAATTTTGTTACCATCTACACATACCACACCTCTGCTGAAGCTCTGTCGCTATATGCAATTGTCAAATGTTATACACTATATAGTAACGGAACTTAATTCCATTACCATGTCCACATACCGCAACTCCGCCCCACAACCCTAATGCTAATGAAATGGTAAATGTTCTAGCATATATAGTAATGGGATTAAATTCCTTTACCATCACTATTAAAAGTAAATTCTATCTTACTACTCGTAATGCATCATGTTCACATACAAGCAAAACTCCACGATAGTAATACCCCATGTTTGAATTACTACACAACTGGACCTAGTATTACCATAGACTTTTACATGGACCGGAGAGACGAAATGCTAGTAATGCATCATGTATATATTACTACAATTCGATCCAACGTTACTACCTATTTTGACACGGAGTGGGATACACATTCTAGTAATGCATCATATTCCTATTACTATAACTAGACCCATTTTTACCATCAGTTTGGACAAGGAGTGGAGAAATTGGCCCAAACTCCCGTGTCTGGTCGGTTGTTTAGAACAGGACACACTCGTACGATGGGCAGCGCGTAGAATAAACACTATGCGCTCAGGCTCACTTTAGCAGTCCTATATATATATGCACAAGATGATCATGGCAACAACATAATGTAATCTGACAATGATGAGCATGATGAAATGCAAAATGACAAGAGGCACAAATGCAATATGACAAAGGTGAGCATGGCAATGCAACAAGTAAAACAACAAAGCAAAACAAATGAAGCCAACAATGATGGAACCCACATGGAATTAGATCAAGATCAAGTTGGATATGTTACACAATTGGGAGGACTGCATATGGGGTGTTACAGCACAGTCCAATCCAAGGAACATAATTGAGGTAAAAGTAACGACCATCTCTCCACCAATCCATAGAAGTAGAGGAAGAACAACTGGTGAAGCATGATGATTCCTGTGGCTAAGTTATGCCTCCTAGCCACGAGAATTTCTCCTGGGCGATCCATCGATTTAGTGTCGAAGATGACGACACCTCTAGGTCCACGCGTACAACAACATTCTGTGGACTAGTACGAAGAACTACCCCTAGCAGCGTCTGATCGAGATTCAATCTAGTATTTTACCGAAAGTACCGGACATGGGTAGCGAGGGAGATTGCAGCCAAGGGCTAATTGGTGTAACTTTGGGGGGGAATATCTGGTGCACCGGAGCTTGTGGTGCTACCAATGCACCGAACTAACATTGTGCTTTTAAAATGTTCAAAAAATTCTGAAAAAAAATTAGCACACTCACACAACATCAATGTGGGTTGTAACAAAATTTCAAGTCAAAATTCGAAACATAACTCAAAAAATAAAAATGAGAAATTCAACACTAAATAGTACATAATATAACGTGGGCTTTAGATTTGGCCCATTATCATACTGATGTCAGATTTATCATTTTTGTATCTCAAAAAATATTTCAATTTTTATGAAATTTTGTGACATCATACATTGATGTTGTGTTAACATGCTAGAATTTTTTTCAATTTTTTTTAATATTCTATAGCATCCGGTGCACCGGTAGCATCACAAGTCCAGGTGCGCCGGATACATTCCCGCCCTCACACCTATATATAGGTGCAAGGGTGCACGGGTTGGCCAACCTAGGGGGAAGATTCCTCCCAGGTGCACCTCCCCGACGGTCCTCATCTAGGAAGACTCCTCCTCGGGTTGCCTTGTCCAGCATGGACTCTACGGTCCAGGGTTAAGCCCGGTATAACTATACAACTCCTTTTACATTATGGGAGGATCTTTGAGGGTTTATAACTTCCACCATCTTACATTAGGGAGATTTTGCACTAGGGCCACATCTAGATTGTTTTCTCTCTCACTTCTCTCTGGAGAAGTTCTTGGATCCAGATCAAATTCCCTCCCTCTTAGAGTGGCGTTACTAAATGAGTCTAACATCTTGAACAAAGCAAACGACTGATCTAAGCAAACTCTCGGCAAACTGAGCACACATTGAGATAACCACTTCAACTATGAAAGATTAAGAAGCGATGTGCAATCTTCCTGTTTTTCCTCGCCGCGACGGTGCGGATCTCCTGGTGTTTAGAATTGAAGGTAGCCAAAGCGGTAGTGGTGGCTCCCAAGAGCGGATTAGGTGGTGATGGGAAGGACTGGGTTCATGAGTGGCATTGTATTATTGAGTGCTAGGACTTAAAAGCACACGTTGTCTACCTTGATGAAAGAATGGTACACATATTTGACAACTTTGAACGAACATATGATTTTGATTGAATATGCTCTACACATATATTTAGTGTCCAAGCAATATGAGTAACAATAATTGGTCTAATATTAGGGACAAAAATGTTTTTGGATTTAAGGAGAAAGACGGAGAGAGGGGATCAATGGAGGAGGTGTGAAAAAAACAAATGTTTAAATCTTTTTCCACAAAGTTCTTTCTAAAACAATAGGAAAAATGCATGGAGCACCGATCCCCCCCCCCCCCCCCCCCCCCCCCCCGCACCACAAGTTTTATTTCTTCATGTAGTTAGGACACATTGACAAGTTTAATTTTCTAATTATTTGTTGTGTATTTACTGTTCACACAAGGCATGTGAATTGAGCCTCGTTTTGAATATCCAAGTAGATTTTATTTCTCCTTTTCTCTAGGATATACTCCCTCCGTCCGGAAATACTTGTCATCAAAATGAATAAAAGAAGATGTATCTAGACATATTTTAGTTTTAGATACATTTTTTTTCTCATTTTGATGACAAGTATTTTCGGACGGAGGGAGTACTATTCTTACATGGCTCAAAGGGAAGTTCTGGAAGTTGGTAGAGGAAGGACACATCCCATGACGCAACTTGACCTCTACTATTGCAAGTAAGCAAACAAATTGCAAAGAAATAATTTTAGCGTGAATATGCAGATTCGACGAACGTAGGGGGTGTAATCAAACTCGACCACAAAAACAATGCCTTTTTGCAACCGTCGTGCCAGGAGAATCATTTGGAAGCGCTAGATTGGGTACCCGTTGTTGGCCCAGTTCACCAGAAGGCACCTGGATCACTGCGGATCCCTGCTAAGTTGGGCTAGATAAAAACGATGGCAGATGCATCTGGTATGTTCATGAGCAACATGGGATGGCTAAGGCGTATAAATCGATGTGAAGCCTCCTGACTAGCTTGTTTTATTGTTTCTTAATGTGAGATCCCGACTTAATATGATAGACTACTTATATCAACAAGGTGCATCTTCTTTTTTGGAAGCCCATCAAAAAAGACCCTAAAAGTTAAGCGTGTTTGGCTTGCAGCAATCTGATGATGGGTGACCGACTCAGAATGTATTCCTAGGTGGGTACGAGTGAGGACAAAGTGCGCAAGAAAGACTGGTGTTGGTCTGTGGAGCCAGTCTAGCCAGTCTAGATTTTAGGCGCAACGTCAGGAACGGGTGGGTTCGACCAAACATTTTTTTACACATTGAACATCTTTTTAATACATGATTAGCATTTTGTCAAATATAAGGTTTTGATGTCTACTTTTTTTATATACGCCGTACATTTTCATGTACCTATGGTTTTTTTACGCTTGTTTAACATTTTATAAATATGACTAACATTTTTTCATGTATATAGGTTTTTATGCCTATTTTTCATAGACACTGTACAGCTTTTATACGCATATGAAACATTATTTTTATACACAGTTAAAATTTTCAAATACATGATTAACATTTTTTCCATATATATGTTTTTTGGTGTGTACTTTTTTCATACACGCACATTTTTGTTTACATCAGGAACATTTTATTACACACTTTTAACATTTTTTCATATATTTATTTTTTATGTCTACTTTTCCATACACGTTGTATATTATTTGTATACATCAGACACATTTTTTATACACGTTTAACATTTTTCAAATGCATGATTAACATTTTGTGACACTAAGTGTACATTTTGTTTATTTAGCCATGCAATGTCCATTTTCAAATACATATTTAAAACACATTACCAACACTTTTCCCAAAGGCTTAAGAACTTTTTTAATGTACATTCCTTGCCTTTTTAAAGGATTTTCTGAACATTTTTAACACATTTTCAACACTTTTCCCAAAGGCAAATACATTTAACAACGGTACCTTTTTCCCATCTTTTTTTCTAATTTCTTGTATCTTGCGCATAAGTTTCTTAACTACTAAATCAACATCTTTCCCTTGAGAAATCAACATTTTCTTACCACTAGTTGTACATTTTCTTATTTGGATATATCATGAACTTTTTTCAAATACATATTTAAACACATTACCAAAACTTTTTCAAAAGGCTTAAAAAGATTTATTTTAATGACCATTTTTCACCTAAATTAATTGTTGTACATCCTTTAAGTATTGCACATACATTTCTTAACTACCAAATCAACATTTTTATTTTGAACAATCAACAATTTCCTGAAAAACGAGCATTGAGAAAAATAAAGAAGAAAAGGAATCAGAAGCAAAGAAGAAGCATGTAGGATATTGCAAGAAGAAAAGAAGTCAAAGTAGCGAAATTGTTGTTCTGATCCCGAGCTCATGTGAGTTCAGGTGAACGGTAAAAAAAAATAGGAAAAAATTTCAAAAAATTCCAAATTTTCTTTTGACCGAACATTGACGATTGTTTTCATTGCTTGAAAAGTTTCATCATGAAATGTCATTTGTGAAAGACGTGGCAAAAGAAAACGATGCTCCAAAATGCATACTTTTTTTGCCACGTTTTATAGAACAGCCGCGTCTGCCAAAGTAGAATCAAAGAAGAAGTGGAGCAACCAGAAAAGAAGCAAAGAAGAAGAAACAACAATTCAAACCTTAAAAACCGTGCACGCTTCAGGAAGCCTAGTGGACCGGCCCATTTTGTAGCCACTTCAGGTGGCCCTTTCTCGCGTCAAGCGACACATAGTCGCGCCCGTATCTCAATTGCCTATTCAGATTTACTTTGTCACAAAGTTTCAAACATTCGGTTCTTTTTCCAGTCATGGTGTCATTCAGTATCGCTGATTTTTTTTTTGGAAGACTGGTGGAATATATAGTCTGAAAAAAAAAAGCAACGATCTTACAAACGATGACACTTTCTTTTTTTGCAGGGAATTGCTATCGTCGTGTTAAAATCTCGTACCCTTGGGTGCCACTTGTTTTATTTTGTTGAGGTGGCGGTGTCACTTGTTAGGCAGTCAAGTAAAGTGACAGGCAATGCAGAAAGTCGCACGTTGAAATTTGACGCGGCGAGACCCGTCCTTTGTCATGTACGTACCGGAGGAACAGCATCGTGATTGGAAAGCTTGTCATGTACCTGACCACTCCGCTCCCAACGGTCTGGGTAGACCCCCGGTTTTGATTTCTTTTTTCTTTTTTTCTTTTTTGCGAAATAATTCTTGCATTACTCAAATCAAAAGTTACACTCTCGTCTTACAATTTCCATGACCTCATCTGGTCCCGAGCCTAGCAAAACCATAGTTCGGCGTTGCACCCTACCAAAATTAGCCAAGGCGTGATTAACCATATTACAATTCCGACGAATATGAGCAATGCAAGAATCCCTCTCCTCCATACAACTAATAATCTCTCTAATGATCTCCCCCGGTTTTGATTTTTGAAGAAAAAGAAACAATGGGTAGACCATTACGTGCGCACACTGACTGAATCATGTCTTGCAGCGCATGCGGCACAAACCGTTGTTTTCCTGTATGTATGAATCAACATTCAACGCTTACATTTTCTTGTATTTTTTTTATTGGTCCCATGTCATTTTCTTTTGAAAAAGGGCAAGGACCATCTGTCTTTCCATTGAGTATACAGTACTCCCTCCGTCTCAAAACAAGTGTCTAAAGTTTAGTAGTACAATTTTATACTAGAGTTAATACAAAGTTAAGACACTTATTTTAAAACAAAGGAAGTAGATAAGTAGATCATGCGGACGGGGTACGGTAAACATATTTCAGGACTATACACCAGCCAGCTGAAAGCAAACCTGAAACAAGGGAAAGCTCTACGACGCTGGAACCTGAAAGACAGAGACTACACAGGATAGTTCAACTGTTGCTGACTGAATACAACAAGTTACCACCAAAGGAAATGACGAGAGTCTACTGAGAGAAGGCTATGTGCAACAAAACAATGGAGTCCAGGCTGCAAAGCCGGCCATTTTTGTCATGAGAAGGAAATTTTGACCCGGCAGCCTTTGTATACTAATGAAATAGTACATCACAGCCTGAGGATAAAGAATTCACAGCTAACTATTCATGGAACAGACCAGAACCTAACGCTTCCGTATTCATTAAACTATAGCAGTAAATCGCTTCCTCTGGAGGGTGTACTGCTGGTGGATTCCTATAACAGCATTCACCTGTGATCATTCCAAGGAAAGATCAACTTGAGTGCCTGCAACCAATATGGGTTCACGCTCTACCTCCCTGCTTCTACTGACTTTGATGATCCATCTGCTTTCGCGCGTCTCGGCCCGCGAATTCCTCTCGCCGGGCTCCTCGCTCTCCGTCGAGGATGGCTCCGGCATGCTCCATTCACCAAACGGCGCTTTCACCTGCGGCTTCCACAACATCTCCCCAAATGCCTCCGTCTTCTCCGTCTGGTTCGCCGACACGGCCGAGAAGACCGTCGTCTGGAGCGCAAACCATCTCCACCCCGTCTACTCCTGGGGATCCCGGGCCGTGCTGCATACAGACGGCGGAATGGTTGTGGAAGACTACAACGGCGAGCCCGTGTGGGCAAACAATGTCAGCTCCTCATCAAAGGCCAAGCAAGCCCGGCTGTTGGACACGGGCAACCTCGTCGTCAGCGGCCAAGGTGATATCATCCTGTGGCAAAGCTTTGATTCTCCTACTGATACGCTGCTGCCCAATCAGACCATCACTGCTGCTACAAAGCTGGTGTCCGCTCATAGGTTACTTGTTCCTGGGCACTACAGCTTCCATTTCGACGATGCGCATTTGCTCTCGCTGTTTGATGATGAGAAGGACATCTCTTTTATCTATTGGCCAAAGCCTGATCTTGCTACCTCGGCAAGGCAAAGAAACCCATTTAGTACCACCACCGTTGGGGTCCTTGATAGCTGGGGGTATTTCCATGGAAGTGATGATTTGACTTTCAAGTCTACTGACTGGGGTCCCGGGATTATGAGGAGGCTAACATTGGATTATGATGGCAACCTCAGATTATACAGTCTAGACAACCGGAAATGGTCGGTCACATGGATAGCATTTCAGACCTGCTTCGTGCACGGTCTGTGTGGTATGAATGGAATATGTGTGTATACACCTAGGCCTGCTTGTGCATGTGCCCCTGGACACGAGGTCATCGACCCAAGTGACCGGAGCAAAGGTTGCCGGCCGAAGTTCAACCTCAATTGTGATGGGCAGGAGATGAAATTTGTGAAGCTACCCTCCACTGACTTCATAGCTTATGATCAAAGTAAGCTCAGCTTAGTTTCCTTTGATACTTGCAAGAAGATATGCATGAATGACTGCACTTGCAAAGGTTTCTCATACTGGCAAGGAGGCGGATCTTGCTATCCAAAGTCATCCCTTGTTGGTGGGGTAACCAGCCCAGGTTTATCTGGTTCTATCTATCTCAAGCTTCCAAAGACAGTACAGGTCTCAGAGTCCTCAATTCCTCAGTCGCAGCCTTTTGGTCCCACATATGCTCCTAACTGTAGTGCAAAGAACAAATATTTCACTGCAGATTTTCCGGATATACCCACGAGCAATCAGAGTGGATCAAAGTATTTGTACTTCTATGGGTTCTTATCAGCGATATTTTGTGTGGAGGTAATGTTTGTGGTATTAGGATGCTGGTTTATGCTGAGATTGGAGGGCAAGCAGTTAACAGGAGTATGGCCAGCTGAGGTTGGCTATGAGATGTTAACCAACCACTTCCGGAGATATACATACAAGGAGTTGCAGAGAGCAACTCGGAAGTTCAAGCATCAGATTGGGAGGGGTGCATCTGGTCTTGTGTACAGAGGGGTCTTGAAGAACAAGAGGGCAGTAGCGGTGAAAAGGTTGGCAGACATAAACCAGGGAGAAGAAGAATTCCAACATGAACTGACTGTGATTGGAAAGATTTACCATATGAATCTGGTCAGGGTTTGGGGATTCTGTTCTGATGGTCCACACAGGATATTGGTTTTAGAGTACGTTGAGAATGGTTCATTGGACAAAACCCTGTTTAGTGGAAAGGCCTCACAGATATTACTTGAATGGAATGAAAGATTTAAGATTGCTCTAGGGGTGGCAAAAGGATTGGCTTATCTTCATCATGAGTGCTTGGAGTGGGTTATCCACTGCGACCTGAAGCCTGAAAACATACTGTTGGATGAGAAATTGGAGCCAAAGATCACCGACTTTGGCCTTGCAAAACTTCTGAATAGGGGTGGATCCAACAAAAATGTATCGCGGATCCATGGAACTAGAGGTTATATAGCTCCTGAGTGGGTTTCTAGCCTCCCAATAACAGCAAAGGTTGATGTCTACAGCTTTGGAGTGGTTCTCCTAGAACTACTGAAGGGGGCTCGTGTTTCAGACTGGGCACCAAATGCTGACGAAGAAGTGGAAATGGTCCTTCGAAGGGTCGTTAGGATGCTTGCAGAAAATCTGATGCTGGAGGGTAGCAAACAGTTATGGATTGCTGACTTCATTGACTCCAGGTTGAACCGCCAGTTCAATAACCTGCAAGCAAGAACAATGATCAAGTTGGCTGTTTCATGCGTAGAGGAAGATAGTAGAAAAAGACCCACCATGGAAAATGTTGTGCAGATGCTTCTTTCAGTTGATGAAGCCAGTGGCATAATGCAGCAGTATTCTGCCAACTGAACAAAGAGTTTGGTGTTTGATATAGCTTACAGCATCGATGATTATTATTGGATCCAAAACGAAGATATCTATGAAGTGTATCCATGTAAATCAGGAACTACCATGAGCCACTTGTATGCTAGTTTTGAGTTTGGTATTCGACCACACTATGCAAGTTTATGTATTCTTAGAATACTAATATTGGTGGAAAAGTTATGCTAGTTTGTATTTTAAGAAATTAAGATTCAGTGTGACCATGTTGTTTACCATGAATGCACGATATGTTCATGTTGTGGTGCTTTCTTTCAGAGAATACATGTTCATGGGTGTTGCTGTTTTGGTTGAAACAACTGTACAGATATTCAGATCTATTGAATCTTAGGACGACCTGTTTTCATGGAAATCTCACCTGTTTTGGTTATATCCAGGAAGCAAGTTCAATTCAAGACAAACTATGTTACCTGTATACCTAACAAAACATAGTTCAGTCATTTCGTGGGAGAAGGAAGTTCAGAGTCAGAACAAAAATATTTAGCTGAAGTTTTATCCTAAGGAAAGTAAAGAACCTCGCTGAGCTCTCAGTTGTGATTGTTGAATCAAAGAACTGTACCAAACAGTACGAATTACAAACTTGCCTATTTATTTCCCAAGTTGGTGCTAATTCATCCTCAGAAGCATGAGTGGCGTCTCTTTGATTTGCAGTTTTCCGTAACTATTTTCACACAGGTGTTTCAGGCTCCTGACTACACAAACAGCACATGTTGTGCAGCCAGTTGTGCGCCCCCAACCCGTCTGCTGTCCAGTTTCTATTCTGAAGAAGCAATCATACATAGAACTTTACTTTTCCCTCTCCCATGATCTTCCAAACCTGCTCTGCCGACGAAATTGAACGTCATTAGCAGAATAACTGGCGCTAGCCGTGAGAATCCACTTGATGAGATCATCCTGGTCCGAGAGCTGAACCAACTGAATTGTTTTCCCCAAAGCTTGATGTACTGGTCAATTCAATTGGCGGAACCATGGCCGGCGAAACCACAATGCACTGCTATAGCATACAGTGCAGTATCCCCAACTCCGAGGCCCCCCATACTTCTTTGGCGCACAAATCTTACGGGTGGTGTGTTGTTCTGGTGAGAATAATCAGAACTCTGACCTATTGAACTTGTTGTCCACTGCATACCTTCACTCCTTCATATGACCGTCATAAATCACGGCGCCATCAAGGAGGGCGACGCAGGAACAAATCATGCTACCTGCAAGGAGGGATTGGCGGGAAAGTAATGCAGTGCGACGATTCAAGAAGGGGAACGCAAGTGACCTGCGGAGCGGAAGTGGAGGGCTGGTTCTGCTGTCGGCGCCGTGGGATCCGGAGGCAACCTCGCCGTCGGCGACACGGGGAGCCGTGCGGGTGCGTGGGGACTCGTCGAGATGGTGGATTTTTTTTAGGGGTTGCGAGCGCCTGAGTATGGGCTGTGTGATGGCCTGGGCGGTTGAGTGAGACTGAGAGCGACTGAGTATGGGCTGTGTGATGGGCTGCGACTGTCGATAAAAACCTATCACTTGAATTGAGTTCATTTTTTTTCTGAAACGGGCTTGAATTGAGTTTCGCGCCAAGCCGTCTGGACGCTGCGGTGCCTCCTCTGGATCGTCGTGTCTCTCAAGGAGATATATAAGCCCCCTGCAGCCATCGAAAGAAGACAGAGATTTGATTTTTCTCAAACACTTTATTCATCCCTTGGTCTGAACGGATTTTTCTCTACATCGGAGATCGAACCACCATGGGAGTTTTAGATGGATAGGATTTGTCCATATTGAATTTCTCCAATATTTTCTGAATATAGGCAGATTGGTGTACCATGATTCCTGAGGGAATGTGCTCAAGTTGAATGCCTAAGTAAAATTTGGTTTTACCCAAATCCTTCATCTCAAATTCCATCTTTAGGTGATTGCGTGCTTCATCAATGTCTGGTGTGCTGCCGATGATGTTGAGATCATCAACATACACAGAAATGATGCAAAATCATGTAGAGGATTTCTTGATGAAAACACATGGGCAATCAGCACTATTGGAGTAAGCTTTCTGAAGAAGGAACTCACTCACTAAGTCGGTAGTACCACATCCGTCCCGACTGCCTTAAGCCATATAATGACTTATTCAGCTTTACACAATACATGTTGCGTTTTGCATTTTTATTCGGGACAGAGATTCCATCAGGAACCTTCATATATATGTCTGAATCTAGTGACTCGTAAAGATATGCAGTCACGACGTCCATCAACTACATAGATAGACGATTCTGCATTGCCAAGGATATAAGATATCGGAAAATGGTTGCACTCATTACTGAAGAATATGTTTCAGGTTCTCATCAAAGATTTTATGAAGAACTTTTGGAGGAGAATCTTTTAAGATGATAGAGCTTCCCAGACAATCGTGAAGATGATTCTACATAGTCAAGTGTAGATTAGGGGGAGTGTTAAGATTAAACTATAATCTGTAATTAAGGGAAATCTCCCCTTGCCCGACGGACGAGCGGTTGCGCCTGCACAACGCCTGTGTCCGTCGCAACCGTCGCATCTCCCTGGAACCGATGCCTCCTCTACATCGTCGTGCCTCTCCAGGAGATATATAAGCCCCCTGTAACCATCGACAGAAGACAGCGATTTGATTTTCTCAAACAGTCTCAATTCTACTTTCAATAAATTGATTATCGGAAGAGATGCGGATTTTTTTGAACTTATCAGGAGAGATGCTTTTTTGCCATTGCAAAACTATTGGTTGATTATTGTTCACAAGAAATTGCCGATTAATTTTATGCCAACGGAGCACTACTCAAAGTTACAAAAAATGGAGTCCCGGAGCAGAAGCTGGTCTGCAAGCTGATAGCAACTAGGTCTGAACTACGTAAAAATCATTCCGCATTACTACTTCAACGAAGGGAGGCAAAGTTTTATCAACGACACTGGTCGTTGGTAAAGGAGGATGTTTGTTTGGCGGTTCGTGAGTTCCTAGCAGGGAATGTGGCACCAAATGGTTTTAATGACACCAAAAGTGAACTTACCGAAGTTACTTTCGCAGTTTCGGCCTATAAGTCTATGTAACGTCCTGTATAAGATTGCTACAAAAACGTTGGCTAATAGACTCAATGTGGTGTTGCCATTTTTGATTTCTGAAGAACAAAGTGCCTTCGTGTTTGATGGATTAATCACAGATATTGTTCTAGTTTCTTATGAATGCGTACATGCTATAAGGAAACGAAAGAGAAAGAAACATTTGTGTGCAGTAAAGCTTGACATGATGAAGGCATACGACCGAGTTGAGTGGGTGTTCCTGGAACAAATGATGGAGAGATTTGGTTTTTCTAGTCATTGGACGGAGATGGTTATGAGATGTGTCACGTCGGTGAGATTCTCAGTCAAAATGAATGGTGGCCTTTCCCACATTTTTGTACCATCCAGAGGATTACGACAGGGGGACCCCCTATCCCCATATCTCTTCTTATTTTGTGTGGAGGGTTTCTCTGCTCTGTTAAGGAGCGCTCATGTGGCAAAGGATATCAAGAGGGTCTCGTTTGGAAGCAATGGCCCGATAGTTACTCATCTTCTCTTTGCGAAAGATAGTATAGTGTTCCTGGAGGGGTCACAAGCAAATTTTCAAGCTCTCAGAACTATTCTGCATGATTATGAGGTTGCGTCCGGGCAAAAAGTTAACCTATAGAAACCGGCAATCTATTTCGGGAAGGGTTGTGGAGAAGATGATAAGACTATACTCAAGCAGGCGGTGGGTATTTCATCAGAAGCGTTGAGTGAGAGATATTTGGGTTTGCCTACAGTTGTAGGAAGATCAAAGGACGAAATGTTTAAGTATGTCAGTGAGAGTACACGAGGAAAAGTTACATGATGGAAGGGACAGGTCTCTCCAAGACTGCAAGGGAGGTGTTAATTAAGTCTGGTCTCCAATCTACACCAACTTTTACCATGAGTTGTTTCCAACTCACAAAGAAAATGTGTCGGAACCTTACTTCGATCTCTTCAAACTTCTGGTGGAGTGCAGTGAATGGTCAAAAGAAGGTACACTAGATTGCATGGGACAAGATGTGCATGAGGAAGCATGAGGGAGGCATGGGGTTTCGAGATCCTGATTCCTGAAGCGTTTAACCAAGCCTTGCTAGCGAGGCAGGCTTGGCGTATCTTAAAGGTTCCATCATCGCTTTGTGCAAGAGTGTTGAAGGCCAGGTATTTTGATGATGGGTCAATTCTGAATGCTACATGTCCTAGTGGGGGCTCTTTTACCTTCAAGAGCATCTTGCATGGCCACAATCTTTTATTGGATGGCTTAATTTGGCGGATTGAGGATGGGTCAAAAATAAGGATCCACCATGATAAGTGGATTCCAAGAAAAGGCAGTCTTGAGCCACTGGGCCAAGAATACATCTCTGGGATCAATAGGATCAGCGACTTACTCGACCAGCAAGGCAGGGCGTGGGATGTGACAAAGGTACAACAAATGTTCCCTCTTGATGAAGCAAATGAAATGATGCATATCACAGTGGGAGGACCGGGTGTGGAAGATTTTCTGGCTTGGAATTACGCTAAAAATGGAGTGTTTACGGTCAGTTTAGTGTACCATCTTCGTATGTCCTAAAAACGACTCAAGTCTGGACAGCCAGCGTCATCATTGATGGCAGACCACAAGGCGTGGTTGAGTTTATGGGATACAGTAGCTCCTAGGAAGGTGAAGACCCATACATGGAGGCTGATCCGCAATGGATTAGTGGTTGGCTCTGAACTGCACCGGAGGAGAATTAAACCTAAAATTTTTCTGTGTTGCGTGTGGCCGTGAGAAAACAAATTTCCACAGATTTTGGGGTTGCCAACACTCAGTCAAATTCTGGAACTGTATGCACTCAGAATTGGGAGTTCCGGTGGCGATCCCACCGGCTTCAGTTTGCTCCCAGAGTGATCTAGCAAGATGGTTGCTGAACTGGTTTAGTGAAGCTTCAGATGATGAGAAGGCCATCATAGTCCAAGGCCTCTATGGGCTATGGCTGGCAAGGAATAATGCATGGGATGGTAAAAGGATAGAAGTGTTAGATGTGTATAGTCTTTGTCTAGTATATCCCCATTGTATAAGGGATTGCCTGCACTTTGTCACACATGTATATGTAATGGCCTTTGGCCCTCAGTAAAGTTAGTTGCTCATTCTCCAACATGGTATCAGATGCCAGGCTAGCCACTTCCCCCCGCACTCTGCAACTCCGTGCATGCCGTACCTAGCCTGCCCGTCGCCAGCTGTCTCCAGCCGTCGTTGGCCGCCTGCTCCCTTGCATCTCCACGTCCAGCTGCTGCAGCACTCAAGGGCACCCAGTCTCCCGCTCCCGTCAGGCTGTTGTTGCCACCGCAGCCCCTGGCCTCTCTAGCCGTCGTCGGGGCTCGCCTCGCCGTCTCCGCCCTCGGCCTCCCCGTCCGGCTGCTGCTCCTTGCCCCCCTCCCCGGTCACCCCGTCAGGCTGCTGCTCCTCCCCCCTCCCCCCCCCCCCCCCGGCCATCCAGTCCGGCTGCTGCTCCTCCGCCTTCCCCAGCCAGCCGCCGCTCCTCCTAGCCTCTCCCACTGTGGCACTCCTTGCCTCGTCCCATGCTAGAGCTTGCTTGATTCAACTGCTTCCGCTAGCGCTAGCTCGTGAGTGGGGAGTCTGCCTCGATCCAGTCCTGATCCAGATCGGGTCCTTTGTCCGTTGACCAAAAAAAAGCAGCAGAGAGATTTCCTCATGTCCTCTTCGGGCTATGTCGTCGTCCCTCGGTGCTCGGTGATCTTTGATGGCACCAACTATACCAAGTTTGCGGGGTTCATGCGTATTCATATGCGCGATCTTCTTCTGTGGGGCGTTCTCTCTGGCGAGGTCTCCTGTCCGCCATGCCCTGTTGCTCCTATGGATCCTACCCCGCCGGTGCCGCCGGTCCTTGCTGTTGATGCTTCTCAAGCTGATCGAGATGCGTCCAAGGCGCTCGATGATGTTGCGGTTGATGCTTATGATCAACAGGTATCTGCCTATTCAGATGCTCTTTCTGTCTACCGGGATGATCTGTCTGCTTACACTCAGTGGTGCAATGATGATGCCCAAGCTGGTGCTATTCTCACTGCGAGTGTCCTCCCTCAGTTTGCTTTGGAGTTCATGGGCCTCGGCACCGTTGCAGCGATGTGGTCTTATCTCTTTCAGCACTATCAGCCCTCTGGTGTTGCTCTTTACTTATCTGTGGTGCGACAAGAGCATGCTCTTCAGCAGGGTGACTCGTCTGTTGGTGAGTTCTATTCACAGTGCTCTACCATCTGGCGTCAGCTTGACTCACTGCGGATAGTTGTTTGTGGAACTTATCGTTGCTGTCAGACTACGCGGTCTGACTTGGAGTTTCAGAGGGTTCATGAGTTCTTATATCATCTTTGTCAGTGTCAAAACCGGTGGATCTCGAGTAGGGGGTCCCAAACTGTGCGTCTAAGGCTAATGGTAACAGGAGGCGGGGGACACAATGTTTATGCAGGTTCAGGCCCTCTCGATGGAGGTAATACCCTACTTCCTGCTTGATTGATCTTGATGATATGAGTATTACAAGAGTTGATCTACCACGAGATCGTAAAGACTAAACCCTAGGAGCTAGCCTATGATTATGATTGTTGTTGTCCTATGGACTAAACCCTCCGGTTTATATAGACACCGGAGGGGGCTAGGGTTACACAAGGTCGGTTGCAGAGAAAGGAATCTTCACATCCGAATCGCCAAGCTTTCCTTCCACGCAAAGGAGAGTCCCATCCGGACATGAGATGAAGTCTTCTATCTCGTATCTTCATAGCCCAATAGTCCGGCATACGCATATAGTCCAGCTGTCTAAGGACTCCTTAATCCAGGACTCCCTCAGTAGCCCCTGAACCAGGCTTCAATGACGATGAGTCCGGCGCGCAGATTGTCTTCAGCATTGCAAGGCGAGTTCCTTTTCCGAATACTCCAAAGTAGATCTTGAACAAAAGAATCGTGTCCAGCTCTGCAAAACAAGTTCCACATACCACGGTAGAGAGTATAATATCCCACGAGTCCAATCCACTGACAACTCATAGTGTGACGTCATGCCACGGCCCAGTCTTTATTGACACGTCACACCGTTTTAATCATGCCCCCGTATTTCGAGGCGCGGTTTTATTGGCACGTCTTATCGAAGCAGAGATCGTGTTCCCTTATCACGGGATTCCCATTAATGCGGGGATGGGTAACCTAACTGTACCATCAGCACGACGCTTGGGAAACAAGCAAGTTTTAGGGCGAGCGTGGGGGCGCACGATTTTCACTGCCTTTATAAAGGGATAAGGATTCCCTCTTTCACCCACACCCTCTTCTTCCTCTGCCCATTCATTCTCGAGCTCCAATGCCCAAGCACCCATCTCTTCCGCCCAAAAAGCACTCCAATCATGTCTAGATCTAGAGCTGGAGGCAAGTGGATGGCCTCCTCCGTCAAGAAGGAGGACATCAAGAAGCTCTAGGAGGCCGGATACTTGTCCAAAGACTTCGCCCATCGGCTTCCGACCAAGGGGCAGATCATCCCTACCCCGGAGCCCCAAGAAAGGGTGGTGTTTCTTCCCCACTTCGTCCGCAGTCTGGGGTTCCCCCTCCAACCGTTCATCTGCGGACTAATGTTCTACTATGGGCTGGACTTCCACGACTTGGCCCCCAACTCCATCCTCAACATCTCGGCATTCATTGTCGTGTGTGAGGCCTTCCTCCGCATCCCACCTCACTTCGGCCTATGGCTGAAGACCTTCAATGTGAAGCCAAAGGTGGTGAGCGGCCAACAGGCAGAGTGCGGAGGCGCCATGGTGGGCAAGATGCCCAATGTCACCTGGCCCGAAAGCTCCTTTGTGGAGACCGTAAGGGGGTGGCAATCAGGGTGGTTCTACATCACCGAACCGCGCGGCGTCAACTGGGCGGTGACCCCTGAATTCCAATCCGGAGTCCCCATGCAGCTCACCTCCTGGCAAGAGAAGGGTTTAGCCTGGGGTTCAGCGGAAGAAGTGACTGGGCTCCAGACATGTGTCCAGAACATGATTGACAAGAAAATCAAACTTTTCAACGTGACCCGGGTCATGCTCTTCCGCTGGATTCTTCCATGCCAGAGCCGGACTTGTAATTTGTGGGAGTTCATCCCGGCCAAGCACCAGACGCTGCTGGAGCTCTTCGATATGACACACGAAGACATCTGGAAGGTGCTTTTTAAGGCCGGCGAGGTACCACCGCCCACGTTCGAAGACCGCGGGCTTAGGCAAAACGCCAGGCTAATCCGGTAAGTTTTTTTTATGTTTGCGAGATATATATTTTGCCGGCATATCCGTAGGAGGAACCTAAGCCTCCATGCCAATCTCTTAGGCCTGGGTAACGATAGCGGAGCAGATCGAATGTCCGGCTCCGCTGCTCGAAGATCCAGAAACGGCTCTTCTAATGAAGATGCTATTTTCGGCACCTTATGAGGTGCCGGAGAAGAAAACCAAGAAGGCGGCCAAGGGGACCAGAGGTGGTCTCCGACGAAAGGGTGTTTCGGACGTGATGTCCAAAGACGCCGAGGTGCACTCCTCTGCCGAAGACGACGGGGAGGAGGAAGCCTGTTCCCCCCCCCCCCCCACTGGGGGGAGAAAGAAGAGGAAGGCCTCCACACATGGAGAGGCCGAGGTGCCCAAGAAGGGAAAAATCTCCCTTCCGGACTACTCCGCCGCAGCCACCAACAGCAACAAGGAGTGGGGGACCAGGGTCAAGCCCCTGGCCAAATCGTAAGTATCCGGACACGATAATATTTCCGATTTTTTCAATTTATCATTTTTTAATGTGTTAGACCACGCATCAGTGGTCCGGCCCAATCCAACATCTAGCTATCCTCCTCTTTGAAGGGGTCGTTGGATCTGTCGGTGATGAACAACGGGTACCTTCCAACGGCCACCTCCCATAAGGCCGCGGACAACACCGAGGTGTTGTCCCGAAGGATACCGGGCCAAGGGAAGGTCGTTCTGGTGATGCCGGAGGAAAGAAGTCCGGCTGCCGAGCACATGGGGGGAAAGACCCCTACAGACCCCGATGACAGGGGCCGAGTCCAGTTCGGCCCTCAACCGGATACGGCTCCAGAGACCCAAGTAGCTCCGGATTCGGACAAGCAGCCTCTCCTGAATGAGGGGGGCACGCCGCCTCCGCCGGTGACATCTATCCATCTAGAGTCACCGAACAGATTGCTGGAAGCGCTACAAGGCGCTTCCATTATGGAAGAACACCGTACTCTTATGAGTACGGTGATTGAGAAAGTCCAGTCCGCCAAAAACGGACTGACCGAAACCTGCCTTAGCCTTCTAACAGGCTTTGAGGTAAGTAATATAGTTGTAAAAGAATATCACCTTGTAGATAGTAGCCCCTGATGCTCTGTTCGGTGTTCGAAAAGAAAAACCAAACTGAGGATCAAAATAATTTTTGCAGGAGTCTAATATGACATGTCTATGTGAATAAGTACGCGTCGCTTCTAGCCGTTGCCGCTCATACTGCGGAGGTCTCCTGCTTGATGCGGAATCTAGAGCGGGCCGAGGAGGAACTCGGCCTCTTGAAGAAGCAACTGGAGGATAACCAAGGTATGCACTAACTGGTTCTTTATATTTAAGAAGGGAGAAAAGTCCATCTAACTGAAGTGTCATGAACTTTATTAGGGGCTGCGACCGAAGTAGTGGCCCTTAAGAAGGAGTTGCCCGAGGCTGAGGACAAAGCGTCTAAGGAACCTGCCGCGCGTGAGAAGCAGGGGGGCCGGGTCGGCGAGGTCCAACAAGAGCTCCAGGACGCCGTCAAAAGGTATGAGTCCTTGGACCATAATTCGAAGACCCAAGAGTCTGAACTTGCCAAGGCCCGCCAGAGCACGCAAGATGCCCAAGCCGAAGCCCAGAGCACCCTCTGGGAAATCCAGGTGGCCCAGGAGATCGCAGCAGGTAAGGCTTTTATTATGCAAAGCAAGTGTGTGAATGAAACGTTCCCTTTACTTACCTGACTTTGGAGTTCTCCAGGAGCGTTTGCCGATCTACCGTGTAGCATATTAGATGCTGCAGAGTTCTTTCGAGCCGAAGAAGGGAGCTCTACGGAGAAGTTGTTCTGGTCCCAATACCTTGGATCAGAACAGCCGGTGCCCCTTAGCGACCAGCTAAAGCAGTTGGTCGAGCTGCACAAGGCGGCCGAACTCGCCATGAAGGACCTAATAGTCCGGCTATGGCCTGCCGAGCCCATGCCCAGTAGCTACTTCGGACTCATGAAGCGGCTGGTCAGTGCCTGCCCTCGGCTTGATGCCATCAAGCGGTCAGTCTGCATTGAAGGTGCGCGGATGGCTGTCGCCCACGCCAAGACGCACTTGGCGAAGATGGATGCCATGAAGTTGATGGCCGAGGGTCCGCCCGAGGGCAAGGAGCATCGCAAGCCCGAGAAGTACTATGATAGTGTCATGGAGGGATCCCGCCTTGTGGCGGAGCAATGTGCCAAGGATATCATTTTCCCATGAAAGCATTATTTTATCCTGTCTTGTACTATGGAACGAGGTCTTTATGTAATATAATGCTTGTTATTTAAAATTTTACCTTCTGTGCGGCCGTTTATGAAGTCTGAGAGTTGGCCAGTCGTCGGCTTCTGCCCCCACGTAGCTAGTACGGGGGTGTTCGGGATAAATCTAAACACTCTTTATCCAATTTTTTGGTCCATTAAGGAGGTGTTTAGCGCAACGAACAAGGCAATCGGACTATACAACTTTATCACCCTCACTTAGCCATATGAGTTCTGTAATTTTAAATTTTGGCGTAGCCCCTGGTATTCAGAAGGCTGAAGTTGGGGCACTATACACGCCTAATCAGACGAAAACCGATTCCTCGCATAAAGCGGAAAAAATCTCTAGCGATTTGAAAACCTCTCGAACAGCTGTACCATCTCTCGCCGCATCATGACAGTCAGTTTTCGGCTTTCTCTACTGAGGCGCTTGTCCGGAAGAACCGGGACACAACCGTAGTAGTTCTCCCTTTACTACCCTAGCCGATATAGCAGAACGTGGGGTAGCAAGCACAGGAGTCAGGCAACCCAACTATTGACCAAAGACATGATTCGGAGCCGATGCATATAATGTGATAAGTTCGGGGTGCCGAACTATACTATAAAAGTGTTCGGACTTTCTTGCCGTGTTATGGGGTACAATGAAGCCCGTGGCGAATTAAGGCGTACCAGGATGTACGGGTGTAATTGAAAAAAAGTGGACAAGGAAAAATTTAAGTAATGGGCAAACGCTGCAGATTATTTTTCATTGTAAGTTGATTGATATGTCCAAGCGTATCTATACAAAGTAGTGCAATAAGCAAATGAGGCTATTTTGAAGGAAATATGCCCTAGAGGCAATAATAAAGTTATTATTTATTTCCTCATATCATGATAAATGTTTATTATTCATGCTAGAATTGTATTAACGGGAAACATGATAATTGTGTGAATACATAGACAAACATAGTGTCACTAGTATGCCTCTACTTGAACTAGCTCATTGATCAAAGATGGTTATGTTTCCTAACCATAGGCATGTGTTGTCACTTGATTAATGGGATCACATCATTAGGAGAATGATGTGATTGACTTGACCCATTCCGTTAGCTTAGCACTTGATCGTTTAGTATGTTGCTATTGCTTTCTTCATGACTTATACAAAGTTCCTACAACTATGAGATTATGCAACTCCCGTTTACCGGAGGAACACTCTGTGTGCTACCAAACGTCACAACGTAACTGGGTGATTATAAAGGTACTCTACAGGTGTCTCCAAAGGTACATGTTGAGTTGGCATAATTCGAGATTAGGTTTTGTCACTCCGATTGTCGGAGAGGTATCTCTGGGCCTTCTCGGTAATACTCATCACCTAAGCCTTGCAAGCATTGTAACTAATGAGTTAGTTATGAAATGATGTATTACGGAACGAGTAAAGAGACTTGCCGGTAACGAGATTGAACTAGGTATTGGATACCGACGATCGAATCTCGGGCAAGTAACATACCGATGACAAAGGGAACAACATATGTTGTTATGTGGTTTGACCGATAAAGATCTTCGTAGAATATGTAGGAACCAATATGAACATCCAGGTTCCACTATTGGTTATTGACCGAGAATAGTTCTAGGTCATGTCTACATAGTTCTCGAACCCGTAGGGTCC
This sequence comes from Triticum timopheevii, assembly GCA_963921465.1. Lineage (NCBI taxonomy): Eukaryota > Viridiplantae > Streptophyta > Magnoliopsida > Poales > Poaceae > Triticum > Triticum timopheevii. The sequence continues at coordinate 475,750,908 of OY997274.1, forward strand.
GCACGCTTAACGTTATGATGACAGTTTTATTATGAGTTTATAAGTTTTGATGTACCGAAGGTTGTTCGGAGTCTCGGATGTGATCACGGACATGACGAGGAGTCTCGAAATGGTCGAGACATAAAGATTGATATATTGGACGGATATATTTGGACACCGGAAAGGTTCCGGATGAGATTGGGACTATACCGAAGATCCGGGAGGTTACCGGAACCCCCCGGTAAGTATATGGGCCTTATTGGGCCTTAGTGGAAAGGAGGGAGAAGGAGCAAAGGAGGGGGTGCGCCCCCCCAAGCCCAATCCGAATTGGGAGGGGGGGCTGGCCCCCCCCCTTTCCTTCTTCCCTCCCCTCTCTTCCTTCCCTCTCCTACTCCTAATAGGAAAGGGGGGCCAAACCTACTTGGAGTAGGTTTGCCCCTCCTAGGGCGCGCCTCCCCTCTTGGCCGGTCCCCCTCCTCCTCTCCCCCTTTATATACGGGGGAGGGGGGCACCCCATAGACACACAAGTTGATCTACGGATCGTTCCTTAGCCGTGTGCGGTGCCCCCCTCCACCATAATCCACCTCGGTCATATCATCGCGGAGTTTAGGCGAAGCCCTGCGCCGGTAGAACATCATCATCGTCACCACGCCGTCGTGCTGACGGAACTCATCGCCGACTCTTCGCTGGATTGGAGTCCAGGGGACGTCATTGAGCTGGACGTGTGCTGAACACGGAGGTGCCGTACGTTCGGTGCTTGGATCGGTCGAGTCGTGAAGACGTACGACTACATCAACCGCGTTGTCATAACACTTCCGCTTGATGGTCTACGAGGGTACGTAGACAACACTCTCCCCTCTCGTTGCTATGCCATCACCATGATCTTGCGTGTGCGTAGGAATTTTTTTGAAATTACTACGTTCCCCAACAGTGGCATCCGAGCCTAGGTTTTATGCGTTGATGTTATATGCACGAGTAGAACACAAGTGAGTTGTGGGCGATACAAGTCATACTGCTTACCAGCATGTCATACTTTGGTTCGGCGGTATTGTTGGATGAAGCGGCCCGGAGCGACATTACGCGTACGCTTATTCGAGACTGGTTTTACCGCCGTGCTTTGCACACAGGTGACTAGCGGGTGTCAGTTTCTCCAACTTTAGTTGAACCGAGTGTGGCTACGCCCGGTCCTTGAGAAGGTTAAAACATCACTAACTTGACGAACTATCTTTGTGTTTTTGATGCGTAGGTAAGAACGGTTCTTGATCAGCCCGTAGCAGCCACGTAAAACTTGCAACAAGAAAGTAGAGGACGTCCAACTTGTTTTTGCAGGGCATGTTGTGATGTGATATGGTCAAGACGTGATGCTATATTTTATTGTATGAGATGATCATGTTTTGTAACCGAGTTATCGGCAACTGGCAGGAGCCATATGGTTGTCGCTTTATTGTATGAAATGCAAACGCCCTGTAATTGCTTTACTTTATCACTAAGCGGTAGCGATAGTCGTAGAAGCAATAGATGGCGTAAACAACAATGATGCTACGATGGAGATCAAGGTGTCGCGCCGGTGACGATGGTGATCATGATCGTGCTTCGGAGATGGAGATCACAAGCACAAGATGATGATGGCCATATCATATCACTTATATTGATTACATGTGATGTTTATCCTTTATGCATCTTATCTTGCTGTGATTGACGGTAGCATTTTAAGATGATCTCTCACTAAAAATTATCAAGAAGTGTTCTCCCTGAGTATGCACCGTTGCCAAAGTTCGTCGTGCCCAGACACCACGTGATGATCGGGTGTGATAAGCTCTACGTCCATCTACAACGGGTGCAAGCCAGTTTTGCACACGCAGAATACTCATGTTAAACTTGACAAGCCTAGCATATGCAGATATGGCCTCGGAACACGGAGACCGAAAGGTCAAGCGTGAATCATATAGTAGATATGATCAACATAGAGATGTTCACCATTGAAAACTACTCCATCTCACATGATGATCGGTTATGGTTTAGTTGATTTGGATCACGTGATCACTTAGATGACTAGAGAGATGTCTGTCTAAGTGGGAGTTCTTAAATAATATGATTAATTGAACTTAAATTTATCATGAACTTAGTACCTGATAGTATTTTGCTTGTCTATGTTTATTGTAGATAGATGGCTCGTGTTGTTGTTCCGTTGAATTTTAATGCGCTCCTTGAGAAAGCAAAGTTGAAAGATGATGGTAGCAATTACACGGACTGGGTCTGTAACTTGAGGATTATCCTCATTGCTGCACAGAAGAATTACGTCCTGGAAGCACCGCTGGGTGCCAGGCCTGCTGCAGGAGCAACACCAGATGTTGTGAACGTTTGGCAGAGCAAAGCTGATGACTACTCTATAGTTCAGTGTGCCATGCTTTACGGCTTAGAACCGGGTCTTCAACGACGTTTTGAATGTCATGGAGCATATGAGATGTTCCAGGAGTTGAAGTTAATATTTCAAGCAAATGCCCGGATTGAGAGATATGAAGTCTCCAATAAGTTCTACAGCTGCAAGATGGAGGAGAATAGTTCTGTCAGTGAGCATATACTCAAAATGTCTGGGTATAATAATCACTTGATTCAACTGGGAGTTAATCTTCCGGATGATAGCGTCATTGACAGAATTCTCCAATCACTGCCACCAAGCTACAAGAGCTTTGTGATGAACTATAATATGCAAGGGATGAACAAGACAATTCCCGAGCTCTTCGCAATGCTAAAGGCTGCGGAGGTAGAAATCAAGAAGGAGCATCAAGTGTTGATGATCAACAAAACCACTAGTTTCAAGAAAAAGGGTAAAGGGAAGAAGAAGGGGAACTTCAAGAAGAACAGCAAGCAAGTTGCTGCTCAAGAGAAGAAACCCAAGTCTGGACCTAAGCCTGAAACTGAGTGCTTCTACTGCAAGCAGACTGGTCACTGGAAGCGGAACTGCCCCAAGTATTTGGTGGATAAGAAGGATGGCAAAGTGAACAAAGGTATATGTGATATACATGTTATTGATGTGTACCTAACTAGAGCTCGTAGTAGCACCTGGGTATTTGATACTGGTTCTGTTGCTAATATTTGCAACTCGAAACAGGGACTACGGAATAAGCGAGCACTGGCCAAGGATGAGGTGACGATGCGCGTGGGAAACGGTTCCAAAGTCGATGTGATCGCAGTCGGCACGCTACCTCTACATCTACCTTCGGGATTAGTTTTAGACCTGAATAATTGTTATTTGGTGCCAGCGTTGAGCATGAACATTATATCTGGATCTTGTTTGATACGAGACGGTTATTCATTTAAATCAGAGAATAATGGTTGTTCTATTTATATGAGTAATATCTTTTATGGTCATGCACCCTTGAAGAGTGGTCTATTTTTATTGAGTCTCGATAGTAGTGATACACATATTCATAATGTTGAAGCCAAAAGATGCAGAGTTGATAATGATAGTGCAACTTATTTGTGGCACTGCCGTTTAGGTCATATCTGTGTAAAGCGCATGAAGAAACTCCATACTGATGGACTTTTGAAATCACTTGATTATGAATCACTTGGTACTTGCGAACCGTGCCTCATGGGCAAGATGACTAAAATACCGTTCTCCGATACTATGGAGAGAGCAACAGATTTGTTGGAAATCATACATACAGATGTATGTGGTCCGATGAATGTTGAAGCTCATGGCGGATATCGTTATTTTCTCACCTTCACAGATGATTTGAGCAGATATGGGTATATCTACTTAATGAAGCACAAGTCTGAAATATTTGAAAAGTTCAAAGAATTTCAGAGTGAAGTGGAAAATCATCGTAACAAGAAATAAAGTTTCTACGATCTGATCGTGGAGGAGAATATTTGAGTTACGAGTTTGGTTTACATTTGAAACAATGCGGAATAGTTTCGCAACTCATGCCACCTGGAACACCACAAAGAAATGGTGTGTCCGAACGTCGTAATCGTACTTTACTAGATATGGTGCAATCTATGATGTCTCTTACTGATTTACCGCTATCATTTTGGGGTTATGCTTTAGAGACGGCTGCATTCACATTAAATAGGGCACCATCTAAATCCGTTGAGACGACGCCTTATGAACTATGGTTTGGCAAGAAACCAAAGTTGTCGTTTCTTAAAGTTTGGGGCTGCGATGCTTATGTGAAGAAACTTCAACCAGATAAGCTCGAACCCAAATCAGAGAAATGTGTCTTCATAGGATACCTAAAAGAGACTGTTGGGTACACCTTCTATCACAGATCCGAAGGCAAGACATTCGTTGCTAAGAATGGATCCTTTCTAGAGAAGGAGTTTCTCTTGAAAGAAGTGAGTGTGAGGAAAGTAGAACTTGATGAGGTAACGGTACCTTCTCCTTTATTGGAAAGTAGTTCATCACAGAAATCAGTTCCTGTGACAAATACACCAATTAGTGAGGAAGCTAATGATATTGATCATGAAACTTCAGATCAAGTGTCTACTAAACCTCGTAGGTCTACCAGAGTAAGATCCGCACCAGAGTGGTACGGTAATCCTATTATGGAAGTCATGTTACTTGACCATGATGAACCTACGAACTATGAGGAAGCGATGATGAGCCCAGATTCCGCAAAATGGCTAGAGGCCATGAAATCTGAGATGGGATCCATGTATGAGAACAAAGTATGGACTTTGGTTGACTTGCCCGATGATCGGCAAGCCATTGAGAATAAATGGATCTTTAAGAAGAAGACTGACGCTGGCGGTAATATAACTGTCTATAAAGCTCGACTTGTTGCGAAAGGTTTTCGACAAGTTAAAGGGGTTGACTACGATGAGACTTTCTCACCCGTAGCGATGCTTAAGTCTGTCCGAATCATGTTAGCTATTGCCGCATTTTATGATTATGAAATTTGGCAAATGGATGTAAAAACTGCATTCCTGAATGGATTTCTGGAAGAAGAGTTGTATATGATGCAACAGGAGGGTTTTGTCGATCCTAAGGGAGCTAACAAAGTGTGCAAGCTCCAGCGATCAATCTATGATCTGGTGCAAGCCTCTCGGAGTTGGAATAAACGCTTTGATAGTGTGATCAAAGCATATGGTTTTATACAGACTTTTGGAGAAGCCTGTATTTACAAGAAAGTGAGTGGGAGCTCTGTAGCATTTCTAATATTATATGTGGATGACATATTGTTGATTGGAAATGATATAGAATTTCTGGATAGCATAAAAGGATACTTGAATAAAAGTTTTTCAATGAAAGACCTCGGTGAAGCTGCTTACATATTGGGCATTAAGATCTATAGAGATAGATCAAGACGCTTGATTGGACTTTCACAAAGCACGTACCTTGATAAAGTATTGAAAAGGTTCAATATGGAACAGGCGAAGAAAGGGTTCTTGCCTGTATTACAAGGTATAAAGTTGAGTCAGACTCAATGCCCGACCACTGCAGAAGATAGAGAGAAAATGAAAGGAGTTCCCTATGCTTCAGCCATAGGCTCTATCATGTATGCAATGCTGTGTACCAGACCTGATGTGTGCCTTGCTATTAGTTTGGCAGGGAGGTACCAAAGTAATCCAGGAGTGGGTCACTGGACAGTGGTCAAGAACATCCTGAAATACCTGAAAAGGACTAAGGATATGTTTCTCGAATATGGAGGTGACAAAAAGCTAGTCGTAAATGGTTACGTCGATGCAAGCTTTGACACTGATCCGGACGATTCTAAATCGCAAACCGGATACGTATTTTTATTAAACGGTGGAGCTGTAAGTTGGTGCAGTTCTAAACAAAGCGTCGTGGCGGGATCTACATGTGAAGCGGAGTACATAGCTGCTTCGGAAGCAGCAAATGAAGGAGTCTGGATGAAGGAGTTCATTTCCGATCTAGGTGTTGTACCTAGTGCATCGGGATCAATGAAGATCTTCTGTGACAATACTGGTGCAATTGCCTTGGCAAAGGAATCCAGATTTCACAAGAGGACCAAGCACATCAAGAGACACTTCAATTCCATTCGAGACCAAGTCCAAGTGGGAGACATAAACATTTGCAAGATACATACAGATCTGAATGTTGCTGACCCATTGACTAAGCCTCTCTCACGAGCAAAACATGATCAGCACCAAGACTCCATGGGTGTTAGAATCATTACTATGTAATCTAGATTATTGACTCTAGTGCAAGTGGGAGATTGAAGGAAATATGCCCTAGAGGCAATAATAAAGTTATTATTTATTTCCTCATATCATGATAAATATTTATTATTCATGCTAGAATTGTATTAACGGGAAACATGATACATGTGTGAATACATAGACAAACATAGTGTCACTAGTATGCCTCTACTTGAACTAGCTCATTGATCAAAGATGGTTATGTCTCCTAACCATAGGCATGTGTTGTCACTTGATTAATGGGATCACATCATTAGGAGAATGATGTGATTGACTTGACCCATTCCGTTAGCTTAGCACTTGATCGTTTAGTATGTTGCTATTGCTTTCTTCATGACTTATACAAAGTTCCTACAACTATGAGATTATGCAACTCCCGTTTACCGGAGGAACACTTTGTGTGCTACCAAACGTCACAATGTAACTGGGTGATTATAAAGGTACTCTACAGGTGTCTCCAAAGGTACATGTTGAGTTGGCATAATTCGAGATTAGGTTTTGTCACTCCGATTGTCGGAGAGGTATCTCTGGGCCTTCTCGGTAATACTCATCACCTAAGCCTTGCAAGCATTGTAACTAATGAGTTAGTTATGAAATGATGTATTATGGAACAAGTAAAGAGACTTGCCGGTAACGAGATTGAACTAGGTATTGGATACCGACGATCGAATCTCGGGCAAGTAACATACCGATGACAAAGGGAACAACTTATGTTGTTATGCGGTTTGACCGATAAAGATCTTCGTAGAATATGTAGGAACCAATATGAACATCCAGGTTCCACTATTGGTTATTGACCGAGAATAGTTCTAGGTCATGTCTACATAGTTCTCGAACCCGTAGGGTCCGCACGCTTAACGTTACGATGACAGTTTTATTATGAGTTTATAATTTTTGATGTACCGAAGGTTGTTCGGAGTCCCGGATGTGATCACGGACATGACGAGGAGTCTCGAAATGGTCGAGACATAAAGATTGATATATTGGACGGATATATTTGTACACTGGAAAGGTTCCAGATGAGATTGGGACTATACCGAAGATCCAGGAGGTTACCGGAACCCCCCGGTAAGTATATGGGCCTTATTGGGCCTTAGTGGAAAGGAGGGAGAAGGAGCAAAGGAGGGGGCGCCCCCCCCCAAGCCCAATCTGAATTGGGAGGGGGGGTCGGCCCCCCTTTCCTTCTTCCCTCCCCTCTCTTCCTTCCCTCTCCTACTCCTAATAGGAAAGGGGGGCCAAACCTACTTGGAGTAGGTTTGCCCCCCCTAGGGCGCGCCTCCCCTCTTGGTCGGCCCCCTCCTCCTCTCCCCCTTTATATACGAGGGAGGGGGCACCCTATAGACACACAAGTTGATCTACGAATCGTTCCTTAGCCGTGTGCGGTGCCCCCCTCCACCATAATCCACCTCGGTCATATCGTCGCGGAGTTTAGGCGAAGCCCTGCGCCGGTAGAACATCATCATCGTCACCACGCCGTCGTGCTGACGGAACTCATCCCCGACGCTTCTCTGGATTGGAGTCTGGAGGGACGTCATCGAGCTGGACGTGTGCTGAACATGGAGGTACCGTACATTCGGTGCTTGGATCAGTCGAGTCGTGAAGACGTACGACTACATCAACCGCGTTGTCATAACGCTTCCGCTTGACGGTCTACGAGGGTACGTAGACAACACTCTCCCCTCTCGTTGCTATGCCATCACCTTGATCTTGCGTGTGCATAGGAATTTTTTTGAAATTACTATGTTCCCCAACAGATTTTACATGCCAATACCAAGAGCGAGCTGCGTGCGGGTATTTAAAACAGGTATGACGATTGTTTAGCACAGACTACCTGGGTATTCCCTTGTACGCCCGAGCCCCTAGCTTTCCTGGTGTATCCGTCCCGCTATGGGTCCGATGAGCAGGTTTATCAGAAAAGGCCTTGAGAGGTGAAAAAACCTGAAAGAAAGACAAAAGGTGAAGGAACACGGATCCGGGAGCGGTTGAGCCGCCTTGTGGACCGTAGTCATGTTGTGCCTCCATCCATGCCCATGGTATTTTAGGTGCGTAGTTGTGTGCGCGCGGCATGAATTTCGCTGCTTTATTGGGGCTGGGACGAAGGCCGTATTGCTAGCTGAGCTCTGAACGAGCCGGGTGGTCCTGTTGCAGAGTAGCGCGGACCCGCTTAACGGTGTGCGGGGGCTTTATTGCCGAATTGAGGTTTTGCCTAAGAAGGATATTTTGTACTTCTCCTGCAAGGGCCACGGTGTGCTCCTCAGTATGGAGGGACCGCTCCATATTTCCATTGACTGTTATAACATCGCGAGGTCCGGGCATCTTGAGCTTAAGGTAGGCATAGTGCGGCACCGCTTTGAAACGGGCAAATGCGGTTCGTCTGAGCAGTGCGTGATAACCACTACGGAAGGGGACGATATCAAAGAGCAACTCTTCGCTTCGGAAATTATCTGGGGATCTGAAGACCACTTATAGTGTGATTGAGCCCGTGCAACCGGGCTCTACACCTAGTATGACACCTTTAAAGGTGGTTTTGGTGGGCTTGATCCTTGAGGGATCAATACCCATTTTGCGCACTGTATCCTGATAAAGCAGGTTCAGGCTGCTACCACCGTCCACGAGGATGCGTGTGAGGTGGAATCCGTCAATGATAGGGTCAAGCACCAGTGTGGCTGAACCGCCGTGGCGGATACTAGTCGGATGGTCCCTTCGATCGAAGGTGATCGAACAAGCGAACCACGGGTTGTATTTTGGGGCGACTGGCTCCATCGTGTAGACGTTCCTTAGTGCGTGCTTCCGCTCCCTTTTGGGGATATGGGTAGCATATATCATATTTACCGTTTTCACTTGGGGGGGGGGGACTTCTTCTGCCCCCCTGTGTTTGGCAGCCGGGGTTCCTCGTCATCATCACTTTGCTATCCCTTTTCCTTATTTTCAGCGTTTAACTTGTCGGCCTGTTTAAAGACCCAACATTCTCTGTTGGTGTGATTGGCTGGTTTATCGGGGGTGCCGTGGATTTGACATGGACGATCGAGTATGCGGTCCAGACTGGATGGGCCCGGATTGTTTCTTTTAAATGGCTTTTTCCACTGACCGAACTTGCGGCCACTGAATCTGGCATTGACGGCTGTGTCTTCGGTGTTATCGCCATTATTTCGACGCTTGTGTCTATTGCATCGGGACTTGCCGTTGTTGTCTTTGGCTTCAGAAGTGCCAGGTTTACTTGAGGTGCTGTTGCTACGAGCTAGCCAGCTATCCTCGCCCGCACAAAAGCGAGTCATGAGCGTCATAAGGGCTGCCATGGACTTCGGCTTCTCTTGTCCGAGGTGTCGGGCGAGCCACTCGTCGCGGATGTTATGCTTAAAGGCCGCTAGGGCTTCGGCATTCGGACAGTCGACGATTTGGTTCTTTTTAGTTAAGAACCGAGTCTAGAATTTCTTGGCTGACTCTCGGGACTATTGGATTATATGACTTAAGTCATCGGCATCCGGAGGTCGGACATAAGTGCCCTGGAAGTTGTCAAGGAATGCATCTTACAGGTTCTCCCGACTGCCAATAGAGTTTTCTGGCAGACTGTTCAACCAGTGCCTAGCTGGTCCTTTGAGTTTTAGCAGGAGATACTTGATGGCGTGGAGATCATCACCGCGGCCATATGTATATGGAGAAGGAAGTCCTCTATCCATACCGCGGGATCTGTTGTTCCATCATATGATTCAATGTTTACAGGTTTAAACCCTTCTGGGATTTCATGCTCCATTACTTCATCAGTGAAGCAGAGGGGGTGTGCAGCACCTCTATGTCGGGCTATGTCCGGATGTAGCTCGAATGGAGCCGGTGTGCTGTATTCGGCCAGAACAGGTTTGTGCTTGTTATATCCGGCTTGGTGGCCGTCGTTGCACGTTGGGGCGCACCCCCACGATCCATAGATCGATCTTGTTTGTCCTACTCTATTTTCCAAATCATACCGCAGGTCGTGTGTGTATCCCCGAGTTGTTGTGTTTGTATTTGTTTGGCAAGGCAGTGCCGGCTGGTGCTCGGGCTGAATTGTTGTTTTATCTCAGCCGCGTGGTGGTCTGTCAGCCGCATTATGCGCTGATAGTGCTGGCTCCAACACCTCGTTATCGAATTGAGGTAATAGTTTGTGCTTCGGGTAACTTTTGGTTGGGCGTTCGAGTCCGTATTCCTCGGTTGCCAGGACTTCGGTCCATCTATCAGTGAGCAGATCTTGATCAGCTCGAAGCTGCTGCTTCTTCTTCTTCAGGCTTTTTGCAGTGTCTATAAGTCGGCGCTTAAAATGCTCCTGCTCGATGGGATCCTCTGGCACGATGAATTCTTTGTCGTAGAGGCTCACCTTGTCCTCGGAGAGAGGCATGTAGTTGTTGTCCTCTGAGTCGCCGTTCGCGGCCTGTTCATCAGGGCTGGCTCGACCGTCTTCCCGTTCATCCTGTTCAAAACTTGGCTTGTTGGGGTCTTTATTGTCTTCGGCATCGTCCGAAGTGCTATTCTCTCTTGTGCCGGTATCGCTAGTTTTACCATGGCGTGATTTAGAGCGGCGCCGTTGACGTCGGCGCTTGGACTGCTTCTCAGGAAGTTTGTCCTCAACTAGATCTTTTATGTCATCGCCATTACCTTCTTTGGGTGTATCCACCATGTATATATCGTATGAGGAGGTGGCTGTCCAGCGCCCTGTGGGCGGTGGTTCCTGTTCTTCTCTGGCATCGTCGTCCATACCGTCGATGTCTTCGGAGTCGGAATCAAGCATGTCGGTCAAGTCATCGACAGTGTCTATCAAGTGGGAGGTGGTTGGGCAACGAAGCTCTTTGTCGTCCGCTTCCCACTCCAGCCGGACATAGTCCGTCCAAGAATCTCCTGACAAGGAGAGGGATTTTAATGAGTTTAACACCTCGCCTAAGGGTGAGTGTTGGAAGATGTCTGCGGAGGTGAACTCTAAGATCGGCACCCAGTCGGATTCGATGGGTGCGAATACACACGGTTCGGAACCTATGGCTGGAGACGAGTCCGAGGTTCCGATGACACAGGCCTCGTTGGCAGTCAGATCCGTGTTCAGCTCTAGCACCGTTGAGTCCGCGGCTTCCATGGAGAGGTTGATCCTCCCGTCCTCGGATGACGCGCTCTGCTCTGGATCTAGGGCCAGTGCGGTTACAGGTGCAATCTTCCGCACATAGTCTGATGACAGATTTAGGTCATGTTCATCGTGGCAGCGGGGCGCGGCTGTCATAGGCTCGAATCCATTGAAGATCAAGTCTCCGCGGATGTCGGCAGTGTAGTTCAATGTTCCAAACCTGACCTGATGGCCAGGGGCGTAGCTGTCGATCTTCTCCAGATGGCCAAGTGAGTTAGCCCATAGTGCGATGCCGCCAAATACAAAGATCTGTTCGGGGAGAAAAACTCCACCCTGGACAGCGTTGTTGTAGATGATTGAAGGAGCCATCAAGCCTTACGGTGGCGACACAGTGGAACTCTCAATGAAAGCAGCAATGCCAGTGTCAAAACCGGCGGATCTCGGGTAGGGGGTCCCGAACTATGCGTCTAAGGCTAATGGTAACAGGAGGTGGGGGACACAATATTTACCCTGGTTTGGGCCCTCTCGATGGAGGTAATACCCTACTTCCTACTTGATTGATCTTGATGATATGAGTATTACAAGAGTTGATCTACCACGAGATCATAAAGGCTAAACCCTAGGAGCTAGCTTATGATTGTGATTGTTGTTGTCCTACGGACTAAACCCTCCGGTTTATATAGACACCGGAGGGGGCTAGGGTTACACAGAGTCGGTTATAGAGAAATGAATCTTCACATCCGAATCGCCAAGCTTGCCTTCCACGGAAAGGAGACTCCCATCCAGACATGGGACGAAGTCTTCTATCTCGTATCTTCATAGCCCAACAGTCCGGCTTACTCATATAGTTCAGCTGTCCGAGGACCCCTTAATCAAAGACTCCCTCAGTCTCCGCTCTAAGTTTGAGCCTCGCCATGCTCACTTGCTTGCTCGTGGTCGTGTTCCTCTCTCGGAGGTGCTTGCCGAGCTTCGTGCTGAGGAGACCCGCCTTCGCTCTGCGGGGTTGCCGGCGGTTCCGTCTGTGTTGGCTGCTCGGGCTCCAGTGTCGTCTGCTCGACTCACCGCTCCACCGCTCCTACCTACACCTTCAGGGAGGGTGGGTCACCCTTCTTATGCTGAGAAGGGTCGGTCGCGCCGTGACACCTTCTGTGGCTACTGCTCTCGGCCAGGTCACCCAGAGTCTGATTGCCGTGACAAGAAGTGAGATCAGAGGCGCTCCTCTCCCAGAGGGACTCCTGGATCTTCCTCGACTCTGTCACTCACTGACCAGGACATTGTTCGGCTTAAACGCCTTCTGGCTTCCTCTGGTTCTTCACCAACAGGTGTTGTTGCTGTTGTGACTGCTTCCACCACTTCATCACCACCGGCATCTACACCGTAAGGTACATCTTCATGGGTTCTGAACTCTGGAGCTTCTTTTCATATGTCCTCTGATTCTTCTGCGTTATCTTCTCTTCGCCCTCTTGATTCTCCTATTAATGTTCTTACTGCCGATGTCACATCTCTTCCTATTGCTAGTCGTGGTATTCTTTCCACTCCATCTTTTTCTGTTCCTAGTGTTTCACATGTTCCTCGCCTTACCATGAATCTTTTTTCTGCTGCCCAACTTACTGATTCCACTACAAAAAAAAGACACATCCGTGACATTTTGGGCCGAACGAAATTTTTTTCTGTCATACATATGACACTTCTATGACGATAATTGTGACAAAACCCGATATCATCATAGATGTGGTGGGCTCCTACTTCTATGACAAAAAATCATGACAGAAAATGGGCTTTTCGTCATGGGCAGGCCGGAGACGCAGCTGCATGACATTCTTTGGGCTGTCCATGACAGAAAAAACTATGGTAGAAGCAAGGGGGAGGAAAATTTCAGGGAGTTGCCGGTTACGGTGGGAGGTCGGGGGAGGAGCGATGCGCGTTTCTCTCGTACGTACGCGCGTGTGTGCGAGGCGTTGGCTCTAACTGAACCCGAGCGAGGCGTTCGGCTCTAACTAAACCCGAGCGATTGCACTGCAGGCTACGCGTTACTGAACCCGAGGGATCGATCGATGGCTGTTAACTGAACCCGATGGAGCGATTCCTTCGCTACTGCTGCTAACTGAAGCCGGTCGATTGGATGAACAGTGAGCGTTGTCGGGGGGTGGACGAACAGTGAGCGGTGGCGTTGCCTCTGGACGAACAAGAACCCGTGGTGTGGAGGGCTGGATGAATAGTAGACGGTGGAGGGGTGGCCATGGAGGGGTGGTTGAACAGGACCCCATGGTGTGGAGGGCTGGATGAACAGTAGACTGTGGAGGGGTGCCCGTGGAGGGGTGGTTGAACAGTAGCCGGTGGAGTAGCGCGCGGTGGAGGCTGGATGAACAGGAGCCCATGGAGGCTGGAGGAGGTCGATGGTAGCCCGTGGAGGTGGAGGAGGTCGACGGTGGAGATGAACAGTATCCCGTGGAGTCCCATTTTGCGGTACGCCACACCCCCTCCCCCCCCCCTGTTTCGACCGTAGCGCTCCAATACAAGTCCGTTTCGTCCGTTTTGCGGTACGCCACGCCCCTCCTGATCAACAGGACCCCCGTTTCGACCGTAGGAGGTCCGTTTTGCGGTACGCCACACCCCTCCCGATCAACAGGACCCCCGTTTTGCGGTATGCGCGACTAGGCGTTCGAGACCCCGCCCGTATGTACACATACATGACCGTATTTTCTTTCTTGCACCCTGGCCGCTGTACGTACGTGTACATGCTACGTGCGCGCCTCTACTACGACACGTGCACGCCTCTACTACGACACGTGCGCGCCTCTACATCGACCAGTATGTACGTACACGTTCGTGACCAGGATGACAATGCTACGTACGCTTCGACCAGGTGGGTCCCGATTGTCAGGCACTTCCTTGCCTGCAAAGATGTAGCTGGTGGGTCCCAGCAGTCAGGGGGCGAATCATTTTTTTTGCCCGGACGCACTTCCTTGCGTGCGAAGGTGTAGCTGCTGGGTCCCAGTAGTCAGCGGGCGAATCATTTTTTTGCCCGGACGCACTTCCTTGCGTGCGAAGGTGTAGCTGCTGGGTCCCAGCAGTCAGGGGGGCGAATCGTTTTTTTTTTTCGGACGCACTTCCTTGCATGCGAAGGTGTAGCTGCTGGGTCCCAGCAGTCAGGGGAGCGAATCGTTTTTTTTGCCCGGACGCACTTCCTTGCGTGCGAAGGTGTAGCTGGTGGGTCCCAGTAGTCGGGGGGCGAATCTTTTTTTTCGGACGCTCTTCCTTGCATGCGAAGATGTAGCTGGTGGGTCCCAGCAGTCAGGGGGGTGAATCGTTTTTTTGGACGCACTTCCTTCCGTGTGAAGATGTAGCTCGTGTGTCCCAGCAATCAGGGGGCAAATCATTTTTTTCACGTAATACGGTGGCCCGTCCGGTGGGTCCCCGCTGTCAGGTGGAGGAATAATTATTTTGCGCGTAATATGGAGGCACTTCCTTGCGGCTGCCGTGGACCTAGCTGTCAGCCTCTCCACGTACAGTCCACGTCCGATGGAAGTCGTTCCTTGACCACGTTGACCACGCCGCGCCGAGAGCACCACGGCGGTTGACGACGGCGAGTCCTAGGAAGCGGACGACGCGGAGCCGGGGAAGACGCGGCAGTGGATGCACACGCGGAGAGGAGTACGAGGGTTCACTGGTACGGCTGCGCTGCCATCGCCGCAGAATAATAGGGGGTGTGGGTCAGTGGGTGAGTGGAGGGATGGCCTGGCCAGCGGTGGGAGTAGTAGGGGGCGGTGAGGCCTCCACGGCAGCACAGCCGGCCACGAGAGGCAGGAGCAGGCGGCACGACCGGCGCTGCTTTGGGCGGCTGGAGCAAGATGACCAGAGGTTGAAGAAGCACGACGCCCGTTGGATGGACATTGTACGGTCACTGCAGCTAGAATCGTTTATATTGACTAAGTTGATAAAGCCCTTGGTACGTCAACTTAGTAGGCCCACAGGTCAGCTTCCGAAACGGTGCGCCCCAGATGTCAGGGGGATGAATCATTTTTTGGGCGGGTGAAGCTAGAATATCCGAAATTGAAGAAGAAGCACGGCATCCGTTGGATGGACATCCAACGGCCACTGCTGCTAGAACCGTGTGTTGACTATAAGTTGACAAAGCCTTGCATACCTGTCAACTCTGTTTTTTAGGGGACGCGTCAACTTAGTAAGGCCAGAAGTGTGTGGCAGAGAACTTATAGCCCATTTGAGATTTGTAAGAATGTGTAGCCCATTTTTGAATTCTAATGGAATTTACTACAGCCCATTTACAGTTTGTTAAAAGTACAGCCCATTTCAACCAACCGTTCAAAACAGAATTCAATAAAATTTCCCACATTTTGATGGGATCCGAATATTTTTATCCTGAAATTTTAGTCAGATTAAATACAATTTCAATATAAATTTATGTTGCGTAAAAATCCAACAAAACATTCCGCTCGCAACAATTAATGAAATTAAAATTTTCAATATTTCAAAAATAATATTTTATAAAGTAATCACTGTTTGGTGCATTTTTTAAAGTTACTACCCAGTTTTTATAATTACATCCCATTTATTATTTCTTAAATCCCATTTTCTTGTTAAGCCTAATGCATCCCTCCTAGGAAAGATTTGCAGCCCAGCGGGGCGGAGAATAACAACTTGACCTTGCCTGGGTATTCCTAAAAAAAGTATAGCTGGGCTAGCCATTTTCAGCTTGAAAAAAATTAATATCTGGGCTGGATGTCTGGCCTGGGCTAGACGGGCCACAGCCCGCCCAGTTAATACCTGCAGTGATGTTTTCGTTGTTGTTCGGAGGAGAAAAATTAATATCTGGGGTAAACATCAAAAAACTCTGCAGTGCTCACACCTCAAAAACACAAATACTGCTCGAGCTGCTTGGTCCCAGCTGTCGGCCGCTTCTTTTGCAATTCTCTCGTTTATTGACTACTCCCTCCTTTCCGGTTTATAATGCTCAATTCAAAAATCTCACCAATCAAGGTAGACGGCGAGTGGTGGAATACTTTTTCTAGTTTTGCAAAAGCACCTAATTAATGCTCTTGTTATCCTCAAAAAATTAAGTTTATCAATGCATTAATTGCAATGCTTGCATGCATAAAGTACATGCATTGGTCAATTTTCTCTTAATACTTGCATGCAATGATTTAATGCACCTTGGAATCTGAACATGTGATGGAAAACAACCAAATTGAGCCTTATAAAATGGAAAAACTAAAATTTTGAGATAAGCCCTATAAACCGGAAAGGAGGGAGTACATAGGTAGACAATGGTGTGGGACCGTGATGTCAGGAAACCAGGAGGAAGCAAAATAAATTATAGTTATATATATAATAAGGAGGCACTTGCGTACGTGAGGCTATGGACCTGGTGGGTCCCCATTGTCATCCTATCCAAGTA
Source organism: Triticum timopheevii (assembly GCA_963921465.1). Lineage (NCBI taxonomy): Eukaryota > Viridiplantae > Streptophyta > Magnoliopsida > Poales > Poaceae > Triticum > Triticum timopheevii. The sequence goes on from OY997274.1 coordinate 475,767,548, forward strand.
AAGTGATCTCCTCGCCCGCGCGCGCTTTCCGCCCGAAACAGTCAGCAACGGCCGCCTCGCTTCCCGGTGCAGGCGATTGCTCCGCCTTCGAACAACACAAGTGTCATCCGTCCGTCCATCTACCGCACACATTAATGATACGCGGTTACCGAGGCGGCTAATCTGGCGTCGCACGTCCATCCATCCGCCCGCCCACCATTGCTATATAAACTGCTGCGCCGGTCATAGCCGCAGTCATCCGCATCCGTTGCCTTTCTCCTGTCCACACCACTACTGCCCACCATGGCTTCCTCGCGCTCCAGCGCTCTTCGGGACGGGCGGACGATGGACCACAAGGAGATAGTAGCCATTGCTGCCGACCGGCTGGCCGGCACGCAGCCGGAGGACGACGACATCCCAATGGAGAACATGGTAGTCGAGGATCCGGCGCCAACCCCCTCCTCCGCGCCATCCTCGCCGGTGCATTGCACCATGACCATCGGCGAGGCCCGTGCCCAATATATGGACAAGGTGAGGCAGATGCATGAGGAGCAGTTCCGGGAGCCGCAGGCCGATGCCGCCTACAACCACCATCTCCTCCAGAAGCACCTGCAGGCGGAGGAGCAGATCGCCGCGGAGCGGGCGGAGCAGGAGGCGCTGCTTGAATCGTACCGCTCTGCCCACAAGGGCCGCCTCGAGCGCTCGCGGTACCGCATGCGGGTGGCGGAGGCTATGGCCGCCTACAAAGAGGCTAGCAAAGAGGGCGATGAAGCGGGCGAGGCATTGTTTGGTGAGACCGAGGACGAGGCAGAGGACAATGCCGGCTCCGAGGAGTCCCCGCTCCGTTGGCGTAGACGACGCCCTGCTCCGCCGACGCCCCGCGGCGCCAACAACGAGGCAAAGGACACCGTCGGCTCCGCTGAGGCCCCGCGGCGCCAACAACGAGGCAGCGGATACCGCCGGCTCCGTCGACACCCCGCCCCGCCAACAACGAGGCAGAGGACATCGCCGGCTCAGCCGAGGCCCCACCGTGCCGACAACGTGGGGGAGGATTTCCACCGCTCCGCTGAGGCGCCACCCACCGGCAACGAGACAGAGGCATCGCCGGCTCCGGCGAGGCCCCGCCCCGCTGCCAACGAGGCCGCGCCACACAGAAAACGAGGAAGAGTAGAACACGGTAGGTCGCCGCCGCTCGGGTCCAAGTAAGGCCACCGCTGCTACCCTCCGGTTGAAGCCAAGCTAGGCGGGTTGACCATTGACGGCCGGTTAGCTTCTTGGCGGCGACGTGGAGTCGGAGAGCTGCGCTGGAGAAGAACGCTGCTTCTACATAACTACTGGTGCAGTTGGCTGACTGACACGTGGGCCCAACAGGCCACATGTCAGTTACGCAACTGCACCTGCAGTTAAGTCACTGAAGATTCTGTTCGGCTCAGTGGGACATAGGTGGGTAGCTTCGGTTAATTAATTATACCTCCAGCGCACCCCTTTTTACTTTTTTTGAAAAGGAGGATGACCCCCGGCCTCTGCATCTGGGAGATGCATGCGGCCACAAACACCCCTTTTTAGTTGAAGAATGTATGAAATGTAATGAAATCTGGCATGTTTATATGAAATCCGACCGTGTATGAGTGAATTTATTTCGATTAGTTCGAATTCCTGTATCACTGGCATTGGATGAACATGCAAAACAATACATACTAGCATTATTCCCAGGGTGATCACCACATTTGCAGCAGTTTCACATGTACTCCCTCCGGTCCTTTCTAGTCTGCATACATGTTTTGTCTGCAGTCAAAGTATCTCTACTTTGACCAATCTTATACAAAAAAGTATGCACTTTCACAATGTGTGAAGTAAAAAGGAACAGAAGGAGTACAAAGAGTTTAAGCAGCTTTTTAGTGTTTCTGTACATTGAAATCAAACACACAGGCCTAGCAATTCATAGAGAACATTCAAAACAATCAATGATTATGCATCTCAGCAACTCACATGTCAGAGGCAATATTTACTTCACAACTAAAGAATAAAGAAAAAATTGATCGCCGCTGCTGACAGCAAAGGGCGTCCCATTCGAAAATATCAAACGCATATCTTGCTAAAATCAATGAGCAAAATTTGACAAGGTTGTCCCATTCCAAAATATCAAATGCCTACGATTGTGGAATGGGCTGGGTTTGCCATCAATTCGGACATTGACATGGCAACTCGTGCTAAATAAACCAGTTGTTCTTTTTGTGCAGTTCCACCAGAATCAACCAAATTCGCGCGTAGCTTGTATGATTTCGCCCTTATATGTTGCAACGCCTTGAACTTATGGGCACCTCCTTTCTTGTGGTGGAAATGAATGATTCGATGTATTCATGAACATTTTGTGCAGTTCCCGTTGAAATCAAGCTGAGCACCCCTGTTTGCACAAATACAAAAAAGTGATTAGTATAAAGCAAATTGTACTATGAATTGACAGTTTCAACAGGCACATACATGGTCCATGTAGAGCACACTTTTAGAAAAATGGAACTCACCAGAAAGAATCCTAGAACAACATTGTACTCGCGCATCACAGCAAAAAAATGGAGATTTGTCAGTCCTTCTGAGCTGAAGTTAGTTTGGTCTTCTGGGGAGTAATGTAACCATCCTTCAACTGCTCCTTCTGATGAGAAGATAGACAGTGCTTCTTCATCCTGGCATAATCGGAACTAGTCACTTCACGTACTCCATATTCTTCTTCAGAGGAAGATGATCCTGTTGTGCAAAGACAATAGGACTACTAAATGCTAGCATCCATGTTTGCTCGAAAAAAAGTAAAGGAAATATTTAAAACAACACAGATGAAGCACTTCCCAAGGACAATACCACATTTTCATGATAGTATCTAAACAGTAGCACAACACCAATAGAGATGACAAAGCTCAATCATATGGATGAAATCAGTGGGCGAGTACCAACCTTTGTCAGGAGGCTGATTGTGTAGAGCATACAGATGAAGCACTTCTCGGGAACCATCTGTTGCTATCTACGGGGGTGGCCATGCTTACTATATACTCCTCGATTAGTTTAATGTTTCCAACATCTTCTTGTGCAGTTCCACTAAAATATATGGTATCTTCAAAGAAGATCCCTGTTTGCACAAGTAGAGATAATTACGTATGGCATCAAATCAGTGGCAAAACAATTGCTCGTTCCAGCCATAGCAATAAATTAAGATGCAAAACTATATCATTACTTGTGTCACCACAGTTCCAGTGCTTCATTATAGCACCGGGAGTTGATTTTTGTTTTTCTTCCGCTTGTTCTTCCCCGTCGTCACTTGGTTCAATAACAGACAAGCTTTGCCTTCAATGTAAGATTTGGCATGTCAATTAGGGAGCACAAGTATAGTACTAAACTTAATTTTCTGATGAAAGTGGCAAAATACAGGCCAGCAGTTGTGAAATATCCTTATCTTACCTCAATGGGATATTACAGTGCACATACAGATTGGAAGTCTTGTCTCCATTTGTGCAGTTCACTAAAATCAATCAACATTATCGTACAAGTAGCACAACATATGAAAGCACACTGCAGAATCATGTGAAAGAAGGCTAGTACTGACCTCTCATGATGCGGAATTCAAACAACTCACAAGAAGAAGATCTGAACCAAATTCGCCTTAACAGATAGGAAGTAAGATCTCCTCTTGTGCAGTTCCACTAAGATCAAGCAATCAAGCAACGTTGTTGGTGTGACATTTTGGTTGAACTGCACAAAACACTCTTAAAACAAAAGTGTTTTGTGCAGTGCAACAAAAGGTCACAATGGCAACGAGGTGAAGTAGATAACCCTGTTTACACAGAGGTGCAAAGGAAACAATTAGTGGTCAATAACGGTGGATGACATGGAAGCCAACAAAAAGAAGCATCTACCTTATCTAAAGGGGAAAGAAAGCAAGACAGTAGCATTTCTCAAATGGTGGCATTGATTAATATTAACATAGAGATTATATTAACAATAAAATTCGTTAAACATGTAATTTGCTTTTAACTGTGGCATTGCATCAATTTTCCAGCGGCATTATTAGAGGGTGTTTGTTTACAGGGACATTTTGGTGTAGGGACTAAAAAAACTCCATGTCAGTCACATCTAAACCAAACAGGAGGGACTTTTTGGGACTAAAAGTGGGCATTTGGGTCTAAAGAAAGAAGACCCCGAGGTAGTCTTTTTGGGACTTTTTCCAACAGTTGCCCCTGCCACGCATCACACCTTGTTTCTATTAGTTCATTACTAGGGGTAACATGGTCTTTTATCATGTCATTTAATAACCTCTAGTACATGTTTAGTCCCTGGAACCAAGCAGGTAGGGACTAGGGAGTTTTTAACCAAACAAGGCCATAGATTAACAGCAGCTAATGAGTTGCACGGGACAGTGGATGCACCAGCACCATGTGCATCTACCGATGTACTGCGGTCATGCATAGTCTGTTGCAACAAAGAACAAACAACCAAGGAGCATATTTGTGTTGGTCCTAGTTTTGTTATCTTTAGACACCTTTCCCTATGTGAGCGCAGCAAATCTAGTCCTGCTCAAACTCTACAGCCTTGTCCCTTCCTTTCCTTTTTGAACTAGTACTTTCGCCCCTTCCTTTCCTCTTTGAACCACGTCCTAGATTTATGCGATACAACTTTCTGGTTCCTTTCCTCTTTGAACCATGTCCTAGATTCATGCTATACAACTTTCCCCCTTCATTTCCTCTTTGAAACACGTCCTAGATTCATGCTATATACAACTTTTCCCACTACTTTGCCCCACTCCTTTCCTCTTTGAACCACGTCCTAGATTCATGGTATACATGCAGCTAGAGCAATGCATGTGGAGTAAGTAAAATATACCTTAAGGTTCTTGGGGCGTGGTTCGGTGGGCGACGGGACAACGGCAAAGAAGAAGGGTCGGAGGCCCTCCCGCGCCGCCACTGGGTGGAAAGTGAACAGCAGCGCCGGTAGTGGATTCCCTCCCTCGCCGACAGCGACAGCGTTAAGCCTCCTTCCCTTCCCAGGGGACGGATCCTGCTGGCTCTTTGAGCAGCAGTGAGGGGAGAGAGAGGCCAACGAAGTCTTGTTTAGATCTGGAGAGGGCGAGAGAGTGTGAAGAGAGAAACTACAAGCGTTGAGGATCCAGCGGGAGAGGGCGAGAGAGTGTGAAGAGAGCAACTACAAGCGCTGAGGCTCCAGCGTGTATATATATATTGGAGAGAGTGTGAAGCGTGCAAACCCTAAAAAACATTTTGACCAGTCAAAGAATCCTCCTGGCAAAAATTATGCTCAAGTGTAATTATCGAACCCGAGACCTCAAGTTTGATGAGCGAACAGGCTAACCAGCTACACAACCCTCCCGTTATGTTCAACGAGAGGAAAATAACCTTTTATACATTCCTGCATTCGTGTGACAGGCATGCCGTGCTTTTCTGTGTGTGTGTGTGGGAGTCATTAGGATTTCAATCATAATCGTGTCATGTGGCTTTGGTGGTAAGACTATCCATAGTGGTGCAGAAATAATGCAGCCTTAGTCACCTTACCTCTCTCCACATAGTACGTTGGGTCCCACCAGTCAGAGGGTGAAACAAACAAATTAATAAGAAAAATTAAAAGCGCCAGCGGTGTATCTTACTACCTCACACATCTCGCTACTTCTAGGGAACACTGTCTAGTTGATCCCTCTGTTCGCTCACGTACTATTTTAAGTGAATCCTTATTATAACATGCACACAAATTTTGGGCACTTGTATTCGACTTAAGTCAGTGTGCCACCGTATCCCGTATACTTACTACTCCCTCCGTCTAGGTGTAATAAGTCACGTTAGAAGGTGCAACGGGACCAAGGTGCGTGCGTGTGCATGTGTGTGTGTTAGAGAGTGCGACAGATCGACCTACTCCTACAGAGATATGGTGTGTAGTGTACGATTTTAGCCGCGAGAGTCGGTGCATCCTCTCGTTTCTGAGCGTGTCCGGTAGGGACATGCGGACAGCTGCCACGCCCGCTCCTGACCAGCCTGGCCCACCCAAAGCCCCTCCACCGCCCGCGCGCGCTTCCCGCTCGAAATGGTCAGGGCCGCTCCAAAGAATCGGTGCCGCATTCATGCCCGGGCAGAGCGGACGCGACCTCTCACAGGCGCAAGAGTGATGGTTGCTTCGTCCGTCCAACTTACTGCTGGGTCTATGTGATTTGACGGCTCATTGGTCTTTATTACTGAGGTGGTAGGACTGCTGGATGTCCCACGCTTTCGGCGAAAGGAGGTAGTAGATTACAATTTTCTCCATTCTTACAGCAGAGGAGTGCAAGAGCAGTGAAAACACACAGGCTTAGTGATTACATGGCCCACCTCACACTATCACCGTGCGACACCTAACTCTTTACATAGTACTCCCTCCGTTCCTAAATATTACTAGATGAATCATCGCTCGTTGCCGCAAAACAGCGGTATATCTCTCTGCGCAAAATTATCGATTTCATAGAACTAAAAAAAATCTATAACCGCATGAAAAATGTGGTAGCCAAACTAAATAAACTCCCATCATCATTTAGATCATCCCACATAAGGAAAAAAGATCAGCCAACTCCTACTGCATAATGGGATTATATTTTTTCTTTTTGACATGTTAATGGGACTTAAAAGCTCACTTACATGCATGCTACCGGTGCATGCTTGCATGCAGACATGTTGATGTGATTTAAAACCCAGTCACATGCATGTGCCACGGTATTTCTGCATGCTTGCATGTGGCTTAGTGCTGAGCCTCTCAACGTCTAGATCAGACGGCTATTATGACTGATTTACTTCATCTAACAGCTACGTCAATTTTGATGATGTGGCTCAAGGAGAGGATAGAGAATTCCTAGTAGTAGGGGCTAGCTATTACTAGTAGATAAGTCTTTGTAGAGATTCCACTAGGTGAACTACATACGGAACAAAATGAATGAATCTACACTTAAAATGCATCTATATACATCCGCATGTGGTTAATGGTGAAATCTCTACAAAGACTTATATTTAGGAACGGAGGAAGTACTAGTATAGTACTAGTACGTACTGTAATTTATCAGCGAGATAAATTTGTACAATGCTATGAAGCTTCCAGCTCCTGTTACATGTATCTTGCGTCCAAGGTTGCCCGTTGCAACATTTCATCAAATACAAAGGAGACTAACATGCATGCTATTGCATCTCAATGATTGTCAGATCATAGCAAATATGTACTCCCTCCGTTCCAAAATAAGTGTCTCAACTTTGTGCGAACTTTAGTACAAAGTTGTACTACTACTAAAGTTGACACTTATTTTGGAACAGAGGCAGCTAAAGAAAAAAAACGATCCATGCAGTCCCTAGCCCTTGAACCGTGAACCCTGACCAGGCTTCAATTTGCTGGCAACGTTCGAGCTTCCTAATAAATGAAGTTTGCAACCTTTTGACCATCGGATCATTTTGTGCAGTTTCACCAAAATTGAGATGAGCATCCCTGTGGCAAAGAAATTGAAGAAGCGTGATTAGAATAAGATTACTAGGACTAGTTGATGAGACATAAACTCATCACAAATATAGTACATAGAAGCCAGTAGAGGTATCAGGTATGTGCGGGGCAAAGAAGTAGAGAAATATCCACAGGGAGTGATGTGGGCAGCTGGAGCAGTGGTGCAAGCCGGCTGTAAAGGGAGTTGTACCTGAGGGACGTAGCTCGACCTTGAGGAGGGCGGCGGGAGGCGGCAACTGCCCACGTCGAGGCAGTGAGAAAGGGATGAAGGCAACCTCACCGGCTTTGTGAGAGAGAACGGCGGGGACCCCTGATCGGGACGTGCCGACAGTGGGTTTTCGCCGTCGGTGACGGACACGATATCTACACTAAGCATCCACCCCTTCCCCAAGCGGATGTGATCCGCCGGGATGTTAGAGATGTGGCCACAGTCATTTTGTGCGAGAGAGTGTGAAGAGAGCAACCCCAGCAAGCAACCATGTAGGCTGGCCCGTCCTGACTATGTATATAGTGGAGCGGTTTCCTTTTCTCTCCATATGAACCTATCATATTGCGTACGTGCCACTGAAGAAAAAATTATTTATAAATGACGCGGCACCTACTACTCGTCCTCCTATAACCTTGCGCTTGGCATCTCTAAAATATTAACCTTGCGATTGGCTCTTCGCCTCTTCGGGAAGTCGAGCGATAATGGTAGTGCAGTATATATCATTCTGGCTATATGAGACCGAATGAATTGCTGCACGTCCACCACGTGGGCGAGGGTCGAGGGGCGAGGGAGAGTGCTACTACATACGGAGAAAAATGAGTGAATGTACACTCTAAAATACGTCTATATACATCAGTGTTTGGAGTATGTACTAGTAGTTCATATTGAAATCTACTAAGGACATATATATTCCAAACAATATGATATAATCTCTATAACCAAGGTAGTAGGGACGAGGAGTAAACGGAGGGAGTAGTAAATCTTTCTCCTCGTCCTGCGAGCCACCGCGCCATGGGCGAGGGAGGAGCAAGCTTCACCTCATCCTGCGAGCCACCGCGCCCGTGGGCGGGGGAGACGGCGTACTAAGCAAGCTTCTCCTTGTTCTGCGAGTTGACGGGACACTTCAAAAGTACTCCAGTGTATAGAGCCTTGCCTCTAAGGTAGGCCCCACATGGTTTGCCTCTTTTTTTAATTTAACATAACGCGTCAAGTCACAATTTGTTTGTTCACCCATGGTAGACGATCCTCCCTCCACCAAGTGGACAACCAGTACACGTGCCAAATTACCACGTGGGCTGCCTTTTTCGTACAGAAATGAGCTCCACCGTGTACCCACACGGGTGTGGTTGGGAAAGAGATGGGAGTACGTGCGCCGTGCATGCACCTCTTCTCTTCATGCACGTCCCCCACCTACGTGGGTGTGTGTGAGAGATACAAACCGCGTTCGTGAGTGTTTTTTGTTTTTTGGTGGGGGTGGGGTGGGGTGGGGGTTGATTTCGTGAATTATTTGTGGGAATATGTGTTGATGACATCTCAAACAAAATTTTGCATGCAATGTGTGTGAAATGGAGGCCTATCCATATCATACATAGAGGGTCGGGTAATCCACGAGAAGAGAGGGAGGGGTCATAGCTATCGATAGAGTCGAAGATAGGATCAAGTATGGGTGGGTGCGAGATCGATGAAGAGAGCCATCGAAATTGCGTGTGTGTGTGTGTGTGTGCAAGTCAAAGATATAGGGCGACTGGCCTACCGGAACGTTAGAGGGCACGTGTCAAGTTTGTGTGTGGCAGGGAGACATGACTAGAGCGCTTGATGTATCGGTGTGTGTGGGGGGAGGGGGGGAGGGGGTGGGGGGAGGGGTAGGCAGAGGCCTAACTATAGAGGTAGAACGACTCGTATATGTGTTGAGAAGGAGAGACCCAGCTATGTCATGAGGGAGATCGGTCGACATCCATACATAACTGAAGGACAGGAAATATGATGGGACAGAGAGAGAGAGGAGAGAGAGAGGGAGGGAGAGGGAGGGAGAGGGGTGGAGTGCTGGATGGGTGATGGAGTTGCTTCTCGGAGATGTTGGGAGAGGCCTACTAGACAAACTGAGGGTGGAACTGCAATGCTATCAATAAGAGTGGGGATGTGTTTCTGTGTGTGCCTGTGCGTGATAGATCTGTCGGGACGCATCCATGGATGATGAAGGGGAACCATGTGTTTGGTAAGCAAACCTAACTAGATAGGTAGATCAATTGTTGTTTGTCGGAGGAAGGGAGGGACACAACTAATGAGCTAGATCGATCAATGTGTGGGTAAAAACGAGTTATAAGGACCTAGCTGGCTATATGTATAGCGAGAGATCGGTCGGTGTACGTCCATTTGTTAGAGGCAAATAAGGCCCAGCGAGATGGATAGCCATAGAGAATGGAGCTAGGAGGTGGTGCGAGAGGCCCAACTACTAGCTGGATAGGGGGAGGAGTGTGCGGTTGTGAGATCGATTAAAAGAGGGGTGAGAGTTTACACGTGTGTCTGACCATATGAGAGACACGAGGCAAGGACACATAAAGAAGGAGATTGAAGCTGTGTGTGTATGCTGTAGGCAGGCATCGCTGGAGAGGTTTATCAATCGATGTGTGTCGGAAAGGAGTTGTGGAGACTCTGGGAGAACGACCTAAAGGAAAAAATGAATGTGCCCGGTGGATAGAATGCCGAGGGAGGGGGAGGGCGAGGAGGGCGTGTGCATGCACGAGAGAAAGTTAGTGGTAGCTACAAAGGTTAGAGGACTGTGTGGGTGTAAGAGACTAACAAAGATCATAATTTGATATGAAAGCGGATTCATATATTTGAATAGGAGATCATAGTGTTTTAAACATTGCATGCATGAATATAGCGGTGATACACGTGCTGTGCACATGTTATACCATAATGTGATAATGCATGGCATTTGCAACTCACAGCTAAATGCCGAACAATCTAAACCATACTATACATCAAACAATCTCACATTTTATTTGAATTTGTGATAATGTGCAGCGTTTGCAGCTTACAACTAAATATCGAGCAATATAAACAATACTATATATCGGACATTCTCACATTTTATTTGAATTTGTGGTAATGTGTGGTGTTTGCAACTCACATCTAAATACTTGTAGGCGTAGGGGGCGGGGCACCATACATAATGTGATAAACAGATTATACATATGAGACATGGTTAGATTATGAAGATCTAGCTAGAGCTACAAATGTAATGTGATTTGAAATCAAAATAAAGTGGATTCAAAAAATCTAGTTCGAGTTCATATAGTACACATAGTTCATATGTAACTCGATATTGATCATGTGGTGTGCTGTGAAGATAATACACAAACGATGGTTTAACTTGACAATAATGATGATTGTAGATCTTATTAAAACAGAGAAACGAATTCAAATGCTTTGACTTCACAACAATCATTACTGTAGATCTTATTCAAATTTAGTTCATATTGAAGCGGTAGTATATACGTTTGGAATGCACTAAAACGTTCATTTGAGTAGTAGGTTGCATGCATTATACACATAGCGAAATATTTTAATTGAACATAACATGAATTCAAAGTTTTGAATGACATTTGTAGTGCGCATTGATTTGGTACAGTACATGTTAGGCTTGTCCGGAAATTTCAACCCGCGCCTTGTTAGCCTGAAATATTTAAGATATATCTTTGTCTCGTTGTGCTCCGACAACTCCCTCCATCTCAACCCGCGCCTTGCTATTCCGAAATTACAACGCGCTTGAAAACTCCCACCTCCTATGAAATCCCGACACGCGAAATGCCCGTGGTACCCCTGAACCGAAAGAACCGCCTCAAATCGGTGGGGGGTACTTTCGTAACTTGCCCAACATTTCGGACAAGCGCGTCTCTAAGCCATGGTTCTCCACTGCCATCCCATCCGCCCACCCATTCGTACACCGAGGCCGCGAAAACCTGCGACGAAACCCCACACCCTGCTCCATCCGCCACCCAGCCGGAGCTTCTTCCCCGACGACGTCGTCCACAGCAACACCTCGACGTCCCTCATCCACCGTACCGGATGAGGATCCGTCGTCGATCTCATCGTCCCGCCGGTTCAGCCACCCCATCCTCCACCTCCAAGGAGCTGCCCCGACGTTCCCCTCATCTTTCGCGCCACCTCCATTCCCACACCACCGTCTTCACCTGCACCACCGAAAGAGCATCATCATCACCATTTCCTCGGATGAAGCTGCGGCCTAATCGGCGCCACCAAAGAGGTTGTACACTAATCGCTGCATATTCTTCTTGATTCGAACTCACGATGCTGCCGGCGCTCGGTCCCGAGCCGACACGGCGCGGGTCCATCCGAGGCGGCGTCGCCGGCCACTTCCTCCACGGCGTCGCTCCCTCGTCGGCGACGTCCACATTAGTAGGAGCTGCTGCTGCTTTAGCTCTCGCTCGTGCTGCTGCTCTGCTCTTGCTCTCGGTCCCCTGCCTGGTCTGCTCTTGCTATTGCTCTTGCTCGCGCTGCTGCTCTCGCTCTTGCTCTTGCTTGCGATGCTGCTCCGATTTGGCTACACTTCAGTCGACTGAATCGACTTTTGGGTCAGTCGATTTCCAAGGGGTGGGCTCGCCGGGCTGAAGGAAGAACCAGCCGCAGCGGGGAGGGGGGCTCGCCGGAGAGGTACCCCACTATCTATCTTAGGGTTCAGGATGGGGGCGGTGGTCGCCGGCGGTGGCGGGGCATTGGCAAGGCGGTGGCGTGGGAATCGCCAGAGAAAAAGCTCGGCATGGGGGGGCCTAGAGGGATGGCCGGGGCGGCGGCGGACCAGCGGTGGGAGTGTTTTCGGGGCGGGCGGGGCGGTGCACCGCCGGCCGCGGGCGGCAGGGGGCTGCTGTTTGGCCGATGGTGGCTGGCGGCTCAGGGGGGTGGAGGTTGAAGATGAACCGCAGGCCCTTGATTTCGTATCCAACGGCTGCAAGATCGAATGACATGTAGCCTCACCTTGCTAGTGCGTTCAGTTTCTACAGCAAAATTCAGTTTTGACAGCAAAATTCAGTTTCGACAGTTAGGTTCAGTTTCGACAGTTAAGTTCAGTTTTGACAGTTAAGTTCAGAGATGAGCGGCTGATGTATTTTACATCTAGCACTTTGTGGTTATGTATTTTACGTCATGTATCGGGGATGCTATTAGAATTCCACTCAGGTTAATGTTGTTCGTTGTCTCTCTTGTCCTGCTTCAGCCTCGGCGTCGTACAACTCACCGGAGCTGCTCCAACGACGAAACCCTCCATCACAGCGGAGCAGTACCTCGGGCTCCATCTCCAGACGCCTAAGATCTTCTTCCCCTCCTCCGACAGCAAAGTCAGTGGGAGCATCCTCACCGGCCAACCCAATCACGCTGAGATCGACATGGCTTCGCCAAAGAGGTTGTACACTTGTTGCATCTCTTTTTTACTCTACATGTTATATATATTGTCCACTGAGCACACGGATTTGTTCCTTTAGTGTCTCCTTGAAAGAAAAAACGTAGGAATTTTAATTTTCACTTGTCCTCCTTTTCAAATTCCTATTCATGAAGCACAAGACTAAGAGATAGTAGCATAATAGCATTATAACCATACATTTTCTTGTGGTTTGACTTAATCTCACCATGCTTCTTTGCATCCTGTGATCTTCCAATTGTTGTGAATCAAACACCCAGATTGGCAGAAATCCTATGTTTTTAAATTCTCTGTTTTGCACGTGCATTCCTATCCTATTCATGTCTATTTCCTATCCCTGCATTGTTGGAATCCTCAAATTCAAACGAGCCCTTACAGAATTACTTCTCTTACAGATAGTTGTCAAAGAAAACCTTGCATGGTTTGCCCCGGTTCTGCTGCGCCGTCGTCCACCCCAGCTTAACTACTCCAACGACAGAAGGGTCCAGCAGAGCAGGGATCCGGCCTCCAGACTGTCTTTCGCCGCCTCAGATCTTCTTCCCCGCCGCTGGCAGCCATGAAAACTGCATTACCATCATCAACCGAGCATATGAACTTGAGGACTACACGGGTCCGCAAGAGAGGTCGCACTCTTTCGTGTCTGCTTACGTTATGCATCGCTTAATATTACATCCTACTTTATCGTCCTGTTCACCGATTAGACTCTGAGTCAGCTCCAAACTAATGGTCAAACTTGAGTTTTTAAATGGTTGTGGGGTACATATCGGGGCCGCTATCAATAGTATCTATCTACTATCTGGTTAATCTCCGGTGTCTACTATGAGTTTCATGTTGGGTGGGAAACAAACAGTAAAGAAGCCATTATCTGTATTTATTAACTGAAGCCATTATCTGCTTGCTATTTTTTTGGGTCTATCCATAGGTTGCTACCATCACTCTGGATTTCTGCATGCACTTCTTACATAATCTCACTATGTTTTATTCCTATGCATGACAGTTATTGTAAACAATGGAACTGAACATGTAGAGCAAAAGAGACGAGCCTTGCATGGCAATATAATTTCATGCAGATGTCGCTCCATGGTAGGCGCAAAGGCAGACCCCCCTCTACACATTTCGGATTGTAATCGAGAGGAAGATATCTGTTCTGAGGGGAATTCAGAAGGAGAAGATAACTCCTATTTACCCCCTGAGGTCTTCGCTCTAACTTGGCATGCTAATGTTGGTTATATCATGCATATGGTGTCTTGCATTGCTTACTTTATACATCAAATATGTCATCTGCTTAGTTTAGACATCCTTTGTGCGAATGCCATCTTTTAGTTTATTCATCGTTTATGTGAATTATGCAATGCCACCTTGTTTAGCCAGGCATCATATATGTGAATTTTGCAATGCCATCCTGCTTAGCCAGCCATCTTATATGTAAATTATATCAGGCCATCTTTTTTTTGTTACATATTACATTTGTCAATAATGCTATTACACTCAACTGCTCTTCGTGTGCATCAGCCATTTGACACTGTGATGGCAAATTCTGGAGTGAAAACAAGGTCTTCTGAGCAGACTATGCTATCTGATGAAGCACATATCTCGCTGGTTACGGATAGCTCCTTAGAGGAGGATTCGGAGACAGATGACCAGTCCTATTCCCCCCCCCCCCGAGGTGTATGCTCTAACTTGGCAGGGTTATGCTGCTCATATCGTGCGTATGGTGTCTTGCATTGCTATGCCATTTGATTAGTTTAGACATGCTTTGTGTGAATGCCACCTGTTCAGTGTCTAATTACCATATATGTGAATTATGCATTGCCATCTTGTTGCAAGACATTATATATGTGAATTATACAATGCTATCTTGTTGCAAAGGCATTATATATGTGAATTATGCAATGCCATGCTGTTTAGCCAATCATCATGTATGTGAATTATATCATGCTATCATTTTTTTGTATTACGTGTTCCATTTGTCGACAACGTTTGTATATTCAACTACTCTTCCTGTGCATCAGCCATTTGAAGCGGTGATGGAAGTATCTGGAGTGAAAACAAGGTATTCAGAGCCGACAATGCTACCTGCTGAAGCAGACATCTTGCTGGCTATAGAGAGCTCCTCGGAGGAGGATTCAGAGACTGATGACCATACCTATTTCCCCCCTGATGTCTATGCTCAAACTTGGCAGGGTTATATTACCCATGTCATGCATGTTGTCTTGCATTCCTTAGTTTTTACATCATATATAGATTGCCATCTGCTTACTTGCTTACTATATAAATCATATATTTGAATTATATCATGCCATCATGTTTACATAGTACATGCACATCATCTATCTTAATTATGGCATGGCAACCCATTTAATAAAGACATCATATAGTTATATCATCTCATCCTGTTTAGTGTTTACAGTCATCATATTTAGAATTATGGCATTCTATCCATGAATGCATGTGAATTATGGCTTGCCAACCTATTTAATAAACACATTATATAGTTATGCCATGTCATCCTATTTACATAGTCTCATATTTTGAACTATGTCTTTCCATCTTTTTTAGTTAGCCATCATAATGTGAAATTGTGTCATGCTATCTTGTTTAGTTAGCCATCATATATGTGAAATTGTGTCATGCTATCCTGTTTGGTTAGACAACATAAATATGAATTATTTCATGCCCTCTTTTATTCCCCACTATCCATTGCACCTGTCTATCATATAATGTCTATACTTTCAATTACTTTTCTTGTTTATCAGCCATTTGAATTGGAGAGCGTGATGGCAGTATCTAAGGGAGTAACAACACGGTCTTCAGAAAAGATAGTGCTACCAGTTGATGCAGATAGAACCACGGCTGTACTTGCCCAAGGACCAGATCCACCACACATAACCCAGACTCTCGCAGATTGTACCCCTACCCAGTTGGACAGAGAACCAGCTACACCCCTTTTAACCCCAACCCCGGCAGATAATAACCCAGTTCCAGTTGACACAGCACCGTCTCCACCATAGAGCACCCAAACACGAGCGGTTAGTAAGGGAACTGCAGTGCCCAAAGCACAAGGACCACCACTCTGAATCCCAACTCAACGCTTAAAGGAGAAGAAGATTTGTTCTCAGATCAGGTTCTGTAGCTATGGTTCATACTCCTTTGCTCTTGCATTACTGTATTTACTCATACCAACTATTTTCAAATTTGAAGGATGGAATTGAAACTCCAATGACACAACAGGTATGTTTTAAACCTGTTTCTTTAACTGGTTTGCTGTTGTAACCTGCTCTATGTTGATTTTAGTTTCAATTGAATAAACAATTATGTTCTCATGTCATGCACATTACAAGTGTTGTTATTGCTCTATAGTTACCCACACTTATATTCTGTCTATTCTGCTTTGTCCTGAACAAATATTATTTGAACTGTGTCTCTATCTTGATTTGGCAACAAAAACTAGAATGATATAGACCATAAAGTGAACATGGCACATAGATATATGTTTGTTTCATGCTATTATCCTGTCCACTTTACTACTGAACTCATTTACCAAAATGAGTTTCATATACAACATGGTAAACATGTGATGTGTCTGCTTGTTTCTCTTTTAGAATGCGGACAAAATATTGGAGAACAGTACCACGTTATCTAATGGTAAAGGAAGTAATGCAGATAAGGTTCAAGATAGTGAGACATCCCTATTGGTCTCCAAGAAAGCTGATAAAACTATCTTGACGACGGCGAGGGAACCCAAAAGTCCTGTCTTGATGTAGTGTTCGAGTTACTGGCCACTACTGCTGGCACAAGCTCTTCGAACTCGCTGCCTGAATCAGTTCGTCTTCTTGAGTCTCAACTTCAAGTTGAAAGACATCGATCAGATGTGCTGCGACAGGAAGCTGAAGGACTGAGGAAGTCCCTGCAGAATTCAGATGCATATTTTCTGGTGCAACAGCAAGCGCTGGAGGATTTAAGCGCCAAACAAGAGAAAGTTAATAAGCTTGCTAAGCATCTTGCCAGCATTATGGGTACCCAGGATATTGTTTCTTGAGATCTTCTGAAGTGGTTTCAGTTCTGGATTTGTTTTGCTGTGGCGTTTATTTACGTTGGTCGCCAACTTTGACAACCATTGTATATGATATGCTGCTTTGTTCCCTATATTTGCACTGGTGGCGAACTTTGATGCCCAGTGGATGTAATATGTGTAACAGCCGTGATAGCCTAGCATAAGTTGCTTGCTTATTTATTTCCTTGCTGTCTTGTTTATTTGTTTGCTTGTAGTCAGTGCAGTTCTTTTTAAAACTAGGCCTCAATAACCATGGGCTAATATTTACTGTAGTGACACTGGGCCTCCTATGGGCCATAGGAACAGCGGGCCTTCTACGGGCCGTAGAAACAGTAGGCCTTCTACGGGCCGTAGAAACAATGGGCCTTCTATGGGCCGTAGAAACAATGGGCCTTCTACGGGCCGTAGAAACAATGGGCCTTCTACGGGTCGTATCATCAATGGGCCTTATACGGGCCGTACGACCATAACGGGCCATCGTTAATAGGCCGTATTTGATGATGCTATGAAAACGGCCCAACGTATTAACGGACCACAAACGGGCCGATGTAACCACGGGCTGAATTTGGCCCACAAGCAGAAAATGACAGTAGGGGGCCGTATGTAAACGAATGCCGGAAATGAGCCCAAGAATAAATGGGATCTGAGAAGGCCGAAAGATAACATTTGCTAGAAACGGCCCAACTGAATAACGGGCCCTTAATGGGTATAAAGTGATACACTGTTCATTACGGGCCAATTTCACCACGGGCCGTTAGTGGGTGTAAAGTGATACACTGTTCATTGCGGGCCAGTTTCACCACGGGCCGTTAATAGGCCAAGAGTTACATAGGGCCTCATATGGGCCGAAAGACGTCATGGGCCATACATGGGCCAGAAGTGAAAATGGGCTGGAATCATATTGGATGGCCCAGATGACGCTACTGGGCCTAATTCGGATAGGTCGTAACGGGCCTTGGGTTAGCGGGCTGTAAATGGGCTATATGCGAACAGGCCGTTAACAGGCTTTCCATGGGCCGGCCC
The DNA here is from genome assembly GCA_963921465.1 of Triticum timopheevii. Lineage (NCBI taxonomy): Eukaryota > Viridiplantae > Streptophyta > Magnoliopsida > Poales > Poaceae > Triticum > Triticum timopheevii. The sequence goes on from OY997274.1 coordinate 475,785,530, forward strand.
GCCACCTTTTGACCAAGTCAAATGGGCCGGACTTTTCACAAGAATGGGCCTCTGTTGGGCCGTGCCACGTGTCGACATATCATAGGCGCCTTCTGTCCAATGAGTGGATGACATCTGTCCCAACGGTGAGCCGACACGTGTTTCCTCCAGCCAATGATGATTTTACACGTGGAAAATCCCCATTGGTCGGGGCTGTTAACGGGTTATCGGATCCAAAACCCGACCCAATAGCTTAACGGCATTCCGTTATAGTGGATGCCACGTGTCAGTCACCCTTGACGAAAGTAGTTCTGTGACGCGCGATTTATCGTCATGGAAGTGGACACTTCCGTGATGATAATTTTGGTAATGTCATCGAACACTTCTACGACAGCACAGGTATGACTATCTTGATTCTATCGTAAATTTGTCATGGATGTACATGCCTGACAAAAAACGCGACCTACTGTGACAAACATGTATCATCACGGAAGTGTACTTTTTTTGTAGTGTTCTGGTTGTCGCGTCATTCTTGATACCAATTCTTGCTCCATTCAGGGTCGTCGCACCAAGGGTTTGGTTGGTGCTGGCCCCCGGCGCCGTGAGTCAGAGGGCCTTTGGGAGGTTGACTGGCTTTGTGTTCCTTCCGCTGCCACCACTTCTGCCAGCTCCCATGCTCTTGTTGCATCTTCGTCTGCGTCCTTCCAGCAATGGCATCATCATCTCGGTCACATCTGTGGCTCTTGCTTGTCTTCTTTAGTTCGTCACGGCCTCTTAGGGTCTGTATCTAGAGATGTTTCTTTAAATTGTAATGGTTGCAGACTTGGCAAACAGACTCAGTTACCTTATCCTACCAGTGAGTCGGTATCTCAGCGTCCTTTTGACTTAGTTCATTCTGATGTCTGGGGTCCTGCTCCATTTGATTCGAAAGGTGGTCATCGCTACTATATCTTGTTTATTGATGATTTCTCTCGCTACACTTGGTTCTACTTCATGAAATCTCGTAGCGAGGTTCTTTCGATATACAAACGTTTTGCTGCATGGTTCGCACCCAGTTTGCCATGCCCATTCGTACTTTTTGTGCTGACTCCGCTGGTGAGTTTATCTCCCGGCTGTTGCGTGGTTTTCTTGCGGAAAAGGGTACTATTACCCAGTTCTCATGTCCTGGTGCTCATGCTCAGAATGGTGTTGCCAAACGTAAGCATCGTCATCTCCTTGAGACGGCTCGTGCGCTGATGATTGTCGCTTCCCTTCCACCCCACTTTTGGGTTGAGGCTATTTCTGCATCCACCTACCTCATCAACATTCAGCCATCGACTGCTCTGCAGGGTGGTATTCCTCTAGAGTGTCTCACTGGTCGTTCTCCTGACTACTCGGCTCTTCACATGTTTGGATGTGTGTGCTATGTCCTTCTTGCCCCGCGAGAACACACCAAACTGACTGCTCAGTCGGTTGAGTGTGTTTTCCTTGGCTATAGTGATGAGCATAAGGGCTATCGCTGTTGGGATCCTGTTGGTCGTTGTTTGCGCATCTCGCGTGATGTGACCTTTGATGAGTCTCGCTCTTACTACCCACGTCCTTCTTCCTCGAGCTTCTCTGCGGATGATATTTCTTTCCTTCTTCTCCCCAATACACCCTGCTCCGTGCCTCATGTTTCACCTCCTCCTGCACCTCTCATTCATTTTCCTTCACCACCGGCACCATCTTCTCCATCCTCCTCCTCCACCTCTCCACCATCATCTCCAGTCCATCTCCCTCTCTCACCGTTTCCTCTCCACTATACTCGTCGCCCTCGTTCTGAGGATGCTTCTCCTGACGCGCCTTCCACCTCTGGTGCACCTCCCTTGACGCCTCCCCCGGTTCATAACCTCCGTGCTCGGCCTCGCCCTCCACCTGATCGCTACTCTCCTGATCGGTACGGTCTCTCTGTTATTACTGAGCCCACTTCCTATCGGACTGCCATGACTCAGCCTGAATGGCAACTTGCGATGGCCGAAGAGCTTGCTGCCCTTGAGCGCTCTGGCACATGGGATCTGGTTTCTCTCCCTTCCGATATTCGTCCCATCACCTGCAAGTGGGTCCACAAGATTAAGACTCACTCTGATGGTTCTCTTGAGTTCTACAAAGTGTGTCTTGTGGCCCGTGGTTTTCAGCATGAGCAGGGACGCGATTATGATGAAACATTCGCTCTTGTGGCCCACATGACCACTGTCTGCACTGTTCTTGCTGTGGCTTCTGTTTGTCATTGCTCTATCTCTCAATTTGATGTTCAGAATGCCTTTCTCAATGGTGAGTTGCGTGAGGAGGTCTATATGCAGCCACCCCCGGGGTACTATGCTCCTGATGGTATGGTCTGTAGACTCCGCCGCTCCCTCTATGGTCTTAAACAGGCCCCTCACGCCTGGTTTGAGCGCTTCGCCTCTGTGGTGACTGCCGCTGGTTTCTTGCCCAGTGATCATGATCCCGTGTTGTTTGTTCACACGTCTCCTCGTGGTCGGACTCTTCTCCTTCTCTGTGTTGATGACATGATCATCATTGATGACGACTCTAACTACACTGCCTTTGTTAAGGCTCGCCTTCGCGACCAATTCCTCATGACTGATCTTGGTCCACTTCGCTATTTTCTTGGGATTGAGATCTCCTCAACCTCTGGTGGCTTCTACATCTCCCAAGAAAAATATATTCAGGATCTTCTTGCTCGCGCTGCTCTCGGTGATGAGCGCACTGTTGTGACTCCTATGGAGCTCAACATGCAGCTTCGTGCCTCTGATGGTGAACCTCTTCCTAATCACACTCGCTATCGTCACCTTGTTGGCAGTCTTATCTATCTTGCTGTTACGCCTCCTGACATCTCCTATCCTGAGTTAGTTTATTTCAGCCCCCACCTCTGTCCACTATAGTCATCTCCTCCATGTTCTACGATATCTTCCTGGCACGATCTCTCAGCGCCTTTTCTTTCCCCGCTCCAGCTCTCTTGAACTCCAGGCCTACTCTGATGCTACTTGGGCTAGTGATCCCTCTGACCGACGCTCGTTGTCTGCTTATTGTGTCTTTCTTGGTGGCTCTCTCATTGCTTGAAAGACAAAGAAACAGACTGCAGTTTCTCGCTCGAGTACAGAGGCTGAGTTGCGAGCCATGGCTATGTTGACGGCTGAGGTGATCTGGTTACGATAGTTACTTGAGGATTTTGGTGTGTCTGCTACTACCTCGACTCCTTTACTGTCAGACAGTACTGGTGCTATCAGTATTGTGCGTGACCCGGTGAAGCATGAGCTCACCAAGCACATTGGTGTGGATGCCCATTTTTGTGCGTGCTGGTGTGCAGGATCAGACTCTCGCTCTTCACTATGTGCCCTCTGAGTTATAGTTGGCGGACTTCTTCATGAAGGCATAGACTTGAGCGCAGCATGGCTTTTTCCTCTCCAAACTCAGTGTTGTTGATCCACCATGAGTTTGAGGGGGTTGTTAAATGTGTATAGTCTCTGTCTGGTATATCCCCATTGTATAAGGGGTTGCCTGCACTTTGTCACACATGTATATGTAATGACCTTTGGCCCTTAGTAAAGTTAATTGCTCATTCTCCAACAAGAAGAAGCCGCGAATATTGCACGATCGGTGGTCAAGCTAATGGAAGAATGGCAATCTGTCCATGGACGGAAGAGCAAACAAGTCAATGCCAAGGCTGTACAGAAGTGGTGGTGCCGGACATGGGATGGGTAAAAGCGAACATCGACGGTGCAACATCAAAAAATGGCGACAAAGGAGGCGTGGGAGTGGTGTTAAGGAACCATGAGGGGGCGTTCCTGGGAGGAGCATGCCATTTCCTTCCCCAAGATTCAGACTCTGCTAGGATTGAGCTCCAAGCATGCAGGAGGGTTGTACTGATGGCGGAGGAACTAAATATTGATAGCCTGCACATTGAGATGGATTGCAAAGAAGTTGCAAAATTGTATAGCCAAGACAGGGACCTATCGACGCTGGGGCCGGTGATCGCGGAAGTTAACCACCTGCTGGAGTCACGCCAGAGATGGAAGGTGAGCTGGGTGAGGAGATCAGCAAATAGTGAAGCCCATGAACTAGCCAAGGTGCAAAGAGAGCCTTGGCTCAGTGGTTGGGCATGCGGTTGTGCAGCCTAGCGACTCGAGTTCAATTCCTAGAATTGACAGGTGATGCAGAGGGGTTTTCCCCTGTTTATTGAGGATCAAGCTTGATGTGTGGTGGAACCTCTCATCAAGAAATATCTTGATACTCATTTAACAAAAAATTCTGAGGACCATGTTTATCTTGGTACTCATACTAAAATGGTCGTATGCATCCTTGATTGGTGCAGAGGCCGGGAAGTGAAAATCTCTCCCATTTTTAAAAGGAGTACCCCCGCGTCGTCTCGCGCAGGCGACTCGAGGGCGATTAGGTTTTTCCCCGAGCGCCGCCACCCTCGTCTGCCTCCCCTCGCCGCCGTCGCCGGCGGCGACGGTGGGACCCCTTTCACCTCCTCTCCGTCCATCCCCGCGTTGGTCCTCCTCCCTGCTCGCCCGCCTCGTCCTCGGCGACGCGAGGCTATGTGGAGATCGTCGCCTCGTCCTGGTGGTCTCCCCGCGGGCTGGGGCCGTGCCTCCTGCCGCCGGCAGGCCTGGGGAGCAGGCCTGGCCGTTGCTGGCTGCTTCCCCGCCCGATGGGCTGCTTCCTCTGCTTGGAGCGGCCAAATCTAGATCATGGTGTTGGGTTGCTTGGAGGGGGTCGGTCTGGGATGGGGCCTCGGAGTGGCGCTCGTTGCGGTGGCTGGAGCGGCTGGCTTCGCGCGAGCTGCTCGTCTCTTCGGAGATGGGTGAGCGTGGCTCTTTGGATCTGGGCCGGCGGCCCTTCCGGCGAGACTCCATTGGCTTGACCGGTGCTTGTTGGTGCTGGCCGTTCTTCCTCGGCCGCGGGGGCGGCGAGGCGGCGGCTGTGGCGCGAGCGTCTCGGCGGCGTCCGATCCAGATCTGAAGGCCTCCGTCTACTTCAACCAGGGATGCCTTCGATGGTCCTGCTTTGGGCGGCCTTTGTCGCCGGAGTTGTACCTGTTTGGCGGCTAGAGGTGGGAGGTGGCTCCGGAGAAATCCGAGGCCAGCAGTGCTGGTCACGACGGCGGCGACGCCCGAAGGCGCCGTACCCTTCTTGTAGGCGCCGTCCAGGTTGCCTCCTTCCCCTCTTCCTTCCACCCAACTCATATGCCGGGCGAAAGCCCAAATCCTTGCCGGATCGAGCGACAACGGCGCTCCGGGCGTCGTCACCTTCTTGGGGGTGTCGTTCGTGGTGAGCTTGGGATGGATGTGATGCTTTGGTTGCTTGGCGGCGGATTGGTCTTCAGTAGCCCTGCAGGTCTCGACGGAGCGGTGCTTCATCCTACTCATTGATGGCGACGTATCTCGGCGGCGTGGCGCAGTGGAAATTCGGCGTCCGATGTGTGGCGATGGACTCGCGCAGGAGGACGAAGTTGTCTGATGTCGTGGTAACGTCGATGGCTGAGTGGCCAGACAAGGTAGAAGTCTCAATTTGATCTGAAGACGGACCTGTGGAAGATGGCGGCGACGACACACAAATGCGTCTGACCGGATTGTTCCCTAGACCCGGTATGTGGCTCAGCTGGGGCTTCGGAATGTGTTTCAGCTTCCGGCTTTTCATGTTTGGCTTAGGTGAGTGGTCTGGGTAGTGGCCCAGCTAGCACCCCTTCATCATTTTGAATAGGAGTAGCGGCATATGTTGCCAAAATGATGGATTCAGGCACATTGTTGTAATACTTTGTAAGATCCTTGAGAATAATCAATAAAGTGGCCGTATGCATCTCCCAGATGCAGAGGCCGGGGGTCATCCTCCTTTTCTAAAAAAAATTGAACTAGCCAAGGTAGGGGTTCGTAATAATCTGTCTAAGGTATGGCTACATGAGCCACCTGAATGTATTCTGAACTTAATCTCGGCAGAAATGCCTGCCTTTTATGAATAAATAGAGAGGGTTTGAACGTCCAAAAGAAAGGGAGGCAAAGTTGATGCACGGGGGCACAGTTGATGTACAGAAGCAAAACAAAAACATTCAGCATTACTACTTCAACAAAGGGACACAGGCAAAGTCAAAATCGATGTAGTCCAACAAGACATTCCAGCATAACCAGACCACAACATGCACAATGCCAGCGAGCCCAACAAAACTTCCATTTGCAAAACATATGGCAAGGTCGATCTTAAACGATAATATAGCCAGCAAGTTTTAACTTCTAAGCACCAAGTGGAGTCTCATCATCACCACCACATCCATGTGAAATCCCATCTTCCCAGCAAAACATTTGCAACCTACCCCAGTGCGTGCACCATAACGCAGCCATCGACAAGGCAAAAAGGACGAGCAGGCACCGAGCTCAGATCAGGTGTACCACGCGCTACTTGGTTCCGTTACATAATTTAGCTAGTAGCAGTAATATATACGGTATGTGCACCACCGAGAAGTGAGGGTGCTACGCGGCTAGTCCCAGCCAGAGGCGCTGATGTTTGATGTCCCCATGGGGTAGGAAGGGTAGTAGCGTGGAGGTGGATCACTTTCCCTGGAGGAGCCCCCGCCACTGGAGTATCTGCCACCACCACCACCACCAGAGTAGCTCTTGCCACCACCGCCGGAGTAGCTGTCACCACCACCACCACCGGAGTAGCGGTCACCACCACCAGAATAGCGGTCACCACCACCGCCACCAGAGTAGCTCTTGCCATCACCACCACCGGAATAGCGATCACCACCACCACCACCACGGGAGTAACGATCGCCGCCGCCACCGGAATAGCGGTCACCACCACCACCACCAGAATAGCGGTCACCCCCACCACCACCGGAGTAGCAATCGCCGCCACCGCCATTGGAATAGCGGTCACCACCACCACCACCGGAGTAGCGATCCCCGCCGCCGCCAGCAGAATAGCGGTCACCACCACCACCACCACCAGAGTAGCTCCTGCCGCCGCTACCGGAATAGCGGTCACCACCAGAGTAGCGGTCACCGCCGCCGCCACCACCGGAGTAGCGGTCACCACCGCCGCCGCCACCGGAGTAGCGGTCACCACCACCGCCGCCGGAGTAGCGGTCACCGCCGCCGCCGCCACCAGAGTAGCGGTCGCCACCGCCGCCAGAGTAGCTCCTGCCACCGCCACCACCGCCAGAGTAGCCAGAATAGTCACCCCCGCCGCGATAATCTCTGCCACCAAAGCTGCTGCCACCATCGCCATTGGACCTTCGGCCTCTTCCGCCGAAGCTTGACCTTCCATAGAATGGCTTCCCTGCGTAGTCCTCTAGCCAGGTCGGAACATTCTGTTTTGCCTCGGTCATCAGTTCCAGTAATCCCTTCGCTATGGGGTGGTTGGATTCAGTGAAGAAGGCGGTGGCACTCCCAGCATTTCCAGCTCTCCCAGTTCTTCCAATCCTGTGGACGTAATCCTCTATGCTCTTGGGAAGATCATAGTTGATGACATGAGCAACATTTGGGACATCCAGGCCTCGCGCGACTACATCAGTGGCGACCATGACAGGTGTCAAACCAGACTTGAAAGATCTCAGTGCGCTTTCCCTCTCCTTCAGATAACATCATGTACATATCAGTCCATAGCAAATCATAGATGAATGTCCAACATATTTACTGGTATAGACTTATCAAGCAACTGTTAAGAAAATGCCATGTAACAAATAATCTATTTGCATGGTTACAGCAATATGTGAGCACGTCTCGGTTACATGTGCAACTCCGGCATATAAATAAGGTCTGACAATTTTTCTTTCTTAATATACAATGAAAAGCTTTTGCCTCTTCCGAAAATGAATCACATGTCTTGAGCAACTACATACAGTCATCATTGATACTGTAATGACGAATACATGCCACTTGTTCCATTATTTAGCTAAAAGAAACAAGTGAACACAAGAGGCGGATAAAACTAGCTAAAATATTTAGCAGAGATACTCCAAACAGAGCCATAAGATCAGAGGCCTACATATGCTTAAGCTAGATATATCCTTAATACTCATTAAATTTGTAATTCATGCAGCAATATAGCATGGCAGATATTATAAACTAGTAAAACATTAGTTATAATGTGTAGCCACTGCAGTTTTATATTGCTGCTAAAGAACAAGTTAGGCAAGGACAGAAGATTTCAGACTACCTCTTGTGTTCTGTCACCATGGATCGCTGTTGCAGGGAAACCTTTGTTGTATAGCCAATACCTCAATGAATCAGCTTCTCGTTTTGTCTCCACAAAAACCAATGTTAGAGGCTGCTGAGGCTATACAAATAAGAAAACTAGCATGAGAACAAGTCTTACAGAATAAATAGTGAGCAAACCAAATTGTTACATCCAAGATGGCAGCAAATTCTACCTTGCCATCAGATGAAGTGAAAGATTGTTTCTGTAAGAGATCTATCAGGTAGGTTCTTTTCTCATCGTGAGTGACAAACTCAACTTGCTGCGTAATTAGGTCAGTACTTGAACCCACTCTCCCAACAATGATAAATATGTACTTTGACAAAAAGTCTGAAGCCAGTCTCTGGAAAGAAAAGCAAAGTAAAGCAAGTTGGATACTAGCCAAATATATCGAAAGCAGACACAATCAAGTGTATATCAGTTCAAATATTTCCAAATGGATAGCATGAAGCTAATAAAAATGCAATCGTCCATTGGAGAGGAATAATAAATCAAAAAACTAAGTGATTTATGGTATAAAACCTCATATTTAATATAAGTCAACGAATTAAATGCTATCTACTTCCTCTGTTCCAAATTATAAGATGTTTTGGTAGGCTATCTTGCTACTTTGCTATGTTCTAACATTGAAGGAACTTAGTAGTTGACATCCTGCTATTGTGGAAAACAGAAACATGAAAACATTCAGTTATTCTACTCTTAATCCTACTTCACATGACATGGTAAATAAATACTAGTATTTCATTACCTGTATTTCTGGTGGGAAGGTTGCACTGAACAGCATAGTTTGTCTAACCGACTTTCGTGGCATACCCATCCCATCAACAATCTTCCTTATCTGAGGCTCAAACCCCATATCCAGCATCCTGTCAGCCTCATCCATTATCAGGTACTTAATTGCCTCAAGAGAGATCTTTCCTCTTTCAATCATGTCCACAAGGCGCCCGGGTGTAGCAACAAGAATATCTGCCCCTTTCTCTATATCACGTAGCTGCTAAACAAAAAGGCACAGAAACAGTATGCTATATGAGTGATGCTAACATTTTCTAATAAAAAGATGAGCAATGGAAAAAAGACGGATGAGATAAGCATCCATCAATGTAATACTTCATACTCGAGCAACAAAAGACCCATATCACCTTTGAGCGCTACATCAAGTATGTCAAAGTATTGTGGCATATAACGTCTCAATTATCTTTTCAAATCCTACACGTTTAAACTAATTTCCGAACACCTGAGCTACTTTAAAGCTAGAGAAGCTATCACAGATGGGAAAAAAAGGCAGTGTGAAAAAGAGAAGCATACAATCAACAATCACCTGTTGAACCATTGAAGTTCCTCCGTAGGCCACCTTAACTTTGACTCCAGTTTTGTGAGCGAACTTCTTTGCTTCCTCATTAATCTAAAACAAGATATCATTAGCAAATTAGTCTTACCACATGTAGCAGCAACATAAATGAATCAAGGTCCCATCATCTCAGAAACCCTCACAAAACATAGCAAGTAACACATAACATTCAACAGAATAGGAGGGAAATCAAAGTATGCATCAGTATTTCAGAAATATATGACGCAGAACAGTAAAGTGAGTCAGTAAGTAGTAAAACCACAGATTTTGTTCACATGATTAGAACATACTTCCACATTTAGTAAATAAAATAAATGCAACCACGTTTAGTAGTTATTTATTGACAGAATTGCAGAATAATATCGCAACTGAAAATCATTCCAAAACCTAACACGCCCACATAAACAAATAAGAGCTTTGAGATAAGCATCTATGATTACAAAAGAAATATTGTTTTCTGACCAAAAGAGAAGCTAGTCCATGGAACACAAAGGAAGCTCCAGATATCCAAAACTAATGGATATTTGTTTTCAATGCACGCAACTAATCGATACTAGTACTATAACACACAAACTGCGTAGATACATTTTGAATCAAGAATGGGTAACATCACAAAACAGCTGCTAATTAACTTGCATTTATCCTACACCGGCCAAAGAATGTGGATATGCAATTTTTGCATCCCACTGAAATAAGAAAACACCTTACCTTGCCAATTCATAACCTTAACTGAGAAAGGTAATGTTAAGATATATGGAGCTACCAGATCACAAATAAAGTACATACATATGAGGTAAGCAAGAACTTAATAGCTGTCCATATGAAGCCAAGCAAAAACATGAAGTCGTATGTAAATCAGATCAACACAAATCCACTCATGGACTCAATGAGGAACAATAGAGCGCAATGCCCTGAGATTAATTACCAAACTTTGCCAATTGTGCAAGATGATATTAATGCAGTACAGGAAAATCTCAACATTAACACATATAAGAAAGTGACAGATCCATTAATTTGGAACCTCCAAAATGCTACTAGAAGAAGTTTAGTAAAAAGAATGTAACTGAGGAGAATCCATTATTTTAGAAGTACAAGCACACTGAGGACACTGAAATTAATGAATGGGCATGCAGATTCACTGCATAAAACACTAAATGCTACTGATACAATGTACAAAAAGTAGATGAATAAACAGAGATGGGTAAACAGATACAAAGTTCTCAAGAACGTCATAATCTTATCAAATTGGCGTAATAAAACAGGGCAAAAGAAATTAATGAGACAATTATGCACTCCAGAGACCAAAGGCAAACAACACACATAATCTATGAGAGCTCAAGCGCAACACATTTCATAAGAAAAAATCTACCAAAACGATATCAGCCATGCAAACGCCCGAGTACGAAGGTGCTTAGGCATGCTTCCTGCACTTTGAACGCTCCGTTGCACAGCGAAACACGGACGGGGATGCCCCAGACAGAGCCCGCACAATGCGTTTACAGAGAGACATGAACAAGGGGGGCGCACCTGCCACCCTCATATGGGCACGCTCGCACAAGCGAAACCACGAACACAGGCACGCACACGTCGCCTACGCCTACGGCGCGCGCACAGGCAAAGCAACACAGGAGCCAACACCGGCAAGGCGGCATCTAGGCTAACTCTTGCGCGATTTCAGGCGCGCGCGAACGGGAACAAGCATCTATGAGACGTCGACACGGCGAAACTGGGCACAACAATGAACAATGCATCTTCAAAAACAGAGCGTCCAATAGATCGCGCACAAGCATGAGAGAGAGAAAGAGACGGCGAGCCCCATACCTGCGCTGCAAGCTCTCTGGTGGGCGCGAGCACGAGAGCGAGTGGCCTCGCCGCGCGGCGGTAGTCGTAGTCGTACGCATCCCTGTCGCCGCGACCCCCTCCGCCACCTTGCCCTCCCTCCGCCGCCGCCACCAGCCCGCTCACCACAGGGAGGCAGAACGCGGCCGTCTTCCCGGACCCGGTCTGCGCGCACGCCATGAGGTCCCTCCCGGACAGCACTATCGGAATCGAGTAGCGCTGCACCGGCGTGGGGTTGTCGTAGCCGCACCTGGCCTCGTTCCGGAGCACGGCCTCCGCGAGCCCGGCCTGCTCGAACCCGTCCGCCGGCGCGGGCGCGCCGTCGCCGCTCACCTCCACCGGTATGTCGTACTTGTCCAGCCTCCCTGTCCGGCTCCCGCCCTCGACGTCGAGCCCCGCCAGCACCTCGCCGACCTCGCCCACCGTCGGCGCGGCCGGCTTGGGGGGCCGGGGAGCGGCCCGCTTGGCGTTGGGGGAGCGCCCGGCCGCGCCGGCGTGGCTGGGCCGGCCGGAGCGAGTGACGGTGGTCCACTCCCCGCCGGCCGGGTCGTCGACCCACACGTCGGACGACGCCATCCGGAGACCTCTCCTCCCGCCGCTAAACCCTACGGAGAAGGGGAGGGGAGAAGGTGGAAGCGGAGGGATCAACTGGACGAAGGCAAAGAGGCCGGGGTGGTGGATTTGTATGCCCGCCCGTCCCTCCGTCTCTCTGCTGGGTGTGCTGCCATGGGATGCGGGTGGGGGAGAGCAGTTGGAAAGGTCGCTGCACCGGGACCATGCACCGGGTGAGACACCAGCCGTACGATCGCCTCGAGATCCTCGAGGTGTGAGCTGGACCGAGTTGGCTGAATGGTTAGGTGGATTCGGTGTATGCTGCGCGGGGCGTCTTCAGCCGTCAGATCGGAGGTGGAGGGGTGCGATTGCGGCGCGGTGGCGGTGCGGGGGTTCTTGGTGGACGCGGCGCGGGGGCTTCCCGCGCGGGGCGTGGTGTGGAAGCCACCACGGCTTTTCTGACACCGCAGAGCGAGGGCTTTACACGCAGGTTGTATACCCTCCAATCAGAACGCGCTGTTTTGGGTGGAGCTACAGAGGGGGTAGATGAACAGGTACGTGTAACAAAACAAATTTGGTGAGCCTGGGGTTTCGCTCTGCTTTATTAACAGCTGTAGAGAGTGGTAAATGAGCATTGAGTGATCGACCCTTGAGCAGTTGAATTTTCAAAAACGTAGGTGTGGATGGAAGCTGGCATTTTTCTTCCTTTCAAGAACGTAAATGTTTGTGCTGGTATTTGAATTTCAGGGAGTTAGATTTATTTTTCATTTACTTGTTTGTGCACATATTCAACCAGGGATTTATTTTTCATTCATGTTTTTTTTTCCTATTGGTACCGTTGATTTGTGGAAGCTGCCTTTCTACTCACGGGTGACGTTGAGGTCCAACAGATCGTAGCTCAATATGATGGGCATGGGAGTGTCCATTCCCAAGTTACCTGAAATGTTTGTATATCTCTGTCATTTTTCTAAGTCATTGATCAACATCCAACCATCTATCATCACATCTAACTTCGCAAAGACAACGGTTCTAGATCTAGGCATCAGGACGACCGGGCGTTCATCACCGGACACGGCACCGCACGACGGCATGCACGTCTCATGGCGTGCAACTGCGCATGGTCACCTTGGAGCTCTGGACGTTGCTCGCGAGCGTGGATGACGACTCGAGCCACACAAACACACGCGAACACATTGCGGGCTCCGCGCCGGCCAGCCGGCCGATCAGAGTTCAGGAGGCGGCTCCAGAAAAAGTGAGCAGATGTTGTCACACTTTCCGGCCACGCGGAGCGCACAGTGGCCCGGCGAGTTGCTTCGCGGAAACAAGCGCCGGGGTGCCCTCTTTGCTTGCGGGAAACTACGGGTCGATTACTCGTGTCCAGAACGGTGCTAGCTCTGGCGACTGCGCCCGTCCGGCGAAGTCCTGCTGGTCTATTCCGGGTAAAACGCGGTTGCCGTGCCGCGCTAGCTCGGTCCCGTCCCGCAGACCTACGTGCTTGACCCGTGACCTGGGGTGACCGGCCTTTTTTGGGGGAAAAAAGTGAGATGCACGATCAGAGCTAAAATTGGCATGCAACTAATGGACTAAGTTACTGCGATCGTTGTGCTATCTTCACTGCAGGATGTTTTTTTTCTTTTTTGCGGAATTTCACTGCTGGATGTTGCTACCAGGGACCGTGCCCTTTGACACGTTCCTTGCCCACGGCGTCCCGTTTTCCGTGAGGTGTGCCTACTCATTACTCTCATCTGCCGATGAGATCTGACATCCACACCAATCACACTTGGGGCTCCGAGGCACCCATGAAGGTCAAGATTTTGGTTGGTTTCTTTTTCCGATAATGCAAACCTGCACCAGAAAATCATCGCCTGCGACTCTTCCTGCCCGAGATATGCCCACCACTTTGAGGATGCCTCTCACCTGGCCATCCCAGGTTTGACGACTGCTTGGTTTGCAACCCCTCCCCCCCCCCCCCCCCCCCCTCTCCCACACACACACAACGAACACCTTTGAGACACTGTCACCCCAGATGGCCTCGACATCAACCTCTGACCCACTGTCACCCTGGCCATCCTCCGGAAACTCTGGGATTCTTGTAATGCCCAGGTGTTTCGCTCAGACTCACTACGATGCGATTATTATGAAATGTAATGTAATCTCGAACACCTTTGGGACAATGTCACCTCGGATGGCCTCGACATCAAGCTATGGCCCCTTGCCACCCTAGCCATCCTCTGGAAACTCTGGGATTCTTGTAATGCCCATGTGTTTCGCCCTGAGACTCACTCCGTTGGGGTTATTCTGAAATGTAATGTAATCACTGATTTTGCACTTTGGGTCTTTAGGTTCAAAGACCCTGTTCCGGCACTTTTTGTTCTTCTTTTCCTTCATGTTGGGCCAGCTACACACGGTCCACAGCTCCGTGCAGTCTACCTTGTTGGGCTTTTTTCCTTGATCCATGTGGACACCCTCCTATGAATGAATTGCTCTCGTTATTCCATAATATAAGGTATATTTTTTCTTCTAAAAATCAAATGTTAACAAGAAATATATCAATGTCTACAATATCAAATAATTGAATTATGGAAATAGTTTTCATGGAGAACCTAGTGATACGGATTCGATAATGTATATTTTGATATTTTTTGTTATGAACTTGTAAAAAAATAGAGAAGTTTGACTTCATTTTTCTAATATACTTTTATTTTGAAATGGAAAAAATATATTGCTAATGAATGTTGTTGCTAATTTAGGACAGTAAAATTGAGCCTAATCCCAACCCTCTCACACGTTTGATGTTTTCAGCCATCAGATCATGTTTACAGGTCGTTTCCGGCCATCAGATGGATCTGGGCCAAACTGTCCTAAAGGGCATCTACTCTAGAAGAAAAATCGGGTATTTGTGATTGACTCGACCTTTCATGCCAACCCATTTAGCTACCTCCTCCCGTGGGATACGGAAGAAAGGCCTCGATCGACATTCTCTCTGTGTCGAGGCCCCGATCGATATTCCTTTTATGCCAGACATCCTCTCTCGGTCACGACACGGAGGGAATAACCAACAAAGAGCCGTGGTGCACGCTCTTCATGTTGGTTGTATGTTGTCTGGCTCTTCTACCGTATATGTGGTGCTCGGCAATTGATGTGTGTGAGCTCTTGTGCAATGCCTCCCTAAACCCTTCCTTGAACACGGCACATGTTCATTGACACAAATGAACTTATAGTTGGCTATTGGTTGGTCTAGCGTGACACAAATGCAACAGACATCTTCTCTTGGCCGGTCGTCGCGTAGGTAGCTATACTGCCCTCCTTTTGCTGTCTGTATTTGGAGAAATTGGGCGTCGTTAAAATGTAAAATCCATGCTTGGTTGGCCGTGCAACACCGAATATGGGCGTCGGACCGTCGAGCTCGTCATGGCCTACAAGACCTTCCTTCGCCATGCTTTACATGCTTGCAGGAGGAGGACAACACGGAGCACATACACATTCAATGTGTTTATGCTAGGCACGTTTGGCGTGGATGCCTGGATGGACTAAGATTGAACATGGAACGGCCACATGTGCAACATAACATGCTAGATTGGTGGCTTCAAGTTAGGAGTAACTTTGCAGGAGCTGAAAAGAGAGGGTTCGACACCTTTGTCATTTTGGTGATTTCGTCCTTGTGGAATCAAAGGAATGCTCGAGTCTTTAACCGGATAAACCAAGTTCAAACGGTTGAGCAACTTCATTTCAACATCATGCAAGAGATCGAGAAGTGGAAGGAAGCTGGACTAAGTGTTGAATCTCTTAGCCATTTTGGATTTACATGAATTAAAAAATCAAGTTTCTCAATCTTTTCGTCCGAGCCACGAAGCCCAGATGTTTGAATTTCATCCCCATTTCTTGCATGGGACATAGAAATTCATCCAAGGACATACATGTGATTTTTCAACCAACTTTGGTGCACTGGAGCATGTGCTTGCAGTTCAAATTTGAATTATGCACATTAAATGACCAGAAATTCAATTAATGTATAAAAAAGTCCAAACGAACCCGGAATAATTCCAAATTTTAACATGGCACTCATATAGTTCTATGTTGCCTCTGTAAAAAATCAAGGGGGGAGGCAACGTATATCGTTTCGCACACAAAGGTAACACGTCCCTCCTCGGGAACCACGAGTCTTCTCGAGAGAAGCTCCGGTTTGCAAGAAGCTTATACCAAAAACTTGTCCGGATGCGGCTAATTTTTTTACCACAACATGTTGGTGCCATGAAATGACACTATGCCAATTTTCATGATTTCAGGCGAGTTTTGAATTTCCGGGAATTTAAAAGCCAAGTTTCACAATGTTCCCGGCCAAGCCACGATGCCCAGATGTTTGAATTTCATTCTCATTTCTTACATGAGACCTATAAATTCAACCAAAGACACACATGTGATTTTTCAATAAACTTTGGTGCGCTGGAGCATGTGCTTGTAATTCAAATTTGAATTACGCACATTAAATGCCTAGGAACTCAATTAATGCATAAAAATGCCAAACGAACCCGGAATAATTCCAAATTTAAACATGACACTCATGTAGTTGCATGTTCACTGTACATAAATGTTCTAACGATTCAAACACCATCCTTTCCTTCCGTAACTCCATTTTGTCTTTCAAAACTTAATGGAAAAAATCAGGTATACCACAAACAATTTACTAGAAAGAATCACGTGGGATGCGATATAAAATATCTTGACGCACCGTCTTGTCTAGCTTACGCAGGAAGTTTCGTCATCTACAGTCCACCACCCCCGCTTGAACCACACTTGTGCGCCAGTTTCTCGCGGCACCGAGCAAAATTTTTCTACCACCGCAGACATATCTATCTCCCTGCCCCCTTCCTCCCACCAAAAGCTACATTTCCACTGTTCCTCCTTGCTTTCCAAGTTCAAACCTTCACTGCTGCTTACTGGCAGCTCAGCCTCCTCGCTGGCGGCCCTTCTTCTTGCAGCGCCGCCTCCTCGCTGACTACCCTTCTTCTTGCAATGCCACCTCCTCGCCGGTGACCCTTCTTCTTGCAGCGTCGCCTCCTCGCCGGCGACCCTTCTTCTTGTTGCGCGGCCTCCTCGCCGCCGACCCTTCTTCTTGCTGCGCGGCCTCGTCGATATGGCCAGGTATCCACACCCCACCCACACCATCCTCCTCCTTTCCCGTCTCACATGCCTCGACCGACAACGCGACATCTTCCGCCGAAATCACTATCCCCCTCCTCCAATTAAGCGTCGTCCACAACCATTTCGCACGCAGTATAACGTGGAGCTCAGTAACATCTAGCCACTACCCACCGCCAATGCCTTCTAGTGATTTGTCCTCTGTATTGTTAATATGCAATCTAATGTTCAGTTAACAGTTTGGTCCTCTGAAATGTAATGTTTGATTAACAGTTTGGTCCTCTGAAATGTAATGTTCAGTTAACAGTTTGGTCCAACAATTGCTACATTTTGTAGTACTGTTCTCAAGCATTCTTTGTTTTGTTAACTATCTTATCTTCCAGTACATGTTTCTATTTTGCAATGCCGTGCTCAATTAACTATTTTGGTTCATTTGGTCTGTTGTCCATTTAACTGTTTGGTTCAATTCTGTAATTTGATTTTCATTTGTTGTGGGTACAATTTTGTATTGTTATGCATGTAAAATAAATCAAATTTGGCTGTACTCAACACATATTCTACTGATAGTATGGCAACTCTCAGTTAACCTGATCAAGATCTTCCTTATGTGTGCTGTAGGGAAACAATGGGATATACTGCGGTTTACCATCGAGGTTTGCTCATGCATGGTCCTTTCTCTAATAGCACATTATTGTGCAGTTGCAGGAATCATTCTAATATTTAGGTTTCTTACAATTTGATCTTGCACATGTAGGTCCTGCTGTCAGAGGCTTAGACCCACTGTTCGATCCATTTTGCATATGGGGCAATGAGATGTCCATGAATATCAGTCAAGTCAAGAAACTCAGAAAGATTGTTAGGCTGACGAAACTTGCGACGAATAACAACAAAATCTTTGTTTGCACAATGAAGAAGACATCAGTCAACTATAGGATGGTAATAAATCTTTTACCGTGTTTTTACCCCTTGCGCCATTTTAAATTTTATAACAACGATTTATGCATATCTTTGTTTTCAGTAATTTTGAAAGCAATTCACCGATGATTACCTCTCAAACCACCTGCATGGTCAAGAGGCGAGGAAGGTATTCATTCAACACCCACGATATGATATGTCCATTTTGCATCATGCTTTTATATCAATATTTATTGCATTATGGCTTGTTATTACATATTATATCTCAATACTCATGGCTATTCTCTCTTATTTTACAAGGTTTACCATGAAGAGGGGGAATGCCGGCAGCTGGAATTCTGGTTGGAAAAGGAGCAAACGTTGGAAACCTATTATGCACAACTCCAAAAGTCCTGAAACTCCAAGAAACATCTTTTTGGATTTAATAAGAATTTTTGAGCGAAAGAAATACACCAGGGGGCCTACACCCTGTCCAGGAGAGAGGAGGGCGCCCCCCCTATAGGGCGCGCCCCCATCTCCTGGGCCCCCTGGTGGGCCTCCGGCGTCCATCTTCTGCTATATCAGAGCTTTTACCCTGGAAAAAATCGTGGGCAATCTTACGGGACGAAACTCCGCCGTCACGAGGCGAAACCTTGGCGGAACCAATCTAGGGCTCTGGCGGAGCTGTTCTGCCGGGGACACTTCCCTCCGGGAGGGGGAAATCATCACCAACGTCATCACCAACGAGCCTCTCATCGGGAGGGGGTCAATCTCCATCAACATCTTCACCAGCACCATCTCCTCTCAAAACCCTAGTTCATCTCTTGTATCCAATCTTGTATCAAAACCACAAATTGGTACATGTGGGTTGCTAGTAGTGTTGATTACTCCTTGTAGTTGATGCTAATTGGTTTACATGGTGGAAGATCATATGTTCAGATCCTTTCTGCATATTATTACTCCTCTGATTATGAACATGAATATGCTTTGTGAGTAGTTACGTTTGTTCCTGAGGACATGGGTGAAGTCTTGCTATTAGTAGTCATGTGAATTTGGTATTCGTTGGATATTTTGATGAGATGTATGTTTGTCTTTTCCTCTAGTGGTGTTATGTGAACGTCGACTACATGACACTTCACCATTATTTGGGCCTAGAGGAAGGCATGGGGAAGTAATAAGTAGATGATGGGTTGCTAAAGTGACAGAAGCTTAAACCCTAGTTTATGCGTTGCTTCGTTAGGGGTTGATATGTATCCATATGTTTAATGTTGTGGTTAGGTTTACCTTAATACTTCTTTTGTAGTTGCGGATGCTTGCAATAGGGGTTAATCATAAGTGGGATGCTTGTCCAAGTAAGGGCAGTACCCAAGTACCGGTCCACCCACATATCAAATTATCAAAGTACCGAACGCGAATCATATGAACGTGATGAAAACTAGCTTGACAATAATTCCCATGTGTCCTCGGGAGCTCCTTTCTCATTATTAGAAATTGTCCAGGCTTATCCTTTGCTACATAAAGGATTGGGTCACCTTGCTGCACTTTGTTTACTTTATTTACTTGTTACTCGTTACTATTTATCTTATCACAAAACTATCTATCACCTACAATTTCAGTGCTTACAGAGAAAACCTTACCGAAAACCGCTTATCATTTCCTTCTGCTCCTCGTTGGGTTCGACACTCTTACTTATCGAAAGGACTACGATTTATCCCCTACACTTGTGGGACATCAAGAATCTTTTCTGGCGCCATTGCCGGGGAGTGTAGCGCTTTTGGTGAGTGGAACTTGGTAAGGAAACATATATATAGTGTGCTGAAATTTTCTGTTACTTGTCACTATGGAAACTAATCCTTTGAGGGGCTTGTTTGGGGTATCTTCACCCCCAACCAGAAGAGCAAAGAGTTGCTCCTCAACCTACTGAACTTTACGAAAATATTTACTTTGAGATTCCTTCGGGTATGATAGAGAAACTGCTAGCTAATCCATTTGCAGGAGATGGAACATTGCATCCCGATTTACACCTTATCTTTGTGGATGAAGTTTGTGGATTATTTAACCTTGCAGGTATTCCCGATGATGTTGTCAAAAGGAAGGTCTTCCCTTTATCTTTGAAGGGAGATGCATTGACATGGTATAGGCTATGTGATGATACGAGATCTTGGAATTATAAGCGATTGAAGTTGGAATTTCACCAGAAGTTCTATCCTATGCATCTTGTTCATCGTGATCATAATTACATATATAATTTCTGGCCTCGCGAAGGAGAAAGCATCGCTCAAGCTTGGGGGAGGCTTAAGTTAATTTTATATTCATGCCCCAATCATGAGCTCTCTCGGGAAATGATTATTCAGAACTTTTATGCTCGCCTTTCTCTTGATAATCGCAACCTGCTCGATACTTCTTGTGCTGGTTCTTATATGCTGAAGACTATTGATTTCAAATAGGACTTATTGGGAAGAATTAAACGCAACTCTGAAGATTGGGGTTCCGACGATGGTAAGGAGTCAGGTATGACACCCAAGTTCGATTGTGTTAAATCTTTTATGGATACCGATGCTTTTCGTGGATTTAGCGCTAAGTATGGACTTGACTCTGAGATAGTAGCTTCTTTCTGTGAATCTTTTGCTACTCACGTTGATCTCCCTAAAGAGAAGTGGTTTAAATATAATCCTCCTGTTGAAGTGAAAGTAGTTGCACCTATTACAGTCGAAGAAAAGACTATTACCTATAGTGATCCTGTTGTTCCTACTGCTTATGTTGAAAAACCTCCTTTTCCTGTTAGGATAAAGGATCATGCTAAAGCTTTGACTGTTGTTCATAAGAGTAATACTAGGACATATACACCTCCTGAGCAAATTAATGTTGAACCTAGTATTTCTATGGTTAAAGATCTCTTGGATGAGGATTTAGATGGGCATGTTATTTCTTTCTATGGTGAGACTGCTAATTGCTACCTCTTGAGCACTGCGTTGGATTTCCCCGAAGAGGAGAGGATGATGCAGCAAAGTAGCGTAAGTATTTCCCTTAGTTTTTGAGAACCAAGGTATCAATCAAGTAGGAGACCATGCACAAGTCCCTCGTACCTACACAAAACGATAGCAACTCGCAACCAACGCGATTAGGGGTTGTCAATCCCTTCATGGTCACTTACGATAGTGAGATCTGATAGAGATGATAGATATTTTTGGTATTTTTGATAGATAGATGCAAAGTAAAAGTAAAAGGCAAAGTAAAGGCAAAGCAAGTAAATAAAGTGATAAAGATTGATATGATGAGAATAGACACGGGGGCAATAGGTTTCACTAGTGGCTTCTCTCAAGAGCATAGGTATTCTACGGTGGGTGAACAAATTACTGTTGAGCAATTGACAGAATTGAGCATAGTTCTGAGTATATCTAGGCAATGATCATGTATATAGGCATCACGTCCGAGACAAGTATATCAAAACGATTCTGCATCTACTACTATTACTCCACTCATCGATCGCTATCCAACATGCATCTAGAGTATTAAGTAAAAACAGAGTAACGCCTTAAGCAAGATGACATGATGTAGAGGGATAAATTCATGCAATATGATAAAAAACCCATCTTGTTATCCTCGATGGCAACAATACAATACGTGCCTTGCAACCCTTTCTGTCACTGGGTAAGGACACCGCAAGATTGAACCCAAAGCTAAGCACTTCTCCCATTGCAAGAACTACCAATCTAGTTGGCCAAACCAAAAAGGATAATTCGAAGAGACTTGCAAAGATAACTCAATCATACATAAAAGAATTCAGAGAAGAATCAAATATTTTCCATAGATAATACTGGATTATAAACCCACAATTCATCGGTATCAACAAACACACCGCAAAAAGAAGATTACATCGAATAGATCTCCACGAGAGAGGGGGAGAACATTGTATTGACATCCAAAAAGAGAGAAGAAGCCATCTAGCTACTAGCTATGGACCCGAAGGTCTGAAGTAAACTACTCACACTTCATCAGAGGGGCTATGGTGTTGATGTATAAGCCCTCCATGGTGGATGCCCCCTCCGGCGGAGCTCCAGAACAGGCCCCAAGATGTACCTCGTGGATACAGAAGGTTGCGGCGGTGGAATTATGTTTTTGGCTCCTATTCTGATCGTACGGGGATACGTAGGTATATATAGGAGGAAGGAGTACGTCGGTGGAGCATCAGAGGGCCCACGAGGTAGGGGGCATGCCCTCCACCCTCATGACCACCTCTGGCACTGCTTGGAGTAGGGTCCAAGTCTCCTGGATCACGTTCGGTTGGAAAATCACGTTCCCGATGATTTCATTCCGTTTGGACTCCGTTTGATATTCCGTTTCTTCGAAACACCGAAATAGGCAAAAAACAGCAATTCTGGGCTGGGCCTCCGGTTAATAGGTTAGTCCCAAAAATAATATAAAAGTGGAAAATAAAGCCCAATATAGTCCAAAACAGTAGATAAAGTAGCATGGAGCAATCAAAAATTATAGATACGTTGGAGACATATCACTAATATTGCTAGGCCAGTACTAAGACACGTAGACTGATGTCTACTACACAACCTTCTTCTTGTAGACGTTGTTGGGCCTGCAAGTGCACAGGTTTGTAGGACAGTAGAAAATTTCCCTCAAGTGGATGACCTAAGGTTTATCAATCCGTGGGAGGCGTAGGATGAAGATGGTCTCTCTCAAACAACCCTGCAACCAAATAACAAAGAGACTCTTGTGTCCCCAACACACCCAATACAATGGTAAATTGTATAGGTGCACCAGTTTGGCGAAGAGATGGTTATACAAGTGCAAAATAGATAGTAGATATAGGTTTTTGTAATCTGAAATAATAAAAACAGCAAGGTAACAAGTGGTAAAAGTGAGCGTAGACGGTATTGCAATGATAGGAAACAAGGCCTAGGGTTCATACTTTCACTAGTGCAAGTTCT
This sequence comes from Triticum timopheevii, assembly GCA_963921465.1. Taxonomy (NCBI): domain Eukaryota; kingdom Viridiplantae; phylum Streptophyta; class Magnoliopsida; order Poales; family Poaceae; genus Triticum; species Triticum timopheevii. The sequence continues at coordinate 475,808,438 of OY997274.1, forward strand.
CTCAACAATAATAACAAAGATAGATCATATAACAAGCCTTCAACATGCAACAAAGAGTCACTCCGAAGCCACTAATAGCGGAGAACAAACGTAGAGATTATGGTAGGGTACGAAACCACCTCAAAGTTATGCTTCCGGATCAATCTATAAAAGAGTTTGTACTAGAATAACACCTTAAGACACAAATCAACCAAAACACTAATGTCACCTAGATACTCCATTGTCACCTCAAGTATCCGTGGGCATGACTATACGATATGCATCACACAATCTCAGATTCATCCAACCAACACAAAGTACTTCAAAGAGTGCCCCAAAGTTTCTATCGGAGAGTCAAGAACGTGTGCCAACCCCTATGCATAGGTTCCCAATGTCACGAAACCCGCAAGTTGATCACCAAACCATACATCAAGTGGCACATGATATCCCATTGTCACCACAGATAATCACGGCAAGACATACATCAAGTGTTCTCATAAAAGACTCAATCCGATAAGATAACTTCAAAGGGGAAACTCAATTCATTACAAGAGAGCAGAGGGGGAGAAACATCATAATATCCAACTACAATAGCAAAGCTCGGGATACATCAAGATCGTGCCATAGAGGGAACACGAGAGAGAACATGAGAGAGAGAGATCAAACACATAGCTACTGGTACATACCCTCAGCCCCAAGGGTGAACTACTCCCTCCTCGTCATGGATGGCGCCGAGATGATGAAGATGGCCACCGGTGATGGGTTCCCCCTCCGGCAGGGTGCCGGAACGGGCTCCCGAGAGATTTTTGGTGGCTACAGAGGCTTGCGGCGGCGGAACTCCCGATCTATCTTCTGTTCTGGAAGTTTTATGATACGTAGGTATATATGGGTGCAGGGGGTACGTCGGTGGACCGAAGGGGGGGCCACAAGCCAGGGGGCGCGCCCCCCACCCTCATGGGCACCTCCCTTCTTCCCTGACGTGCACTCCAAGCCCATCCGGTAGGTTTCCTTCCAAAAATAACTTCTCCAGTTGATTTCGTTCCGTTTTGACTCCGTCTGATATTCCTTTTCCTCGAAACACTAAAATAGGCATAAAACAACAAATCTGGGTTGGGCCTCTGGTTAATAGGTTAGTCCCAAAAATAATATAAAAGTGGATAATAAAGTCCAATATTGCCCAAAATAGTAGATAATATAGCATGGAGCAATCAAAAATTATAGATACGTTGGAGACGTATCAAGCATCCCCAAGCTTAATTCCTGCTCGTCCTCGAGTAGGTAAATGATAAAAAAGATAATTTTTGATGTGGAATGCTAGTTGGCATAATTTCAATGTAATTCTTCTTACTTATGATATGAATATTCAGATTCGAAAGATTCAAAACAAAAGTTCATATTGACATAAAAATAATAATACTTCAATCATACTAATCAAAGTAATCATGTCTTCTCAAAATAGCATGACAAAAGAAAGTTCATCCCTACAAAATCATATAGTTAGGTCATGCTTCATTTTCGTCACACAAAGATGTTCCCAACTTCTATACCCCCGATGACAAGCCAAGCAATTGTTTCATACTTAAATAATCTCAAACTTTTTCAACCTTCACGCAATACATGAGCGTGAGCCATGGATATAGCACTATGGGTGGAATAGAATATGATGATGGGGATTGTGTGGAGAAGACAAAAAGGAGAAAGTCTCACATTGACGAGGATAATCAACGGGCTATGGAGATGCCCATTAATTGATGTCAACATGAGGAGTAGGGATTGCCATGCAACGGATGCACTAGAGCTATGAATGCTCAACAAAAGAAAACTAGTGGGTGTGGATCCAACTCGCTTGCTCATGAAGACCTAGGGCATTTGAGGAAGCCCATCGTAGGAATATACAAGCCAAGTTCTATAATGAAAAATTCCCACTAGTATAAAAAGACAACTTATGAGACTCACTACATGAAGAACAAGGTGCTACTTTGAAGCACAATATATGAGACTCACTATATGAAGAACAAGGTGCTACTTTGAAGCACAAGTGTGGAAAAAGAGATAGTAGCATTGCCCTTTTTATTTACTTTGTTTTTTTCTTTCTTTTTCTTTTTCTTTTTCTTTCTTTTTTTGGGCCTTTCTTTTTTTTCTTTTGGCCTTTCTTCTTTTTTCTCTTTTTTTTCTTTTTGGGCAATGCTCTAATAATGATGATCATCACACTTCTATTACAACATATGAATTACAACTCGAAACTAGAACAAGACATGACTCTATATGAATGCCTCCGGCGGTGTACCGGGATGGTGCAATGAATCAAGAGTGACATGTATGAAAAATAATGCATGGTGGCTTTGCCACAAATACGATGTCAACTACATGATCATGCAATGGCAATATGACAAAAGTAATGTATGTCATGAATATGATGATGGAAGTTGCATGGCAATATATCTCGGAATGGCTATGGAAATGCCATGATAGGTAGGTATGGTGGCTGTTTTGAGGAAGATATAAGGAGGTTTATGTGTGATAGAGCGTATCATATCACGGGGTTTGGATGCACCGGCGGAGTTTGCACCAACTCTCAAGGTGAGAAAGGGCAATGCACGGTACCGAAGAGGCTAGCAAAGGCGGAAAGGTAAAAGTGCGCATAATCCATGGACTCAACATTAGTCAAAAGAACTCATATACTTATTGCAAAAATTTAGAAGTCATCAAAAACCAAGTACTATGCGCATGCTCCTACGGGGATAGATTGGTAGGAAAAGACCATCGCTCGTCCCCGACCGCCACTCATAAGGATGCACAAGCCAGGTACACTTCATGTTTCAAATTTGTTACACAACTTTAACCATATGTGCATGCTACGGGACTTGCTAACTTCAACACAAGCATTCTTTAAATTCATAATCACCCAACTAGCATGACTTTAATATCACTACCTCCATATCTCAAAACAATTATCAAGTATCAAATTGATCATAGCATCCAATTCACTCATAAGAATTCTTAAAAATCTTGTATGCTTAGCATATTAGGATTATTTAAGCAAATTACCATGCTATTTAAGACTCTCAAAATGATATAAGTGAATCATGAGAGTTCATCTATTTCTTCAAAATAAAACCACCATTGTAGTCTCAAAGATATAAGTGATGCACTAGAGCAAATGACAAACTACTCCGAAAGATATAAGTGAAGATCAATGAGTAGTCGAATAATTGTGCAACTATGTGAAGACTCTCTAACATTAAAGAATTTAAGATCTTGTTACTTTATTCAAACAGCAAGAAAATCTAAAGAAAATAAAATGACGCTGCAAGGATAGCACAACTCATGTAGAGAAGCAAAAACTTAGGCTCAACCGATACTAACCGATAGTTGTTGAAGAAGAAAGGTGGGATGCCTACCGGGGCATACCCAAGATTAGATGCTTGAGACTTCTTGAAATATTATCTTGGGGTGCCTTGGGCATCCCCAAGCTTGAACTTTTGTGTCTCCTTAATTCCTCTCATATCATGGTTTCTCTTTTTATCAAAAGCTTCATCCACAACAAACTCAACAAGAACTCGTGAGATAGGTTAGTATAAACCAATGCAAAACCTTATCATTTTCTACTGTAACCAATCACTAAAATTATTATTCAACATTGAATACTAAATTCCTCTGCATATTTAATACTCCTATCCTCAAATAGAATCATTAAACAAGCAAACATATGCAAACAATGCAAACATAACAGCAATCTGCCAAAACAGTACAGTCTGTAAAGAATGCAAGAGTATCAATACTTCCCTGACTCCAAATATTATGAACTAAAATTCCCATTGTAATAAATTTATCAGAGATCCATATGAAAAAATATTCAACATTATACCACTCTCTGAATTTTCTAGGGAATTTTTGCAACAGCGGTAAACTTTCTGTTTTCAAACAGCAACATGTATACTAGCAAAATAAGCATGGCAATGGCTATCCTTGACTTTTTTATTGAAACTAAAGATGCAAAACATTATTATAAATAACATCAAGCAAATACTAACAAGATAAAATGACGCTCCAAGCAAAACATATATCATGTGGTGAATAAAAATATAGCTCCAAGTAAAGTTACCGATGAACGAAGACGAAAGAGGGGATGCCATCCGGGGCATCCCCAAGCTTAGGCTTTTGGCTATTCTTGAATATTATCTTGGGGTGACTTGGGCATCCCCAAGCTTAGGCTCTTGCCACTCCTTATTCCATAGTCCATCAAAGCTTTACCCAAAACTTGAAAACTCCACAACACAAAACTCGACAGAAATCTCGTAAGCTCCGTTAGTATAATAAAATAAAACCACCACTTAGGTACTGTAATGAACTCATTCTAAATTCATATGGATGTAATATATACTGTAATTCAACTTATCTATGGTTCATACACTCCGATACTACTCATAGATTCATCAAAATAAGCAAACAACACATAGAAAACAGAATCTGTCAAAAACAGAACAGTCTGTAGTAATCTGTATCAAACATATACTTATGGAACTCCAAAAATCCTACCAAATTAGGAAGTCCTACGCAATTTGTGTAACAATCCAGAGCAAAAAGAATCAGATCAAGAGCACGTTTCTGTGAATTAACAAAACTAATTTACTGGGTGCAAAAGTTTCTGATTTTCAGCAGGATCAACACAACTATCACCGTAAGCTATCCTAAAGGTCTTACTTGGCACTTTATTGAAAAAAAGCTATAAAACATGGTTACTACAGTAGCATATCATGTGGACACACAAAAACAGTAAGGATAAATGTTGGGTTGTCTCCCAACAAGCACTTTTCTTTAATGCCTTTCTAGCTAGGCATGATGATGACAATGATGCTCACATAAAAGATAAGAATGGAAACATAGCGGGAGCATCATGAAGCATATGACTAGCATATTTAAGTCTAACCCACTTCCTATGCATAGGGATTTTGTGAGCAAACAACTTATGGGAACAATAATCAGTTAGCATAGGAAAGTAAAACAAGCATAGCTTCAAAATTTTCAACACATAGGGAGGAAACTTGACATTATTGCAATTCCTACAAGCATATGTTCCTCCCTCATAATAATTTTCAGTAGCATCATGAATGAATTCAACAATATAACCAGCACCTAAAGCATTCTTTTCATGATCTACAAGCATAGAAATTTTATTACTCTCCACATAAGCAAAATTCTTCTCATCAATAGTAGTGGGAGCAAACTCAACAAAATAACTATCATATGATTGAAAATTAAGATTAAGATGACAAGTTTCATGGTTATCATTATTCTTTAAAGCATACATGTCATCACAATAATCATCATAGATAGGAGGCATGCTTTCATCATAGTAAATTTGCTCATCAAAGCTTGGGGGACAAAAAATATCATCTTCATCAAACATAGCTTCCCCAAGCTTGTGGCTTTGCATATCATTAGCATCATGGATATTCAAGGAATTCATACTAACAACATTGCAATCATGCTCATCCTTCAAAGATTTAGTGTCAAACATTTTAATGCATTCTTCTTCTAACACTTGGGCACAATTTTTCTTTCCATCATACTCACGAAAGATACTAAAAAGATGAAGCGTATGAGACAAACTCAATTCCATTTTTTGTAGTTTTCTTTTATAAACTAAACTAGTGCTAAAACAAGAAACAAAAAGATTCGATTGCAAGATCTAAAGATATACCTTCACTTACCTAGCTTCCCCGGCAACGGCGCCAGAAAAGAGCTTGATGTCTACTACACAACCTTCTTCTTGTAGACGTTGTTGGGCCTGCAAGTGCACAGGTTTGTAGGACAGTAGCAAATTTCCCTCAAGTGGATGACCTAAGGTTTATCAATCCGTGGGAGGTGTAGGATGAAGATGGTCTCTCTCAAACAACCCTGCAGCCAAATAACAAAGAGTCTCTTGTGTCCCCAACACACCCAATATAATGGTAAATTGTATAGGTGCACTAGTTCGGCGAAGAGATGGTGATACAAGTGCAAAATAGATAGTAGATATAGGTTTTTGTAATCTGAAATAATAAAAATAGCAAGGTAACAAGTGGTAAAAGTGAGCGTAAATGGTATTGCAATGATAGGAAACAAGGCCTAGGGTTCATACTTTCACTAGTGCAAGTTCTCTCAACAATAATAACATAGATAGATCATATAACAAGCCCTCAACATGCAACAAAGAGTCACTCCGAAGCCACTAATAGCGGGGAACAAACATAGAGATTATGGTAGGGTACGAAACCACCTCAAAGTTATTCTTCCGGATCAATCTATAGAAGAGTTCGTACTAGAATAACACCTTAATACACAAATCAACCAAAACCCTAATGTCACCTAGATACTCCATTGTCACCTCAAGTATCCGTGGGCATGATTATAGGATATGCATCACACAGTCTCAGATTCATCCAACCAACACAAAGTACTTCAAAGAGTGCCCCAAAGTTTCTATCGGAGAGTCAAGAACGTGTGCCAACCCCTATGCATAGGTTCCCAATGTCACGAAATCCGCAAGTTGATCACCAAAACATACATCATGTGGCACATGATATCCCATTGTCACCACAGATAATCACGGCAAGACATACATCAAGTGTTCTCATAAAAGACTCAATCCGATAAGATAACTTCAAAGGGTAAACTCAATTCATTACAAGAGAGTAGAGGGGGAGAAACATCATAAGATCCAACTACAATAGCAAAGCTCGGGATACATCAAGATCGTGCCACAGAGGGAACACGAGAGAGAACACGAGAGAGAGAGAGAGAGAGAGAGAGAGAGAGAGAGAGATCGAACACATAGCTACTGGTACATACCCTCAGCCCCAAGGGTGAACTACTCCCTCCTCGTCATGGATAGTACTGGGATGATGAAGATGGCCACCGATGATGGGTTCCCCCTCCGGCAGGGTGCCGGAACGGGCTCCCGAGAGGTTTTTGGTGGCTACAGAGGCTTGCGGCGGCGGAACTCCCGATCTATCTTCTGTTCTGGAAGTTTTGCGATACATAGGTATATATGGGTGCAGGGGGTACGTCGGTGGACCGAAGGGGGGGCCACGAGGCAGGGGTGCGCGCCCCAGGGGGTGGGCGCGCCCCCACCCTCATGGGCACCTCCCTTCTTCCCTGACGTGCACTCCAAGCCCATCCGGTAGGTTTCCTTCCAAAAATAACTTCTCCAGCTGATTTCGTTCCGTTTTGACTCCGTCTGATATTCCTTTTCCTCGAAACACTGAAATAGGCATAAAACAGCAAATCTGGGCTGGGCCTCCGGCTAATAGGTTAGTCCCAAAAATAATATAAAAGTGGATAATAAAGCCCAATATTGCCCAAACCAGTAGATAATATAGCATGGAGCAATCAAAAATTATAGATACGTTGGAGACGTATCATAGACCTGTCGTAGGCATGCCTGTTATTTCCGTTAAAATAGGAGATCATTGTTATCATGGCTTATGTGAAATGGGTGCTAGTGCTAGTGCAATACCTTATACCTTGTATCAAGAAATTATGCATGACATTGCACCCATTGAATTAGAAGACATTGAGGTTACTATTAAGCTTGCTAATAGGGATACCATTAAAACCTTTGGGATTGTTAGAGATGTTGAAGTTTTGTGTGGGAAGGTTAAATACCCTGCTGATTTTCTTGTACTTGGTTCCCCACAAGATGATTTTTGTCCCATTATTTTTGGTAGACCCTTCTAGAATACAACTAGTGCTAAGATTAATTGTGAAAAGAATACTATCACTTTTGGCATAGATGGTATGTCTCATGAGTTTAATTTCGCTAAGTTTAGTAGACAACCTCGTGATAGGGAACCACCTAGTAAGGATGAGATTATTGGTCTCGCTTCCATTGCTGTTCCTCCAACTGATCTGTTAGAACAATATTTGTTAGACCATGAAAACGATATGTTTATGAAGGAAAGAGAGGAAATAGATGAAGTGTTCCTTAAACAGGAACCTATGCTGAAACATAACCTTCCCGTTGAAATTCTTGGGGATCCCCCTCCACCCAAGGGTGATCCCGTGTTTGAACTTAAACCATTACCTGATAATCTTAAGTATGCCTATCTTGATGAAAAGGAAATATATCCTGTTACTATTAGTGCTAACCTTTCAGAGAAAGAAGAAGAAAGATTATTGAAAACTCTGAAGAAGCACCGAGCATCTATTGGATATACTCTGGATGATCTTAAGGGCATCAACCCCACATTATGCCAACACAAAATTGCAGTGGAGAAAGATGCCAAACCAGTTAGAGATCCTCAAAGACGATTAAATCCCAAGATGAAGGAAGTGGTAAGAAAGGAGATATTAAAGCTCCTTGAGGCAGGTATTATTTATCCCGTTGCTGATAGTGAATGGGTAAGCCCTGTCCATTGTGTTCCTAAAAAGGGAGGTATTACCGTTGTTCCTAATGATAAAGATGAATTGATCCCGCAAAGAATTATTACAGGTTATAGGATGGTAATTGATTTCCGTAAGTTAAATAAAGCTACTAAGAAAGATCATTACCCTTTACCTTTTATTGATCAAATGCTAGAAAGACTATCCAAACACACACATTTCTGCTTTCTAGATGGTTATTCTGGTTTCTCTCATATACCTGTGTCAGCGAAGGATCAATCTAAAACTACTTTTACTTGCCCTTTTGGTACTTTTGCTTATAGACGTATGCCTTTTGGTTTATGTAATGCACCTGCTACCTTTCAAAGATGCATGATGCCTATATTCTCTGATTTTTGTGAAAAAATTTGTGAGGTATTCATGGATGATTTCTCCGTTTATGGATCCTCTTTTGATGATTGTTTGAGAAACCTTGATCGAGTTTTGCAGAGATGCGAAGACACTAGTCTCGTCCTAAATTGGGAAAAGTGTCACTTTATGGTTAATGAAGGCATTTTCTTGGGGCACAAGACCTCTGAAAGAGGTATTGAAGTTGATAAAGCCAAAGTTGATGCTATTGAAAAGATGCCTTGTCCCAAGGACAGAAGAGGTATAAGAAGTTTCCTTGGTCACGCCGGTTTTTATAGGAGGTTCATTAAGGACTTTTCTAAAATCTCTAGGCCTCTGACTAATTTATTGCAAAAAGATATTCCTTTTGTCTTTGATGATGATTGTGTAGAAGCATTTGAAACACTTAAGAAAGCTTTGATCACTACACCTATTGTTCAGCCACCTGATTGGAATTTACCTTTTGAAATTATGTGCGATGCTAGTGATTATGCTGTAGGTGTTGTTCTAGGGCAAAGAGTCGATAAGAAATTGAATGTTATCCAGTATGCTAGTAAGACTCTTGATACTGCCCAGAGAAATTATGCTACTACTGAAAAAGAGTTCTTAGCAGTTGTGTTTGCATGTGATAAGTTTAGACCTTATATAGTTGATTCTAAAGTTACTATTCACACTGATAATGCTGCTATTAAATATCTTATGGAAAAGAAAGATGCTAAGCCTAGACTCATGAGATGGGTTCTCTTGCTCCAAGAATTTGACTTGCATATTATTGATAGAAAGGGAGCTGAGAACCCCGTTGCAGATAACTTGTCTAGGTTAGAGAATGTTCTTGATGACCCACTGCCTACTAATGACAGCTTTCCTGATGAACAATTAGCGGTCGTCAATGCTTCTCGTACTGCTCCTTAGTATGCTGATTATGCTAATTACATTGTTGCTAAATATATACCACCTAGTTTCACATACCAGCAAAAGAAAAAGTTCTTTTATGATTTAAGACATTACTTCTGGGATGATCCACACCTTTATAAAGAAGGAGTAGATGGTGTTATTAGACGTTGTGTGCCTGAGCATGAACAGGAACAGATCCTACGTAAGTGTCACTCTGAATCCTATGGAGGACACCGCGCTGGAGATAGAACTGCACACAAGGTACTACAATCTAGTTTTTATTGGCCTACTCTCTTCAAAGATGCTCATAAGTTTGTCTTATCTTGTGATGAATGTCAAAGAATAGGTAGCATTAGTAGACGTCAAGAAATGCCTATGAATTATTCTCTTGTTGTTGAACTATTTGATGTTTGGGGCTTTGATTATATGGGACATTTTCCTGCCTCTAATGGTTATACACATATTTTAGTTGTTGTTGATTACGTTACTAAGTGGGATAGAAGCTATTCCAACTAGCAGTGCTGATCATAACACTTCTATTAAAATGCTTAAAGAAGTTGTTTTTCCAAGGTTTGGAGTCCCTAGATATCTGGTGGTCCACATTTTATTCATGGTGCTTTCCGTAAGATGCTTGCTAAGTATGATGTCAATCATAGAATCGCATCTTCTTATCATCCGCAGTCTAGTGGTCAAGTAGAGTTGAGCAATAGAGAGCTCAAATTAATTTTGCAAAAGACTGTGAATAGATCTAGAAAGAATTGGTCCAAAAAACTTGATGATGCATTATGGGCCTATAGAAATGCATACAAAAATCCTATGGGTATGTCTCCTTATAAGATGGTTTATGGAAAAGCGTGTCATTTACCTCTTAAACTTGAACATAAGGCATATTGGGCTATTAAAGAGCTCAATTATGACTTCAAACTTGCTGGTGAGAAGAGGTTGTTTGATATTAGCTCACTTGATGAATGGAGAACCCAAGCATATGAGAACGCCAAGCTATTCAAAGAAAAAGTCAAACGCTGGCATGATAAGAGGATACAAAAGCGTGAGTTTAACGTAGGAGATTATGTGTTATTATTCAACTCTCGTTTAAGGTTTTTTGCAGGAAAACTTCTCTCAAAATGGGAAGGTCCCTACGTTATCGAGGAGGTCTATCGTTCTGGTGCCACAAAAATCAACAACTTCGAAGGCAAGATCAAGGGTGGTAAACGGTCAAAGAATTAAACATTATATTTCAGGTAATCCTATCAATGTTGAAACTAATATTATTGAAACCGTAACCCCTGAGGAATACATAAGGGACACTTTCCAGAACGTTCCAGACTCCGAAAAGGTATAGGTATGTGGTACGGTAAGTAAACCGACTCCAAAACAACTCCAATGGCAATTTTTATCAGTTTTGGAATATTTAAGAATTTTAGGAAGAAAGAAGTAGTCCGAAAGGGACTCGAAGCTCCCACGAGAGTGGAGGGCGCCCCCCCCCTACTGGGCGCGCCCCTTGTCTTGTGGGCACCTCGTGTGCCTCCCGGACTCCGTTTTCTTGCACGTTACGTATTTTGGTCGGTAAATATTCATTATATATACTCCCGAAGGTTTTGACCACCGTATCACGCAAATATCCTCTGTTTTCGTTCCGAGCCATTTCCGTTGCAGATTTAGAGCACCATGACTTCACCCTCCTCCAACAACGAAGAAAAGGATGCTTGGCTATTGAAGATAGAGCTGAAAAGAGAAGAACTAGAATAGATCAACAAGGATGAAGGGATCAAGAAGGCCATGGAGGTTCAAGCTCCGGCGGTGAAAGAAGAAGACATCCCTCCACTCTTACCTAACCTTTTCACTCCAACAGAGATTGAAGCTTTCAAGATGATTGAGTTAGCTCGCATACAGAACAAGTATCATTTATAGGAGAATATTCTGTTGAAGGACCATATCGCCGGACTCAAGGGCATTATCCGCAAGTTGGAGGAGCTTTTACGCTTGATGTGCGATTATCCACCGTCATCATCACCACCTCCATCACCTCCAAGGACATAATCACATGGGTATGGGCACTCCCCTTGGCAACTGCCAAGCTTGGGGGAGGTGCCCCGGTATCGTATCACCATCACACTCCTATCTTTACCGCTTTATTTAGTTCGATCCTTTTAGTAGTATCTTGATCTAGTAGATTGAAGTTTTGATATCAAGTAGTTTGAGTTTTGCTTTGTGATATCTTTTTGTAATCGAGTCCATGAGTTATCTATAATAAAGATTAGTGTTGAGTCAAGGGCTTTGCTATGTTGCTACGATCTTGAGAAAGTAGAAAGAATAATAGAGTTCATATTGATCTTATGGATAGTGATGACTTCACACATAGAAAGTATGAGGCATAAAAATTGTTGAGAGTTGATAAACTTAGCCTTGGTCATCATTGCAATTAATAGGAAGTGATAAGGAAAGAGGGGTTCACATATAAATATATTATCTTGGACACCTTTTTATAATTGGGAGCACTCATTAAGTATAACATGCTAAAAGAGTTGACGTTGGACAAGGAAGACAACGTAATAGTTTATGTTTTCCGACATCTCAGTTAAAGTATATTGTCATTGACCTTCCAAACATGTTCAGCTTGCCTTTCTCCCTCATGCTAGCCAAATTCCTTGCACCAAGTAGACATACTACTTTTGCTTCCAAATATCCTTAAACCCAGTTTTGCCATGAGAGTCCACCATACCTACCTATGGATTGAGTAAGATCCTTCAAGTAAGTTCTCATGTTGCAAGCAATAAAAATTGCTTTCTAAATATGTATGACTTATTAGTGCACAGAAAATAAGCTTTGTACGATCTTGTTGTGGAAGTAATAAAAGCGATGGACTGCATAATAAAGGTCCACATACAAGGGGCAATATAAAGTGACGTTCTTTTGCATTAAGATTTTGTGCATCAACCCTAAACGCACATGACAACCTCTGCTTCCCTCTGCGAAGGGCCTATCTTTTACTTTATTTTTTTACTTTATGCTTGAGTCAAGGTGATTCTCACCTTTCCCTTTTTCATTTTATCCTTTGGCAAGCTTCTTGTGTTTGAAAGATCATAATATATATATCCAATTGGATGTAAGCTAGCATGGGCTATTATTGTTGACATCACCTAAAGGTGAATACGTTGGGAGGCAACACAGTAAGCCCCTATCTTTCTCAGTGTCCGGCTGAAACTCCATAACCACAAGTACTGCGTGAGTGTTAGCAATTGTAGAAGACTACGAGATAGTTGAGTATGTGAGCTTGCTGAAAAGCTCTATTGTTGACTCTTTCTGATGTTACGATAAATTGTAATTGCTTCAATGACTGAGATTATAGTTTGTTAGTTCCCAATGAAGTTTTTGAACCATACTTGACATTGTGAATTGTTTGTTACTTGAGCATAAGAAATCATATGATAAAATCTATATATGTTGATGTTATCAGATTGATCATGATGCCCTCATGTCCGTATTTTATTTTTATCGACACCTCTATCTCTAAACATGTGGACATATTTTTCGATTTTCGCTTCCGCTTGAAGACAAGCAAGGTCTAAGCTTGGGGGAGTTGGTACGTCCATTTTGCATCATGCTTTTATATCAATATTTATTGCATTATGGGCTGTTATTACACATTATATCTGATACGTCCATTTGCCATCATGCTTTTATATCAATACTTATTGCATTATGGGCTGTTATTACACATTATATCTCAATACTTATGGCTATTCTCTCTTATTTTACAAGGTTTACCATGAAGAGGGGGAATGCCGGCAGCTGGAATTCTGGCTGGAAAAGGAGCAAACATTGGAAACCTATTCTGCACAACTCCAAAAGTCCTGAAACTCCACGAAACCACTTTTTGGATTTAATAAGAATTTATGAGCGAAAGAAATAGGCCAGGGGGCCCACACCCTGTCCAGGAGACAGGAGGGTGCCCCCCCCCCCCGTGTAGGGCGCGCCCCTATCTCCTGGGCCCCCTGGTGGGCCTCCAGCGTCCATCTTCTGCTATATCATCACTTTTACCCTGGAAAAATCGTGGGCAAGCTTACGGGACGAAACTCCGCCGCCATGAGGCGGAACCTTGGCGGAATCAATCTAGGGCTCTGGCGGAGCTGTTCTGCTGGGACACTTCCCTCCGGGAGGGGGAAATCATCACCAACGTCATCACCAACGATCCTCTCATCGGGAGGGGGTCAATCTCCATCAACATCTTCACCAGCACCATCTCCTCTCAAAACCCTAGTTCATCTCTTGTATCCAATCTTGTATCAAAACCACAAATTGGTACCTGTGGGTTGCTAGTAGTGTTGATTACTCCTTGTAGTTGATGCTATTTGGTTTACTTGGTGGAAGATCATATGTTCAGATCCTTTATGCATATTATTACCCCTCTGATTATGAACATGAATATGCTTTGTGAGTAGTTACGTTTGTTCCTGATGACATGGGTGAAGTCTTGCTATTAGTAGTCATGTGAATTTGGTATTCGTTCGATATTTTGATGAGATGTATGTTGTCTTTACTCTAGTGGTGTTATGTGAACATCGACTACATGACACTTCACCATTATTTGGGCCTAGAGGAAGGCATAGGGAAGTAATAAGTAGTTGATGGGTTGCTAGAGTGACAGAAGCTTAAACCCTAGTTTATGCGTTGCTTCGTTAGGGGTTGATATGGACCCATATGTTTAATGATGTGGTTAGGTTTACCTTAATACTCCTTTTTGTAGTTGCGGATGCTTGCAATAGGGGTTAGTCATAAGTGGGATTGCTTGTCCATGTTAGGGCAGTACCCAAGTGCCGGTCCACCCAACTATCAAATTATCAAAGTACCGAACGCGAATCTTATGAACGTGATGAAAACTAGATTGACGATAATTCCCATGTGTCCTCGGGAGCTCCTTCTTCATTATTAGAATTTGTCCAGGCTTATCCTTTGCTACCTAAAGGATTGGGACACCTTGCTGCACTTTATTTACCTTATTTACTTTTTGCTCGTTACTATTTATCTTATCACAAAACTATCTATCACCTATTATTTCAGTGCTTGCAGAGAAAACCTTACTGAAAACCGCTTATCATTTCCTTCTGCTCCTCATTGGGTTCGACACTCTTACTTATCGAAAGGACTATGATAGATCCCCTATACTTGTGGGTCATCAAGACTCTTTTCTGGCGCCATTGCCGGGGAGTGTAGCGCTTTTGGTGAGTGGAACTTGGTAAGGAAACATTTATATAGTGTGCTGAAATTTTCTGTTACTTGTCACTATGGAAACTAATCTTTTGAGGGGCTTGTTTGGGGTATCTTCACCCCAACCATAAGAGCAAAGAGATGTTCCTCAACCTACTGTACTTTATGAAAATATTCACTTTGAGATTCCTTCGGGTATGATAGAAAAACTGCTAGCTAATCCTTTTGTAGGAGACGGAACATTGCATCCCGACTTACACCTTATCTTTGTGGATGAAGTTTGTGGATTATTTAAGCTTGCAGGTATTCCCGATGATGTTGTCAAAAGGATCTTCCCTTTATCTTTGAAGGGAGATGCAATGACATGGTATAGGCTATGTGATGATACGAGATCCTTGGATTATAAGCGACTGGAGTTGGAATTTCACCAGAAGTTCTATCCTATGCATCTTGTTTCATTGTGATCGTAATTACATATTTAATTTCTGGCCTCGCGAAAGAGAAAGCATCGCTCAAGATGGGGGGGGGGCTTATGTCAATGTTGTATTCATGCCCCAATCATGAGCTCTCTCGGGAAATGATTATTCAGAATTTTTATTCTCGGCTTTCTCTTGATAATCGCAACCTGCTCGATACTTCCTGTGCTGGTTCCTATATGCTGAAGACTATTGATTTCAAATGGGACTTATTGGAAAGAATTAAACGCAACTCTAAAGATTGGGGTTCCGACGATGGTAAGGAGTCAGGTATGACACCTAAGTTCGATTGTGTTAAATCTTTTATGGATACCGATGCTTTCCGTGGATTTAGCTCTAAGTATGGACTTGACTCTGAGATAGTAGCTACTTTTTGTGAAACTTTTGCTACTCACGTTGATCTCCCTAAAGAGAAGTGGTTTAAATATAATCCTCCTGTTGAAGTGAAAGTAGTTGCACCTATTATAGTCGAAGAAAAGGCTATTACATATAGTGATCCTATTATTCCTACTGCTTATGTTGAAAAACCTCCTTTTCCTGTTAGGATAAAAGATCATGCTAACGCTTCGACTGTTGTTCGTAAGAGTAATACTAGGACCTATACACCTCCTGAGCAAATTAATGTTGAACCTGGTATTGCTATGATTAAAGATCTCTTGGATGAGGACTTAGATGGGCATGTTATCTCTTTCTTGGGTGAAACTGCTAATATTGCTAGACCCGATACTAAGACACGTAGACCTATTGTAGGCACGCCTGTTATTTCTGTTAAAATAGGAGATCATTGTTATCATGGCTTATGTGATATGGGTGCTAGTGCTAGTGCGATACCTTATGATCTTTATAAATAAATTATGCACGATATTGCACCTATTGAATTAGAAGACATTGATGTTACTATTAAGCTTGCTAATAGGGACACCATTAAACCTATTGGGATTGTTAGAGCTGTTGAAGTCTTGTGTGGGAAGATTAAATACCCTGCTGATTTTCTTGTTCTTGCTTCCCCACAAGATGATTTTTGTCCCATTATTTTTGGTAGACCCTTCTTGAATACTGCTAGTGCTAAGATTAATTGTAAAAGGAAGGTCGTCACTGTTGGCATAGATGGTATGTCTCATGAGTTCAATTTTGCTAAGTTTAGTAGACAACCTCGTGAAAGGGAACCACCTAGTAAGGATGAAATTATTGGTCTTGCTTCCATTTCTGTTCCTCCAACTGATCCGTTAGAACAATATTTGCTAGACCATGAAAACGATATGTTTATGCAGGAAAGGGAAGAAATAGATGAAGTGTTCCTTAAACAAGAACCTATGCTGAAACATAACCATCCCGTTGAAATTCTTGGGGACCCCCCTCCACCAAGGGTGATCCCGTGTTTGAACTCAAACCCTTACCTGATAATCTTAAGTATGCTTATCTTGATGAAAAAGAAATATATCCTGTTATTATTAGTGCTAACCTTTCAGAGAAAGAAGAAGAAAGATTATTGAAAACTCTGAAGAAGCACAGAGCTGCTATTGGATATACTCTGGATGATCTTAAGGGCATTAGTCCCACATTATGTCAACACAAAATTTCAGTGGAGAAAGATGCCAAACCAGTTAGAGATCCTCAAAGATAATTAAATCCCAAGATGAAGGAAGTGGTAAGAAAGGAGATACTAAAGCTCCTTGAGGCAGCTATTATTTATCCCGTTGCTGATAGTGAATGGGTTAGCCCTGTCCATTGCGTCCCTAAAAAGGGAGGTATTACCATTGTTCCTAATGATAAAGATGAATTGATCCCACAAAGAATTATTACAGGTTATAGGATGGTAATTGATTTCCGTAAGTTAAATAAAGCTACTATGAAAGATCATTACCCTTTACCTTTTATTGATCAAATGCTAGAAAGGCTATCCAAACACACACATTTTTGCTTTCTAGATGGTTATTTTGACTTCTCTCAAATACCTGTGTCCGCGAAGGATCAATCTAAAACTACTTTTACTTGCCCTTTTGGTACTTTTGCTTATAGACATATGCCTTTTGGTTTATGTAATGCACCTGCTACCTTTCAAAGATGCATGATGGCTATATTCTTTGATTTTTGTGAAAATATTTGTGAGGTATTCATGGAGGACTTCTCTGTCTATGGATCCTCCTTTGATGATTGTTTGAGCAACCTTGATCGAGTTTTGTAGAGATGCAAAGACACTAGTCTTGTCCTGAATTGGGAAAAGTGTCACTTTATGGTTAATGAAGGCATTGTCTTGGGGCACAAGATCTCCGAGAGAGGTATTGAAGTTGATAAAGCCAAAGTTGATGCTATTGAAAAGATGCCCTGTCCCAAGGACATAAAAGGTATAAGAAGTTTCCTTGGTCACGCCGGTTTTTATAGGAGGTTCATTAAGGACTTTTCTAAAATCTCTAGGCCTCTGACTAATTTATTGCAAAAAGATATTCCTTTTGTCTTTGATGATGATTGTGTAGAAGCATTTGAAACACTTAAGAAAGCTTTGATCACTACACCTATTGTTCAGCCACCTGATTGGAATTTACCCTTTGAAATTATGTGCGATGCTAGTGATTATGTTGTAGGTGCTATTTTAGGGCAAAGAGTCGGTAAAAAATTGAATGTTATCCAGTATGCTAGTAAGACTCTTCATACTGCCCAAAGAAATTATGCTACTACTGAAAAAGAGTTCTTAGCAGTTGTGTTTGCATGTGATAAGTTTAGACCTTATATTGTTGATTCCAAAGTTACTATTCACACTGATCATGCTGCTATTAAATATCTTATGGAAAAGAAAGATGCTAAGCCTAGACTCATTAGATGGGTTCTCTTGCTCCAAGAATTTGACTTGCATATTATTGATAGAAAGGGAGCTGAGAACCCCGTTGCAGACAACTTGTCTAGGTTAGAGAATGTTCTTGATGACCCTCTGCCTATTAATGTTAGCTTTCCTGATGAACAATTAGCAGTTGTCAATGCTTCTCGTACTGCTCCTTGGTATGCTGATTATGCTAATTACATTGTCGCTAAATATATACCGCCTAGTTTCACATACCTGCAAAAGAAAAAAGTTCTTTTATGATTTAAGACATTACTTTTGGGATGATCCACACCTTTATAAAGAAGGAGCAGATGGTATTATTAGACGTTGTGTGCCTGAGCATGAACAGGAACAAATTCTACGCAAGTGTCACTCTGAATCCTATGGAGGACACCACGCTGGAGATAGAACTGCACACAAGGTACTACAATCTGGTTTTTATTAGCCTACTCTCTTCAAAGATGCTCGTAAGTTTGTCATATCTTGTGATGAATGTCAAAGAATAGGTAACATGTTGAACTTACAAACATGTTGAACTTGCCTTTCTCCCTCTTGCTAGCCAAATTCCTTGCACCAAGTAGAGATACTACTTGTGCTTCCAAATATCCTTAAACCCGGTTTTGCCATGACAGTCCACTATACCTACCTATAGATTGAGTGAGATCCTTCAAGTAAGTTGTCATCGGTGCAAACAATAAAAATTGCTCTCTAAATATGTATGAATTATTAGTGCAGAGAAAATAAACTTTGTACGAACTTGTTGTGGAAGTAATAAAAGCGACAGACTGCATAATAAAGGTCCACATACAAGGGGCAATATAAAGTGACGTTCTTTTGCACTAAGACTTTATGCATCAACCCTAAACGTGCATGACAACCTCTGTTTCCCTTTGCGAAGGGCCTATCTTTTACTTCATGTTTTTACTTTATGCTTGAGTCAAGGTGATCCTCACCTTTCCCTTTTTGTTTTATCCTTTGGCAAGCTCTTCGTGTTTAAAAGATCATGATACATATATCCAATTGGATATAAGTTGGCATAGGCTATTATTGTTGACATCACCTAAAGGTGAATACGTTGGGAGGCAACACAAGAAGCCCCTATCTTTCTCAGTGTCCGGCTGAAACTCTATAACCACAAGTATTGCGTGAGTGTTAACAATTATGGGAGACTACGAGATAGTTGAGTATGTGAAGTTGTTGAAAAACTCTATTATTGACTCTTTCTGATGTTACGATAAATTGCAATTGCTTCAATGGCTGAGATTATAGTTTGTTAGTTCCCAATGAAGTTTTTGAACCATACTTGACATTGTGAATTGCTTATTACTTGAGCATAGGAAATCATATGACAAAAATCTATATATGTTGCTGTTATTAGAATGATCATGATGCCCTCATGTCCGTATTTTCTTTTTATCGACACCTCTATCTCTAAACATGTGGACATATTTTTCGATTTCGGCTTCCGCTTGAGGACAAGCGAGGTCTAAGCTTGGGGGAATACGTCCATTTTACACCATGCTTTTATATCAATACTTATTGCATTATGAGTTGCTATTACACATTATATCTCAATTATATGTTTTACTTTATGCTTGAGTCAAGGTGATTCTCACCTTTCCCTTTTTCATTTTATCCATTGGCAAGCTTCTTGTGGTTGAAAGATCATGATATATATATCCAATTGGATGTAAGCTAGCATGGGCTATTATTGTTGACATCACCTAAAGGTGAATATGTTGGGAGGCAACACAATAAGCCCCTATCTTTCTTAGTGTCCGGCTGAAACTCCATAACCACAAGTACTGCGTGACTGTTAGCAATTGTAGAAGACTACGAGATAGTTGAGTATGTGAGCTTGCTGAAAAGCTCTATTGTTGACTCTTTCTGATGTTACGATAAATTGTAATTGCTTCAATGACCGAGATTATAGTTTGTTAGTTCCCAATGAAGTTTTTGAACCATACTTGACATTGTGAATTGTTTGTTACTTGAGCATAAGAAATCATATGATAAAATCTATATATGTTGATGTTATCAGATTGATCATGATGTCCTCATGTCCGTATTTTATTTTTATCGACACCTCTATCTCTAAACATGTGGACATATTTTTCGATTTCGGCTTCCGCTTGAGGACAAGCGAGGTCTAAGCTTGGGGGAATACGTCCATTTTACACCATGCTTTTATATCAATACTTATTGCATTATGAGTTGCTATTACACATTATATCTCAATTATATGTTTTACTTTATGCTTGAGTCAAGGTGATTCTCACCTTTCCCTTTTTCATTTTATCCATTGGCAAGCTTCTTGTGGTTGAAAGATCATGATATATATATCCAATTGGATGTAAGCTAGCATGGGCTATTATTGTTGACATCACCTAAAGGTGAATATGTTGGGAGGCAACACAATAAGCCCCTATCTTTCTTAGTGTCCGGCTGAAACTCCATAACCACAAGTACTGCGTGACTGTTAGCAATTGTAGAAGACTACGAGATAGTTGAGTATGTGAGCTTGCTGAAAAGCTCTATTGTTGACTCTTTCTGATGTTACGATAAATTGTAATTGCTTCAATGACCGAGATTATAGTTTGTTAGTTCCCAATGAAGTTTTTGAACCATACTTGACATTGTGAATTGTTTGTTACTTGAGCATAAGAAATCATATGATAAAATCTATATATGTTGATGTTATCAGATTGATCATGATGTCCTCATGTCCGTATTTTATTTTTATCGACACCTCTATCTCTAAACATGTGGACATATTTTTCGATTTCGGCTTCCGCTTGAGGACAAGCGAGGTCTAAGCTTGGGGGAGTTGGTACGTCCATTTTGCATCATGATTTTATATCAACATTTATTGCATTATGGGTTGTTATTACACATTATATCTGATACGTCCATTTTGCATCATGCTTTTATATCAATACTTATTGCATTATGGGCTGTTATTGCACATTATATCTCAATACTTATGGTTATTCTCTCTTAATTTACAAGGTTTACCATGAAGAGGGGGAATGCCGGCAACTGGAATTCTGGCTGGAAAAGGAGCAAATGTTGGAAACCTATTCTGCACAACTCCAAAAGTCCTGAAACTCCACGAAACCACTTTTTGGATTTAATAAGAATTTATGAGCGAAAGAAATA
The DNA here is from genome assembly GCA_963921465.1 of Triticum timopheevii. Classification (NCBI taxonomy): domain Eukaryota; kingdom Viridiplantae; phylum Streptophyta; class Magnoliopsida; order Poales; family Poaceae; genus Triticum; species Triticum timopheevii. The sequence continues at coordinate 475,829,726 of OY997274.1, forward strand.
GGCCAGGGGGCCCAAACCCTGTCCAGGAGACAGGAGGGCGCCCTCCCCCCCTGTAGGGCGCGACCCCTATCTCCTGGCCCCCCTGGTGGGCCTCCGGCGTCCATCTTCTGTTATATCATCACTTTTACCCTGGAAAAAATCGTGGGCAAGCTTACGAGACAAAACTCCGCCGCCATGAGGCGGAACCTTGGCGGAATCAATCTAGGGCTCTGGCGGAGCTGTTCTACCGGGGACACTTCCCTCCGGGAGGGAGAAATCATCACCAACGTCATCACCAACGATCCTCTCATCGGGAGGGGGTCAATCTCCATCAACATCTTCACCAGCACCATCTCCTCTCAAAACCCTAGTTCATCTCTTGTATCCAATCTTGTATCAAAACCACAAATTGGTACCTGTGGGTTGCTAGTAGTGTTGATTACTCCTTGTAGTTGATCCTATTTGGTTTACTTGGTGGAAGATCATATGTTCAGATCCTTTATGCATATTACTACCCCTCTGATTATGAACATGAATATGCTTTGTGAGTAGTTACGTTTGTTCCTGAGGACATGGGTGAAGTCTTGCTATTAGTAGTCATGTGAATTTGGTATTCGTTCAATATTTTGATGAGATGTATGTTGTCTTTCCTCTAGTGGTGTTATGTGAACATCGACTACATGACACTTCACCATTATTTGGGCCTAGAGGAAGGCATAGGGAAGTAATAAGTAGATGATGGGTTTCTAGAGTGACAGAAGCTTAAACCCTAGTTTATGTGTTGCTTCGTTAGGGGTTGATATGGACCCATATGTTTAATGTTGTGGTTAGGTTTACCTTAATACTCCTTTTTTTAGTTGCGGATGCTTGCAATAGTGGTTAATCATAAGTGGGATTGCTTGTCCATTTTGGGGCAGTACCCAAGTGCCGGTCCATCCACATATCAAATTATCAAAGTACCGAACGCGAATCTTATGAACGTGATGAAAACTAGCTTGACGATAATTCCCAATGTGTCCTCGGGAGCTCCTTCTTCATTATTAGTCTTTGTCCAGGTGAAAGCACAAGTGCTCCCTAGGTGGTTTTGGTAATTAATGTCAACATATCTCTTGTTGGACTAACACTTTTATCTAGCATGTTTCAGATAAGTTCAACAATGGAGTGGCATGGACTAAAGGGTGTGGGAACTCCTTCAAGATGCTAAGGACAAAGGATTGGCTCAAGCTTCAAGCTCAAGACTCTTCATTTTACATTTTAGTGATCCAAGATTACATTGAGTCTATAGGAAAAGCCGATACTATCAAGTAGGGATGAGGTGTTGCTTAATGAGCCTCTTGCTTCATGTGCTTAGTGATATGCTCCAAAACCCTCAGCTACTTTCCCACTTCCACAAATGACCTAAACCTAAAGCCAAAATCGGTTACACCGATTCTTCCTATCCGGCGCCACCGATTCCAAAAGTCATAGCCACTGCCACAAACCCTAGGCAAATCGGTCTTACCGATAGGGATGTCGGTCTCACCGAGATGGGATTGTAATCTCCCTGTGTATGTCCATTACCAAAATCAGTCTAGCCGAGTTTGAGCAATCGGTACTATCGAGATTACAATGCAAACTTCCTGGTTGACTCATTACCAAAATCGGCCCTACCGAGTTTGTTTAATCGGTCCAACCGAGTTTGCCTGACCAACTCTCTGGAAAGCTTATTACCAAAATCGCTCTCACCGAGTTTGTGTAATCGGTCTTACCGAGATTACGTTATGCCCTAACCCTAACCATATCTATTGGGGATATGACTATTTGTGTAAGCCGCCCAGGAGGGGCCGGGTTACGCAAAGAGGACTCATTAGAGGAAGCCCAAGGCCAAGCATGAAGATGGCGGTTCAATAAAGGGCTTAAGGCCCACAGGCGGCTTAAGTCCCGTTGTAGTAAACCGCCATGATGGCATGACTTGTGACATAAGGTAGATTTAACTAGTCACCGAGCCGGACACTATTTATAAGCCGGCCGGGACTCTGTAAGCCACAGGGCGTCAACCCGTGTATATAAGGGGACGACCTGCTGGCGGCTTAGGGCAAGAAACAACTCATCGAGAGCCGGGCATAGCGTATCTCGCTCCCTGGTTATCGAAACATCAATACCAACCCAACTAGACGTAGGCCTTACCTTCACCATAAGGGGCCGAACTAGTATAAACTCTCTCGTGTCCCTTGTCCCAATTTAACCCCTTCAAGCTTCCTAGTTGTGATGACTCCACAACTAAGTCCTTTCACGAGGACATCTGACGTGACTATTCCACGACAGTTGGCGCCCACCGTGGGGCCAGCGCACGGTGGATTTGAGTTCTTGAAGGATAGCTTCGAAGGGCTCAAGGGATACGTGGTGGGACGGATGACCAAGAGTCGTCGCGGCAAGATCAACATCAACGACGAAGGCTGGGGTCCCGACGCCGGCTCAATTGAGTACGGATACTGAGTCCCCTTCGGCGGAATTCACGTCTTCATCGGCCAGATCGGTGAGCCGGGCCCTAAGCCGGACAATAGCACCGACCTCGTCGAGACGGCTCAGCGTGCGAGGAAGACCCGGACTCAGCCGGTCATGAGGCGTGCCTTCGTGGGCTGCGTCCACGGAGAAGAATTTTCTGAAGGATATGAAGATAAGGGTGAGACGGCCGTCCTCTCGGATGATGATTCGTCCGCCGGTTCAACAGATTCGTTGTACCAAGTGCAAGACGGCATGCTCGGGGGCTGTTCCGATGGCATCAGTATTCCGGACCCCTTTGAGCCGCCAAGGTGGGCCGGAATCTTCATGGCTGGGACTCAGCCCGGCTCAAACTCTACAGCTGCTGCAGCGGTAACGTCCGGTTTAGGAGCAGCCGGGCAGGCGGCCCCGTGCGCCCGCCGGCTCAGGTGCTAATAGACCTCATGGACAAGCTCGCGACCCTGTTAACCGCCACAGTTATTCCTGCAGATAAGGATGAGCATGACGCAGCGGTAGCACAGGTGCGTGAGGAGATAGCTCAGGCCAAGGAGGCCTTGGCAGCTAAGGATACTAGGCTAGCTACAGAGCGGGCGGCTCTCGATGCCCGGGCGCAGCGCTTGCAGTCAGAAGCTTATCACGATGAGCCTAAACGCGTCTAATGAGGTGATGAGGAGGAGACATCAGAAAACTCAATCCCGTTTGCCTCCGAATTACGATCCTCGGGTTCTTTTTGCGACACCCGGAGCCGGCCCGAGTAACCCGCCAGAGACCAATCAGCTTATGACAGCCGGAACAGGAGGGCTGACTCAGCCCTGGGAGACGGTGCCGCCTCACGTGAGCATGCCACCGCCGCGTTATGTGCCAATCCCTCCGGGTCACTTTTCCAACCCTATGGAGAATTTAATTGCAGCTTCCACACGATTGGCGGCTCTTCCTATGGGCGGTGATGACCCGGCAGCAGTAGAGACCCGGAGAGTCAGAGAACTTCTTCAGACAGCCTTGGCTCAGCAGGAGACCTATTCTTATAGCCGGGACAGAATCCATTCAACTCCCCCGCCTTGGTTAGCACCGGCCCGCCAGAACCGGAGCCCGAGTTACAGCGGGCACATGGAGTCTGAAGCTTTGTCAAGCAACGCCCAACGCCAAACAGCCCGGTGGCTATCACCCGGTGCAAGATCGAATACGTCAGGAGAACAAGCGAGCGGCTCAGGCAGCGGCTTATCAGGATCACCCGGAGTATCTGACAACGTCAGTTGAGGCGGGGGTAGCCACCAGAACCGGCGGTGTTCCTTGCCTGGTACCGGCTCTGCGCAATGTGTGTTTGCCCAAAGACTTCAAGGGACCTCAAAAAATACCAAATTACAGGGCCGACTTACAGCCCGGGGCGTGGATCGAGAGTTATGAGATGGCCATGGAGCTGCTAGAGGTCAGTGACGTGGCGATGGCTAAGTATTTCACCATGATGTTAGATGGAACAGCCCGGTCTTGGCTGAAGGGTTTGCCACCCAATTCCATTAGCTCATGGGAAGAGTTAAAGGCCTGGTTCATTCAGAACTTCAAAGACACCTGCAAGCAATCTATGTCAATTGTGGACTTAACCAATTGTAAGCAGGGGGAAGGCAAATCCAACACCCATTGGGTGCGCTGGGTCAAGGAGATAATTCATTCATATGACAATATGGATGCCGGCTCTGCAGTCCTTATGTTGGAGAAGAATTGTAGCTTTGAGCCGCTGAGGCAGAAGCTGGGGCCTTAAACGTGACTGCAAGGATATGGGCACGCTGATGGCGGCTTTAGTCAAATATGCCGATTCTGATAGTACCAAGGATCCCGCGTCTGACGATGATAAGACAGGGAAGGGAAGAAGGAACGGCAATGGAAAGGGTCAACAACATAACCCGGGGAATCAAAACGGCAATAAGCGTAAGGCGGACGGTAACCCGGAGTTCGTAGCCAATGCCAACTCGCAGGGTAACAATCCGAGACATAAGGGTAAACCGCCTCGATCCGGCGGGTCAGGCCCATCTCTTGAACAGCTACTCAATGAGCCCTGCCCGAGACACGACACCAGGGAGCAGCCTGCCACACACCTGTGGAAGGATTGCGCAATCATGAAGGCGTTTAAGAATTCCAACACCTATGATGGCCATAATGGGTCTGGTGGTGGTTCAGGAGCTGGCGGTTTCCATGGCCTGGGAGGCGGCTCAGGATCCGGCTTTTAGGGACGTCAAGGAGGGGGCTATAACCAACAGCAGTCTGGTCAAGGAGAGCAGCAGCAGCAGCAGTCTGGTTATTAGAGCAACCCGAAGCAATTGAATAGTGGGCAGTATCACGTATTTACCACTAGCTTATGCAAACATGACCAGAAGGTTCATAAGAGGGCCGTTAATTCTGTTGAGCCGGTAATCCCTCGTTATTTGAGGTGGTCAAAGCAGCCCATCATATGGAGTAGGGAGGATCATCCTCCGCGGGTCGATAACCCGGGTCAGTTGGCTTTGGTAGTGGCACCTCAGGTTGGTGGGTATAAGTTCACTAAGGTGCACATGGATGGGGGTAGTAGCATCAATATCCTCTACTATGAGACCTTTCGATGCATGGGATTAACTGATAAAAATCCGAGAACATCCAACACTGTTTTCCATGGAGTTGTCCCTGGTAAGTCGGCTTACCCAGTTGGCAGGATTGAGCTGGAGGTGGCCTTTGGAGACGAATATGACTCCAGAGCTGAGAAGTTGACGTTTGAGGTGGTCAAAATCAGGAGCCCATACCACGCTCTGTTTGGGCGGCCGGCTTATGCTAAATTTATGGCCCAGCCATGTTATGTTTATTTACAGCTCAAGATGCCGGGTTACAAGGGCACCATTACTGTACATGGCAGTCGGAAGGTAGCACTGGAGTGTGAAGAAGGTGATGCGGCTTATGCTGAGTCGGTCTGTGCAGCAGAAGAGCTCAAATTTTATCAAGATAATGTTGACCCGGAGGATATGACATCCCTGAAGAAGCCAACTACAGAGCACGACCCGGCGTTGAAGTTTAAGTCGGCAGCTGAGACAAAGCTTGTTGATTTTACCCTGGGTGATTCTTCTAAACAGTTCAACATCAGCAACAACTTGGATCCCAAATAGGAAAGCGCGCTCATCGAGTTCATCCGTGAGAACCGGGACATCTTTGCATGGAAACCTTCTGACATGCCAGGTGTACCGAGGGAACTCGCTGAGCACACTCTCAATATTGATCCAAAGTATAAGCCGGTCAGGCAGTTTCTTCGCCGTTTTAACGAAGAGCGACGGAAAGCTATTGGGGAAGAAGTCGCCCGGCTCTTAGCGGCCGGGTTTATCATTGACGTTTTTCACCCGGAGTGGTTGGCTAACCCGGTGCTTGTTCTCAAAAAGAACGGCACCTGGCGGATGTGTGTGGACTACACGGACCTGAACAAGGCTTGTCCAGCTGATCCCTTTGCTCTTCCCCGTATTGATGAAATCATTGATGCTACGGCGGGTTGTGAGCGTTTGAGTTTTTTGGATGCTTACTCCGGTTATCATCAGATTAAGATGGCAGTTAAGGACCAGGAGAAGACGACTTTCATCACTCCGTTTGGAGCCTTCTGCTATGTATCTATGCCGTTTGGGCTCAAGAGTGCCCAGGCGACTTATCAGCGGTGTGTGCAGAACTGTTTGCACGATCAAATTGGGCGTAATGTTCATGCTTACGTGGATGACATTGTGGTGAAATCCAGAGAAAAGGAGACCTTGATATCTGACTTAAAGGAGACCTTTGATAATCTCCGGGTTTACAAGATGATGCTTAACCTGGCCAAGTGTGTGTTTGGCGTTCCTGCGGGCAAGCTCTTGGGCTTTCTGGTGTCCAACAGAGGCATCAAAGCTAACCCGGAGAAGATTAAGGCGATTACCTCCCTAGATAAACCGGCGTGCATCAATGATGTTCAGCGACTGGCGGGTTGTGTTGCCGCCTTAAGTCGGTTCATAAGTCGGCTCGGTGAGAAGGCCCTCCCTTTGTATCAGATGATGAAGAAAACTGACACTTTTGTCTGGAGTGAGGCCGCTGATGCTGCTTTTGAAGACTTAAATAGATAATTGTCTGAGCCGCCGGTTCTCGCGGCTCCGATTGACAAAGAGCCTTTGCTGTTATATGTGGCTACCAATTCACGAGCTGTCAGCGTTGCCATCGTGGTGGAGCGTAAGGAAGCCGGTAAGGAGCATCCGGTTGAACGGCCGGTTTACTACATCAGTGAGATGCTCATTGAATCCAAGCAAAGGTACCCACATTGGCAGAAGCTTGTTTATGGGGTGTTCATGGCCAACCGGAAGTTGAAGCAGTACTTTCAAAGCCACCCTATAACTGTGGTAAGTTCTACCCCTTTGGGAGACATCATTCAGAACAGGGAGGCCACAGGACGAGTCGCCAAGTGGGCCATTGAGCTTGGGCCTCACGATTTGAAGTACAAGCCACGTACTGCTATTAAGTCTCAGGCCTTGGTGGACTTTATCAATGATTGGACAGAGTTACAGGCCCCTGAGGAGAAGCCGGATAACACATATTGGACGATTCACTTTGATGGGTCCAGGCAGCTAGAAGGCTTGAGGGCTGGAGTGGTGTTAACTTCCCCTCGAGGTGACAAATTTTGTTATGTACTCCGGCTTATGTTTCCATGTACTAACAATGTAGCTGAATATGAGGTCTTACTCCATGGTCTCCGGATGGCTAAGGAGATGAACTTAAGCCGGGCACGATTCTTGGGCGACTCAGATCTTGTGGCTCAACAAGTGTCAGGCAAGTGGGATTCCAAGGACCCCCTTATGGCAGCTTATCGTCGTGAGGTAGATGTTGTGGCTGTTCACTTCACGGGTTATCAAGTGGAGCACATCGATAGAAGGAAGAATGAGGCGGCTGATGCTTTAAGCCGGTTGGGATCCCAACGTAAACCGGTGCCGCCCAATACCTTTCTCGATGTGTTACATAACCCTTCTGTCAAGGTGCCTATCGAGGAGGAGCTAGCAGTGCCAGACCCGGAGGCACAGCTGGTGGCGGCTCTTCATGTTATCCCAGATTGGACAGTGCCCTACTTGGCTTATATGACCCGGGGTGAGTTGCCAGAGGATGAGACCTTGCCAAGACAAATTATCAGGCGCCCCAAGTCCATGACGATTGTTAACGGCGAGTTACATCACCTAAGTGTCACGGGGGCGTTTCAACGTTGTGTGTCACCTACAAAAGGCCAAGAAATACTTCGTGAGATACATGAAGGAGATTGTGGCCATCATGCCGGGTCAAAATCTCTCGTAGCCAAGGCGTTTCGTCATGGTTTCTATTGGCTGACGGCTCATGCTGATGCGGAGGATCTGGTCAGTAAATGTGATGGTTGTCAAAAGTTCTCATGACGAGCTCATGTGTCGGCTCAAGAATTGAGGATGATCCCAATCACTTGGTCATTTGCGGTCTGGGGGCTTGACATGGTTGGACCTTTCAAAAGGTCTAAAGACAAAAAGACACATCTACTAGTGGCAGTGGACAAGTTTACCAAGTGGGTTGAGGCAGAGCCGGTCAGTAAGTGTGATGCAGCCATGGCGGTTCAGTTCATGAAAAAGGTGATCTTTTGTTTTGGTTTTCCACATAGCATCATAACTGATAATGGCACTAATCTCTCTAAGGGTGCCATGGAAGAGTTCTGTCAAAGAGAACATATCCGGCTTGATGTTTCAGCTGTTGCTCATACTCAATCCAATGGTCAAGCAGAGAGAGCTAATCAAGATATCCTGAAAGGTATCAAACCCCGGCTCTTAGTCCCCTTACAGCGGACTCCGGGTTGTTGGGTGGAGGAGTTACCCTCCGTGTTATGGAGCATCAACACTACGCCTAACAGATCTACGGGATACACACCTTTCTTCATGGTTTATGGAGCAGAGGCGGTCCTGCCAAGTGACATCCGGCACGACTCACCCCGTGTGGCGGCTTACGTTGAGGCGGATAATGAAAAGGCTCGTCAGGATGCACTGGACTTGTTGGACGAGGAGCGAGACTTGGCAATAGCCCGCTCAGCGATTTACCAGCAAGGTCTGCGCCGCTATCACAACCATCGGGTTAGGAGCAGAACCTTTCAGGAAGGAGACTTGGTGCTCCGGCTCATCCAGGATCAGTCTAACATGCACAAGCTATCCCCGCCTTGGGAAGGGCCCTTTGTGGTCAGCAAGAATCTACACAACGGGTCGTATTATCTCATCGATATTCGAGAGCACAAGGATTCACTTAAATCGGAGGAGGAGACCCGCCGACCGTGGAATATAGCTCATCTCCGGCCTTACTATACTTAAGTTACCAGTTCTTAAGATACCTTTTATGATGTACATATTATATAAAGCAATAAAGCAGGACCTCTGTCCTTTTTTCCCATAAAGAATGTTTCATGTCTTCTTTATCAGGTGATGGACACTGCCAACAGGGGACGGATCATATCTGAATCTGGCTTTCCCTTTGGTCCGGCTTATGATCATATCTGAATCTAGCCATGGTCGCTTGGGGGCTTCCTGTTCAAACATAGGTCGTATTCGAACCAAAGAGAACATAGCTGTCGATGCCCACTTGATCGGCATACTGCCAAACCCACTTGGGGGCTTCTTGATCATATTTGAATCATAGCTTAACCCCTTTGGGTCTGACGTGGATCGTATTCGAATCAGCGTCATTAAACAACTCTTATGTTCACTTGGGGGCTTCCTGTTCAAACATAGGTCGTATTCGAACCAAAGAGAACGTAGCTGTCGATACCCACTTGATCGGCATCGCCGAAGCCACTGGGGGCTATATGATCGTATCTGAATCTTAGCTTAACCCCTTTGGAACGGTTCTCTGATCGTATTCGAATCAGGAGCTTGTGAACATTGCTTATAAGTATGATTACTTTAACTATCATTGAAACCTTCTTGAGGAGATGGTTCTTGATCCTTTCGGTTTTATATTGATTACCTCAGGTTCTAAAAAGTGCCAGGTAAAAACTTATATGAGCCGGAGAGGCTATTAAAAGGGTCGCAGGTATGCTGTTATGATTATATTTTAACTAATCATGAACCGGCTTATACATGTGGTTTTTGATCATGTCCGGGTTATCAATATTCTATAACCCTCTGGCGCAGTGAACCGCCCAGGAAACCTTGCCAGTTTTTATGTGCAGGATAAAGCAGAGCAAGTTAAAATATCAAGGAAACACATGATTAACATAAGCCAGAGGAATTTAGTGATGGCCGCTTAACAAAAGCAATCAATACCATAAAGCATGACAAGCATTAAGGAGTTTTCTCTATCCTATTACAAGACTCCCCGAGTCTAAACAGGTGAAGCATTGTTTTTTTTGCAAAAGTTATAACCCGGCTGGCGGCTCATTCCTCCGGCTGGCTTGATGACTCCGGGTTATCCTTCCCCGCCTCTCCTTCAGTTGTTTTGTCCTGGAAGGTGGACGAGGCCCAGTCAATGCCGCTCAAAGCTTCAAATTCAGCCTCATTATCTATTAAGCTGGCCGGGTCCACTTCAGGGGCAAAGGTATCCTTACGCGTTGGAGGGATCATGCTGACTTGGTCATATGGGGCGTTTGGGATTCTCCGGTTCTCACTATCGTAACCCGGCGAATACTTAGTGAGATCAGTATCATTCCCAATGAGAGTCACCAGGGGACGTACGACTTTAACACAGGCAGTGAAGTATTGTTCGTCAAAAGCAGTGCCGTCCTCCTTAAGGCTTGGATATCCGAGAGAGAGATCAGCAAGGTCAAGTTCCGGCACCCATGCTCTTGCCCGACTCAATGCAGCCACGGCTCCGGCTCTCGCAGATGCCCGCCTTAAATCCTGAATTCGTTGAGGTAGCACCGAAAGATGCCTCAACACATCTTGTAGGAGCCGAGGAGTGGTATTTGACAAGGCCACAACGGCCAACGCACGCTGTGACCCGGAGTACAGCTGCTCTACTAAGGTATACACCGCCTTAAGCTTGATCAGCATATTTTCCTTCAGATTGGTACTCCTGGGGCCTGTATGTTCATAGGTATAACAGTAAGCCGGAGGTAACTATTACGATAACTTTTGAAAGATTACAATATTTACGAGCGACTTACCGAAGATGGCTGAGACCATTTGGGATATCTGTCGTTTTAAGTCAGACAGCTCATTTGTTGCCTCGGTAAGAGATGCCTTTGCTGTTTCAGCCCGAGTCACCAGTGAAGCCCTCTCATCAACCCAAGATTTCTTCTCCGATTCAAATTTTTTCTTCAGCTTCTCTTGTTCAGAGACACTGAATTCAAACTTGGAGTTGGCTTTCTGAGCTTCGAGCTCTTGGATTTTCAACTGGCTCTTCAGATCAGCAATCTCCGCCTCAAATTGACTTATGGTGGCCTGCATCGACATCAGGTTATGGTAAGAATCACAGTAAGATCACATTCAAGTCCCAAACACTTTACAAGTAAAGATACTTGGCACTTGGGGGCTAATGTATGCTTAAAGAACTTTTTAACCTATTTTACCGAGTCATATATATTAAGTCTCAAGCACTTTACAAGTAAAGGCACTTGACACTTGGGGGCTAATGTGTAACCCAAATTCAAAGTCTCATGCTCTCACCGAGTTAAATATATTCAATTTAAACCGGACAAAACTAATAGTAAGTAGATTATTAAGTCTACAGCATATTCATTCATAAGCAATAGACTTGGGGGCTGGTACAGGAAGTAAGGTTCAGAGTAAAAGCTTAAATTATACTTCAGATTTATGCTGTATTTGCTTCACCATGTCAATTTCCAGGTCACGACTACTGTGCACTTGGTTCAGATAGCCCGAGACTATATCACCAATACTTAGGTGAGAATAATCAGTGATGTCTTGTTTGGCTTTCCGACGATGGGCAAACTCCTCCTTGGCAGTGCATTGGGCAAGAGCAGTAGGCCGGCCCGGTTCAACATATTGGCTCTTCACAATTTCAACCTCCGGGTCAGTCGTCTTGGCCGGGTTAGGAGTTTCCGGGTCATCCAAGTTGTGAATCACGTCTTCTGCAGGCGGGTCAGAAGTTGGCACCAGAATATTAGAAGCCGGTTCAGGTGGTGGCTGATGAGTGGAGCTGTCAGGAACGGATGAGTCAAGCACCGGTTCAGTAACCACCGGGTCTTGGGACAGCTTATTCTTCTTTGCCCTCTTGCTGGGCTTTACTTGCAAGCTGTCAATCAAAGTGGAAGGATAAGCATCAAAGTATAAGTATGGAAAAACTTAAAGTAAGAAAGGTTATATTACCCGAGAGCCGTTTTGAAAGCCGGCATGTTTGATTGCATCGACTCATGAGAAGAAGGGGAGGTATCCTGATAGTTGGAGTCAGATGAATTGAGAGGTTGGCGAATCAAACCCTTCAAAGGAAAAACAAAACGTAAATTGGAGATAACCTCGGTCCGACGCTTCCTGGTTACGTCGGTAAGCCGGAGGAAAGCTCTATGTCCTGGTTGGCCCGAGTCTGCCGCCGATTTTCAAGCTGTTGTTGCTTCAAAAGAAATTGAGGATCTTGGTAAGCTAGAGGGTGTGAAAACCTTACTTTCCGGGTCACCCTTCGGATTTTTTGTGTTGGCAAAGGCTCTGAGTTGGAGGAAATTATAGTTACCTCTTCGCCAGCTGCTTGACTGTTCCTAGTATCCTCGTGAAAGGGTCAAATGTCAGTAAAGTAACGACAAAGGAGTTAAAGAAAATCAAAAAATATTACCTCTTCCTCATCCGAAGAAGAGTCATCCAATTTAAACATATCAGAGGCGTTGGGTTTCTTCTTCTTAGAGGTGCCCGTCCTGGTGGTTTTTCTTTCAGTCTTCTTGGCCGCCCTGGCCTGTTTGGCAGCCTCATGGTCATACTTGACCTTCCAGAAATCATCACCGGCCTGTGGAAACAGATAAAGAATCATAAGTACAAGAAGGTAACATATAAAAGAGTATTTGTGAAGACTAGTAACTTACCGCAGGAGCCGGGTTCTTCTTGCAGAAGGGAAGTAAACCGAAGGCATTGCTGGTTACAGTGCCCTCCTTCAATAGCGACTGGACTGTAGCATCTACCACATCATCTGGTAAGTCCTCAGGGCTGTGACGCATTGGGTCTTCTTTCTCGCCTGTGTAAGTACACATTAAGCCGGAGCGGCAGCTTAATGGTAGTATCCGCCAGGTGACCCAGACCCGGACCAAGTCAATGCCACTTAACCCATTGCCTAGAAGGGCTTTGATTTTCTTGATGGTGGGATTAAGAGGCAGGCGCTCAATAGCAGTCAATTTGTCCGCCAAATGATGGTTGGACTCAAGACGCAGGGCACGAAAGTCGGGCAGATGCTTCTCATTAGCCGGAGAGGTGTCTTGACAGTAGAACCACGTCTGGTTCCAGTCCTTTGGGTGACTCGGCAGCTCAGCATAAGGAAAAAGGCAATCTCTCCACCGCTGGATTGAGATGCCCCCAAGCTCAAGGCTAGGCCCGTTGGCACGTTCGTTCTGTCGTTCAAGTAAAAAAGTTCTCTGAACAGCAGCAGACTTGGCTCCTCTCCTAAGTATACCTCGCAGAAGACTTGGAAATTACACAGATTTGACACGTAATTGGGTCCAATATCTTGAGGCTTCAGGTCAAAGAAATCCAAAACTTCCCTGAAGAATTTTGAGCCGGGAGGGGCAAATCCCCAGCTCATATGATCTGTGAAAATTACTACCTCCCCATCCTTGTGTTGAGGTATCTCCTCAGACGGGTGAGGGGCATAATAAGACATGGCTTCCTTCTTTGGCAAATGGCCAGACTTTACAAACTCGGCAAGTTTGCCTTTGGTTACTATGGATGGGACCCAATTGCAAGTCACAGGGGCCTTGGCCGCCTTAGGAGCCATGACAATAGTTGACCTACGACAAAATAAGAAGGTTCCGGTTCAACTTTAATCCGGAGACATATCTAAATTGTTCACAGTGGCGGCTTAAGAAAGGGGCCTAATGATATAAGGGTGCTAGTGCAGTAATGTTTAAGCCGCTATCAGTATCAAGAGCGATTTAAATTTTTTTAAGATCATGAGAAGAAGGCAAGGTCCACAGTTCAGTATCATTTATTTAAACCGGATGATTAGACAGCGGTGATAGAAGCAACTTTTATAGAAGAAACTTTCCGGGTGATATAAACAAGTTTCACAAACGACAGCTATTATCATGGATCAAGTTATTGCTCTGAAAGGAAAATTTTCTAGACCTAGAAACAGAACAGAGAAGTTCATATAGCTGAAGAGGGTCTCTAAGCAAGGAAACGGAGATCTATTTTTATGCAAAATCAATACAAACAACTACTGCGGCAGTTCTGTACAGTTTTATGACCTAAACAGGGCGTTGAAGGTGAGAACTAGCGAAGGTTTGTGTCGGGCAGTGATGAACGCCGACGAACTCAGCGGAGTACCAATGCAGATCTGAGAAATGAGAGGAAAAGGAACTCACGGATGAAGACGAGCTGCGGAGATTCGCCGATGTTTTCTGGTCAGAGTCAGGTCGATGCAGCGGCCTGAGTCGATGCAGATGAGGGGGTCGATGGCGGCGGCGGCGGAGCTAGAGTGACAGGGAAGAGAGGAAGAAGACGACTGGAAGGAGAAGAATGAAAGGCATAAGGTCACGCCTATTTATAGGGAGACGATAACTGAGACGGCGCGGGAAACGAGGAGATAAGAATTACTATCTAGCGGCCCCGACGCCTCGATTTTCGGAACAATTAATAAGGCAGAGATCCGTTGAAGGATACGACGGAATAGAAAATGAATTAAAAAAAGGATGACATCATGCCGGGTTAAGATGGATCCAGAAGATGACGTCACGGCGGGTTAAGAAAGCCCTCTGTACAGCCAGAAGACTGAAGATTTATTCTTTAGAAGTATATTTTTAGAATTGACGTGAACAGGTTCAAATCAATCTGGGCCCTAATGTTGGGGATATGACTATTTGTGTAAGCCGCCCAGGAGGGGCCGGGTTACACAAAGAGGACTCATTAGAGGAAGCCCAAGGCCAAGCATGAAGATGGTGGTTCAATAAAGGGCTTAAGGCCCACAGGCGGCTTAAGGCCCGTTGTAGTAAACCGCCATGATGGCATGACTTGTGACATAAGGTATATTTAACTAGTCACCGAGCCGGACACTATTTATAAGCCGGCCGGGACTCTGTGAGCCACAGGGCGTCAACCCGTGTATATAAGGGGACGACCTGCTGGCGGCTTAGGGCAAGAAACAACTCATCGAGAGCCGGGCATAGCGTAAATCGCTCCCTGGTTATCGAAACATCAATACCAACCCAACTAGACGTAGGCCTTACCTTCACCGTAAGGGGCCGAACTAGTATAAACTCTCTCGTGTCCCTTGTCCCGATTTAACCCCTTCAAGCTTCCTAGTTGCGATGGCTCCACAACTAAGTCCTTTCACGAGGACATCTGACGTGACTATTCCACGACAATATCGGTCTCACCGAGTTGCATTTCGGTCCCACCGAAAATCCTAACGGTCACATTATTTGCTAAATCGGTCTGACCGAGTTTAACGATTCGGTCCCACCGAGTTTGGTAGATTGTGTGTAACGGTTATATTTTGTGTGGAGGCTATATATACCCCTCCACCTCCTCTTCATTCATGGAGAGAGCCATCAGACTGAACCTACACTTCCAACATACATTTTCTGAGAGAGAACTACCTACTCATGTGTTGAGGCCAAGATATTCCATTCCTACCATATGAATTTTGATCTCTAGCCTTCCCCAAGTTGCTTTCCACTCAAATCTTCTTTCCACCAGATCCAAAACCTATGAGAGAGAGTTGAGTGTTGGGGAGACTATCATTTGAAGCACAAGAGCAAGGAGTTCATCATCAATGCACCATTTGTTACTTATTGGAGAGTGGTGTCTCCTAGATTGGCTAGGTGTCACTTGGGAGACTCCGACAAGATTGTGGAGTTGAACCAAGGAGTTTGTAAGGGCAAGGAGATCGCCTACTTCGTGAAGATCTACCGCTAGTGAGGCAAGTCCTTCGTGGGCGACGGCCATGGTGAGATAGACAAGGTTGCTTCTTCGTGGACCCTTCGTGGGTGGAGCCCTCCGTGGACTCGCGCAACCGTTACCCTTCGTGGGTTGAAGTCTCCATCAACGTGGATGTACGATAGCACCACCTATCGGAACCACGCCAAAAACATCCGTGTCTCCAATTGCGTTTGAATCTTCCAAACCCTTCCCTTTACATTCTTGCAAATTGCATGCTTTACTTTCCGCTGGTCATACACTCTTCGCATGCTTGCTCGATATGTATTGTGAATGTTAAACTTGTGCCTAAACTCCACTTAAACTTAAGGAAACTCAAAAACTGCAACTTTGGTACTTAGTGTCTAATCACCCCCCCTCTAGACACCTCTTCTCAAGGTCCTACACGAGGCTTATCCTTTGCTACCTAAAGGATTGGGCCACCTTGCTGCACTTTATTTACCTTATTTACTTTTTGCTTGTTACTATTTATCTTATCACAAAACTATCTATCACCTACTATTTCAGTGCTTGCAGAGAAAACCTTACTGAAAACCGCTTATCAATTCCTTCTGCTCCTTGTTGGGTTCGACACTCTTACTTATCGAAAGGACTACGTTAGATCCCCTATACTTATGGGTCATCAATATCTCAATACTTATGGCTATTCTCTCTTATTTTACAAGGTTTACCATGAAGAGGGGGAATGCCGGGAGCTGGAATTCTGGTTGGAAAAGGAGCAAACGTTGGAAACCTATTCCGCACAACTCCAAAAGTCCAGAAACTCCACGAAACATCTTTTTGGATTTAATAAGAATTTTTGAGTGAAAGAAATACACAAGGAGGGCCACACCCTGTCCAGGAGAGAGGAGGGCACCACCCCTATAGGGCGCGCCCCCTATCTCCTGGGCCCCCTGGTGGGCCTCCGGTGTCCATCTTATGCTATATCAGAGCTTTTACCCTGGAAAAAATCGTGGGCAAGCTTATGGGACGAAACTCCGCCGCCACGAGGCGGAACCTTGGCGGAACCAATCTAGGGCTCTGGCGGAGCTGTTCTGTCGGGGACACTTCCCTCCGGGAGGGGGAAATCATCACCAACGTCATCACCAACGATCCTCTCATCGGGAGGGGGTCAATCTCCATCAACATCTTCACCAACACCATCTCCTCTCAAAACCCTAGTTCATCTCTTGTATCCAACCTTGTATCAAAACCACAAATTGGTACCTGTGGGTTGCTAGTAGTGTTGATTACTCCTTATAGTTGATGCTAATTGGTTATCTTGGTGGAAGATCATATGTTCAGATCCTTTATGCATATTATTACTCCTCTAATTATGAACATGAATATGCTTTGTGAGTAGTTACGTTTGTTCCTGAGGACATGGGTGAAGTCTTGCTATTAGTAGTCAGCTGAATTTGGTATTCGTTCGATATTTTGATGAGATGTATGTTGTATTTTCCTCTAGTGGTGTTATGTGAACGTCGACTACATGACACTTCATCATTATTTGGGCCTAGAGGAAGGCATGGGGAAGTAATATGTAGATGATGGGTTGCTAGAGTGACAGAAGCTTAAACCCTAGTTTATGCGTTGCTTCGTCAGGGGTTGATATGGATCCATATGTTTAATGCTGTGGTTAGGTTTACCATAATACTTCTTTTGTAGTTGCGGATGCTTGCAATAGGGGTTAATCATAAGTGTGATGCTTGTCCAAGTAAGGGCAGTATCCAAGTACCGGTCCACCCACATATCAAATTATCAAAGTACCGAACACGAATCATATGAACGTGATGAAAACTAGCTTGACGATAATTCCCATGTGTCCTCGGGAGCTCCTTTCTCATTATTAGAAATTGTCCAGGCTTATCATTTGCTACATAAAGGATTGGGACACCTTGCTGCACTTTGTTTACTTTATTTACTTGTTACTCGTTACTATTTATCTTATCACAAAACCATCTATCACCTACAATTTCAGTGCTTGCAGAGAAAACCTTACCGAAAACCGCTTATCATTTCCTTCTGCTCCTCGTTGGGTTCGACACTCTTACTTATCAAAAGGACTACGATTGATCCCCTACACTTGTGGGTCATCACGGTACAATATTGAAGTCTTCCTGAAGAGGATGAAGGTTGGGCGGGCAATTATTCATAGTCACTGGCCTAAATTTGCAAGGACATTCAACATCACTGAAGGGTCAATATTTGCCTTCCGCTTCTACAGTTTTCCAGATGAGATTCATCTGTCTATTTACAGTGTACGATGCTACTTTCAAAAGGTTTTCGACGTTGCATGTGAAACTTGGTGTTGTTCTGTAATGGCGTAACTGAGTGCTGAAGCTATCTGATGTAATTCGATTATGAAATCCTGGTTGCTGTTATACGGATATGAAATATCCGATGTGTTTTATAAGAAATATCAATTTGATTAGTACATGGATTATCAATAATAGGCTAATTACCCTGTTTATTGGGGTTTTCGATTGCAGACGGTTACTCAGACAGCACCGTGGGCGATGAACTCAAACAACCCACATGGTTTCTAGAAAGTAGGCGTGTTTGATTAACTAACAATCACACACGGCTTCCGACAGAGAACTATTTGCGTTAGGCCACCTTGCACAAATGTTTCCACACGAAAAACTGTGTGTGATATACATACGAATGGAAATGTTTTTCTTGGATTCACCGTGTGGGATGTACATACGAACAGAAACAGTTGGGTTTCGATGCCTCGTTAGATCGCACACGAGCTCGTTTTGCCCCAACCTGTGTGCCAGGAGAGCCTATCCCCGACGGTTTCTGGGTCGTGTGGGAAGGACCCCCCTATGGCCCTATCGCCCACACTCACTTGGCGACGTCCAAACGCCGTCGCGGAAAGGGGTTAAAAACCATTTGTATAGCAGGTCTCTGCACGAGTGATCATATATGCTCATATAGCCCCTTTGTGGTCTAGATGGACAAATGAGGTTAGCTCATGATGTTCCATCTTGATCATGCATCATTTTTTGCGTTCTCCTTCCATGTTCGGTTCCTGGTAGCTCTGGTAAGACAATGTGGTTTCTCATGATAGAAAACGAAGTGAAAGCTCTCTTTATTAAAAAAAATTAGTATGCAAAAATACTCAAACTCATTCTGAGCAGTGCACAAGAGAAGCTACTTTTGTTCCCCGTTACCTGTAAATTCTCTAGGAGCAAAAATGTTACACCTACATAACCTGTCTACGTTCTCTACATTACTTTCCTTTCCAACTAAGCAAAAAACCCTGAATTTTTAGGTGGGCCCGAGCCCTCACTAATCATCCTTTAAAATGGCCATGTCTCTACATAACCCCATCGCCGCGTGGTGTAGCAAAGCTTGCCTAGGAGTTCATTCTGCTCTCACTAGATCAAAGATGTACCCACATATCTAGCCCCTTCTTGTTAATTTTTTCGCAAATACGCAATGGCTTGCATATCATTCATAGATAGGTAGAAGGTAGTTGTACAAGAGTACACAAGAGAGGTAGGGGGGCCTTGTTGCACTGCGTACACAGGGATGGTGCTAGCCACAACGCGAGCAGAGCCTAGGGTTGCTCAGCCCTACAAAGCACTACAATAGCTACGACATCATGTTGGCGAGTCCCATGGCTCCCACCTTAGCCCATGTTCTGGCCTCGGTCTGATGGCAGCGAAGAGGCGAGTGATAGACGGTTGCATCCCGTAAAAAATGCAAGCATTGCGATGGCTCCAGAAGGACCAGGCAACGAGAAGAATGATGGAAGATAACCCTTTATGGCAGGGCGCAGGGGTCGCCGAACGTGTCGTGTGCCACCACTTCAAGAAATCATCAGCTGGCACTAGCGGAGGTGATGAGAGATTGCACCAAGACAGAACGTCGCACCAAACTTGCCGCGAGAAAGGGCAATTGATGAGCAGATGTTGCATGGTTTCAGGCTCCTGATCGCACAGGCTGCAGAGTGGGTCGTGAGGTAGCCCGTGACATGCCAAACGAGCAGTAGTCCAGCAGCGGTCTTGAAGGGCAAGCCAGGCGAAGAATTTGATGTGTAACAGTGCCCAAGATTTCCACGTATGTTTCCAGTGCGGCGTGTAGGTCGAGCCGTGGAAAAGGGCCAGGTGGCAAGAGCTAGCGGTGTAAACACCCCACGATGTCCAACACCATTGCAGCTTGTCGGGCATTGCAGAGAGCGTGACCTGCCCAAGCCGACGCCATAACTCAACGTACTCAACCATAGCCATGGGAGTGAGGGCGCCCTGGATGTTCCTGATCCAGGCTCACTGATGAAGACCATCGGCCACCGAGCGTGTCTTGCGGCGACGACGCGGAACCATGGAGGCTAGGGCGGGGGCGATGTCAGAGATGGGCGCCCGTCGATCCAGCAATCTTCCCAGAAACGGCAGGACTATCCGCCGCCGAGCGACCAGGTGGTCGAGGCGTGGAATATCGCGGCGGTCTCGGCATCTGCCGGGATACGAAGATGGCTCCAAGGACGGGTTGCGTCCGTACGCTGCAGCCAACATCATCTAGTGCGCAAGGCGACGCCGACGCGGCGAAGGTCCGGAATGCCAAGCCCGCCACAAGTTAAGTTGGAAAAAAGGTTTTATGTGAAAAAACTTTTAAAAAACCTCTTATACCGAGAAAACAACCCTTTCTTCATGTAATTTTGAATTTTTGAGTTTCCATCAAAAGATGGGCTGCTGCGTGGTCGATGGCACCGACGGCCCATAGTACGTCTGCGTGTTCACCCACATCAGCGACAGAATGGAGATGAAGAGCACCGACCAGAGCACGGCGAGGGTCGGCGCCCGTTCCCGCCGCGAGAGGAGCCCCCTGAGGAACCCCTGCAGATGCGCCACCACCCACGCGGCGAACACCAGCTTCCAGCCCAGCGGGCCCCACGACTCGTACCCGTGGTCCATCCCGTACGACACTGCCACCACCACGCCGGCGAGGTTGCCCAGCAGCATGCTGATCGGCGGCACGAGCAGGTTCGTCCACAGCACCGACCGCATCGAGTCTGCCGTCAGCGCCTCCTCGTCATCGTCCTCGGCCAGCCGCTCGGACACAGCCACCGCCGCTGTGTCCGTCGAGAAGCCGACGTCGATGCCAGTGCACGCCCTGAGGGTACCCTGGAACACGGCGGCGAGGCCGGCCGATGTGCCGATCACCAACCAGAGCTTCTCCGCCCGCCACCACGCCCGCAGCGACACGCCGCTCCACTTCAGCTCCAGTGCCACGGACGCGATCACCGAGGACAGCAGCAGGACGAGCAGGAAGCCGTCGTAGTCGTCCACGTCATCCGGGAATATGAACTTGCCGGTGAGGAGGCAGACGGCCGAGAGCGCGCAGTAGACGGTGAGCGGGATGGAGGTGAGCGGGTAGGCGACGCAGTTCACGTAGGCCAGCCGCTGCAGGGGACTCATGCTGCCGCCGCCGGCCCAGACGGGGCAGTGCCGGCTCAGAAGGATCCCCATGGCCGCCGACGCCCGCCGCGACGCGCCGGCGAGCATCTCCGAGGGGCTGACCGCCGCGTAACTCCTGAACGCGGGGCGCACCGGCACACAGTACGCCGACGCCCACCCGCGCGCGTGCATCTTGAATCCCGTCACAATGCCGGCTCCGGCGCCGTAAATCCACCCAACCTGCACGAGGACAGCGACGTCAGATCTCGACAGCGCGCGTGACTGCACGCGGAAGAAACTATTGTTGATACCTCTTTGCCCCATCTCGTCCGCTCCTCGTACGCGCAGCTGACGACGTGGATGGCCTCCTTGAGAAGAGGAGTGGCTGCCACTGCCATGGCCGCCGGCCCTTTCTCTTTGAACGCCGAGGCGATGAACAATGTGGAATGGCCGAAGTGCCGCTCCAGGACAGCGTGGTACGAGAGCAGCCTCCGCCTCCTCGCTCCCACTGTTTCCTCATCGTGGTCTGCAGAGTCCAGCAAGGGCACGACGGACCTGTTCCTCCTCAGCCTCAGCTTTTGCCTCTCCCTGCCCCCGAAACAGCACCACCTCCGACGGCCGGTCTCCAGGTCGTCAGGGTCGTCAGCCACCGCCGGCTCGAACCCGTACAGCGCCTTCCGGTTGAAGCAGCACCCGGAGCCGACGTAAACCGGGCCCTGAACGCCGTCCAAGCATTTCATGTCGATCTGATGAACCGAATGTCAGCGTGATCGGTCGAGCAGATGAACCGAATCGATGGCACAGATGGCGAGCAAGTGAAGTCGATTCTTTACATCGAAGAAGACAGAGTCGCGGCCGCCCCATGGATCTTCGTCGTCTGCAGAGGCGGCGGGTGGGCGCAGAGGGAACTGGACGAAGCACGTCCTGTTCCCAGCCTCCGGGTCCATGAGGAAGCACATCGCCTCCCTCAGGACTCCGCTGTTGTTGACGTAGTGGTCGTAGTCCAGATTGAGCACGTAGGCGCCATTTGTCAGCACGGCGGACACCCGGAGCTGTCACCATAACCAGGTCAGAGAAGCACTGCAACTCACGGAATCGTTCCTAGGTCTAGCATTTTTGCGGAACAAATCACTAGAAAATTGAACTGCGGCCGTACGGACCAATGCGTTCATCGCGCCGGCTTTCTTGTGGTGTTGGAAACTCGGCTTCTTCTCCCGCGACACGTAGAAGAGCCGCGGGAGCTCGACCCCCTCGGCGTCCCGATCATCGGCGGAGTGCCCCAGGAGGACCTGTCGGACGATCGGCTCAAAACGTAAATACCAAGAATGAGCCAAATGTCGTTGGATTATTCGAGACACGTAATGTACGAGGTCGTCCAGCGGGACCTGTATCATGGCGGGGTGGTCTCTCGAGTTGTTCCCGGGCCACGGCGTGCCGTCGGACATGAGCCATCCTTCCTCCGGCACCTTGCTCGTCTTGGCAGCGAGGTAGTTCATCCTCACCTTGAACTCCTCGTACTCCCTCTGCATGCACGCACGCACTCACGGTCGATCAGCCGCACGCACTGCACTTTACTCCGATCACAACTCCGATCGATCAATATGTTATGTATACCTTCATGGCGCGGCGCTCCTTGACGAACGACGGCGCGACCTTGTCCCTGAGGTAGTCCACGTTCCGCGCGAAATAGGGCTCGGGCGCCCTCGGCTCGACCCCGTGGCGGCGGCAGAACGGGACCCACCTCCGCGCCAGCCGCGCCGTCTCGAAGAGCGCCTCGAAGAGCAGCATGTCGGCGCCGTCGTCGGAGACGTAGCAGGCGAGCCTGCCGGCGGGGTAGTCCGCCGCGAGCACGGACAGCACCGTGTTTGCCGTCACCAGGGGTGGCTCCCTGGCCGCGTCCGCCGCGCTCACGAACACGTCCACGCCCGCCAGCCTCCGCTCGCCGCCGGTGTGGTCGTCCTTGTCGAGTCTGTGGAGGTGCGTGGCGCGGTTGGTCGGGGAGAGCTTGGGCAGCTGCGCGGCCAGACAGGAGAGCGCGAGCCAGGACTCGCAGGCGACGGCCGTGAGCCACAACCCGTAGGCATCGGGCACCGGGTGGGTGACGCGGTACCGGAGGAAGAGCGCCAGGAGGACGGCCCGGAGCGCCACGGCCGCGCGGTACAGGTTGAGCTGCGCGGACGGGACGGGCACCTTGCTGCTCAGCGGCAACGGCGGCGGCCGGCCATCGCCGCCACGGGCTGCACTCGCGCGGAGGTCCCGCTCCGGGGTGTTTGGAGGCGCCTCGTGGAGGCTCCACTCGTCCATCTCAAAGGGAGCCAGGTGAGCTAGCTCCGACGCGCGGGAAATCGTCCCACACTGACAAACATAGTCTCGGATACTAAGACCAAGGGAGCCATTTGTACTAGCCCAAGTACCCCGAGTAGCATAGTTTCGGTGGATTCCTTTTGTCCCCGTCGACGAGTCCAGTCCTGCAAATTCCATCCCACGTATCCGGCCGGGGCTTGGAAGCAGCGACAAGATGCCGTACGTGACTCACACGGTGATCGCGAGGCGGTCTCGGCGAAAGAAACAACAGCTTTAGTACGGATAGGATCGATGCTTGTGGCAACAACGGACAAGTGTCTGTCTACGAAGGATGAACCTATCCTGTGATCAGGAATCAGGGGAAGCAGTCAATCGATACCTGCTCATTCCAGTAAATTATCATCTGACCCTTAAGCAAACGCGTGGATCCAAGATGCTTACGGACATGGATAGTTTTAGTTCTATATATACATCCATTTCTATCCATTTCTGCGACAAATAATTCAAGGTGGAGAGAGTAGGTTATAATCTTAATTTGATACATATACATAACTAATCCAAAATGCTTACGGACACTAATCTAACGAGATTTCTAGTTGCTGCAGAAAAACGAGATTTCTATCTGCATGCTCACAATCATGTTCAAACCTTGCAATGGGACGGACTATGCGTCATCGCCATGCGACTGGCCACCGCATTTCTTGTACACATGATTTAATTAGTTTTTGGTAATCGATTTGTTTCTGAAAAGCTTTTATTTAGAGAGAGGATTTTTGCCTCTCGGGTTCCATGAAGCCTGAATTTTAAAAAATAATATAGTAATAATAAGTTGACCTTTTATGCTAAAAAAATCTGAAAAAAAAACCTAGAGATGTGTACTGCATGTGTGTAAATTTCATTTTGAAACCTATTTTGATGTGAGCTGTACAAAAAAACAATACCAATGACTTTTATAGTGAATAGTACATGTGCTTAAAATGCATGATTTTGTAGGTATGTGTGTATTTGTCTCAGAAAATTTTGAAACCTAAAAATAAGGGTTTTGGAATTTTCAAAAACCAGGCTCCATGGAGCTTTAGAGCCAAACACAATTTCCGTAGTTGTGCATTTCTTAAAACTAAAGGCATACACTTTTTAGTTGAGCATACTAGCAGAATATTTTTAATTTGACCGTGCTAGTAGAACATTTTTAATTAAAACTTTCCTACTATATGTAAATTATGTTCTCTATTAATTTAGAATTGACTTATTTAATGTTTTGGTTATTATTCAATATTTAAAGTTTATGTCTAGTCCCATATTTCAATTGAATAAAGTTGTGCAACTTGAATTAGCACACATGCAACTTGTTATTAGATCTTTTTTAAGTAAAACTATTTATTTTTATAATTTGTATTCCATTATTTATTTATTTGGACATCCTTTTTTTGAAAAACATGTTTATTTTCGTATTTTAAAATATCAAATTCGCACTTTTTTACTTTGTGCAATTTGAATTGATGGCAGTTCATTTTTTTTGTTATTACTGAATTCTTTTTTTTAAATGCTCTTGACACTGTTTAAATTTTATCTTTCGATATTTGTAGACTTACATCTAGTTGCAGCGATCAACCACTACAGCTGCAGTTTTGTTTTTGGCCCTTTGCCTTGTTTTTTTTTTTTGGCCAGCAGGTCAGTATTATTACCCCTACTTTCTAAAACGGCCACCAGCTCATTATTGTAAGTTTTTTCAAATCTAGTAAAATCTCGGTCAACTCAAAACCGTACGGCCACAGACCATGTTTTGTTATTGGTTTGTGTCCGTGTCAACGGTTCATGGCTATAGTATTACTACGTGGGCTGATGGTACAAGAAGCTTAAATCAGCTGCATTTGCACTTTGAACAATTCACACCCCTACTAGAGCATATGGTAGGCAGTTTACATACATATATGTGCAAACATCATACATACTATACGCAACCTTCATACATACTATACGCAACCTTCATCAATACATACAAGTCTGACGTGTATACATACGGCAGGGACCGGTCCTTCACCGTACATTATGTGGTGCCGGCCGGCTCCCCTTACTCCTTGAGACTAAGCAATTTCAGTCCAAATCGCATAGGATTATACATAGGCGCAGTATATTTTTAGGTGCTTTGTCTCCACTACTAATTAAACAACACACTAAACTAATCAAAGGAACTGACACCATTTCAGCCACTTCGTTATTACATTTCACAATTAAGTACGTAGCAGATAAATCCAGACGTCGCACGGTGGTACTACAGGCTCTAGCTGTCCCCGCCGGCACCGGCACCGCTACCCGGTCCTCTCCTGTTACCGGTGGTGTTTTTCAGTATCTGCAAACGGGAGATTGGTCAGACTATGGAGGCCTCTCCCGCTTAACAAGATCAAACGGGAGATGGATACTACAACTAGAGCAGTGCCCGTGCGTTGCAACGGGGTATAAATATTCTAGTATGTCGGTTTGTGATTTAACTGTCTATAATAATATGACTGTGTAAATAAATAATCATTAAATTCTGCCCATGAATTACCATATATTTTGATCCAAAGTTTGGTAAGTAAATTAAAATGGAATTGGTTCAGAAGGTAAATAAATTAAGTTGATTTATTATCATATAAGGAAGGTTGGACGAAGGGATGGTGGGAAGAAAGGTGAAATGGGAACCTTACGTTCTTTTTAAGTTGTAGAGATTAATGAGAGGTGGCGATGTCAAATAATCTCATGTAGTACTTGTGCCTCGACCATATATGATTTCTGGTTAACGTACCTGTCTAAGCATTTGGTTCTCATTCTGCAGCGTCGAGAGTCTCTCCTCGAGCTCCGAGTTTCTCGTCTCCAAGTCCTTCACCTTCACCTCCAGCTCGCCCATGTATGCCTTCTTCCTCTCCCGTGCCTGCTGCGCCGACACCCGATTCCTCAACAATCTAGATCAATTAGATTGTAGGGGACAATATAATTGTTGGGGTAAACAAGAGTTAGTGCACCTTCATTTCATACAGTTACACCAGGATAATTCATGACTCTTGCTTAGTTTAAATGGATACTCCATGCTATGTTGTGACAAACATTCGGTAGCTATTGTGATAGGGAACATTTTATGACAAACCAACAAGAGCAATGGTTATCGATTTTCTTTATAAAAAAGCTCTATCACTTCCATCTTTCATAAAAAAAATTGCACTTCCATTTTTTGCAGGTTATCTTCTGAGCTACACGTTGAATGTATCTTGGGGAGCTTCTCCTGCACATTGAACATGATGTAGAAGACGCCATAATTACTTCAAGCACGAGAGGAAATGCGAGCAGAGAATCTTGGCTGCAGTGCTTTGCGAAATATAGTGTCGGCAATGTGTGTGATTGATTGCATATGGTGTCCCAGCTGATGCTAGAAATGAGTACCTTTACATTTGGGAAGAAGTCACCATCAAGAGTGTGGGGAATTTTTGCAAAGCTTGTGATTGAGGTCTTTAGAGATGAGTGTTTGAGAGCACCCAATGCAGATGGAATGGCAAGGTGGGCGGAGATAGGTGCATCAACATGGTTCATGGGAATGCTTGGGTGCATCCATGCACTTCAGATGAAAGAATCGTTCGACCGCATGCCATGGGAAATTTACTTATCACTAGGATGGTCCAACTATCATACTTGAAACTGTTGCATCACATGATCTATGGACTTGGCTTGCTATTTTGGGATTCCCGGCTCTCACAATGAACTCAATATCCCGAGAAGTTCTCTTCCTTTTGCATGGCTTTCTACTTGAATGCTCCCTTGCAACTTTGTAGTCAACGGTTAATTACCAGTATGATATGGGTTACTACCTTGCATATGGCATCTATCTTTCATCGTCTACATTTGTGAAGACAATTGCATATCGTCATGAAAACAATAGAGTTCACTTTGCCAAGGCTCAAAAAGCTCTAAGAAAGGAGGTTGAGAGAGCTTTTAGGGTGATTGTCTGTGGGCTTGCTAGATTTTGGGACCAAAAGGCAATCTGTATATCATGGAAACATATGTGATCGTGCATTACATGCAAATAGAGAATGAGATTGTCCAAGAGACTTTGAGTATGATTATGTGGGAACACATGTGACGGTTGAGCAACATGTAGACAAAACCCAAAGATTTCTTGAAGAGCATCGAAAGATCAAAGAGAACTAGATGCATGAGCAACTTTGAGATGACCTTGGGAGCGCATCTGGCAACTTCATGGGCACTAGTTCATTCTTTCACACTAGTAGGAAAAGGACCTAATGTGCCGGTTCGATTTTGGCCCGGTACTAATGGTACCATTAGTGCCGGTTCGAACGGCTATGCATTAATGCCTGTTTGTTTTGAACCTTTAGCACCGGTTCGTGCCACGAACCGGTACTAAAGGGGTGGTGGCAGGCTGGCGTCAGGCCGGGGCCCCGCGATCACCTTTAGTACCGGTTCGTGGCACAAACCGGTACTAAAGGGCTAACCTTTAGTACCGGTTCGTGCCACGAACCGGTACTAAAGGGGTTTGACCTATAGTACCGGTTCGTGGCACAAACCGGTACTAAAGGGCAATTTTCAATCTCTACCCCCCGTATATCGCCATTTCAGTTTTGAAAAATACAAAAGAAAATGATAAAAAATTCAAAAAATAAAAATTCTTCCAGATGTAGCTATATTACTACATCTACTAGTTAGGAAAATTAAAAAACTTAAATTTGGACATGTTTTGCAAAAAGTGTAGGGAAAATGTAAAACGGCTATAACTTTTGCATACGATGTCGGAAAAAACGTATAATATATCAAAAAATTCAGCATGAAAATTCTCAAATTCTAAAAGGAGAAAAAGATATGCTCAAATTTAAGTTTTTTTTAATTTTGGTTAAATCTGGTCAAACTATGGTCAAACTACCTATTCAAGAAGTATTAATGTTACTACATACTTATTCAAGAATATTAGTGTTACTAAATAATTATTTCAATTTTTTGAATTTTCATCAAATCTGGTCAAACTATGGTCAAACTTATTTAAGAAATATTAGTGTTACTAAATAATTAATGTTTTTTAAAATAATAGTTTCAAACTCAAACGGTGAAATGTGTGACCTAATGCTCAAGCTAAACTGCTGAGGGTTAATAGGATTTACAGCTTACATTTGTCAGGAAAACAACAAGTGTAGACTTAAAAAGTAGGGGGAATAGAACTCCAAAGTTAAGTGTGCTCAGGCTGGGGGAGTGAGAGGATGGGTGACCGGTCGGGAAGTTAGACGATTTGGAATGAGCGATCCACACTTGAGTAGTTTAAGAGGGGCGATTAGAGACTAAATCATCAAATAATTCAGAAAATCGAAAATCGAAAAAAAAAATCAGTTTTTTCTCAAAATTTTCAATTTTTTTTAAAAAATACCTTTAGTACCGGTTGGTAACACCAACCGGTATTAAAGGTCCCCCATACCACGGCGCGAGCTCACGCCACGTGGTGGGCCTTTAGTGGCGGTTCGTGCCGAACCGGTACTAAGGGGGGGGGGGGGGGCTTTAGTCTCCACTCTTTAGTGCCGGTTGCAGAACCGGTATTAAAGGCCCTTATGGACCGGTATTAAAGCTCCGTTTTCTACTAGTGTCACATCATATATATTTTTGGATTATTTTCTTTCAAATACAATGGAGCCGTGTGTGGTTGAAACATCAATGTTTAGATTAATATGATGTGAAAATGTAGTTGACATGATGTTTATATTCACAAGGGGTGAGAAATTGGAAGAGAAAAATTAACGGGAGTTAAGATAATTGGAGGCTACCAAAAGAAAGCTTCCCAATACCCATAATTTTGCGGGAGCCCTGGAATAATTAGGGTTTTGAGATTTTAGTTTAGGGTATCAGCTAGAGTTTCTCTAATCTCCTCACGATCATTTTGTTCTTGTCTTCCTATATTGTCAGACTTATCCTATTTAATATGCATCCATTTTATTATCTCCAAACAATCCAAAGGGCACAAACCAACTGGATAGAGTGGCGGATATGCCTAACTTATTGTGAGAAGATTGGAAGATAGCGTCCCACCACTCATTGATATATTGAAACATGGACCAACAATTATTTTATGTTGCTTCCTAAACCATTGGAGCAACTAGTCCCAGACCATGTGAGCGAAAGGGAAACCCGAACAAAGGTGAATGGTTGTGTTGTGCTAACACAAGAAAATTCGACAAAGTTGTGGTATATGGCCAAACTAGGGTCACTGAGTATGTCGACTGCAAGGACTGTCCCATGCAACACAAGCCATGAACATAATCTATGCTAAGATTTACCCATGCCATCTAGATCTTACCCATGAGGAACTTTGGTTGTCTTCTACGAATTGCATGCGTAGACTTTACCTAGTACCGGATTATTAGTGCTCCAATGTCATTTGATCGAGTCACTACTCGATGGCACCAGATTGACTAATATTAGGAGGATCCACTGGATGGACTACATGAATTGATTTGTGTTAGTTAATCTGGAATCTTGAAGAGCTTTGAACATGTCCACAGAGTTCCCCATTCCTCGCCAGGTTTCCATGCCCAACACTACAATTTTACCATGATCCCCAAGTGTATCTCGATCAAAGGGAAGAAAAGCGAGATTTATGTATCATTGGAAGGTAACTATGCGCCTAACTAGTACCTTTCTAGGTTCTTCCGTGAGTGTTATGACAATCCGCTCAATGTCCATTTTGCTGGGACAACCACGCCATGGATCTTGGGATGATAGACCCACCATGCCATTGCCATCCACTTACATATGGACCAATAAGCCATGGTGATCGAAAGAATTAACTAATTGTCAAATGGCATGGACGATGTGAGAATATGGTAATCATCCTATTGGAATCTTCTATAGTGAATAGGAAGCCAAAATAGTGCCAAAGTCGGCAACCTTTGGTGATGAGGATACCGGGGAGATCCAAACCATCACATCCGCCTAGAACTTCTTTGACTTGATCATATTGGTGGGCAAGCCCATTCCCATGTCCATAGCAATCTTGAAGTTCATAGCTTTTGTCTTTGGCTCATCTGGTTGGGACAATGCTTGTGTCATTTACATATATAAAGAATTTGGTTGCCATGGCAAGGATATATGGGCTTAAGAATCTCCCTCCCAATGGGCAGCTAGAGAATCCTTTGCAGGAGAGGATTGCTCTACTTGGATTAAACTCACCTCCTACCAAAATATCAACTAAAATGTTTGAAGTTACTCAACATGATTATCAACATGTTGACTTAAACTTCTAATAACTTGCAAATTCTAGCTTTGTGCTTATTGGTAATTTGAGTTATTTATCTCGCTTTTAATCGGTATTTCTTAGGTATAATCAAGAAATAACTATTTCTATGCCACTGCTGAAAATCAGTTAATTTGAAATTTTCATGCAATTGCAAAAAGAATAAGAATGTATTGATCGGATGGCTATTAGTACTTTCATAAGAAGTACGCCCTCTATCTCTCAAAGAAGTGTTGTAACTTTTGCCTCAAGTCAAATGGTGCAAAGCTTGACCAAGTTTATAGGAGAAAAAAAATCAACAATTACAATACTAAATCAATTGAGTTGTAGTCACCCCTGCTTAGATTGGACGTGAAGTGAGTAATGGTGTACACACGTACAATCTATTCATGTTTAATAAAACAATCAATAATCTCAAATTCTAAGAAGGGTTACCAAGATGGTGATCGGATCTGAGGTAAGATTCCACACAATAGCCCGGTGTTCTAAACTGCGGGTTATAGCTAGGAAGATGTACTTAATTCTATTGAAGCCATAGCTAGTTTTGAAAATGTATGATGATTTCTAGAACTTACCGTTTGTCTATGCAAACTATAATCGACATGAAAATTAAATAAAATTAATTGTCTAAAATAAATCACTACATATATGTCTTGGGACAAAGGTTGATTATAATCAATACGCATTATGATCAACTTATGTCCTAGGTCATATAGATCAGCTCACCGCAACTCTGGTTTATATCCAACATTCGTAATACTTGACCAACTAGTTATAGACAGTTGAAATGTTAATAAACTATATTAAGAAAAACTTCAGGACTTGACCTTTTTAATTGAAATATCATCATTGAGTTACGTGGGCAAGTGTTTGGTCAAGGGTGGAGCTCGAATTGTGCAATGGGCCGTCCAGCTGCCCCCCTCCACAGGCATCCTACTCGCTCATCCGGGTTCTAGGGAGAACTCTGTCTATGCCGACGGTGGGGCGTCCTTCGAGCCAGCACAAGGCAGGGGTCCTTTTGGCTACGAAAATGTGTGGGTTGTATCCCGTGTTCCCTATGGAGAGGCCAAGATCTCGTCCCATGTGTGGCCAAGCCTTGCCCTAGCCCAGCGTGGTTCCTTTGGTGGTGTTGTGCTGGTGGATGACGGCTTTGATAATGCTACTATGCTAGCACTCTCTTTCATTTGTGTCTTTAGAGTGTTAGCGTGGTTCCTTTGGTGGTGTTGTGCTAGTGGATGCGTGGCATGTTAGCAGTGTGTAAGCACACTATGTATCTGCCGTTTTATTTTCTTGCTTGTTGTAAACTATTGGTCGCTGTAATTCCTGACGGATTGATAAATTGGTTAATTCAAAGTCAGACTCTTCTTCTTGACAAAAAAGTTCCAGCCAACTGCCATGCACCGGCTCTCTAGCGCTCGGCTACACTAGTATACAATATCCTTTAACTTTTATCTGGAAAAGGAAAAAACTAGTGCATCATCGATACTAGGGCGAGCTACGAACACGACACGGTAATCGTGGCGCGTAGGAGTACCATATATACCTTTTGAGTCGCCGGTGTTCCTTGTCGGCCGGGCTGCGGCCGCGGCGACGGGAGCTGGCCTGGGCAGCCGCCGCCACCGACTGCGCGAGCTCGGACGACGTCCCGGCGGCCGCTGCCTCCCTTCCCGACGTCGATGGTCTTCCCTGGCCCAGCCGGAACTCCGGCACCCTCCCTATGTCGTCGTCGCTGTCCATCCCTACACGCGCGCGCTTGTTCAGCTAGTCTTCAAGCCAATTAGCATCCATAGCTAACTAGCCTCGCATGATCATGCATGGACAAGATCTGGGCTTGATTGCGTAGATGCATATATGCGTGCATGAGTGTACGAGTACGTGCCTTCCTTGGAGTTGGAGCTGGACGACCTGTCGCTGCTGGAAGGCGGCGAGCTCGTCGTGGTGGCCGTCTGATCTTGCATTTCTTCCTCCCCTGCGCTTGTCCCGGGGAGATCTTATTAGTTGTGTGCACGTTTCTCTGTCTCCCCGCTGATTTGATCTCTGATTGGCTGTTCCTTTGTTGGCTTGCTTGAAGTACTGGCAGGCATGGCCAACTCTTTGTTCCCAACGCCGCAATGCCTTATTGCTGGTTAACCCCTATGGTTGCACGTATATATTGCTCGTGTCCTTCTTTTTTGCATATAAAGCCATCTACCTTCTCCGGACCTAGTACTACTACCTTTCCATTCTCCGGACCTAGTACTACTACCTTTCCATTATCGATTAGGCTGGTCGTAATGATAGTATCATAGGTAGTATCATGCATGCCAACTAGGCAATTTTGATGAGGTGTCATAGCATTAAATGAAAAAAAAGGGTGTAGTATCATATCATGATACCGTATCATATTAAATGCTATGCTACTTTGTGTCATGCATGACAATAAATAAAGTACTACATGATACTAATATATGATACTACCTCCGTCCCGGTGTATAAGTCATTCGCGTAGTTCTAGGTCGATAATTTAACTATCTAAATATGTATTATATGTGACAAAAAATATATATTTAGAAACTACATCCGCGTGGAAATCTAGTGATATACTTTTCATGACATATAACACATATTTAATTCCTCAAATCGATAACCTAGAACTACGCGAATGACTTATACACCCGGACGGAGGGAGTACTATGCATTAGGGAGGTAGTAGTATCATACACTAGTATCATATGCATGATACTAGTATATGATACTCCCCATTACAACCAGCCTTATGCCATGTTATATATGCTATGTATGCTTAGCCTACTTTGGTGTTGTAGTGCATTATGATAATTTGAATTTGTATAAAAAAATACCTTCTCTGTTAACACTTGGCGGACCAGATATTTTCCATTTTTTGTGCATATTTTTCACGACAAATTATGAAGTAAGTGCAACAAAGCACAATTCAACAACTGCGGTCTTCCTACTAGCAGAGGAGCCAAATCAACAACCGCAATCCTGCTCCCAATTTCATCTCAACATGAAATTGAAATACACACATAGTACCCCCATCCTGGTTTATCCCCCCCCCCCCCCTCCCCCTATATTTTGGGTCAGACTTTGACCATCTATATAACTAATATAAAAACGTTAAGTATAAGCTACAAAAAGTAGTACACTGTTGAATTTGTATTTGAAAGAGCTTTCCGACAGTATATTTTTTCTGGCATATAGTTTATATTTATTAATTAAATTTTTAGGTCAAACAACCGAAAATAAGAGGGGGCTAATAAATCCGAACGGAGGGAGTAGATAGTTATCACAACAATTGGTAGTCTTTTAGTTCAAGAAAAATGATTTCTAAGGAAATGGCCCTTGCTTAAGCTTAATTAGAGTTTTCTTTTATATTGTGACTAGTGAATGCAGGCTTGCTTGTTTAAACACAAGACATAAAAGGCCAGGAGTAAGAAACTACTAGATATGTCATGTGTGTTGAATGAAAAAGATGAGAATTAGACAACGTAGTGACCTTGATGTTCTAGCAAAATTAAGCTTCATTGGCATTGATTTGCGAGCGTTGATACAAACATTAAGTGTGAAAAAAAATATTCCGAATCCTCTAAAAACACCGGAAAATAAGAATGCCAGATTTCAAGCTAGCCCAACAATTCAAAATGCCCCGCACCAAAACTTGCACCAAATCAATTGTTTCGGACAAGGTATCACGTTCGTGATTACACATGTGCAATGATTTTTTTCGTGTATAATGCATAATTCATTATAATAATTCTATTTATGCTATGATCCACATCATTGCCAAGCCAAATCATGCTAGCTCCAACAGAGTGACCGATGGATCTTCAAGTAAACATACTAAAGATCTTCTAGGGTGCCGTTCATCATTTCTCAAGAAAAGTTAGACCTTTATGCAAAAGTAGAGCACTTTTTCCCTGTCCACGTCCAGCTTGCCGTTTTGAGGCCGAGAGGGACTCTGTCCAGGCGTCGGGGTTCGGGCTCCAACCCCAGCCGTCCACCCCGCCCACTACCAGCCCGATCGCACAGCCGCTGGTCCTCCACGTCTCGGCGCGCCACGCCAGGCGTTGGCCGCAGGTATCCACCGGTCGCGAGCCCCGCTGCGTGGCCGAGCTCCCGGCCTCGCAACCCCAGCTCACCTCACCGACGCGCGGGCCGCTGGGACCCCGGGCCCGGCGCTCCAGCGGCACGAGTGGGCGTCCGCACGCGGAACTGCGGAGGCGCGCGGGGTAGGCGAGCGTAGCGGCGCAGGCGACTGTGCGCGTGTCTCGTCCGGTTTTTATTGCGGGCTTTTTCGGGGAGCTAAGGCGTGGGCCGCGTGGCTCGTCGTCCGCCTCGTGAAGCGAAGGGAGACGCCGGTGGATGGTTCATGGTGGATCTCAATTCACGCGCGTTGTCGGTGGTTGCGAGATAGACTGATGCGGTCGCGGGGGATTGAGTATTTCTACTACTTGAGTATAATCGATCGTCACAATTATTATCGCAACTTTGATCGAGAAATCACCATTATCGTCATTGCATGCTCGATCCACATAATCTTTGAAGTCCGCTCTAAATCGAGCCCACAAGTCTTCATACTTGACAATTGGGATATTGGAGTCACGGAAGTTTCAGATCGTGCACTCCCTTTCGTCGCCACCATTTGGTGCCATCTTCGGAACTTACCGCAGCGATTGGGCACTGGCCGCCTCTGTTGAGCCATTCCCGACCTCCCATGCTTCGCTGCAACCCCGTGTCTCCTTCCCGCTGTCCGTCCATGCCACCTCTACATCAAGGTGTTCGACGACTTGCCCAAAGATAATTTCTCCCAACTCTGTTCCGGTAGATTTATTCTGACATCTCATAGATTCGTGTAGATGACAAAGACTTCATATTTTACGTAGATGAATCTTATGATAGAGTTTTTCACTTTATGATCCAGATTTGCGCTTTGAGTCCGAGAGTGAAATCATGGACGCCGAAGGAGATGAGGTAATATTGATGGTTACCGAATGGATAGCAGCAACCGAAATGAAGAGGAAGCGTGCGGGGTCGTAGAGTCATGCACCATTTCACCGGTACATGATTTTGATAGTGCACATAACTTGAAATACATACTCTGCCTTTTTGAACATATGTCTGGTTTGAAAATTAATTTTCACAAAAGTGAATTGTTTTTGTTTGGTGGAATTGTTAATAAGAAAAAAGAATATTCTAAGTTTTTTACTTTTCTAGTAGGTGACCTTTCTCTGAAATATTTAGGCCTTCCTATTGATAAAAAAGGAATCAGAAATAAACACTGAAAACCTTCTGAAGAGAAAATGGAGAAAAATGTGTTACTTGGCAAGGAAGATTGCTGGCTAGTGCTGGGAGAATCACCTTGATTCAATCTTCTTTGACTGGTATACCTTATTACATGATGTCCTTTTATGGGCTGCCTGTTGGGGTTAATAGGAGAATTGATTTTTTTAGGGCTAGATTGTTATGGCAAGAGAACATTGATAAAGAAAAAAAATCATTTTGTTAAATGGTCTGAGGTTTGTAAACCTAATACATGGGTGGGCTAGTCATTCCAAACTTAGCTCTTATGAATATAGCTTTACTATGCAAGTGGTGGTGGAAATTATGTAACATGGAAGGATTGTGGCAGGAGGTTCTAAAAGGGAAATACATTAAGAATACTTGTATCACTAGTGTTAGACACAAGGTGGGAGACTTGCAATTCTGGAGTGACCTTCTGAAGCACAAAGACTTTTATCTTCTCTGTGTGTAGATTTAATGTGGGAAATGGAAAAAATACTAGATTCTGGGAGGACCGGTGGATAGAACCAAAACCTTTGAAAGACAGCTATCCAGATTATATAATATTTTTGACAAAAAGTAACCAGTTGTTTTGATATTGAGGGGGCCCGGGATGAGCAATATAAAGTCTAGGAGGTATTTGTTTAGGGAGTCTTTGAAACTCTGGACTCACATCAGAGAGGCTTGTGAGAGTGTGGCTCTTACTGATCGAAAAGACTTAGTTAGCTAGACTTTGATGAACAATGGAAATTATACTATAAAATCATGCTACAGATACATGATTCAAACTGGGATTAAGTATCCACATAAGTTTTTGTGGAAAGTTAAAATGCCTCCTAGGGTCAAAGTTTTCTTATGGCTGGTGTCGAGAGGTAGTATTCTCACCAAAGACAATCTTATAAAAAGAGGGTGTCATGGAGACAGCAAGTGCTCCTTTTGTGGGAGAGAGGAGGATATTAATCATCTCTTTTTCCATTGTTTTGTTGCTACGATGTTATGGATGGTCATGAAATGTTCGTTTGGTATGTTTGATATTACTGACAACAACAAAAACTTATTTGGTGTTTGGATTGGAAAATTTGAGAAAAATGATAGGGATCTTATGACAGTAGGGATTTCTCCTATCTTCTGGACATTGTGGAAACATAGAAATAAAGATGTCTTTGATAATAGCAGGGTTGTTGATCCTTGATTTCCTGTTATTTTGATTATTAAATACTTACATGATTGGAATGTGTTGCAAAAAACCAAGAAAAAAATAAGGCGAATGACGGCGGGCATAAGGCGGGTTGAGCAGGTTGCGAGGGAGATCTTCAAAGCAACGCATGGTTGGAGAATAGTGGAGTCGGGGCTGGTGGCTCCTTGATTTCAGTCGTGCTGAAGCTGACAAATGAAGACGATGCCACTCTCTATGATAGCCTACTTTCTTCCTGTCTTTTGCTTATAGTTTTGGTCATGTAATAAGAAGATTTGATACTGTGGTGGTCCTTTAGTGTTTGTGGATATCTGGGCTAATAGCCTTAGTCATCTTCAGGTTAGTGTCCGTCTGGCACTTGTGCTGGGGCAAAGACATGTTCTTTGTGAGCTGCTAGGAGCAAGGGAGGGATGGTTCCTTCTCCTGTAGTAGCGCTAGCTATGTCTAGTAGTTCCGTCATTCTTATGTAGTTCTCTGAAGACACCATGGTTTCTTTTATATGGAAATCGGAGAGAGGGCTCTCTTTAAAAATAAATAAAAAATCACCGGTATAGAATCAAAGGCCACAAAAGCTCATGTGCGACTACTTTTTGTCGGGCCATACTTGTTTCGACGAAGCTTCCTCATGACCAGACGGTTGTTCCATCAAAATGCCGACAACATGGAAGGCAATGAACCTTTCTTCCAGCAACGGAGAAATGACGCCGGTCTCTTGGGGTTTTATCTTATCAGAAGGCAACCACGACACTTCAGATGATGTCATATGGTGTTCCTAGCCTGCAGATGCATCGAATGAGTATCTTTGAATAGTCGAAGATACAATCATAAAATGCGCGAAAGTGTTTGCTGAAACTATTATGCGGGTTTATGGAGAGTGCTATTTACGAGTGCCCAATGTCGAGGACACGGCCAAGCTTCTAGCGAAGAATGAAACAGAAAAGTTGGCGTAAGATGCTAGGGAGTGTTGAGTATATGCACCTCAAAGGATGATACAGTCGACTAGAGGGGGTGAATAGAAGGCTACAAATTTTAATCTTGATTTTTAATTTTAGGGAAAGATATGTGACTAGGTGAAGACAACATATATTACGAGCAAGCTTAAAGCTAAATATGGTAGGCAACAATCTAATTAGCAAGTCCACAAGCATACAAAGCAAAGCAAAGTGCGGGAAAGGATTAACCAAATGTGAGACAATGACGCGGATTTTATCCCGAAGTTCACTCTTCCTTGGGGAAGAGCTAATCTCCATTAGACCGGTGTCGGAGCCAAAGCTTGCGGAACACCACGGAAGGCTCAAGGTATTCTCCTTGAGTCACCCCTAATGGATGAGCCTTGAATCACTCGGGGTTGTTCTTGAAGGCGACCACCACACCTTTGCATACGTCTCCGGAGCACACCATAAGCAAGGAAGCTTCTGGAGGACTTACTAACCGCCTAGGAGTCCAAGATCCAAGAGTAACAAGTCAATGTTGAACAAATCTCTAGGGAAACACGAATTGGTTTGGTCAAGTTGTAGATCGGGTCTTGCTCCCTCAATCCCCAAAGTGTCAAAAAGTTTTGGTGGAGGGATTGAGAGTAATGAGAAATTAGGAGTGTAGAAATGGTGGAGCTCAACAAGACATGAGGGTTAGGGTTGGAGGTGGAAGAAGACCTCCTTTAATAGTGTTCTTGACCGGGTGTCATTTTTGCCCGTTGGACCCCGTGTGGACGGGCTAAGTCAACCCTTTGCGCACGGGGTGTCTAAAGGCGAAACCATCACCCCATGCGCATAGGGTGATCAGTAACTTCCTGGACACCCCGTGCGCACGGGGTGCCACGAAACTCTCTGGACACCACACCTTTACATACGGGGTATCCAAGAAGTTACTGACCACCCCGTGCACGTACAGTAAGTTTCCGTTGAAACCCTAAGGGTACGTTGGCGATGCACGCTACATAGGATAATATGTGGTAGGTGCGGGAGGGCTGGTGTATGTGTTTTGATGTATTCCCACACGACATTCATCCATGACGACCCCTCTTAATAGTGTGGGTTTTCCTACAACTCAAATCGAACAAAAACAAAAACCTTCAAGCACGCCTTTGACCTTTTTGAAATGGGTGGTCACACAACTCCAACATGATCTTCATGAAACCAATATCCTAAGATAAACTTTAGCAACCGATAGTAGTTCCACTAACCATACTATCATCACACCAAAATATATTTAAGTGCCACTTGCACTTTCAGCATCGATGGTGGAAGAACTGCCCAGTAGCTTTTCATGCCAATTCACCAGGCATTGCCTTGATTGGACAATAATTCTGGAAGTTGTTGCCTCTTAAGATGTTTGGATTTGGCATTGCTAATTTGGGTTGTTTGGATCCCACAATGACATCAATGTCTTACAGAGATCTCATATATTTGAACTGTTAGCTACTAGTTTTTCCCCACCTTGCAACTTCACGATGAATGGTCATCAATATGCCCAAGAAGACTATTTAGCCAATGACATCTATCCATGTCAACTTTTGTGAATACAATTTCTAATCCTGAATCCAGGAAACTTAGCATTTCACCAAGGCGGAAGAATCTCAAAGGAAGCACACTGAGAGGGCATTTGGAGTGCTCCAAGCAAAGTTTTCAATTGTCTGAGGGATTGTTCATTTATATATCAAAGATGTATTGGCAAATATCATGACATGATGCGTGATCCTACACAACAGGATCATCGAGGATGAGAGGGATATGCCTATTGGCACAATCGTAAGGCCTCATAGTCACACAAATTACTTCCAAACATTTCTTGAGGTGTACTAGAAGACTGAAGATCAGACCTCCCATCATGATTTGAAGGATGTCTCATTGAGCATCATTGGCAGCTAGCTGGGAGATAGTTGTTGCTTCCTACTTTGGAAGTTGTTGCCCCCCCCCCCCCAGGTGAAGGGTGATATAGCTAGTAGCAAGTATTTATCAGTTGAGAACCAAGTTTTATCAAACTAGTAGTGGCCCTTACATTGCAACGAATGATTAGTACATGCACACAACTATGTAACTTCTTCTACATAGTTGGAAGAAAAACTTCGTAACTTCTTTTTGTTCTCCAACAAAACTAGTGAGGTTCTCAATCTCACTAGCCTTTTCCTAGTTACAAGG
This sequence comes from Triticum timopheevii, assembly GCA_963921465.1. Taxonomy (NCBI): domain Eukaryota; kingdom Viridiplantae; phylum Streptophyta; class Magnoliopsida; order Poales; family Poaceae; genus Triticum; species Triticum timopheevii. The sequence goes on from OY997274.1 coordinate 475,869,793, forward strand.
ATTAACATATAGTGTGGTTCAAATCAATGATTTCAAGGAAAGTAAACAAATGGTTCAAATTGGAAGCAATAAAGAAATAGTTCGATCAAGGTTGAAACAAGAACAGATGAATGGACCTGGATCTATAACTTCATTGGTGGCATCTCTCTAGAAAAATAGCATGGGTGTGGTGAACAAATTACAGTCATGTATCTATTAAATTGCAAACTTTATGATTATGATTATACATGTCATGATTGTATATGGGCCTTATGTCCTTATATATAGAACATTAATACTCTGCTCCAAGACCGCTTTCCAGCATGCATCTCAGAGTATTAATTAAAACATAACATTGCATTATAGCAAAGTGAAATAATGTTGATAGTATATTGTCTTTACCTCCAACTTACCACACTGAGACAACTACAAAACTATCTTGTTATACCCTTAGTGGCAGTAACACACTACAAATCTTTTTCTGTTTTTATCATTGAGATAGATTATTTGCAAGGTTAGACCAACTAACATACACAACTTCCTCTTATAGATCATTAATCTAAACATGACTAGTGCAAGACTAATAGATTGGAGAACATGTATGTGTAAGACTAATATATTGGAGAACATGTATATATCATGCAATAAAGAACTCACATAAATACAAAGATCTAGTCATAAAGTGAAAATTCATCACACACACCAAGAATTGCATGATATATATAGGGCATCATATGTGATCTTTTTATGAAAGAACAGGAAGAGTGGATGCCATCTAGCTAATGCTATGGACCCATAGTTCATGTAGGACTACTCACACATGAACATGTGCCAATAAGGGTGTATGTGTGTGAGGGGTAAAGGAGAGGGAGAGTAGGTAGGTCTGACTTAATTCATTAGCTAGATCTATAAGTTTTCGAGAATGTGTGTAGAGACTAGAGAGAGAGAGTTCGAATGAAAGATGTGAGGAAGAAAGTGGAGAGGATAGGAATAGAGTGAGGACAAGAAGAAGAAAGGATCACATGCCTACAGTGAGCCGATCTCAACTATTGGCCTCCATACAAATTAGTGGTGTTCGGACCATAGTAGACACCACTAATAAGGCAAACACTTGTGGCGGCGATCGGGGAATCTACGCCAACTAATAAACACTGCACAGAGGCACACATATTAGGAACAAAGGCATGTACCTTCAAAGCTACTAGTTAGGGAAGCACCAATGTCGTGGGTTATAGATCAACCACCATTAGATTTTGGGGTCCACATGGCATAAGCGGATCATGTTACTTGTGGCCCGCTTCTTATGGGCCTATGCCACTAGAAAAGGAAGTACTAGTGGCGAAGGTGGGGACCAAACACTGCTGGTAACTCTTGGCTTCCCACATAGTAGGGTGCCACTGACTTGTGGAGTTTGTCTTCAACCTGACGCCACTAACATGTACTTGCCAGTAGTGCCAATACACTTTCCCACTCCGCTAGTATTTTCAGAAAATAGAAGTGGCCTCGAACTTTTGTGCGGTGACACTATTATCTACTCCTATAAGGGTTTTCCTACTAGCGAGAGGTTGTGCCCCTTGGGGAGATACGCATATGCACGGGAGAAACCCCAACAGACTCCAACTACCGATCCTAAAAAGGTGCTAGGGGGATCTGAAGGCCACTACCACCACCGACCACCGCAAGGTAGTGCCGGCACGACTCCTTTATTTGTTGCTACCCCTTCACGTCTACATGACCGCGGCTGCACCCATCATGACACCTACATCAAGCAGGCGAGGGACTTCGCCTCAGCTTTCGATGGCCACGAACATCAATGGTACTGATCGCACTTATTATCCATATAATGTGTTTAATAGGAGATCAAGATCCTATTTAAGTTAATCCTAAAGTTTCCAGTCTTGCGGACAAGTGCCCTAGAAATGTAATCACGGTGAAAATTTAATTTTGGTTAACTGCTTTTATAAGATATCATGTCACCTAACACGCGAAAAACATTGTAAAAAAGGAGGCTCTCAAGTAGGAAGAATCCTACTTGGGGTCCCTCCCAAGTTGTGCACCCTTCCTTATTTGGAGTGCGGGGAAAGGCAGGGGAGGGTGGCGCCCCCTTTACTTTCTCCCATGAGAGGGAAAGGCAGGAGGGGCTAGCCCTCCCCCTTTTCCTTCCCTAGGGCTGGCCAAACAAGGGAGGAGGCGCACCAACCCCCTTGTGGGATGGTCTGTCCCCTCCTTTGGCCCATAAGGCCCATAACTTGCTGGGGGGGGGGGGGGGTGCCCGGAACCCCTTCCGGTGACCCGATTCCTTCCTGGTACGTCCTGAAACACTTCTAGTGTCCAAATACCATCGTCCTATATATCAAAATTTACCCGTCGACCATTTCGAGACTCCTCGTCATGTCCGTGATCTCATCCAGGACTCTGAACAACATTCAGTCACCAAAACATATAACTCATATAACACTATATCGTCAACATACGTTAAGCGTGCGGACCCAACGGGTTCGAGAACTATGTAGACATGGCCGAGACACCTCTCCGGTCAATAACCAATAGCGGAACCTGGATGCCCATGTTGGCTCCTACATATTCTACGAAGATCTTTATCGGTCGAACCGTTATGACAACACACGTAATTCCCTTTGTCCATTGGTATTGAAAGATCATGATGTCGCCTAGAGGGGGGGGGGTGAATAGGCGCTTTAAAATAATTATGGTTTAGGCTTGAACAAATGCGGAATAAACCTAGCGGTTAATTTGTCAAACACAAAACCTACAACAACTAGGCTCATCTATGTGCACCAACAACTTATGTTAAGCAAGATAAAAAAACTAGGTGACAGCAAGATATATGACAAGAAACAATATGGCTATCACAAAGTAAAGCACATAAGTAAAGGGCTCGGGTAAGAGATAACCAAGGCACATGGAGATGACGATGTATCTCGAAGTTTACACCCTTGTGGATGCTAATCTCCGTTTGGAGCGGTGTGGAGGCACAATGCTCCACGAGAAGCCACTAGGGCCACCGTAATCTCCTCACGCCCTCGCACAATGCAAGATGCCGTGATTCCACTAAAGGACCCTTGAGGGCGGTCACCGAACCCGTACAAATGGCAACTCTTGGGGGCGGTCACCGAACCCGTACACTTTGGCAACCCTTGGGGGAGGTCACCGGAACCCGTCAAATTGCTCGGGGTGATCTCCACAACCTAATTGGATACCCGGCGCTTGCCCGGAGCTTTACACCACAATGATTAAGCTCCGAACACCACCAACCGTCTAGGGTGCCCAAGCACCCAACAGGAACAAGATCAAGGGTACCAAACACCCAAGAGTAATAAGCGTCTCAACTTTTCACGTCCACGTATCATCATGGAGAACTCAAACCGATGCAACTAATGCAATGGCAAGGGCACACGGAGTGCCCAAGTCCCTCACTCTCAAATCCCACCAAAGCAACAAAAGCTATGGAGGAATATGAGAGGAAGAACAAGAAGGAGAACACCAAGAACTCCAAGATCTAGATCCAAGGGGTTCCCCTCACATAGAAGATAAAGTGATTGGTGGAAATGTGGATCTAGATCTCCTCTCTCTTTTCCCCCCAAACTAGCAAGAATACATCACTACTAGGAAAAGGGATATAGATGATATGGACACTAATGGCGCACCAGGCATGTGGTGCGCCATTACTATATACTAATGGCGCACCTTGTACTGGTACGCCATTAGTAATATATTACTAATGGCGCACCTTTTGCCTGCTGCGCCATTAGTAGTTTTGAAAAAAAATAAAAATTGTTACTGATGGCGCACCGTTGTACAGTGCGCCATTACTAGTTGACATAGTAATGGCGCACCAAAGTCAACGTGCGCCATTAGTAGTTTTGAAAAAAAATTGTTAGTAATGCCGAGCCCCACCTCCCCTCGCCCCGTCGCCCCCCTCCCCTCGCCGCCCCCTTGCCCCACCTCCCCTCGCCCCGACGCGCCCACCCCGCCTGCCCCTGCCGTCCACCGTCACCGACGACCCACCGCACCCTACCCCGCTCCACCAGTCGCCGCCGCCGACCCCCGGCCCGCACCCTCCCAAACTCCACCGTCGCCGACCCCTAGCCCGCACCCTCCCCCGCTCCACCGACCGCCGCCGCCGACCCCCGGCCCGCACCCTCCCCCACTCGACCGTCACCAACGACCCAGTACCGCACCCTCTCCCCCGCTCCATCGGCCGCCGCCGCCGACCCCCGGCCCGCATGTACCCTCCCCCACTCCACCGTCGCCGACGACCCCCCGCACCCTCCCCCCATATGAATATTTTTTCATATTCATAATATTTTCAAATAACAAATTTGAACATATTTTTTTAAAAAATATTACTGTTTTTATAAAAAATATTACTGTTATGATTTAAACAAGTTTGAACATATTTAAACACAAATAAATATCAAACAACATTTAAAATGCATAAAAAAATATTGGGGAGCCTGGAAATCGAACCCAGGACCTCCTGGTGTGTGTGCTGGATGCTAACCAGTCGGGCTAGTGGGCGGGTTCTGATGTGGATTGGGTTCGGTTGAATATAACCTGAGTGCTCGAATTGTAATAAAAAACATTCTAATGGCGCACCTCTGTGGGGTGCGCCATTAGTAAGCTTCCCCCAGTCCACCTATTCCCCTCCACTCGACCTAACTTTGCCCCCTCCGCCCCAACCGTACGCCGCCGCCGCACCCGACCACCACCGCCCCCAACGCCCCCTCCCCGAGCCGAGCGCCGCCTCCCTCGCCGCCCCCCCTCCGCCCGCGCCCGCGCCCTCGACGTCCTCCCGCCCAAGCCTCGAGGGCACCCGCGTGGAATGGATCGGGTGAGACACAGAGACATGCGAGTGGAGGAGCCCGCCGCGTGTCACTGGAGCTTCAACGCCCAGCCACTGCCGGAGCTTCAACGCCGGCGTCTTCCTCCATTCCTCCATCCCCTCCCCAGGTGATTCCTCCCTTCTCCTCCACCCCCTCCCCTGCAAACCCTAGGGCCATGGTGGCAGGCTTCTTACTCCTCTGTTCTACACGCATGGCTAGTTTAGATTGTTCTGCTGTTCACCCGTGTGTCTAGGGCCGCTCGAGCCGCTTCCGACCCATACGCTGCGGTCCTGCGCCACTGCCTGCAGATGGAGTGGAGGCGGGTGCGGTCGTCCATGGATGGCACGAGGAAGTGCATGCCAGGTGCTCGATGAATAGCTTGACGGGCAGAGATGGGGACGAGCAGGCGAGGTTGCTAGGGGAGATGTGCCACCGAGGCATGTGAGGTCCTGCACGGGAGGCAAGATTGGCGAGGGCCGCAGGGCCGCACGGAGATGTGAGGTCGCCAGGGGGAGGGCTCAAGGAGCTCGCTGGCAGTCGGGAGGGGTGTCGACTGTCGACCCTGATGTAGGAGGGTGCAGGCGATGCAGATGATTGGGCATCATGCAAGGCGTGGAAGATTGCTGCAACTCTCGGTTGGAGAAGAGAGACATGGAGAGGAGGAAATTGTCCTGTTGCGGACTGATTTGCTATCGCATCAGCTGTTGTAGTAGTGCAAGCCACGGCTTAAGAGACCAAGTAACATAGATTCATTGAGAGAGAAATATTGCTTTGGCATGATGCTGCTACTTGTCAAGTACTGCTATATGTTACTGATGTCTGCTAGATGTTGAGAGGAGAGCCTGTGAGACTGGTGATTTATGTTGTAACTAACTAATTTTGTTTCACTGAGTTTTCTCCTTTTTGTTCTCACTTCAGTTGACTCTTTTGATTTGTTCATTCATTTGTACCAAAATCATAAGCACACTAGCCATATAATCCTTCAGAATTGTCTACAACAAGTAACAGAAAGAGCCAAGAGAGAGAACCTTATACACTGTTTCTGTTGATCTGTTTATAAATCCATTATACACTGGTTTATGAATCCATTGTAAGTTGTTGTAACACATTATTGACATGGTGGAAATAGTAATAGTCGCTTGATCTGTTTCATCCCTGTATATATCATGCTCACTGAACATATTATAGTGAAAATTTAGTTTGATGCCATCAAATTCATTGAGTAAATATTGGTCATGTTGACATGTTGCTTGCTAAAATTGTAGCAGCTTATCAGAGACAAAATATAAATAGTGGTCAGATTAGTTCAGCAACAACAACTATTTTTAGTTTGTCTTATGGGTCATCTAAAAAATGTTTTATTGGATCATTCTTGCTGACAACTCCTTGTGGTTATTTTCATGCATGTTTTATGATCTGTTGTAAGGGTACTAATTGGTCTCTTCTGCTGCTTATCAGAGATGGCGGGAAGCAGCCACCGCCGCTCTGCGACACCACAGTACGAATTGGATGCTTCCGAGTTCTTCAGTATCATACTTGGGACTTCAGTATCATCCATGACGCAAGTATATAAAACGAGAGATCTCCCCTTCACCCATCTCATTATGATATCTGTTGTTTGCTACATCACTCATTGTCCCAAACTGTAGAGGCTGCCTGACAGTTTTATGAACATGCTTGGTGAAGATCCGCCAAATAATGTGAAGCTGCGACAGGCCGGCAGCGGGTTTTGCAGGCAGTGGGATGTGGAGTTGGTGATCAAGGAGGGCCACATGTACTTGTCTCGTGGGTGGGAGAAGTTCTACCGTGCCTACGACCTGCGGCTGGGGTACTTCCTTCTCTTCAGGTACGACGACGACTCCACCATGCTCATCGTGAAGGTGTTCAACGCGACTATGTGTCGCATGCGCTATGCTGACGATGATGATGCCCGTACGTTCTGCCTCTTCTTATTCCTCTACATTTGGCTTTGTCTCACATCGATTATTAACGGTCACTGTTGCATTTGGACAGGTAATGGGAGCAGCAGCAGCGACACTGGCTACAGCCAAAGCAGCAGCGACTATGGCTGTAGCAAAAGCAACACCGATTCTGGCTTTAGCGAAAGCAGCAGCGATTCTGGCAGTAGCATAGACAACAAGAAGGATGATCCGGACTGGAGTGCAGGAGAAGAGGAGCAGAGTGGGGATGAGGAGCTGTAGGATGACGATGGGCATTAGGCTGAGGATGACCTAGCGCTGGTGGTGGCTGACCAAGGGCAAGGGATGGTGGTGGCTGACCATGGGCAAGAGATGGAGGTGGCTGAGGATGACCTAGCGATGGTCGTTCCCGTCCTGCCTGAAGGTGGCCTCGCGATGGTGGTGGTGCCTGACAATTACCACACACCGGTGGTGGCGCCGGCGATCCCACAGCTGGGCGACATGACCACGCCAATTGTGGTAGAAGACTACATCCCACTACCTCTACTGCCTCCACCGCCTCGCCGCTCTTGGCGCATCAGGCTGAGGAAGGAGAAGGAGAAGAACAATGCATGAGAACTGAACTTTGTCAGGTATGTCAGATCTCCAAAAAGATATATATATATATATATATATATATATATATATATATATATATACTTAGTTACGTCGGTTATCTCTAATATGCTTAGTTTCCTATAGGTTAGCTTCATTTTACCTAAGTTGGATCTAATATGCTAACTTAGAGCTTATATGCTTAGTTTCCTATAGGTTAGCTCCAAAATAACTTATGTTAGCATAAAATGATCAAGTTTACATAATAAGCTTATAGTCTTTTTCTTATTCTTCTTCTTTTCCAAAATGACATAGGTTAGCTTCATTTTACCTAAGTTGGCTCTAATATACTAACTTAGAGCTTATATGCTTAGTTTCCTATAGGTTAGCTCCAAAATAACTTATGTTAGCACAAAATGATCAAGTTTACATAATAAGCTTATAGTCTTCTTCTTATTCTCCTTCTTTTCCAAAATGACATAGGTTAGCTTCATTTTACCTAAGTTGGCTCTAATATGCTAACTTAGAGCTTATATGCTTAGTTTCCTATAGGTTAGCTCCAAAATTACTTATGTTAGCACAAAATGATCAAGTTTACATAATAAGCTTATAGTCTTCTTCTTATTCTTCTTCTTTTCCAAAATTCTTCTTATTCTTCTTCTAGTCTTCTTCTTCTTCTAGTATTCTTCTAGTCTTCTTCTTCTTCTTCTTCTAACTTCTTGTTTATCATTTTGCAGATTTGATTTAATTCACGGAAGCTTGCATGGATGGAGTGCTTCTTTTCCATTTGTGTTTTTATTTTGTATCAATGTGAAACTTTTGTGAATTGATGGATAACGGTGTTGGATGAACAATGTAATATGTAACGATGGAACTATGTGTTGGCTATGTATGTATATATGATGGAACTTCTGTGTTGGCTATGATTGTTATATGGATGCTTGTTGTATATATATGTGTTGGATATCTCATATGTGAAATAGTGACCTGAGATTAAGAAAAAAAATTAAAAAAATTGTTACTAATGGCGCACTACCATGTGGTGTGCCATTAGTATAGCAGACACTAGTGGCGCACTGTGGGCAAAACTAATGGCGCACTGCATGGTGCGCCATTAGTATAACAGATACTAATGGCGCACCAGTGGTGCGCCATTAGTAAAAAATACTAGTGGCGCACCAGTAGTGCGCCATTAGTAGGCAAAACCGGTGCGCCATTAGTAGGCCTTTTCCTAGTAGTGCATGGAGGGATTGAGAGATAGCAAGCTCAAAGAAGGTCAACAATGGGGGGAAGAACACGAGCTCAAGAGATAAGGATCAATGGGGAAGAAGACCCCCTTTTATAGGGCCTCCCGAATTCAACCGTTATGTGCTCAGCCCGCACAAGAGCGGTACTACTACTCAGGGGAGCGGTACTACCGCCCGGGTGGTAGTGCACATAGAGCAGTGCAATGGTCGAAGACCACGAGTCGGTAGTGCCGCCGGAGCGGTACTACCGCTCGCCCCAATGGTACTACCACTGGGGTTGCAGCTCAGGGCACTAGGGAGGCAGAGTAGGACAGATGGGGTGAAGCAGAGCCGCACCAGTGGTACTACCTCTCGAAGGAGCGGTACTGCTTGTTGTAGTGCATGGGTCGAACTACCGCCCCTCAGCTGCGCTACAGCAGTGGTACTACCACTGGGCTTGTAGCTTAGGGAACTAGGGAGTTAGAGCAGGACAGATGGGGTGAAGCAGAGCCGCACCAGTGGTACTACCGCTCGAAGGAGCGGTACTACTGCTTGTAGTGCATGGGCTGAACTACTGCCCCTCAGCTGCGCTACAACCGCTGATAACACGTACGACAGAAAGGGGAGCGGAAGTGGAGCAGTAGTGCAGGGGCCGTAGTAACGCTTGAGAGCGTTAATACCGCCTGTGCTACCATCCCCACTGCCGCACAACCCGACACGAAAACATCGCAACCGCGAAAGCAACGGTACCACGTGCGGTACTGCCGCTTAGCTAAGCTCTACAAAGAAGCCCAAGCAAACAGATTGGAACAAGGAAAACCAGAACTGCCACAACTTTTGCAAATGAGCTCTGAAATGAGTAAACTCAAGCTTGTTGGTTATAGTAAGAAGTGGCAGGGGAGGTATGCCTAACATATAGAGGAGTGAGACCTCCAATAGAGAAGAACCGGCATAACCTCCAACATCGAAAACATCATAGAAGATGCATGTAAACTCCGTTTTCGATGAGCTTGAGCTTGTCATCAAGATGACCATAAGCTCCAAAACTCACAAAGAGAAGAACCAAAGAAGAACCAAGAAAGATTATGCAAGGATGCAATGGTTTAGGTTCTCTACGAACGATATGATCAAGCTACCAAATTGAGAGCTCCCTTGGTAGTACGACAAATGATCCTATAACCTGGTCTCCCAACAACCACCATGAGACGGTAAAATAGAAAACCTATCAAGGGCAAACCTTTGCCTTGTGCATGATGCACTTGAGCTAGATGATGACGATCTTGTCCTCCTCAAGATGGACCACCTTTCTTGATTGCATTGGGTCGATGAAGACTAGTTGATTTCTCCCCCATACTCTACTATGAGTGAGCCACTCTTTGACACATCATCACAAGTACATTGTCACCACAATGGACGGCCAGCTTCAAGCACTTGATCTCTTTGTGATGCTCCACTTGAACGTGCACACTGCAATCAAGATGACGATTACCACGTGATGCCATCATCTCTATGGGTTGTATGATATCTTCCTCTTGACGCAAGCTCATGGAAACATACCTAACCCCCATAGAACTCTCACATAGACCATGGGTTAGTACACAAGCGTAATGGACAATTCTTACCATACCAAGGGATCACCTGATCCCTCTTGGTACATCTTCTACGCTTTGTGTGTTGATCAACTTGAATCACTCTCTGTACTTAGTCTTGATCAACCTTGAATATTTCCAACTCTCTTCATTTGTATGATGTCTTGAAGGTGAACATGAATGATCACACAATCTTCTTCTTCAAGACATGCTTGCAATAAGCTCAACACTCACATGACTAATCTTTGGACAATTCCTTAATAGCACCTTGGTCAACTCATAAACTCCTTGAACCCAACACATGGACTTCAAGAAATGCCTATGGACAAATCCTTCAAATATAACTCAATGCAACCATTAGTCCATAGAGAATGTCATCAATTACCAAAGCCACACATGGGGGCACCACATGTTCTTTCAGGTATGTTACTTGCCCGAGATTCGATCGTCGGTATCTTCATACCTAGTTTAATCTGGTTACTGACAAGTCTCTTTACTCGTTCCGTAATACATCACCTTGTGACTAACTCCTTAGTCATTTTCTTGCAAGCTTATGATGTGTATTACCGAAGGGGCCCAGAGATACATCTCCAATACTCGGACTGACAAATCCTAATCTCGATCTATGCCAACTCAACAAACACCTTCAGAGATACCCGTAGAGCATCTTTATGAACACCCAGTTACGTTGTGACGTTTATAGAACACAAGGTATTCCTCCGGTATTCGGGAGTTGCATAATCTCATAGTCGAAGGAATATGTATGTGACATGAAGAAATCAATAGCAATAAAATGAACGATCATTATGCTAAGCTAATGGATGGGTCTTGTCCATGATAACCCACAAGTATAGGGGATCGCAACAGTTTTCGAGGGTAGAGTATTCAACCCAAATTTATTGATTCGACACAAGGGGAGCCAAAGGATATTCTCAAGTATTAGCAGCTGAGTTGTCAATTCAACCACACCTGGAAACTTAGTATCTGCAGCAAAGTGTTTAGTAGCAAAGTAATATGATAGTGGTGGTAACGGTAACAAAAGTAAAGACAGCAAAAGTAATGTTTTTGGTATTTTGTAGTGATTGTAACAGTAGCAACGGAAAAGTAAATAAGCGAGAACCAGTATATGGAAAACTCGTAGGCACCGGATTAGCGATGGATAATTATGTCGGATGCGGTTCATCATGTAACAGTCATAACATAGGGTGACACAGAACTAGCACCAATTCATCAATGTAATGTAGGCATGTATTCTGAATATAGTCATACGTGCTTATGGAAAAGAACTTGCATGACATCTTTTGTCCTACCCTCCCATGGCAGGGGGTTCCTATTGGAAACTAAGGGATATTAAGGCCTCCTTTTAATAGAGAACCGGAACAAAGCATTAGCACATAGTGAATACATGAACTCCTCAAACTATGGTCATCACCGGGAGTGGTCCCGATTATTGTCACTTCGGGGTTGCCGGATCATAACACATAGTAGGTGACTATATACTTGCAAGATAGGATCAAGAACACACATATATTGATGAAAACATAATAGGTTCAGATCTGAAATCATGGCACTCAAGCCCTAGTGACAAGCATTAAGCATAGCAAAGTCATAGCAACATCAATCTCAAAACATAGCGGATACTAGGGATCAAACCCTAACAAAACTAACTCGATTACATGATAAATCTCATCCAACCCATCACCGTCTAGCAAGCCTACGATGGAATTACTCACGCACGGCGGTGAGCATCATGAAATTTGTGATGGAGGATGGTTGATGATGACGACGGCGACGAATCCCCCTCTCTAGAGCCCCGAACTGACTCCAGATCAGCCCTCCCGAGAAAGATTAGGGCTTGGCAGCGGCTTCGTATCGTAAAACGCGATGATTTCTTCTCTTTGATTTTTTTTCTCCCCAAAAGCCAATATATGGAGTTGGAGTTGGCGTCAGAGGGTCTCCAGGGGGCCCACGAGGTAGGAGGGCGCGCCCAGGAGGGGGGGGGGCGCGCCCCCCACCCTCGTGGATAGGGTGTAGGCCCCCCTGGTCTTCATCATTGGCGAGGATTTTTTATTATTTATTCTAATATATTCCATGGAGTTTCAGGTCATTCCGAGAACTTTTGTTTTCTGCACATAAAACAACATCATGGCAATTCTGCTGAAAACAGCGTCAGTCCGGGTTAGTTCCATTCAAATCATACAAGTTAGAGTCCAAAGCAAGGGCAAAAGTGTTTGGAAAAGTAGATACGACAGAGACGTATCAACTCCCCCAAGCTTAAACCCTTGCTTGTCCTCAAGCAATTCAGTTGACAAACTGAAAGAGAAAAAGAAAAACTTTTACAAACTCTGTTTGCTCTTGTTGTTGTAACATGAAAACCCAGCATTCAAGTTTCAACAAATATTATGAACTAACCATACTCACAATAACACATAGGTCTCACAATTACTCATATCAATAGCATAATCAGCTAGCGAGCCATAATAATAAAACTCGGATGACAACACTTTCTCAAAATAATCATAACATGATATAACAAAATGGTATCTCTCTAGCCCTTTCTGAGACCGCAAAACATAAATGCAGAGCACCTTTAAAGATCAAGGACTGACTAAATATTATAATTCTTGGTAAAAGAGATCCAGTCAAGTCATACCCAATATAAACCAATTATAATGAATGCAAACGACAGTGTGCTCTCCAGCGGGTGCTTCTAATAAGAAGGATGATGACTCAACCTAAAAGTAAATGGATAGGCCCTTCGCAGAGGGAAGCAGGGATTTGTAGAGGTGCCAGAGCTCGATTTTGAAATAGAGATAAATTATATTTGAGCGGCATACTTTGATTGTCAACATAACAACTAAGAGACGACGATATCTTCCATGCTAAACAAATTATAGGCGGTTCCCAAACAGAATGGTAAAGTTTATACTCCCCCTCCTCCACAAGCATCAATCCATGGCTCGCTCGAAACAACGAGTGCCCCCAACATTCAACGGGTCCCAGGGGGAGTTTTGTTTGCAATTATTTTGATTTAGTTTGCATAAAGCATGGGACTGGGCATCCCGGAGACCAGCCATTTTCTCGTGAATGAGGAGCGGAGTCCACTCCTCTTGAGAATAACCCGCCTAACACGGAAGATAAGGGCAGCCCTAGTTGATATATGAGCTATTTGAGCATGCAAAACAGAATGTTTATTTGAAGGTTTAGAGTTTGGCACATACAAATTTACTTGGAACGGCAGGTAGATACCGCATATAGGAAGCTATAGTGGACTCATATGGAACAACTTTGGGGTTTAAGGAGTTTGGATGCACAAGCAGTATTTCCGCTTAGTACAGGTGAAGGCTAGCAAAAGACTGGGAGCGACAACAGTCGTAAACATGCATTAAAATTAATTTACACCGAATACAAGCATGAGTAGGATATAATCTACCATGAACATAAATATCATGAAGGCTATGTTGATTTGATTCAACTACATGCGTGAACATGTGCCAAGTCTAGTCACTCAATTCATTTAAAGGAGGATACCATCCCATCATACCACATAATAATCGTTCTAATAGCATGTTGGCATGCAAGGTAAACCATTATAACTCATAACTAATCAAGCATGGCACAAGCAACTATAATCTCTAAATGTCATTGCAAATATGTTTACTTCATAATGGCTGACTCAGGAACGATGAATCATCATATTTACAAAAACAAGAGAGGTCGAGTTCATACCAGCTTTTCTCATCCCAATAAGTCCATCATATACCATCATTATTGCCTTTCACTTGCACGACCGAACGATATGTATAATAATAAGAGTGCACGTGCATTGGACTAAGCTGGAATCTGCAAGCATTCAACTCAAGAGAGAAGACAAGTAATATGGGCTCTAAGTTAAATAAAAAATCATGCATATAAGAGCCATTTCAACAATTTAATCATGGTCTTCTCCTACTGACCCCCCAAAGAAAAGAAAATAAAAATAAAAAAACTATTTACACGGGAAAGCTCCCAACAAGCAAAAGAAGAACGGGAAATATTTTTGGGTTTTCCCTTTTTTTTAATTTGTAGCGACCCGACCCGAATGGGTCAAGTCTCTGTGCTTATGTGTCATCCCTGGATCGGTATGCTGACACACACAGTACTCGAGGATTTATAACAGAGGTAAATCACATGTATAAAGTAGCGTAAATACTATTACCTCAATCCAAATAGCGGAAGCAACAAGGTTGTGGATTCCCATCAACACCAACGACAAAGTTGAGTATAGGAAATCGTAACCCTAACGTATCACTTACTCGTCGTAAGATCCTGCAACATGAGACGTTGCAGCCACAGAGGGTCAGTACATTGAATGTACTGGCAAATTCACACCATAGAGCAATGATGAATAAAGGCTATCACTACATGCATATTTGGCTGGTGGGAAAAGCTCTATGGTTACAGTTTTGCGTAAAGCCAATTTTTCCCTACTACAAAGGAATAAATTTATTTAACTATCATGGTGGTTGTTCAACATTGAGAATGGTTGACAGCATTCTCAATCCCAATTAAAAGTACTCATTAACATCCCAACAATATTAATTTAGAAGTAACATGATGAGATTCACAGGAAAATCAAGTACTAGATACTCAAGATGTCCATAACCGGGGACACAGCTAATCATGATTAGTTTGTACACTCTGCAGAGGTTTGCGCACTTTTCCCCACATGACTCGATCGCCTCCGCTTGATTTGTCGCACTACATGATGTTTGAGAAACGGATGACCGAGACATAGTCTTTCAGAAGCACTTGCACCTTACAAGAGGGGTAGACCGTACCAACCTACATCCCCTACATCTGCTAGTCCACCCCGTAAGAGTTCGCACAACTTAGTCAACTATGCTAGAGCCCATAATAGCATGTGGCTGCACACGGAAGTTTCTAGTTTGAATAATTTCATGATCCCTTTGAGCCTGGGTGGCGGTCTGAAGAAAAACAGGCAAGTCCTGGAAACCCAGGTGCCTAGACAGGCAAGTCCTGGAGTAACCAGGTGCCTCAATCCACCCAGATGTGTGTTTAAGTTGCCACCTTAAATAAACCATTAATTAACAATCTCACATCTGTCATGGAAATTCACTCACCCAATCCACGTCTACGAGCATAGCATGTCATAATAAGCAAACGTAGAAGTAACTCCCAAGGGTTTGAAAATAAAACAGGTAATAGGTACTACCTCAATCTACTTCCCATCCCACAATTTGGCCTTATCAGAAAGTTTAGTTCAAGAGCTTTATTTTGCAAAAAGAATCAACTCAAACGGAGTTATAAAACTCAAGTTATGATCAAACAAAGTTTGAATTCAAATCTGATCTAATTCAAATTTTAAACTTTTCAAAAACATATTTAAGTTGTTTTACTGGATAGAGGGGATCATAACGAAGACGTGAGCGTTGGTTTCGCTGGATTTGGATAAACGAGCGAAAAGTTGTTGTCATTTGAAGTATAGGGACTAATCTATGAAGAAAATTATCACGAATAGGTCCCTGGCCGAAATTAAAAAGAAAAAAGAAAAACCTATCGAGCGAACGCTCGCTACAGAAGCATATGCGTTGAAAACCGTTCGCTACAGATCATAACTAGCGAACGTCCACTAACTAACCTAACTAAAAAAATAAAACCGTTCTAATAATATAAAACCGACTAAACAACGAAAACCGGGCGGTTCTATCGTTTTTTTACTGGTTCGGGGAGTAAAGCAATGGCGGCTCCGGCGAGGCGGCGAACTCCGGCGAGGCATGGCAGTGGCGACGGCGAACTCCGGCGAGGCGGGGCTTCGCGATGAGGGGCGAGGGCAGCGCGGGGAGCGGCGCGGTGGCGCGGGCGAAGTGTGGCGGGGCGGCGGGGCTCGGGAGGAGGAGAAAAGAGGGGGCCGGGGTCGGGGCCTGCCTTTTTAAAGGCCAGGGGAGGGGCGATGGCGTGCGGGAGGGGCTGGGGCAGCGCAGAGTCCGGTCGGGACACGGCCGGCGGCGGCGCTGTCGTGGTGGCGGCGGTCTCCTGCTCGGGAGCTCAGGGGTGGCGGCGCGTGGGCTGGGCCGTGGCCTGGCCTGGTGCTGGGCCGGCCCAGTCGGTGGGAAGAGAGTTTTTTTTAAACAACACAGAGGAACAAAATAAAAACAAACGAAATAAAAATTTTATATAGGCATATAATATATCAAAATTTTCAGAAAAAGATTGTCTACAATCTGAACATTTTTCTAGAGTCAAATAAAATCCACACAAATTCATATAAATCAAACACTGCTGCTCTAATAAAATCCAATGAAAATCATTTTAAAAATACCAAAATGAATTCAAATTTATTTCTCTCCAATTTTCTATTGTAGGGAATCATGTTACCTTATTTCCCATGTATTTTATTTTTGGAGAAAAATAATTTGAATAAAACCCAAATAACTCCAAATTGAAAATAAATTCAAAAGAACTTTGAATTTAATTCTTTTAAACTCCCAACTCATATTTCATATGTTTTGAAGAAGTCATTTTATCTTCTCTCATGAAAATCATTGAGTTGCTTGAAGTTTATGAATTGGAAATAATTTCAAATGAAATTCAAATATTTTCAACACCCCTTGTCATTTAAATAAATGGAAGAAGTCATGTCATCTTCTCTCCAGGGTTTGGTGATGAAACGAATTTGAATTCACGAAGATCATAAAAGCAAAAATGAAAGTTTGGAAAAGTCCTTTTATTTCCTCTCATTTAACTTTCAAAAAGTTTCAAATTCACTCACTTTCAGTCAATCAATCAAACAATCAATCAAAACTATCTATTTGTTTATAACATTCCAAAATTTAGAATTTTGGGATGTTATAAGCCTACCACCCTTAAAATGAATCTCGTCCTCGAGATTCGGAGAGGCTAGAAAGAAATAGGTTAGGTTTGGGGTCTTCTCAAAAATCCATCGATCGTCTCCGGGGTCTTGGTGCTACCACCCTTAGAAGCATCGTTACGGTTCCATCAAAACTCATATACCCCATCCTTATTGTTGACAGTGTCGGTCTTCTCAGATCTCAGAAAAATTCCTTCTCTGGGCTCTTCCGGTAGTGGCATAACTTTTCCTCAATACTTCTGTCCTTTCATCTTGGTAAGGTTATTCCGAGACTGGTCTTCTTAGCTGACGGGTCTGGCGCCAATACTAAACAGCTATCGATATCTCATGGTGGTCAAAAATTTATGGTTTCTCCTACAGAAAACGGGTTTGGGCTGAACCTCACCGTATATCCTACGATTGGCAACAGCTGCCTTGTACAAGGGAAAATACTTATACCCTTCTAAGGTTCAAACAAGGTTTTGATCGTCGTCTCTCTACTATAGGTAAGTCACTCTGATTTACCATCCCACATAGCAAGGCGAATAATAAGAGTAAGTCGGTATGGTGATCAATCCATCCCGCACCCAAATCATTACCTTGTACATGGTTTAGCGAGTCTCGCGTTCTAACACTCGGTCATCCTCACAAGCATTGCAGAATTTCTCTTGTCGACGAACCAAGTTCGAATAAATCCATTGATTCTGCAAGCCAAACAAACATCTATCGGTCCTTCACAACTCTCAGGTTTTGCGTAAACTCCTATAGAATCGTCGGTTGATAAAGGCATAACCTCTTCCACGTTTTTTCCTTCAGCAAGAGTGTGCTTGCTTCTTGGTAGGTCCTAGGGCCTGTGGGTTATGGCCCATCTCATCACTTGCAAACCTTGAACTCATCATCGAGCAACTGATCATTATTCCAACATTCAACTTCCTAGCATTCTTAAACCCATCCAATCGTACTGTCTTCCTTCCTTCCTTCTGTTGGTAACAAACTAAGGGTGATTACTCCGACTCATTATGGAATTTCCATTGATCCATATTTCCAACATCATACCTCCTTTATATCCAATAGTAATTCATCTCTTCATCCTCGTGGAATATCCCACATACCGAGATAAAATTTATACTTATGAAGTCCATACTCCACGTCATGGAACATCATTACCTTTCCAGGGTCAAGCATCCTCATAGGGTACTACCACCCTTAAAATGATCCAATCTCATCCATAGACCATATTTCTCATATCCTCGAAAATGGTCAAAATCTTTCTTCATAGAGTAACAACTCATAAAAATCCAAAACAGTACCAACGATGATAACTTTATTGATTCTCCAATTACTTCAATCTCCTGTATTTCCATTACATGCCTCAACTCAACATCTCAACACAGAAGAGATGTTCTCACTACTACTACTACGTTTACATTGCTGCTAACTCAACTATTTAGCACAAGTCTCCTTCTTCTTGGAACAATCCCTGGCAAAGTGCCCTGCTTCATTACAACGAGAACATAACACTTCTGACAAGTCTCGAGGTTTCCTCATGATCACATAGCCTCCTTGGGTCCTCGGCTTCCTTTTTGGGCAAGTATTGATGTAGTGCCCTGACTCCTTGCACTTGTAACAGATGACATGACTCAGGTCCTTCCTGGAATCCAATCTATTCCTCTTCCTGGACTTTTCCGTTCCAATCAGGGCTTCTATTTCCTGTGGGTCATACTCTACTTCCTCTGTCAGGAATTCTACTAGATCTCCATTCAGACAATCTTGGGAGATGTGTCCTTCTTCTCCACATGAATAGCATGACTTGGTGCGGGCTTTAATTTTGTTTCCTTTGTGTGTGTCCTCGACATCTTCCTTCGTCACAGGTTCTTCTAACATCTCCATGAGGGCTCCTTTCATTTCTTATTGCTTCTGTTGGATGGTTCTCTGTACCATAGGGTAAATGTGACACTGAGCAGGGTAGTGGGTAGTTCCTTCACACAAGAAACAAGTAATCTGCCTAGTTGGGCATTCTTCAGCTGGGTGACTTCCTTCACAATTAGGGCATTCATCCTTGTGTTCCTTATGAGTGTGTCCTATTTCTCCACAGAGCTTGCATGCACAAGGTTTCTTCATATCCTTTCCCGAAGGCTTCAATTTCTGGGACACAACTGAGACATTAGCAAAGTCAACTTAAATTCTCCCCAAGTGGTTACTCCTTGCCATCCATTGATGGTTTGGTACATCCTCCACCAAGTAGCAACACCTCTTTTCAAAGCACTGTAGAACATGCTGGGTCATATGCTTTCTGGCTATAGGGTTATTCTCCATTTGATCCTCCATGTTCTGAATCCATTGGTCCATCTCCAATGGACTCATCGATCCAAAAAATATAAGCTCATCTCCATGCATCCTCTATTGGGTCCATGGCTTTGGGGTGGGATATGAGAGATCGAGAGGGATGCACATAGTACAAACAATAGTTTTTAAAATACAGATTTTATTGTGGCTATCGAAAAAAACATCAAACAAATGACAGCTCACAAACGTCGCATCTAACATAGGTATAAAACAGGGGTTTGGTCTTCTAATGGTCTATAGATCTCAACATCTTCAAACTCTTCAAGTCTTGGTCATGTCTCCGATGGCTCCTTCCGATCATGCTTGTCCTTCTCAAGTTCTTTTGCCAAATCATCTCTATTGACATGAAGTCTCTCATGACGTCCTTTAATATTACTGGGGTTGCATTCCAAACTTCTGTGTTTCAACATCCTTGGCATGAACCATTGTCCTACTGTACTTTAGTTCCTGACGAATCTCCGGTATCTCGAGGTTTTACTCCTCCAGCTTGGCTACTTTCAGCTTCTAGTTCCCGAGTTCTTCACGAATTACCTCATTGTAAAATATAGCTTCCTGCATGTCCATCTTAAACTTCTTGATGTAATACTACAGATCCTGGCGATACACCTGCTAAAGTTAAAACTTCATCCTTTGCTGACAGATGCTCCATTAGCCCTTTTGTCAACCAATTCTTCCGTAACATGCATGCTTAACACCTCACGGTGACAATAACATGAGTGAGCGATAGCATCATGCATATCCATGTTTATGACTATGTCTCTGTCATGAGCTATCATTCCATAGTTGATATTTCCTGTCTTGGGGCTTTCTGGACAAAACTTTGAGTTCTAATGCTCCATGTTCAGGTCTTTCTCCGATACACCTTGATCTCGGGTATTGACAGCTTCCATAGTCTATCAAGTTCCATAAGTGTAGCCTTCCTTAGTCATACCAAATCTGGAAATTCTTCATATTTTCCTACTCTTCGAAGTCTTTATCCGTCGTAGTTTCCATCATTATAATGCTCGGTAAAATCCTCTTCATTCCGAAGTGGTCTTAGTTGTCCGATATCTTGTACTCCTTGGAGTGCTCTCATCAGTCGAATCTCCGAGGGGTCAAAAGGGGAAAGGGGTATAGTCTCACTAAAAGGGAATATTTGAATAAGCTCAGAAGAGAAGAGAGGTAAAAGATTCTTTTGAGAAGAAAGTTGTAGAGAAAAAAATCTTTCCTATGGGCTTGCCAGTTTCTAGGGTCACGTCCTATAGTCAACATGTGCTGTGATACCATCTTGTAGCGACCCGACCCGAATGGGTCAAGTCTCTATGCTTACGTGTCATCCCTGGATCGGTATGCTGACACACACAGTACTCGAGGATTTATAACAGAGGTAAATCACATGTATAAAGTAGCGTAAATACTATTACCTCAATCCAAATAGTGGAAGCAACAAGGTTGTGGATTCCCATCAACACCAACGGCAAAGTTGAGTATAGGAAATCGTAACCCTAACGTATCACTTACTCGTCGTAAGATCCTGCAACATGAGACGTTGTAGCCACAGAGGGTCAGTACAGTGAATGTACTGGCAAATTCACACCATAGAGCAATGATGAATAAAGGCTATCACTACATGCATATTTGGCTGGTGGGAAAAGCTCTATGGTTACAGTTTTGCGTAAAGCCAATTTTTCCCTACTGCAAAGGAATAAATTTATCTAACTATCATGGTGGTTGTTAAACATTGAGAATGGTTGACAGCATTCTCAATCCCAATTAAAAGTACTCATTAACATCCCAACAATATTAATTTAGAAGTAACATGATGAGATTCACAGGAAAATCAAGTACTAGATACTCAAGATGTCCATAACCGGGGACACGGCTAATCATGATTAGTTTGTACACTCTGCAGAGGTTTGCGCACTTTTCCCCACATGACTCGATCTCCTCCGCTTGATTTCTCGCACTACATGATGTTTGAGAAACGGATGACCGAGACATAGTCTTTCAGAAGCACTTGCACCTTACAAGAGGGGTAGACCGTACCAACCTACATCCCCTACATCTGCTAGTCCACCCCGTAAGAGTTCACACAACTTAGTCAACTATGCTAGAGCCCATAATAGCATGTGGCTGCACACGAAAGTTTCTAGTTTGAATAATCTCATGATCCCTTTGAGCCTGGGTGGCGGTCCGAAGAAAAACAGGCAAGTCCTGGAAACCCAGGTGCCTAGACAGGCAAGTCCTGGAGTAACCAGGTGACAATCTCACATATGTCATGGAAATTCACTCAGCCAATCCACGTCTACGAGCATAGCATGTCATAATAAGCAAACGTAGAAGTAACTCCCAAGGGTTTCAAAATAAAACAGGTAATAGGTACTACCTCAATCTACTTCCCATCCCACAATTTAATTAGATCCTAATCATGCAATGTTTGAGGATTGGTCTAATGCATAAAACTGGGTATGAGAAAAAGGTATGATCAAAGTGTGAACTTGCCTGCAATGTTGATGAAGATGATTCGCACTCAAAACTCTTGATAGTTCTACTCGTCACACTTTGGTCAATCTATCGAGCAAGCAATAGCAACCACACATAAGCAATCACTCAAAAGATCAGAAAGAACGAAGAGAACAACTCGGAAAACATCAAATCCAAGCAAATAACTCTTGCAACATACAACAATTTCTAACAGTACCAAAATTATATGAATTTGGCCTTATCATAAAGTTTAGTTCAAGAGCTTTATTTTGCAAAAAGAATCAACTCAAACGGAGTTATAAAACTCAAGTTATGATCAAACAAAGTTTGAATTCAAATCTGATCTAATTCAAATTTTAAACTTTTCAAAAACATATTTAAGTTGTTTTACTGGATAGAGGGGATCATAACGAAGACGTGAGCATTGGTTTCGCTGGATTTGGATAAACGAGCGAAAAGTTGTGGTCGTTTGAAGTATAGGGACTAATCTGTGAAGAAAATTATCACGAATAGGTCCCTGGCCGAAATTAAAAAGAAAAAAGAAAAACCTATCGAGCGAACGCTCGCTACAGAAGGATATGCGATGAAAACCGTTCGCTACAGATCATAACTAGCGAACGTCCACTAACTAACCTAACTAAAAAAATAAAACCGTTCTAATAATATAAAACCGACTAAACAACGAAAACCGGGCGGTTCTATCGTTTTTTTACTGGTTCGGGGAGTAAAGCAACGGCGGCTCCGGCGAGGTGGCGAACTCCGGCGAGGCATGGCAGTGGCGGCGGCGAACTCCGGCGAGGCGGGGCTTCGCGATGAGGGGCGAGGGCAGCGCGGGGAGCGGCGCGGTGGCGCGGGCGAAGTGTGGCGGGGCGGCGCAGGCGGCAAAGTGCGGCGGGGCTCGGGAGGAGGAGAAAAGAGGGGGCCGGGGCCGGGGCCTGCCTTTTTAAAGGCCAGGGGAGGGGCGATGGCGTGCGGGAGGGGCTGGGGCGGCGCGGAGTCCGGTCGGGACACGGCCGGCGGTGGCGCTGTCGTGGTGGCGGCGGTCTCCTGCTCGGGAGCTCAGGGGTGGCGGCGCGTGGGCTGGGCCGTGGCCTGGCCTGGTGCTGGGCCGGCCCAGTCGGAGGGAAGAGAGTTTTTTTTAAATAACACAGAGGAACAAAATAAAAACAAACGAAATAAAATTTTTATATAGGCATATAATATATCAAAATTTTCAGAAAAAGATTGTCTACAATCTGAACATTTTTCTAGAGTCAAATAAAATCCACACAAATTCATATAAATCAAACACTGCTGCTGCTCTAATAAAATCCAATGAAAATCATTTTAAAAATACCAAAATGAATTCAAATTTATTTCTCTCCAATTTTCTATTGTAGGGAATCATGTTACCCTATTTTCCATGTATTTTATTTTTGGAGAAAAATAATTTGAATAAAACCCAAATAACTCCAAATTGAAAATAAATTCAAAAGAACTTTGAATTTAATTCTTTTAAACTCCCAACTCATATTTCATATGTTTTGAAGAAGTCATTTTATCTTCTCTCATGAAAATCATTGAGTTGCTTGAAGTTTATGAATTGGATATAATTTCAAATGAAATTCAAATATTTTCAACACCCCTTGTCATTTAAATAAATGGAAGAAGTTATGTCATCTTCTCTTCAGGGTTTGGTGATGAAACAAATTTGAATTCACGAAGATCATAAAAGCAAAAATGAAAGTTTGGAAAAGTCCTTTTATTTCCTCTCATTTAACTTTCAAAAAGTTTCAAATTCACTCACTTTCAGTCAATCAATCAAACAATCAATCAAAACTATATATTTGTTTATAACATTCCAAAATTTAGAATTTTGGGATGTTACATAATTACTACAGCAAAGAAAATAACTTACTACTAACAATTTTTTTGGTTTTTTCTTAAGGTTTATTAAACACACAAGAAGAAGGCAGGAAAAAGAAAATAAACTAGCATGGATATTACAGTGAAAGATTATGAGCACCGACATCTAGCAATAAGTGTGTGTGAACATGAATGTAATGTCCGTGGGAAATACGTACTCCCCCAAGCTTAGGCTTTTGGCCTAAGTTGGTCTATCGCCAGGGATAGCCTGGCGGATACCCGTAGGTGTAGCTGGGGTCGTACTGTGATGCAACGGCTATCGCCGCCTGAGCTGTAGCATGGTGTTGAGCAGCCTCCGCTCTCCTCTCGTAGTCATCTGCCTCCTCTCTGGTAATAATGTATCTTCCTTTTGTCCGAGAATCAAAGAAGGCAGGAGCAGGAAGAGTAATACGGACAACATGTCGTTTGTCAAAGATTAATCGATACTGGAGAGGTAGTTCAGTCCTCTCAACAAACTGGTGGGAGACCATAGAATCAAAATCTAAATAAGTAGGGGGTAACTCCATATCACCCTCATGAATGTCTACCTCAAGAAAATTAGCTAAGCGGGTTGCATAAATTCCTCCAAAGAAATCTCCGTTATGTCTATTTTGATGCAACCTACGAGCTACAATGGCTCCCATATGATAAGATTGATCTGCTAACACAACACTTCTGAGAATGCTGAGATCAGGGGCACACATGTGACATGCTTCATCCTTAGCATTTATGCATCTACCTATGAAGAGAGCAAAATAATGTATAGCAGGAAAGTGAACGCTCCCTATAGTGGCTTATGTTATATCTCTAGATTCCCCCACAGTTTTTCTAGCAAGAAAGTCTCTATATTCAGATTTAGGGGGATCCCTGACACTACCCCAAGATGGAAGTTTGCAAGCAAAAGTGAAATCCTCTAAGTCCATGGTATAAGATTTGTCATAAAGGTCAAACATGACTGCAGGAGAATTACGCAAAGATGAAAACTCAAACCTCCTCACAAATGAACTTGTGAGATCATGATACTGGGGGCATTTGTCAGCTTCAAAGTCCTCAAGACCGGCGTTACGCAAATATGTTCTAAATTCTTCTTTGATTCCTGCTTGATTCATAAAAATTTTCGAAGGCCATTCTCAGGGCCTCACAGGAGCGTCTCTTGGTGGTTCCTCGTTAGCATCACGCATTGCAAGCCTGGGACCTTGCTTCCTTGAAGAACCACCTTGGAACATCTTCCTAAACATATTGTTTCCTCTGAAAAATTTCTGAAACTTTTAGTAACTTCAAATAAAAGTAAACCAACTTCAATAAAATTGATAGCAACAACTCCCACAAGTGCCTAGAGCCTATATCAAGCATTAGAACTACTTGGAACCATATAAATTTGACATGCAAGCTCAAGAACATGGTCACCTATGCAGCACAAATTTTCAATGAATAAAGCACTAGAACAAAAACTAATTGGACCAATGGAGGAGTCACATACCAAGGAACAATCTCCCCAAGCAGTTTTGCGAGAGGTGCTTTGAGCAAGGAGATCGAAAATCATAGCAACGGGGGCTGGAACTCGTGCTTGAGTTGGTTCTTTGTGTTTGTGTGAGGCAGAGGAAGAAGATTGGTACAGGGATAAGTGGAGGAGGGCCACCGTGAGCCCATGAGGTAGGGGGGCGCGCCTAGGGGGGTAGGGCGTGCCCTCCACCCTTGTGGCCAGGTGGCAGCTCCCCCCGCGGTAATTTTTGCACAGTAAATCCTCAAATATTCCCAAAAAAATCATATTAAATTGGCATGGCATTCTGAGGACTTTTATTTTCGGGATATTTTTATATTGCACGGATAAGTCAGGAAACAGACAAGAAAAAATACTATTTTACTTTATTTCTACTAAATAACAGAAAATATAAAGAGGGTACAGAAGGTTGTGCTTCTAGTTTCATCCATCTCGTGATCATCAAAATGAACCCACTAACAAGGTTGATCAAGTCTTGTTAACAAACTCATTCCGAATAACACGGAACCGGAGAAATTTCGAATAACACTAAGTTACCTCAACGGGGATATGAAAATCCCCAACAATAAGAATATCATACTTTTTCTTGACAGTAGGGAGAGGAATTTCAAAACCTCCAAATATAATCGATGGAATTTTTCCAATAGAGTTGATACTATAAACTTGAGGTTGTTTCCTCGGAAAGTGTACCGTGTGCTCATTACCATTAACAATAAAAGTGACATTGCCTTTGTTGCAATCAATAACAGCCCCTACAGTATTAAGGAAAGGTCTTCCAAGAATAATAGACATACTATCATCCTCGGGAATATCAAGAATAACAAAGTCCGTTAAAATAGTAACGTTTGCAACTACAACAGGCACATCCTCACAAATACCGATAGGTATAGCAGTTGATTTATCATCGATTTGCAAAGATATTTCAGTAGGTGTCAACTTATTCAATTCAAGTCTACGATATAAAGAGAGAGGCATAACACTAACACCGGCTCCAAGATCACATAAAGCAGTTTTAACATAATTTCTCTTAATGGAGCATGGTATAGTAGGTACTCCTGGATCTCCAAGTTTCTTTGGTATTCCACCCTTAAAAGTATAATTAGCAAGCACGATGGAAATTTCAGCTTCTGGTATCTTTCTTTTATTAGTAATGATACCCTTCATATACTTAGCATAAGGATTTGTTTTGAGCACATCAGTTAATCGCATACGCAAAAAGATGGGTCTAATCATTTCAGCAAAGCGCTCAAAATCCTCATCATCCTTTTTCTTGGATGATTTCGGAGGAAAAGGCATGGGTTTCTGAACCCATGGTTCCCTTTCTTTACCATGTTTCCTAGCAACGAAGTCTCTTTTATCATAACGTTGATTCCTTGATTGTGGGTTATCAAGATCAACAACAGGTTCAACTTCTACATCATTATCATTACTAGGTTGAGCACCTTCATGAACATCATCATTAATATTTTCACTAGGTTCATGTTCATTACCAGATTGTGTTTCAGCATCAGACAAAGAGATATCATTTGGATTCTCAGGTTGTTCAGCAATAGGTTCACTAGAAGTTTGCAAAGTCCTATCATTTTTCTTTTTCTTTCTTTTAGAAGAACTAGGTACATCAATATTATTTCTCTGAGAATCTTGCTCGATTCTCTTAGGGTGGCCTTCAGGATACAAAGGTTCCTGAGTCATTCTACTAGTTCTAGTAGCCACTCTAAGAGCATAATCATTTTTCTTACTATTCATTTCATCAAGCACTTCCTTATGAGCTTTAAGGACTTGTTCTACTTGGGTGGTAACCATAGAAGCATGTTTGCTAACAAGTTTAAGTTCACCTCTAATATTAGCCATAAAATCACCCAAGCATTTAATCATAAAGGTATTCTGTTTTAATTGTCTACCAAAATAAGCATTAAATTCATCTTGCTTAAACATAAAGTCATCAAACTCATCCAAGCACTGACTAGCAGTTTTAGTAGGAGGGACTTCAGCTTTATCATATCTATAGAGAGAATTTACCTTTACTACCTGTGTCGGGATATCGAGGTTAGGAGGTTCTTCAGTGAATAAGGAATTGAGATCATATACTTCTTCAACAGGCGGTAAATTAAGACCGTGTATTTCTTCAATAGGAGGTAAATTCTTAACATCTTCAGCTTTAATACCTTTTTCTTTCATAGATTTCTTTGCCTCTTGCATATCTTCGGGACTGAGAAATAGAACACCTCTCTTCTTCAGAGTTGATTTAGGAATAGGCTCAGTAATTGGATCGGGAGCTGGCTCAGGAGGTGGCTCGGGAGGTGCCCAATTACTTTCATTTCTCAACATATTATTCAATTGAATTTCAGCTTCATCCGGTGTTCTTTCCCTGAAAAGAGAACCAGCACAACTATCCAGGTAATCTCTGGAAGCATCAGTTAGTCCATTATAAAAGATATCAAGTATTTCAGGTTTCTTAAGAGGATGATCAGGCAAAGCATTGAGTAACTTGAGAAGCCTCCCCCAAGCTTGTGGGAGACTCTCTTCTTCAATTTGCACGAAGTTGTATATTTCCCTCAAAGCAGCTTGTTTCTTATGAGCAGGGAAATATTTAGCAGAGAAGTAATAAATCATATCCTGGGGACTACGCACACAACCAGGATCGAGAGAATTAAACCATATCTTAGCATCACCCTTTAATGAGAACGGAAATATTTTGAGTAAATAAAGGTAGCGCGATCTCTCATCATTAGTAAACAGGGCGGCTATATAATTTAACTTAGTAAGATGTGCCACAACAGTTTCAGATTCACAGCCATAGAAAGGATCAGATTCAACCAAAGTAACTATATCTGGATCAACAGCAAATTCATAATAATCCTTATCGGGAACACAGATAGGTGAAGTAGCAAAAGCAGGGTCGGGTCTCATTCTATCTCTAAGAGATTCTTTACTCCATTTAACTAGCAGCCTCTTAAGTTTGTATCTATCCTGGCAAGCAAAAATAGCTGCAGAAGATTCCGCATCAAAAAGATAACCCTTAGGAATAGAAGGCATATTTTCATCATCACTCTCATCATCGTATTCAGATTCAATAATTTCTCTTTCTCTAGACCTAGCAATTTGTTCATCTAGAAATTTACCAAGGGGCACAGTATTATCAAGCATAGAAGTAGTTTCATCATAAGTATCATGCATAGCAGAAGTGACATCATCAATAACATGCGACATATCAGAATTCATAGTGGTAGCAGGTTTAGGTGTCGCATGCTTACTTATAACGGAAGGAGAATCTAGTGCAAAGCTAGATGGCAGTTCCTTACCTCCCCTCGTAGTTGAGGGCAAGATAGTAGTTCGATCGTCTTTCAAGTTCTTCATAGTGTCCAGCAGATATAAATCCCAAATGACTCAAAGAATAGAGCTATGCTCCCCGGCAACGACGCCAGTAAAAGGTCTTGATAACCCACAAGTATAGGGGATCGCAACAGTTTTCGAGGGTAGAGTATTCAACCAAAATTTATTGATTCGACACAAGGGGAGCCAAAGGATATTCTCAAGTATTAGCAGCTGAGTTGTCAATTCAACCACACCTGGAAACTTAGTATCTGCAGCAAAGTGTTTAGTAGCAAAGCAATATGATAGTGGTGGTAATGGTAACAAAAGTAAAGACAACAAAAGTAATGTTTTTGGTATTTTGTAGTGATTGTAACAGTAGCAATGGAAAAGTAAATAAACTCATAGGCACCGGATTAGCGATGGATAATTATGCCGGATGCGGTTCATCATGTAACAGTCATAACATAGGGTGACATAGAACTAGCTCCAATTCATCAATGTAATGTAGGTATGTATTCTGAATATAGTCATACGTGCTTATGGAAAAGAACTTGCATGACATCTTTTGTCCTACCCTCCCGTGGCAGGGGGTTCCTATTGGAAACTAAGGGATATTAAGGCCTCCTTTTAATACAGAACCGGAACAAAGCATTAGCACATAGTGAATACATGAACTCCTCAAACTATGGTCATCACCGGGAGTGGTCCCGATTATTGTCACTTCGGGGTTGCCGGATCATAACACATAGTAGGTGACTATAGACTTGCAAGATAGCATCAAGAACACACATATATTCATGAAAACATAATAGGTTCAGATCTAAAATCATGGCACTCGGGCCCGAGTGACAAGCATTAAACATAGCAAAGTCATAGCAACATAAATCTCAGAACATAGTGGATACTAGGGATCAAACCCTAACAAATCTAACTCGATTACATGATAAATCTCATCCAACCCATCACCGTCCAGCAAGCCTACGATGGAATTACTCACGCACGGCGGTGAGCATCATGAAATTGGTGATGGAGGATGGTTGATGATGACGACGGCGACGAATCCCACTCTCTAGAGCCCCGAACAGACTCCAGATCAGCCCTCCCGAGAGAGATTAGGGCTTGGCAGCGGCTCCGTATCGTAAAACGTGATGATTTCTTCTCTCTGATTTTTTTCTCCCCAAGAGCCAATATATGGAGTTGGAGTTGGCGTTGGAGGGTCTCCAGGGGGCCCACGAGGTAGGGGGGCGCACCCAGGAGGGGGGGGGGATCCCCAACCCTCGTGGACAGGGTGTGGGCCCCCTGGTCTTCATCTTTGGCGAGGATTTTTTATTATTTATTCTAAGATATTCCATGGAGTTTCAGGTCATTCCGAGAACTTTTGTTTTCTGCACATAAAACAACATCATGGCAATTCTGCTGAAAACAGCGTCAGTCCGGGTTAGTTCCATTCAAATCATACAAGTTAGAGTCCAAAACAAGGGCAAAAGTGTTTGGAAAAGTAGATACGACGGAGACGTATCAGTCCATCACATGTTCTCCTAATGATGTGATCCCGTTATCAAATGAAAACACATGTCTATGGTTAGGAAACCTTAACCATCTTCGATCAACGAGCTAGTTTAGTAGAGGCTTACTAGGGACACGATATTTGTTTATGTATTCACACATGTATTTAAGTTTCCCATCAATACAATTCTAGCATGAATAATAAACCTTTATCATGAATAAGGAAATATAATATAAAATAACAACTTTATTATTGCATCTAGGGCATATTTCCTTCAGTCTCCCACTTGCACTAGAGTCAATAATCTAGTTCATATCACCATGTGATTTAACACCCATAGTTCACATCGCCATGTGACCAACACCCAAAGAGTTTACGAGACTCAATAATCTAGTTCACATTGCCATGTTATTAATACCCAAAGAGTATTAAGGAGTGATCATGTTTTGCTTGTGAGAGAAGTTTAGTCAATGGGTCTGTCACGTTCAGATCCTCATGTATTTTTGCAAATTTCTTTGTCTACAAAGCTCTGTATGGAGCTACTCTAGCTAATTGCTCCCACTTTCAATATGTATCCAGATTGAGACTTAGTCATCCGAATCGGCGTCAAAGCTTGCATCGATGTAACCCTTTACGATGAACTCTTTATTACCTCCATAATCGAGAAATATCTCCTTAGTCCTCTTAGGTAACTCGGGATAATTTTGACCGTTGTCCAGTAATCTAGTCCTGGATCACTATTGTACCCCCCTTGCCAAACTCATGGCAAGGTACACAATAGGTTTGGTACACAACATGGCATACTTTTTAGACCTATGGCTGAGGCATAAGGAATGACTTTCATTCTCTCTCTTTCTTCTGCCATGGTTGGGTTTTGATTCTTACTCAACTTTACACCTTGCAACATAGGAAAGAACCCTTTATTTGACTGATCCATTTCGAGCTTCTTCAAAATCTTGTAAAGGTATATGCTTTGTGGAAGTCCTATTAAGCATCTCGATCTAGCCCTATAGATCTTGATGCCCAATATGTAAGTGTAGTGACCAGACCTCAAACAGTCTGATCTCTGTGCTTTAGTGTCATCCCTGGATTAGTAATGCTGACATGCATAGTACTTGAAGAATTTATAACGAAGTAGCAATCACACACTTATTACATCGAATGTCTCAAAAGAGAACTTATTACATTAATTATGGCTTAAGGCCATCTAATAATGATAACATCGGAAGGCTTGGAAGATAAGCGAGTCCATCAACTCCAACGGCATCACTGAGTATAGAACCACGACCTAAAGGCACCTTACTCATCGTCTGAAAAGTCTGCAACATGAACGTTGTAGCCCGAAACGGGTTAGCACATGGAATATGCTGGCAATGTAACACATAGAGAGTAATGAAAGAATAAGGCTATACTACATGCATATATGGCTGGTGGAAAGCTCTATGGTTACAGTTTTTGCGTAAAGCCAATTTTTCCCTACTGCAAAGGAATAAATTTTATTTAACTATCATGGTGGTTGTTAAACATTGAGAGTGTAGACACCCTCTCAATCCCAATTAAACATCATCATTAAAACCCAACAATATTAATTAAAGTAACATGATAAGATTCACATGATAATCCAAGTACTAGATACTAAAAATGTCCATAACTGGGGACACGGGTAACCATGATTAGTTTATACACTCTGCAGAGGTTTGCGCACTTTTCCCCACAAGACTCGATCTCCTCCGTTGGGATTCTCGCACTACATGGTGTTTGAGAAACGGATGACCGAGACATAGTCTTTTAGAAGCGTTAGCACCTTACGATGGGTAGACCATTACACCTACTTTCCCCTACATCTGCTAGTCTACCAGTTTAAGAGTTCGCACGACTTAATCAACTATGCTAGAGCCCATAGTAGCTTGTGACTGCACACGGAAGTTTCTAACATGAATAATCTTATGATCCCTTTGAGCCTGGGTGGCGGTCCATAAAGAAAACAGGCAATCGCTGGAATACCCAAGTTCCTCAATCTACCCAGATGTGTATTAAAGTTGCCACCTTAAATAAACCATTAACATAACAATTCTCACATCTGTCATGGATACACTCACCCAATCCACGTCTACTAGCATAGCATGGAATAATAAGCAAACGTAGAGTAACTCCCAAGGGTTTGATAATAAAACAGGTAATAGGTACTACCTCATCTACTTCCCAAAACCCACATATTAATCAAATCCTAATCATGCAATTGTTTGAGGATTGATCTAATGCAATAAAACTGGGTATTAAAAAGTTATGATCAAAGTGTTACTTGCCTTGCTGATTATCCGTGAAACCTAGAGATTCAAAGTAGCAAGCGGCGCACTCCGGGTACTCTATCGCAAACAAACAAGCATACAATATGTACTCATCTAATGCACGGGTAAAACTCAAATAAAAGATGTAACCAGAAAGTTCAACTTAAGAACTCCGGTTTGCAAAAAGAAACAAATCAAACGAGGCAACGAATGTCAAACGGCGAAAGAAACAAGCTTCGTTTACTAATCTGGACCTCAGTCAAATTTTACAGAAGCAAAAACTTGTTTGAGTTGGTTAAACGGAAAGAGGGTTTCGAGACGAAACTCTAGGCGGTCGAATCACCTGATTCCGATAAATGAGCGAAAAAATAAACTAAAACGAAAAACAGATCGGAAATCGCGATCAGAAATAATCGCGGAAAATCCAGAAAAAGAAAAACTAATGAACAGGCTAACGAACGAACGTTCGCTGTCTGCGGCTAAACGACCAAAACCGTTCGTTAAGATGAACGTATGACGAACATCCACTAAATAAACTAAACCAAAAAAAACAGATCTAGGTTTTTTTTCTAAAAAAACAGAACGAAAAACCGGCGGGAAAACCGCCGGCGGCGGGGCGGTGGCTACCTCCGGCGAAGGGGCGGCGGGGTCCGGCGGGGTCAGCGGCGGGGCGGCGGCATGGAATCCGGCGGCGGCGGCGGCGGGGGGGGGGGGGGGGGGGGGGGCTAGGGTTAGGGTTTGGCGCGGGCTGAGGCTCGGGTGGGCTCGGGGCGGCGCCTTATAAAGGCCCGGCCAGGCAGAGTCCTGGCCGAACACGGCCCAAAGTCGGTTTTGTCTAAAAAAAAACATTTCGCGTAGAAAAACAAATAAAAAAAAAAACTAAACGGACTCCAAAAATCCCGAAATAAATTTTCCCCGGCTTCTAAAATCAAGCCTGTCCAGATGAACATTTATTTGGGGCCTAAATGAAATTTTGAAAAACGCACATTTTTCCTAAATTCAAATAAAACAGCAAAAAACTCCAACATAAAATCTTATTTGATTTTATTATCAAATCCTCAATATTTCTTTATTTTGGGAAAGTCATTTTATTCCCTCTCTCATATTTTTATTATAGAAATAATTGAAGATGAAATAAATAAAATCAAATGATCCTATTTTCAAAATTTGAGAAAACTCAAATATGAAAATAATGAAATTCCCAACTCTCTCTGTGGGTCCTTGAGTTGCGTGAAATTTCTAGGATCAAGCCAAAATGTAATAAAATATGATATGCAATGATGATCTATGTATAACATTCCATTGAAAATTTGGGATGTTACAAACCTACCCCCCTTAAGATGAATCTCGCCCTCGAGATTTGGGTTGGCTAGAAAATAGGTGAGGGTGGTCCTTCAGCAGATGTTCCTCTCGCTCCCAGGTGGCTTCATCCTCGGTGTGGTGGCTCCACTGAACTTTGCAAAACTTGATAACCTTGCTGCGGGTGACTCAGCTGGCATATTCGAGAATCTTGACTGGTTTCTCCTCATAGGTCAAATCACTATCCAACTGAATCGCTTCCAGTAGCACTGTATCTCTTAGCGGTATATCAGCCATCTCTGCGTGGCACTTCTTCAACTGGGAAACATGGAACACATCGTGAACTCCTGACAATCCTTTGGGCAATTCCAACTTGTAAGCAACTTCTCCCATATGCTCCAGAACTTTGTATGGTCCCACAAAACATGGTGCTAATTTCCCCTTAACTCCAAAGCGCTTAACTCCTCGAAGTGGAGATACACAAAGATAAACTCTGTCTCCGATTTCGTAAACAATCTGCTTAAGTTTAGAATCCGCATAGCTCTTCTGCCTGGACTGGGCTACCTTGAGCCTATCGCGAATCAACTTCACCTTCTGTTCAGACTCCTTAGTCAAATCCGGTCCAAACAACTGGCGGTCTCCAACTTCATCCCATGATAATGGGGTCCTGCACCTCCTTCCGTACAAAGCTTCGAAAGGGGCCATCTTCAGGCTGGATTGATAACTATTGTTGTAGGAGAACTCTACATATGGCAAATTATCGTCCCAACTAGATCCATAATCTAGCGCACAAGCTCTCAGCATATCCTCCAAAATCTGATTGACTCTCTCGGTTTGTCCATCTGTCTGCGGGTGAAAAGCTGTACTGAACTCTAGCCTGGTACCTAAGGTTTCGTGCAACTGATTCTAGAACTTTGAGGTAAACTGGATTCCTCTATCTGATACAATGCTCCTCGGAACTCCATGCAGACATACGATCCTGGTCATGTAGATCTTTGCCAACTTAGCACTGGTGTAAGTGGTCTTCACTGGGATTAAATGAGCTACCTTCGTCAAACGATCGACTACAACCCAAATCGAGTCATAGCCTGAACGAGTCCTGGGCAATCCCGTGATAAAATCCATGCCTAAGTTATCCCACTTCCATTCGGGTATTGGCAATGGCCGTAACAATCCTGTCGGCTTCTGATGCTCTGCCTTCACTCTCTGACAGACATCACATACTGCTACATACTCCGCTATATCCTTCTTCATTCCGGTCCACCAGAAAGTATCCTTCAAGTCCAAATACATTCTGGTATTTCCTGGGTGAATCGAATACGGCGAATCATGGGCCTCCTGTATAATCAACTTCCTGATCTCCGGGTCATTGGGCACATAAACGCGGTCCTCAAACCATAAAGTATCGTGCTCATCCTCACGAAATCCTTTAGCTTTTCCTTTTCTCATCTTCTCCTTTATAGAGGCAATCTCCTTGTCGGTCTTCTGAGCTTCTCTGATCTTATCCATCAAAGTAGATTGAATCTCCAATGCTGCTACATAGCCTCTCAGAACTATCTCCAAACATAGCTCACGTAGATCCCCGGCGAACTCCTGTGGTAACTCTCCGGTCTTGAGTGTGTTGACATGGCTCTTGCGGCTCAAGGCGTCAGCTACTACGTTAGCCTTTCCGGGGTGATAATGCAATCTCATATCATAATCCTTGATGAGTTCCAACCATCTCCTTTGCCTGAGATTAAACTCCTTCTGTGTGAAAATGTACTTCAAACTCTTGTGATCCGTGTACACCTCACAATGGTTTCTGATGAGAAAATCTCTCCATGTCTTCAATGCATGCACTACGGCTGCTAACTCCAAATCATGCGTAGCATAATTCAACTCATGAGGCTTAAGCTGTCGAGAAGCATACAAAACAACTCTTCCCTCCTGCATAAGCACTGCTCCCAGTCCTCGACGTGAACCGTCGCAATACACCTCATAATCCTTGCGCTGATCGGGCAAAATCAACACTGGCGATGTAACCAAACGTTTCTTCAATTCCTGGAAACTGGCCTCACATTCCTCAGTCCATTTGAACTTGGTATCCTTCTTTAACAACTCCGTCATAGGCTTCACAATCTTCGAGAAATTCTCAATGAATCTCCGGTAGTATCCTGCCAGCCCAAGAAAACTCTGGATCTCTCCAACTGTTGTTGGTGCTACCCAATATGTCACAGTGACAACCTTGGTGGGATCTACTGCTATTCCTTCTCCGGATATAACATATCTGGGGAATCCAACTTATTTCAACCAAAACTCACATTTGCTGAACTTGGCATATAACTGATGTTCTCTGAGCTTCTCCAGTACCAAATGCAAATGCTCCTTATGCTCTTCCTCATCTTCGAGTAAACCAACATATCATCAATGAACACCATGACGAACTTATCCAAAAACTCCATAAACACCTT
This sequence comes from Triticum timopheevii, assembly GCA_963921465.1. NCBI lineage: Eukaryota > Viridiplantae > Streptophyta > Magnoliopsida > Poales > Poaceae > Triticum > Triticum timopheevii. The sequence goes on from OY997274.1 coordinate 475,905,847, forward strand.
GTTCATCATGTTCATGAAATACGCAGGTGCGTTAGTCAGACCAAATGACATAACGTTATACTCATATAGCCCGTACCTGGTGGTAAAAGCTGTCTTAGTTATATCCTGCTCTCGAATCTTCAACTGATGGTATCCTGATCGCAGATCGATCTTGGAAAATACCTTAGCTCCTTGCAATTGGTCATACAAATCATTAATCATCGGTAGTGGGTACTTGTTCTTGATGGTCACTTCATTCAGTCCTCGATAATCAACAACCATCCTTAATGACCCATCCTTCTCTCCACTAGAAGCATTGGTGATCCCCATGGTGAAGAACTTGGGAGAATATAGCCTTTATCCAATAACTCCTTAATTTGCTTCTTAATTTCCTCCAAATCTTGTGCGAGCATCCGGTACGGTCTCTTAGATATCGGCCCTGTGCCTGGCAAAAGCTCAATCAAAAACTCAATGTCTCTATCTGGTGGCATGCCTGGCAACTCTTTGGGAAATACATCAGGGAAATCCTTCACCAGTGGTACTTCCTCCTGCACAACTCCTGATAAGGAATTTACTTGTGTCCTCTTCGGCTCATGCCGTGATACATACTTGATCCTTCTTCCTTCTGGGGTGGTAAGCAAAATCGACTTACTGGCGCAATCGATGTTTCCCCCATACATTGATAGCCAATCCATACCCAGAATTACATCGAAACCTTGTGATTCCAAAATGATTAAATTCGAGGGGAAAACATGCCTACTTATACTCAATGGCACTTGAAAACATCCTCGACTGGCCATATACTCCGCTCTGGGTGAGCTTACTAACATAGGTGTTCTAAGAACCTTGGTGGGCAGTTTATACTTATCCACAAATCCCCTTGATATGTATGAATGCGATGCACCAGTATAAAAAAGAATGATTGCAGTAAATGACTTAACCAAAAAGTTACCTATTACTGCATCTGGATGGGCTTCAACCTCCTCCACATTAACTAACGTGGTTCACCTGTCCCCTGTTGAAAGGGTTCGGCTTCTTTCATGATCTTCCATTGCCATTTCCATTCTGGGCTTCAGGACATTCATTGGCATAATGTCCAGTCTTCTGGCACTTAAAGCAAGTGACTTGGCTCAGGTCTCTCTTGGCTGGGGTTTTCGGGTTGGTACGGTTCTGGCCGTTGCTTCCTCCATTCCTGTTACCATTCTTGGGGCCATTATGGTTATGCGAGCTACCTCCTCCATGGGTATGCTGGAAATGTCCTCCCAATTTCGGGGTAAAACGTGGCTTTTGCTGAGCTCCAGAATTGTACTTCCCTTGTTCATACTTCCTCTTGCGGTTCCCAATCTGCTACTGCTT